>CM055117.1:435347708-435947708 GCA_029206835.1 Rana muscosa
CTAATGTGCACACCCTGTGTCCTTTAAAGGACCAATTTCATAGTGACAGAGTCTCATATGGTCACATATATATATACACACACACTATATATATATATATATATATATATATATATATATACACACACACAGTATCGCACAAAAGTTTTATTATCTTTTCTTGTGACAACAATGAAGAAATTACACTTTGCTACAATGTAAAGTAGTGAGTGTATAGCTTGTATAACAGTATAAATTTGCTGTACCCTCAAAATAACTCAACACACAGCCATTAATGTCTAACTCACTGGCAACAAATTGGGCCCAATTAGCCATTTTCACTCCCCGGTGTCATGTGACTCATTAGTGTTACAAGGTCTCAGGTGTGAATGGGGAGCAGGTGTGTTAAATTTGGTGTCATCGCTCTCAATCTCATATACTGGTTACTGGAAGTTTAACATGGCACCTCATGACAAAGAACTCTCTGAGGATCTGAAAAAAGTAATTGTTACTCTAAATAAAGATGGCCCAGGCTATAAAAAATTTGGCAAGACCCTGAAACTGAGCTGCAGCACGATGGCCAAGACCATACAGCGGTTTAACAGGACAGGTTCCACTCAGAACAGGCCTCACCATGGACGACCAAAATAGTTGAGTGCACATGCTCAGAGGTTGTCTTTGGGAAATATGAGTGCTGCCAGACTGTGAGCCAGGCCTTCTCATCCACATCAGTGCCTTAACTCACAAATTCGCTTCTGGAAGAATGGTCAAACATTCCCATAGACACACTTCTACACCTTATGAACAGCCTTCCCAGAAGAGTTGAAGCCGTTATAGATGCAAAGGGTGGGCCAACTCAATATTGAACCCTACGGACTGAGACTGGGATGCCATTAACATTCATGTGCATGTAAAGGCAGGCCTCCCAATACTTTTGGTAATATAGTGTGTAAATAAAAGCATCAGTGGTAGCCTGTCCTTGAAAAGAATTACTATTATTTTAATCAATTAAAGAACACATGACATCAGAAAAGTTGGACCAGGCAAGTGCTATCAGGGGGATTCCATAAGTGTGAGCAGAGCTCATCAATTTTGTTTAAACTTCCCTTTGCAAAAATATCAGGAGATATAAGTATTCTTCATGCTGAGTCAGTGGGCTCATTAGCATAAGTAATTGCAGAATTATTCCTTCGGGCTTAACACCCCCGGGCTGTACTGGCTGTCCACAGCTATTCAGAGAAAAGAGTGATGAATCGCATGGTTCTGCTGAGTGATTTCTGAGCATTAAGATGGAAAGTCTAAAAAGGTTTCTGGAGCCTGCTGGACATATTGAATAATAATGAAATATTCATAGACAGTTACTTAACAGAAAGACATAGTTAGGCCGTCAAACCAACATAAAAAATGAAGGTAATTTTTTTAAAACTATTATTTATATATGGGACAGTGACATGCACAGGAGTGTAATAAAAAAACAAATTAATAATACAGAAATGCTGCACTAACACATGTACACAATAAACCAATCGCTTATTGTGTCAATCATATAAACATGTGCCAGTATTAAATTAAATTCAAAATAATCCAAATACATATATCCTGTATTTTAGTGCAATCAGGTAAAGGGAGGGGCAGATTGGTTTGACAAGACACTTTGCATTACCCGAGGAGAGGCACAAATTTGTTGTAGTACTGTGAATTTTATACTGACACATGCTGTACATAGTTGGTGCACTGGAGAACCTATTATATGTGAGTTTTATGCACATATTTGAAATAAACAATACTGTTTTAAAAGATATATGCACTATTTGGAGCTCCTCTCTTTTCACATAGATCGAGCAATGGCAGGGAAACACTGACAGGATGGGAAGGAGGAAAGCACGATTTATTAGTCCAAGGTGACTAAAAGGCTATTTTTGACCAAACGTAATTGTGAGGTCACACTTCTTGAGGTGAGCACATATCTAATGGGGGAGCACTGTGGTGAAATTATATAAGGCAGGTTTTGAGGATTTGTGAAGATTCAGCAAGCCTCATCTTTATTTGACATCGTTCTGACTATTATTTGTACTTCACCTGAAATACTGGACATATATTTGGACTGTTGTAAGAAGATTTTAAAAAATAAACCTCATACTGGCATATGTTTATATGATTGACACGATAGTGCTGCGTACACATGATTGGACATTCCGACAACAAAACGGTTTTTTTTTTTCGACGGATTTTCGCTCAAACACAGTCGCACAAATGTTGCTCGGAAATTCCGATGGTCAAGAACGCGGAGACGTACAACCCTACAACGAGCCGAGAAAAATTAAGTACAATGATTGATTCCGAACATGCGTCGAATTGTTTCCGAGCATGCACAGCACTTTTGTGCATCGGAAATGGCTACACACAGTCAGAATTTCCGACAAGAACTTTTCTTGTCGGAAAAATTGAGAACTTGTTCTCAAACATTTGTTGTCGGAAATTCCAACAGCAAATGTCCGATGGAGCCTACACACGGTCGGAATATCCGACCAAAACCTCAGATCGAACATTTGTTGTCGGAAATTCAGATCGTGTGTACGCGGCATTAGAGATTGGTTTATTGTATGAATGTATTAGCACAGCATTTCTGTATTATCACTTTTACACATTTATATTGGGAGTGTGTTACTTGCTGCACACTCTAGATAGTTTATTAATATATTCATATTCTAGTTGCTCGCAAAATGTAAATTTGATTTAAAAAAAAAAAATAGGTTTTACCAGTGTAGCATTATTAGTGTTGTTAGCAACATAAATTATAAATGGATGAACACGTAAATAGACCACAGCTAAATGTTATATTTAGTACACCAACATAATATGGAGTTCTGATTTAAAACTTAGCAGCTATTCTAACATACGTATATAAAAATATCAAGCAACTTTGCAACTATAACCGCTAACCTTTTGCCTTGTGCTTTAAGGGCTCAAAGGTCCAGACCAGTGTGAACAATGAACTGTTTATGAATATAAATAGGCTAAATAGCCTGTGAGGCTCTACCCCGTACTACTGACAAGGAATAAAACAGGCAAAAAAGAGCAGAGGTTTTGAGGCAAATTTGGTCTTTCATGGTATGGTAAAGACTCACATAAACGATGTATACAAAAATATAAGATTTATTAAGAAAAAGCACACAGAATTAAAAGTAGTCCTTTAGAGCAAGGATACAAAATATGTAATTCGGCTTTCTGAAAATAGGAACTGAGAACACAGACGTGCGACCATCCGTGTTGAAGGGGATTGGATGTTCGTCCCTTGACAGTTCCACCTCTACATAGTGGCTTCCCTCTGTTCTGGCTGGGTTAAAGTGGGTCCCCTTTTCAAAGACCAGTGGCCGAGCAGCACACATCTATGTATTTTGGTGAATGTATGTTATTTGAAATGTATCTTATACTCTGTTTTTGTATTTCTGTGGTAGAGCTGACTGCTGAAATGGGTGGTCCTAGTACACTCCCCTGAGAAAGCCAATTTGGCGAAATATATAGGGATGTGACATCACATACGACCACCACTCTACATAATTTGGAGATTTCAGTGACCCATACAGTCCAAAATTTGCTTGAATATCTTGTTTTTACTGAATCTTGTTCTCCCTTTTTTTTGTATTTTGTATATGTAACGACACCCCGTGTGTGAAAGGGGTTAACGTCATTTAGGATATTCCGTTCCTGAACACCAAGGCAGCTACCAGACACTCCAGTCAGGCAAACAAGACCCCATACGAATAATTCTCCCCCAAATACGAGACAAAGCTCTGTGTTAATGTTCAAACAGGAATATGAACTTTTTTGGAAGGAATACAGGCTCTTTGTATACACTTGAGAATACTGCAGTAACCACATGAACAATGACCCGGATCCACCCACAACACCACACAATGGTTACATAACGAGCCCCCAATACACATTATTCTGAGTGTCAATACATCCCTTAGCAGACAACAGGTGAGTTCATTAGCACACTTAATAATAGGTGAATGGAAAGCTGCCTCAGACAAGTTTAACACAATTTACTTATCCAGACAAAGGCAACATCGTTAAGCAATAGACAATAGAATACAGTCACACCCCACCCCATCACAGCAAATGGTACACAACAGCCAACACACAATATACACACAATATATACAATGTATACAGCATTGAATCTGACTAGTACAGATCATAGTGGGGTTCTCATTCACCCTGTGCCCCTATTAGAGATATTGTTAATGAATATTACTGTCCCATTTGAAGTAGTCCAAGATATATTTTCTCAGTAACCCTATACCCTTAATGGACATAGAGTGATTTAGACATAAGAGGTGCATGAAGCTGAAGCAAGGGTATTTCATACTTTCTAAGAGATTCCGGGTTCCACGAGCCCTGCCGTTACAGTATAATATCTATATGGTATTTTAATAAAAAGTTAAAATAATTACCTATGTCTATACTATGTTACAGGGATGAGCCGAACACCCCCCTGTTCGGTTCGCACCAGAACCTGCGAACAGACAGAATGTTCACGTGAACTTTAGAACCCTGTTAAATACAATGGACTCGAACGTTCGAAATCTAAAGTGCTAATTATAAAGGCTTATATGCAATTTATTGTCCTAAAAAGTGTTTGGGGACCCGGGTCCTGCCCCAGGGGACATGTATCAATGCAAAAAATAGACGTTTTTACGGGAGCGGTGATTTTAATAATGCTTAAAATGAAAAAATAAAAGTGAAATTTTCCTTTAAATTTCGTACCTGGGGGGTGTGTATGATATGCATGTAAAGTCGCGCATGTTTCCCGTGCTTAGAACTGTCCCTGCACAAAGTGTCATTTTTGAAGGAAAAAAAGTCATTTAAAACTCACTCGCGGCTATTAATGAATTGTCGGCTTTTATCAATACATAGAAAAGTCATTGATAAAAAAAGAAAAAAAAAAAAGCGTGGGGGTTCCCCCAAATTCAATTACCGCTCAGCGGACCAGATGCGGAACGCGAGAAGGGGCGGGTCTATTTATGTATTACACAGTGAAGGAAGTTCCCCATCAGGTCCGCTCTACGAGGGGGCGGACCTGATGGGAACTTCCTTCACTGTGTAATACGTGAATAGACCCGCCCCTTCTAAAGTTCCCCATCAGGTCCGCCGACCAGATGCGGAACACGATAAGCCCCCTGCCCGCATACCCCCACATCCACCGGGCAAGGGTTGTGGGGATGAGGCCCTTGTCCCCATCAACATGGGGACATCCTCCCCATGTTGAGGGCATGTGGCCTGGTACGGTTCAGGAGGGAGCAGGGGCCGCTCTCTCATCCCCCCCTCTTCCCCTGCGGCCGGCCAGGTTGCGTGCTCGGATAAGGGTCTGGTATGGATTTTTGGGGGGACTCCACGCCATTTTTTTTTATTTGGGGTGGAGTTCCCCTTAAAATCCATGCCAGATCTGAAGGGCCTGGTATGTATATTTAGGGGGAACCGCACGCCATTTTTTTTTAAAATTTGCGGCGGGGTTCCCCTTAATATCCATTCCAGACCTGAAGGGCCTGGTAATTGAATTTGGGGGAACCCCCACGCTTTTTTTTTATTTTTATCAATGACTTTTCTATGTATTGATAAAAGCTGACAATTCATTAATAGCCGCGAGTGAGTTTTAACCTCCCTGGCGGTATGATTCTTTCTGGAATTATGTACCAAAAGCGGTACAATTATTTTGCATGAAAATTTGGTGTTATGTATTATAGGCCTGCGATTCTTAGTAATTACTTACTTAAACCTGAGCAAACCAGAGTCTAGTAAACATCCCGGGTATGATAAATATGAAACACAAAATTATAAATTATAATATAATGAATAACTATAAAAAATTATAAAAAATAGTAATCTAATTATAATAAAAATTATTCAATAATGTAATCAAATCAAAAACACTGAAATTTGCTCAGTTGCAGAATTGTCGCTGTCATTAGATTTAGTGTTTGATGACGAATTTCCCCATAAATCGCTATCGCTCAATTCTGCGAGTGATTCTAATTTATTATCGCTGCTTTCTAGCTGGTCTAAAACCACTTTTGACATAAAGGGACACTTTTTAGTTGCTATGGACAATCTTCAGTTTCCAGGCAGAAAGAACAATTTTTATTATATAAAAGTGCATGCAGGACACTGGGCAGACCACTAGGGACAAAGGGGATGTGTAATTATTACATACAGTACTGTAATCTGCAAGATTACAGTATACTGTATGTATACTGTGTGTTTACCTTTTTGAATTTGCCGCCCAGTTCCGCTCCCATGCGCCGCTGCGGCTCGCAGGGAACGGAACTAGGAAGTCAGATGGGGTCGAAAGTGCCGACACTCGCCGGAGGTCTCGCTGGCGATCACAGCAGAGGACATCATCGCTGGATCGCCAGGAGAAGGTAAGGAAACTCCGCTGCGAGCTCTGCAATGTCTACCCCGAGCGTGACTCGGGGTTACCGATCCTAGCATAAAAAAACAACCCCGAGTCACGCTCGGGATTACCGCTAGGGAGGTTAAATGACTTTTTTTCCTTCAAAAATGACACTTTGTGCAGGGACAGTTCTAATCACGGGAAACATGCGCGACTTTACATGCATATCATATACACCCCCCAGGTACGAAATTTAAAGGAATATTTCACTTTTATTGTTTCACTTTATGCATTATTAAAATCACTGCTCCTAAAAAAACGGCCGTTTTTAAAACTTTTTTTTGCATTGATACATGTCCCCTGGGGCAGGACCCAGGTCCCCAAACACTTTTTAGGACAATAACTTGCATATAAGCCTTTATAATTAGCACTTTAGATTTCTCCCATAGACTTTTCGAATTTGCCACGAACACCCCAAATTGTTCGTTGTTCGGCGAACGGGCGAACAGGCAATGTTCGAGTAGAACATGAGTTTGACTCGAACTCGAAGCTCATCCCTACTATGTTATCTTCAGCACCGTTATAATCCCATTGTCCTCTCTTTTGTACCTATACTTACCTGGGATGAGGTGTGTAGTTTCATAGAACCACTCGGATCCCTTCCACTTTCAACAATATTTAATGGGTGTTTCAATACACCACCTAGATCCGAGAGCTTCTAATGAACTTATGTTTTGATTTATATTTCTAAACCCTTGTCATATATTGACTGTCAATATTGTATTTACTAACTTGAACCTTTGATATTCTTGCAACTAATAATCAACATTCTCTTTAACTACACTTTTCCTTTCCCTTTTTCCTATTTCTTCCTTTTTTCCTTTTCCCTTTTTTCCCCTTGTATGCCCATCACTGACAGGGCACTGCTCCAATATGTCCGGTTTCTGCGGAGAAGCCTGGGAGGGCTTTATGTATAAAATTCAATCTACACAGATTACAACAGAAATGTCTGAGCCTGAACTAGACAAAGCATTTGTGAGACTGCAGCGTCTGCTGGAAAAAAAGGTCAGAATTTTCTGGCATAAGCATTATTTTGAAAAATATTCTGAGAATAAAATCATCCCTTGGGGACTCAGAATACAGATATTTCCGAATCTCAAAAAGGTTAATGACTCCCTCAAATGGGAGCATAATCTGCAGAACTGTTCTTTTGAAATGATGGCTATTTTATGTCATCAGTATTACAACAAAATTGCAGATTTAGACACACAGATCAATGTATGGTATCAGGAACATGTTCTCGCGGTCTCTTCCCCTCTGTTTATACAGAGGGAAAAGGATCTGCGTGAGCATCTAGAGGAGTATACCCTGGATATTATCAATAACAAGGAAGGTACATTTTTGAGAGATAAATCCGCATATGATAATAGCTATGCGTAAAAATTGAATCAACCTATAGTTAACAAACCGTCTATGTATCCGTCTACCCGTACAGTACCTCAAACTATTCCAGATATGCCTAACATGTCATCTGTCTCATCAGCGGTATCCAGTCAGTCAACGGCTTATCGTGATCTATCTCATGTTCAACTTCCAAAAAACGGAATGGTGATCGAAACTCAGCATCATCGGATTCGCTTTTGCACACCGGATCTACAATCACTCAACGTTCTCAAGCTACTTCATCCACACTTGATACTGTCCATTCTTCTTCTTCACTTGCTTGATCTTCCTCACGTGCTGACACCCCTTCACTCTTTGCAGAACCTACTCGGGCTTTGGCCCCACCTGTTTCTCTTTCACCAATAACAACCAGAAAGGTAAGTGAACCCAATCTTTTTTCCTTATTTCCACAAAGTACTTTGGCCATTGATTCCAAATTGGCCCCTATTTTTTTAGCCAAGACTCCGGATCACCCCCCCCCCACTCCAACATCACTAACGGCACAACTTTAACACCAGATCCAAACGCTGAATTGGAAGTTGTCAATCTTTCATCTGCTGCTTTAACTAAAGATGAAATTGATGTTTTGAAGCTAGGTTTAACTTTTTGTCCCCTGGTTAGTGGAGACAAATTTAAAATGATTAAAGACATACATCTTTTTGCACAGAAACTTATGTTTAAAGTTTTGTATGATAAGCCGTCTACTGACTCTAACGATTCCTCCACCATTTCTTTTGAACAACGTGAAATATGATGCAGATGAAATTCAGGCAATCGAGGATTTGATGGAGTTGTGGGAGGAGGGTCACACCGAATTAGGGGCACCGTTCGCCCCCCCTTTGGAGGGCGTGTGTGCCCCTGGTGTGACCTTCCTCCCGCCCCGTCATTTAAACCCAAATCCACGAACTTCCCCCTACTTAGTAAAAATGCCAGCATTTGGTCCTTTGTGGAACAAACTACTAGAGAGATAGAAAAACTTGATTTTACCTCTGAGAACCCCACTGACAATCTTTCTCATAATCATAAAATAGCTCTCAAGTCCCTTCAGAATAACAATCAGATTGTAATTAAACCAGCCGATAAAGGCGGTAATGTAGTGGTTATGAATACCGCTGACTATGAAACTATGTGTCATAAAATTCTCAACAAATAGAGAATGGTACCGTCCTATATCAAGAACTATAATTAACTATTTCAATCTAGAATATTACTCTCTAATCACAAAAGCTTTCCAACAAGGACTCATTGATAAGGATACGTGGAACTATTTAAACACGAAAGAACCCAAAATACCTACCCTGTATGCTCTTCCCAAATTGCATAAGTCCATGTTCAACCCACTGGGCAGACCAATCGCGTCCGAGTCTTACAGAAAATGCGAGTGCATTGGTTGACAGATATCTTCACCCACATGTCACGTCTTTGAGTTGCTATATCAAAGACACGATCGACCTATTACAAACGATTGAAGGCATGTGTGTTCCTCCTGACACATGACTAGTTGCTATTGACATAGGGAGCTTGTACAATGCAATTCCCCATGTCAAGGGAATTGAGATTGTGGGTAATCTCTTAAAAGAAAGGGGCAGCTCTGCACACTCATACAATATGTTCATCTTGGAACTTCTAAATTTTATTTTGACTCGCAATATTTTTCTTTTTGGATCCTCCCACTACCTCAGGTGCAGGGGTTGCGATGGGGACCAAATGTGCCCCATCGTATGCCAACCTGTACCTGGGGGGGGTGGGAGACGGAACTTTTTTCACGTGAGGACATATAGATGTACCTGACACACGTTATATTGTGGTACAGGTACATCGATGATGTCCTACTTCTTTGGTCTGGTAGCAGGGCCGATTTGACTCAGTTCATGACTATATTAGCTACAAATTCCTTTAACCTCAAATTTACCATGGAATGCAGTCAACACCTGCATCAATTTCCTTGATCTTAAGATATTTATTGATAAAGATGGTCTTCTTTTTTCATCTTTATACCGTAAACCTTCCTCCGGCAATACAATCCTTCATGCCTCTAGTGGGCACCCCCAGTCACTCATAAAAAGCATTTCATACAGTCAGTATGTTAGATTAAAAAGAAACTGTGCTCACAATGAGGATTATGAAAAAGCAGCTAAAAGTCTTTACCATCGATTAAAAGAAAGAGGCTAATCATAGACTTTTCAAATGAGCCTACAATAATGCCTCTCAACGTGCCCGAAAGGATCAAATTTTTCCTACTAAAACCAAAACTACTCTACAACCTATTTGATTAATCACACAATATTTTAAGCACCATGTACATTTCAGGAATATTTTGACAATTCTGGCCTTTGTTGTTGGCAGACAGTTCTGCCATAAAATACATAAAAAAACATCCTGATATTACATATCGACGTGCTCCTTCCCTCAGGGACAGGTTGGTTCTGAGCCACTTTGATCCTGTGGGCAGTGAACGCGCTTCACAAACTGGTACTTTTTCCTGTAACAAATGTGACGTCTGTCAATTTATCCTAAATGGTCACACTGTTCTTCTCCCTAATGGTCTCACACACTCTCTCCATTACAGAGTGTCCTGACAAACAATTGCAGTAGTATATCTAGCCAAATGCCTATGTGGCAGTTTTTATATAGGAAAGACCAAGAGACCTTTTTCTAAGCGCATTAAAGACCATGTTGGTCCCATCCATAAGTGACTGATGACCACGGCCATTAGTCGTCATGTGGGTTGTGAACACAACTTTGAGGCAGGGATGATAAAATTTACAGCTCTTGAGCATGTGCCTATACATGCAAGAGGCGGTGGCATTGACCGCACGCTCTTGCAACTTGAGACTAAATGGATTCACAAATTAAATGCCACTCGCTATCCTGGCCTGAATGAATACATCAGTCTCAAAAACTTTCTTTCAGTAGAACATTATCATTTGGTTTTGTTTAAGTCCTAAATCACTGTTTTACTTTCTGTATATTGTTTGCTACTCATTCATGTGCATTCAACTATGTACTTCTATTATATCTTAATCATACACCTTTTTGTACTTGTTTAATCATAATCCTCCTTCTCTCCTCTGCTTCAATTGGGGCAACGGGCCGTAAACGATCGATGCCCTGACGTTGTATGGGCTTTTTTCTCCTTCCTCCTTTTTCCTTTTTTTCCCCACTTCCCTCCCCCCTCTAGTTGATTTATATGTTTTTCAATAAACAATTTTCATTGCAATTGATGCACAGTTAACGAATGTGTTAGTTTTCGTATGTTTATGAATAGGGATGAGCTGAACACCCCCTGGTTCGGTTCGCACCAGAACATGCGAACAGGCAAAAAATTTGTTCGAACACGCAAACACCGTTAAAGTCTATGGGACACGAACATGAAAAATCAAAAGTGCTAATTTTAAAGGTTAATATGTAAGTTAATGTCATAAAAAGTGTTTGGCGACCTGGGTCCTGCCCCAGGGGACATGTATCAATGCAAAAAAAGTTTTAAAAACGGCTGTTTTTTCGGGAGCAGTGATTTTAATAATGCTTAAAGTGAAACAATAAAAGTGAAATATTCCTTTAAATTTCGTACCTGGGGAGTGTCTAAAGTATGCCTGTAAAGTCGCACATGTTTCCCGTGTTTACAACTGTCCCTGCACAAAATGTAATTTCTCAAGGAAAAAAAGTCTCAAGGAAAAAAAGTCATGAATTGTCGGTCGGCAATACAGAGAAAAGTCATTGAAAAAAATGACAGAGGTCCCCCCCCAGTCCATTACCAGGCCCTTTGGGTCTGGTATGATTATTAAGGGGAACCCCTGCCATTTTTTTCAATGATTTTTATCTGTATTGCCGGGATCCGACAATTCATTAATAGCCCAAGTAGTTTTAAATGACTTTTTTTTTCCTTTAAAAATTACATTTTGTGCAGGGAACCAAAATTAAAAAAAAAAATGTGTGGGGGGACCCCCAAATTTCATATCAGGAACTTCAGGTCTGGTATGGATATTAAGGGGAACCCCGCATAATTTATTTTTAAAAAAATGGAGTGGGGTTTCCCCAAAAAATCCATACCAGACCCTTCAGGTCTGGTATGTATTTTAAGGAGAACTCTGCGTCAAAATAAAAAAAATGGCGTGGTGTTTCCCCAAAAATCTATACCAGACCCTTATCTGAGCACGCAACCTGGCAAGCCGCAGGAAAAGAGGGGGGACGAGAGAGCGCCCCCCCTCCTGAACCATACCAGGCCACATGCCCTCAACATGGGGAGGGTGCTTTGTGGGTCTGTGACCCCTCAAAGCACCTTGTCCCCATGTTGATGGGGACAAGGGCCTCATTCCCACAACCCTTTCCCGGTGGTTGCGGGAGCTTTAACAAAGGGGACCCCCAGATTCCGGCCCCCCCTATGTGAATTGTACCTCTACCATTTCACAAAAAAAAGTGTCAAAAAAGGTAAAAAAACACACAGACAGCTTGGGACAAGTCCTTTAATAAAAAATAAAAAAATTAATTCCAGCGATGTACATCCTTCCACGACCCAGACCCGCGATTCCCGCCGCTACCCGCCGCTACGAACGATACAAACGATACAGCCTCCTCCATAGAAGGCTCCCGGGCGAATGACACGGGAGGAGGAGGCTGTATCGCTCGTAGCGGCGGGTAGCGCGGGTCCAGGTCGTGGAAAGATGTACATCGCTGGAATTTATTTTTTATTTTATTTTTTTATTAAAGGACTTGTCCCAAGCTGTGCTAATACTCATAGGGGGGGCCGGAATCTGGGGGTCTCCTTTGTTAAAGGGGGCTTCCAGATTACGATAAGCCCCCCGCCCGCAGACCCCCACAACCATCGGGCAAGGGTTGTGGGGATGAGGCCCTTGTCCCCATCAACATGGGGACAAGGTGCTTTGAGGGGTCACAAACCCCCAAAGCACCCTCCCCATGTTGAGGGCATGTGGCCTGGTACGGTTCAGGAGGGGGACGCTCTCTCGCCCCCCCCCTTTTCCTGCGGCTTGCCAGGTTGCATGCTCGGATAAGGGTCTGGTATGGATTTTTGGGGGAACCCCACGCCATTTTTTTTTTTATTACTCGGGGTTCCCCTTAATATCCATACCAGACCTGAAGGGCCTCATATGGAATTTGGGGGGACCCCCACACATTTTTTTTTTGTTCCCTGCACAAAATGTCATTTTGAAGGAAAAAAAAGTAATTTAAAACTGCTCGTGCTATTAATGAATTGTCGGGTCCCGGCAATACAGAGAAAAGTCAATGAATTTTCTCTGTATTGCCGGGACCGACAATTCATGAATAGCCGTGAGTAGTTTTAAATTACTTTTTTTCCTTGAGAAATTACATTTTGTGCAGGGACAGTTGTAAACACGGGAAACATGCGCTACTTTACATGCATACTTTAGACACCCCCCAGGTACGAAATTTAAAGGAATATTTCACTTTTATTGTTTCACTTTAAGCATTATTAAAATCACTGCTCCCGAAAAATTGGCTGTTTTTAAAACTTTTTTTTGCATTGATACAGGGGCAGGACCCAGGTCCCAAACACTTTTTAGGACAATAACTTGCATATTAACCTTTACAATTAACACTTATGATTTCTCCCACAGACTTTTAAAGGGTGTTCCACAGCTTTTCAAATTTGCTGCAAATACCCCTGATAATGAAACAACGAGGGCCAAGGAGAGCTAGGCAGGTGGAGGAGGAAACAAGAGCCTTTCTAAAAGAGGCTACTGTGGCCCTCAGTGAGGCACCCTCTGCTGAGGAGGGCTTTGCCGCAGTCCTGGCCCATAAGTTAGGCCAAATGGACTTGCGGCAAAAGCTCTATAGTGAGAACCTTTTGCTGAAGGTGATTAACAAGGGGTTGCTCGGTGAACTGACCAAGTTCACCGACATCACTGAGGTTGTCCCTGCTCCTCCACCTCCTCCTCCTACTACTCCTCCTGCCACCTCCTCTCCTCCTGATCCCCAGCCTCCGAGGAAGCAACCAACAAAGGCTGCAGGGAAGGCTGCAGAGAAAGCTGCAGAGAAGGCTTCAGAGAAGGCTACAAGGAAGAGAAAAAAATAATGCCTACTGTAGTACCACAGACTGGGGACATATATGACTTATCTGCTGCTGTTCCTGACCTCTGGGAGTTCATTCATTATTAAATAGTTTGGTTTTGACATCTTGGATGGTTGTTGTGGGGTCCAAAGGATGCACAAATGCAAGCAGGCTCTCCAGTGCCTTCACCTTTAATTTGTAATGTACCTAAATAAAGGATTCTTTTTTTTTGGCTTCAAATACTTGACTATGTGATTTGTATTTCAAAAGAGACTTTGCTAGGGAGTAGGCAGGGACATTTCAAATAATATTATTGTTATTAACAAGGGACACAAACCTCCTTGAGGCAAAATTAGACAAATTTTGAAGGTTGGTGTGGTAACTTTACACACTAATAATTTAAGCAAAATCACCAAAAAAACTAACAAAAAAAAACCTACATATATCAAAGAAGCCCATCAAAAATAATAAAGCTAACTTAATTACTAAAATAAAAACTAAAAAAAAAAAAAAAATATATATAATTATTGTGATCTTTACATTTAGTTATGAATTTATGAGGGAGATGTGGCTTCAAAAGAATATTTTACAATCATTAGATCAATTAGGAATTACTTAAGAACCTAGTTTGGCATAACTCTCAAATGTCATTAGCAAAAGAAGGTAATTATTTAAGCATTATCAAAAGAAGAACGGAATGCGCAGCATTAAAACGATGCTATTATTTCCACCGTGACGAATGTGCCATCTCCATTTCCAACGCTAGTTTTATCAGAACAAGCGCTCCCATCTCATACTATGAATAAGCACTTTAAATAGTGTGAAACGCGTCAGCCAAACTAGATCAGTTTGTCGTGTTGTGCAGAGTGTTTTTGGTTTCCTGAACCTTTTTTTGGAATAAAGGCTTTTTAACCGGAGTGCTGCGTCCAGAAGACCTTCCTTTCTTTCTTCAATCGCTCCCATCTCATACTTGATTCTGAGCATGCGCGTTTTTTTTCACGTCGTTAAAGCATACACACTATCGTTTTTCACGTCGTTAAAAAAAACGACATGAAAAACGACGTGAAAAAATTGAGCATGTTCGAAATTTTTAATGCCCATTTTTCACGTCGTTAAAAATGCTCTGGAGCATACACATGATCGGTTTTAATGGCCATTTAAAAAAATGGCATTTTTAACGGCATGAAAAACGATTGAGTGTATAGGGCATAAGGCTGGATTCACATCTATGCATTTTTTGTGCTTTTTGCATTTTGAAGATTTGCACTACAGAACGTGTTCCATAGGAAACCATGGTAAATGGACTGTAGTGCAAATCTGCAAAATGCAAAAAACACTAAAAATGCATAGGTGTGAATTCAGCCTTAGGCAGTGGTGGTGGTGCCACAACACTGATACTTTTGTTAGCCCAGCAGTAAAAGCCCAGCAGATACTCAATAG
Organism: Rana muscosa; assembly: GCA_029206835.1. Taxonomy (NCBI): domain Eukaryota; kingdom Metazoa; phylum Chordata; class Amphibia; order Anura; family Ranidae; genus Rana; species Rana muscosa. The sequence continues at coordinate 435,362,996 of CM055117.1, forward strand.
CCCAGCAGTAAAAGCATATGCATGTTGCCATAGGACAGACCCTAATCTGTCCAAGAGTTCACACAACATGGGATGATCAACATTAAACCAAAAAAAGAAAAAGAATTTAAAAAAAACAAGGAAAAAAAAAACAGCAATACTGGAACTGTCATGAGGCGGTCCAAAAAGGGGACCATAAAAGAGTATGCAGCTTGGGAACAAGGAGGGCTGTGTGGCTTTCTCCAGAGGAAGTCTGCAGTCACACGTCCATAGGGTCCGCAGGGACTTGAAGCAGGATCTACTGAGGGCTGAGGAAAGGGTGGCTCCACTTGAGGTGGAGTATTCCCTATCAAGGGCTCCCAAGGTGTACTCTGACTTTCAGGCTGCACTGAGGGACGTTCTTCTGCTTTGAACTTCTGCTACTAAAACAAAATTCCTACATCAATGGGGAAAAACGGGAAGTATGCTGGCATACACCTGTGACTATATCCGGTATTTGCGACTCTGATGGATCGCTTCTAACTGACCCTGCCTCTATTAATGCACGGTTTGCATTGTTTTACCAAGAGATCTATAGCTCCCGGATGGTAGGTACGGATGAGGAACTAACCGCATACCTGGAGGAGATAGAGCTGCCATGCTTGACATCTGCCTTCCGAGATGCGTTGGATGGCCCCATCACACTGGAGGAGCTCCAGCGGGCGGTAGCCTCTTTACAAAATGGTAAGACACCGGGCCCTGATGGCATCCCAGCTGAACTTTTTAAGCCGTATGCGGAGGAGCTGCTCCCTATACTCAGGCTCATGCTTCAAAAAACCATGGAGGAGGGATCTCTCCCCCCATCCATGGCCGAAGCGATCATTGTGGTCCTTCTCAAACCTGGTAAAGCTCCGGCGCAGTGTATTGGAGTACCGGCCAATATCCCTCCTAAATGTGGATGCAAAACTGTTGGCTAAGGTCCTGGCCGGACGATTAAACACTGTGATAACTGCGCACATGCATGCGGATCAGTCAGGATTTATGGCAGGTAGGGGAACTGATATTAATATCCGGCGCCTCCTTACGCATCTTTCTAGGGCGGGCAGGGATGGTCCAAAGGGGCTGGCCTCCCGAGATGCCGAAAAGGCCGTTGATTCAGTGGAGTGGCGCTACCTCTTGGCCGTCCTGCGTAAGTTTGGACTCGACCCTCGGTTTATCAGGTGGGTTCATTTGCTTTATCACAATCCTACAGCTCGCATACGCACTGATAACTCACTGTCTACTCCCTTTTCCCTTACTCGGGGCACTAGACAGGGCTGCCCACTCTCCCCGAGCTTGTTTGCACTCGCCATGGAGCCCTTAGCGGCCTGTATCAGGTCTGCTCCTTCGGGTTGAAGGTATACAGGTGGGGGTGATTGTAGACCAAATATCCCTATACGCTGACAATACCCTCTTGTTCTTGAAGGACGTATCCTCTCTCCCACCAGCCCTGCAAATCGTTGATGTGTTCGGATCGTTCTCAGGCATTAGGGTTAATTGGGGGAAGTCACTCCTCTTCTCGTTGCATGCCTCGAGCCAACACACCCAGACAGGTATCCTGTTGAGATGGACATCTGAATTTAAATACTTGGGGGTGATAATTAGAGCTCCTCTGTCCTCATATTTTGAGCTGAACCTCTGGCCATTGCTTGAAGCCTCGTACACATGAGTAAATCGGTCGTGTGTACGCGGCTTTCATTTTTCTCGTCAAGAAAACTGGCAAGAATCTCGACGAGAAAAATAGAGAACCTTGCTCTCTATTTTCTCATCGAGATTCTCGTCGGCATGTTTCTCGACGAGAAAAGTGTGTGTGTGTACACTTACCTGTCGCTGTGGAAACCCGCGCATGCTCGAAATGACTTTGACGCATGCGCGGTAGCTTCCTAGGCATAGGTAGGGTGTAGCAAGATGGCGGCGATGGCATTGAATGTGATGAGCGCATGCTCGTCATAGTCGATGACGTCACCACGTTCGCTCCATTCAAAGAACCGCTGGTTCTTTGAATGGAGCGTCTGTACACTCGGCCGGGACAAGTTTCTTGTGCAAGAATCTCGTCAAGAAAAACAACGTGTTTTTTCTTGACGAGATACTCGGCCGTGTGTACGAGGCCTGAGACTTTCTCTCAGAAATGTGAGACCTGGAATTCTCTCCCCCTTACACCAGTGGGTAGAGTGAACCTGGTCAAGGTGGTGTATTTGCCTTATTTTCTCTATTTCTTCCGTAATTCCCCACTGGTTCCCCCAGCCTCATTCTTTAACAAACTACGGGGAATTATATCCTCTTTTGTGTGAAATGGGAGGCCTCCTCCTTTGGCCATCTCCACCCTAGAGCTCCCTATCACTCAAGGGGGCCTATCCCTACCCAACTTTCAGGCTTACTTTTGGGCGGCGGTCCTGATAACGGTGAGGTGGTGGTTCTCTCAACCTAAAGATAATCTGGCGGTAACCCTAGAGGCGGCCATTATGGGGTCATACTCCTCCCTTAGCAACTTGGTGTTCAGGGGACCAAGATCCCACCCCGGTATCACTGACCTGATGCGTACCACTATTCTGATAGGGCACAGGGCTAGGGCCCATTATAGTTCTCTGGAGATGTTCTCCCCCCACCTTCCCCTATGTGGGAACCCAAACCTCCCCCATCTGAACAAAGTTCCCGACCCACAGGTTTGGGCAGAAAAGGGGATACATACTGCCGGGGTGAATGTTGTTCCACTACTACCAACTTTGCCACGCATTTCGGAAGCAGTTCCCACCCCTTCTTATCCTAGAATAAGACCCTGTAGAAGGATTTATTATTGCCAAAGTAATAGACAAACCCTTATCCTCCCTGTACTTCCATCTATCTATAACTCCCACTAAAAAATGTGAAAAGATCTTTGACAAGTGGAAAGTAGACGTCCCTGACTTGACCGAGGAGGATTGGGAAGCCTGTGTATCCTCCTTTGTGACGAATATGATTTCAGACAGGGACAGTTTTCTGCAGGTTAAGTTCCTGCACAGGGCCTACTTTACCCCAAGATGGTTGACAATTGTGAATCCTGAGACCCCAGTGCTTTGTCCCAGATGTGATCTGCAGGCTGCCTCCTTTCTTCATATGGTCTGGTCCTGCCCACGCCTCGCTGCCTACTGGTCGGAGATTCTGGATGATCTCAACCGGATAACCTCCCTGACCCTTGGATCGGACCCCAGGTTTATGTTGCTAAACATCTTTGGCACCAATGTACGGGGCAGACACGCTAGGTTGTTCTTAAGCTATGCCACCTTCTATGCATGTAGGGAGATATTTCTCTATTGGAAAGATGCTGCGCTACCCTAAGTGTCATCCTGGCGCTCTGTTCTGAATTCTGTTCTGCCACTGTATAAAATCACCTATCTTAATCAGAATCGTCCGAATAAATTTGATAAAATCTGGTCAGGATGGATAGACGCCTGGGGCTCGGAGATTGCAGATGAGGATTGGGCCTTGAAGCTGCACCGCAATAGCCATTTCCATGTCTGCCTTCTTGCTTGTTAATATTAATGTGGATTATGTGACCAATCCTATCACTTGAGGTCCCTCCTCCCGCCCCCTCTATTCTCTAGGGTCTCTGCTAAAAAGATGATATATATATATATATATATATATATATATAATGTTTGGGAGTTCTAAGTAATTTTCTAGCAAAAGATACTGATTTAAACTTGTAAACAAAAAGTGGTAGATAAGGCTTGGTTGGCAAGTTGATAATCTACCTCTTTTACTTTAAAATCCATGTGAATGAAAATTATTAATTTCTACCATATATGGAAGAGGGTGGTGTAGTAACTTCCAAAAAAAACTGCAGATGACATAAAATGTCACACTGCATCTCTTTCATATGAGTGGATAAATTAATGCAGATGTGTTTCTATGCAGCTGGAAGTGTTGTCTACTGAAAACAATATTCTAACTAATCATAGTCCTAAATATAAGCCCAAAGTTCAGCTTCAGCATATGTTGCATTCTGAAAAAAAATGACATACTAAGTTCCAGCAAACCCCTATAAAAAATAATTGGGGGCGGAGCCGGCGGCCGGAGCGGATGGTGGTGTGAGAGGAGAGCTCCGACGCATCAGGGGACCTTAAGCAACCTTTAGCGGCTTTTGAGGCTCAGAAACAGCACATCCGAGCGGCGGAAGACAGGAGGAACCCCGCTGATAGCATGGCCAAACGCAAGAACAGAGAGGGGCCCAGAAAATTGACGGACTTCTATCCCTCCATGACAGGCCGGAAGGCCCAAGATGGCGCCGCAGCGGGACTGCATGCATCACACTGCCATGAGGGAGAGAACAGCGCGACATTCACTTTGCAGGGTGAGCTACCTAATGACACACTAACTCAGCCCCCTTATTCTTCCCCATTCAACAGCCCCCTCAAGCAGAAACGGAGGGTCAGTGCCCCAGGGGATGATAGCAATGAACAAGGAGGGGGGGGAGACGACATGGAGCAAGCTGCCTCATATGCCCAGAAGCTGGATGATATGCCTGTCTCTGGTCAGCCCATGACCGATACAATTATGAAGGATATGATCCTGACGCTAAGAGGGGCCATACAACAAGACATAGCTCACATCGCTCACTCCACACGCAGGGAGCTGAGTGCAATGGGGGATAGAATAGCCCATGTCGAAAACAAAATGGGGGATTTCTCTGCAGCCCACAACGAATTGGTGGATGCTCATGTGGATCTAGAAGATGAACTCACAGCACTACGCCTGAAGGTCTCAGATCTCGAGGACCGCGCACGCAGGAACAATGTGAAATTCAGAGGGATTCCTGAAACAGTTAAGCCTGCCGAACTGAGTTCATTTCTGCAGCAGCTAATGAAGACGGCAATTCCCTCGCTCACCACAGCGGATGTCATTATTGACAGAGCACACAGGCTGCACAAACCACAACATCTCCCTGAGAAGATTCCTAGGGATGTTATAGCCAGAATTCATTTCTTTCATATTAAAGACCAGCTTATGAGGTTTTCCAGGCAAAACAACATCCTCCCAGACCCATATGCTGGAATCACACTGTATGCTGACCTATCACAGGCCACAATGAAGGCTAGAAATAATCTGATACCGGTTACAAAAATGCTGAGAAATCATAAGATTCTCTATAGATGGGGCTTCCCTGCAAAAATCATCCTGGAGAAAAACAACGAATGGTATTCCATTTCCTCCCTGGATAAAGGTCTGGAACTACTCCGCAAGTGGGGACTCCTTCCCCAGGAAGGTTTCCCTGAATCCATGGACCAGTCTTCACCCAGATCGGAACTTATCAACAACCGCAGTGCCAGGAACAACCGTGATAAATAACCACATCTGTACTACACTAATAATGGTCCTATGGTGCTGAACTTCCTATTTTCCAAATTAACCTTACTGCGCCTCTTTCGCCTTCTAATGCTGAACAGATGGTCCCCGGATGTTCGGCTGAACAGGTAATCACCTGAATGTTTTTACCCCAATACTGCTTTTGGGATTGTTCCAAATCCATCCTGTTGATGATAACGGTTATATGTTTTGATTTTCAGACCATTGACGTTGCAATGGTTACTTGTCTCTGTATGATTTTGAGACTCCAGGCTTCTGTAATGAAAACCAAATTACAGCTCCTCACTGCTCAGAAATTAATGCTCAGCTACAGCCAATTCTCATATTGCGCCACTAGATGTCACCGAAGCACCATGAATGAAACAAATGACACTTAAACTGCTATCTATCAACGCTAGAGGACTTAACAGCCCCTATAAAAGGAGAACCCTATGGAAAACTGCCCTGGACGAGAACTGTGATGTACTGTGTGTACAAGAGACTCATTTCCTGGACCAAAGTACACCTAAATGCTCCCATAAGAAATTTCCACATGTCTTCACTGCAAATAACTCAAAAAAAAACAATGGAGTAATGATCGCTATTAAGGACTCTGTATCTTTTAACCTCCTAGATGAACACTATGATAGTAATGGTAGGTATATCATCCTGATTACCGAAATTAACAATGAGGTATACACACTGGTGAACTTGTATGCTCCAAACAAAAGCCCGATTAGGTTTTTACGCAAAACCATACAAAAAGCAAAAGCAATGAAAAAAGGTAACCTAGTCATTTGCGGAGATTTTAATGTACTTATGAATAACATGCTTGACTCCTCCTCTGGGGAGCGGAGACGAGCGCCATCCCTAGGTAATTTCTGCCTGGGGGAAGATCTCTATGATCCTTGGCGCTGTCTCTGCTCCACAGAGAGGGACTACACCTACTTCTCACCGGTCCACAAGAGTTACTCTAGGATTGACTTCTTCCTTACGGACAAATATACTTTACAAAAGGTACTCAAAGCAAATATTCACACCATCACATGGTCTGACCACGCCCCTATCACCATTGATATAACTTCCACCAACAAAACTACAGCCTCTCCACTTTGGCGTAACAACACATATCTACTCTCCCAGCCCAAAATTAGGGAGGAAATTCAAGGGAAGCTAAATGAATTCTTTGAATTCAATGAAACCCCTGGCACTTCCCCCGCGACAATCTGGTGCGCCCACAAAGCCTTCACGAGAGGCGCCTTGATCCAGATAGCAGCTAGGGAAAAAAGGAAAAAAAGCAGATATATATCGCAACTCCATGACCGAATAGCTGACCTGGAAAGTAAGCATAAAAAAAATGGGGACCACTCCTTATTACAACAATTGAACTCCAGGAGGGAGGAACTGAGACTAGTATTGAAATCAGACTACGACCTTTACTATAAGAGACTTAAACTAACTTTCTACTCCCAGAACAATAGAGCGGGGAAGTTACTAGCATCCCAATTAAAGAAAAGACAAGCACAATCCAAAATATCTATAATTAAACATCCCACTAATAATACTTCATATCAGAACCCCAAAGACATAGCAAACGTGTTTAAAGACTTCTACGAGGTCTTATATAATCTGAACCAGGATAAGTCTACCCATCAACCCACAGAAACTGAGATTACTGACTTTCTTAAAAGGATTGACCTCCCGTCCATAGATAAGGGGACCTTAGGCATAATTAATGCGCCCTTTACAGAAGATGAAATCAAGGACGTAATTAAGAAACTTCCCAAACACAAATCACCGGGAGCCGACGGGTTCTCAGCCGAATACTACCAAACATTCTCATCTTTGCTCGCCCCCCGACTGGTAGATCTATACAATACGGCGGCACACACCTGTGCATTCCCAAAGGAAATGCTCCAAGCAATTATAGTGACTATCCCAAAACCCGGGAAGGATCCGGCCTACCCCCAGAATTATAGGCCCATTTCACTCCTGAACTCGGATCTAAAGATTTATGCAAAGATAGTAGCAAACAGACTACTCAATGTAACCCCTACACTCATTGGGCTAGAACAAGTGGGCTTTGTCAAGGGCAGACAGGCCCCAGATGGCACTAGGAAAATGATCAATCTCCTGAGACACGCGGAACTCAATCGCACGCCTAGCATATTTGTAGCCTTAGACGCGGAAAAGGCGTTTGATAGAGTTCACTGGTCATACCTGTCACACACGCTACATAAATTCGGCATAAGCGGATTCTTGCATTCAGCGGTCATGTCTTTATACACGAATCCCTCCGCCAGAGTATTTACGTCAGGGATGCTTTCTGATTCCTTCAACCTCACAAATGGAACGAGACAGGGATGTCCGCTGTCTCCGATTGTTTTTTCCCTAGCAATAGAACCCCTTGCAGAAATCATTAGATCCACTGGGGAGATCACAGGCCTCCGAATTGGTCACACGGAACACAAAATAGGTCTGTTTGCAGATGATGTGATTCTTACCATGACCAACCCACACATCTCACTAAGTAAAGCCACGGAAGTTATTAATGAATTTGGGAGGATAACATATTACAAAATTAACACCTCTAAATGTTTTGCCCTGCCACTTCATTTACCCCACAATATGGTCGCCAAACTAGAACTACTATTCCCTTGCACCTGGGATGCCCCCTCTATCACCTACTTAGGTATCCAACTCACCCACCCTACATCCAAACTATACTCTGAAAATTTTTTACCCCTCCTAGAGCAGACCAAGAAAGACTTTTTACAGATGTCCAAATTCCAACTGTCATGGATGGGGCGGATTGCGGCTTATCAGATGCAAATATTCCCCAAGATTCTATACCTTTTCAGAACCATCCCAATCCCTATACCCCACAAATTTTTCTCGGATCTCGCAAAGCTTCTGAATGCCTACATATGGGAGAATAAAAAACCTAGAATAGCGATGAAAATTCTTTACTTACACAAAAAGGTGGGGGGAGGAAGCTTACCGAACGCGTATGCCTACTATACTGCCTCTTTATTGGACCAGCTGAAATTTTGGTTCTCTAGTCAGGAAGATAATTTATGGAATCAAATAGAAAGGGAGGTTACACCAACTCATGATCTGATTGCACTCCTGATGGCATCCACCATACATCACAAACCCCTAATACCTGATTACCCTACAATTAGGGCCTCAATTGCTGCATGGTCCCTACTCACCAAAATGAAATTCCCGGGGGAGACTACTCACAAACTAGAAAAGCCTCTCACGACCTACACATTCCTTATTCATAACTTCTCAACACATCACTGGAAACAAAAGGGCGTGCATTTTCACACTGTAGATATTACTCAACCTTCGGCACTTGACACCCTTATGCTACAGCAAATTCGGAGTTATAATAAAATGAATCCTCATGATACCACGGAAGTCCCACTAGTCCTATGGGAATTCTTCATGTCCAGGGGCAAGACAAACATAAGGGGTATATCTCTCTGCTATAGATTCTGTTACCATCAATTAAAGAACTCCAAAACCCCGAATATGCTCAAATGGGAGGCTGAACTACAGACAATCTTTACATTCCCACAATGGATGACTGCTATTAGATACAATAGGGTATCCTCAGCCTGTGTAGATCACTGGGACAATTCGTGTAAGTTACTGCATAGGTGGTACATCACCCCGACGCGCCTACACACAATGAACCCCATTCTTTCCCCACTTTGCTGGAGAGAGTGTCAGCACAGAGGTAACCTCCTACATGTTATGTGGCACTGTAGTATACTACATAACTTCTGGAGAGATGTATTTTCACTCATCTCAGACATTTCCAAAACGAAGTGTAAACCCACCCCAGAATTAGCACTTCTTACATTAGGGATAGACTCCTTCCCAAGCGCACAAAGGATTGTGATTGTACATATCCTATTTGCTGCCCGTATATCAATTGCAGCCAAATGGAGATCCCCAGACCCCCCTACTGTGTTGGAGGTCATAAATAGAGTAAATGCTCAATGTTTAATGGAGAAGATGCTAGCGTATAAATTGAACAAAATACATGTCCATCAGAAATTTTGGGGTCTGTGGCCCACCACTATATGACGTCCTCTAGTGTTGAGTAAACTGTTTGTTGATTTCTTATGTATATGCGAAGACATGTGGAAAGGCGCGGTAGCATGTTTAGAGCAGTGAACCTGGTAACATCATTATTCTTCCTGATAATCTAAATACAGGTATTGTTGTAGTGTTAAATTAGATATGGGTCATACTATGAATATTTTCTCAAGTACCGTGATACTCTGTCCCAATAATATAGTATCAATCTACACACATGTGCAATTGGGGTCGGCCAAATTCTGGGCTGCGCTTTCTATGCCTGGACCTTCATATAAAGGGCCTGCTCACAGAATATTCCCGAGAGGGGTGACAGGCTCCCTAGCCTAAGTTTACTGTTGATTATAGTTCCTGGACTGATGTTATGGAGCCAACGCTCCTGACCCATGATAAAGTCCCAAGAAGGCCGGAGTTGTATTATTTAGAGTGTTGTTAAGCCCTGCATGTGCAATACTTGGAGATGTATGTTGCTAAAGTAATGTATGTAACTTGAGACTGTACCTGTATGTAATGTCCATCTTATCATTAATTTAAAAATAAAGAATAAAAATTTTTAGTCAAAAAAAAAAAAAATAATTGATCATATTCACAAATCACTGAAAAAAATGAGATTTTTAGCACAGCTGCTATGAAGATAAAGTAAAATGTTTAGGCTAAAACAAGGTTTAGGAGGTTAAAGTGATTGTAAAGTCCCGTTAAAAAAAAAAAAAAAAATGCCCCCCACCAAATGAACAGTGGAGGGAACTGGATGCTCTGTACTCCTCCTTGCAGTGACCACTGTTTCATCTGAACTCTTCCCCATTTGTGAGTAAGTCAGCTTTTTAGGAGGCCTTATAACTCTTCTTGCCCTTTGCTCTCTTGGGACTTCTAGCTGAGACACTGCAGGCTCCCCTTCTGGAACAGACTTGAGGAATTCTGCTGGTTCTGAAACAATTGGTTCAGGAGCCGGGTGGTACATAGAGTCCCTTTGGTTCCCCTCTGAGTATGTGTCACAGGCATCTCCCCAGTAATCTGACAAAGGACTGGATGGAATGAACTCAGTAGCTTCTGCATTCAGTGTTCTGTCGATAGTGTCTTTGGTAGGGGGAAGATCTATGGCAGAAGTTCCTGGAGTTGGGGAAGGCCATAACCAATCAAGTTCCTGTCTCTCATCTTCACTTTGTTCAGAGGTCTCTTCATCTCTATTTTGAGAAGACTGAGACCGAGTACTTGGCCTAGGGGTATCGAGAATGGAGTCTGGGCTTGGGGAATCCCTCGCAGGAGGTAAAAGAACTGCTTCAGCAAGTGGGAGTAAGTGGTTTCGGTGCCAGGTCTTTAGTGGGCCCACCTTCCCTTCTGGCTTCAACTTATAGACAGGTAGGCCCAGCAGCTTCTTACAAATGACATAGGGTTCAGGTCTCCATCTGTCTGCAAGCTTGTGCTTCCCAGGGACTCCCAGGTTTCGTAGAAGAACTCGGTCTCCAGGTTGCAGGTCCTGGATCCAAACCTTCAGGTCAAAGTTCCTCTTGTTGCGGGCCCCCCTTTGGTCTGAAGCCGCTTGGGCCTGTTCATAAGCCAACTTCAAGCTGTGTCTGAGTCTGTCCACATATCCCTTGTGGGATGTGGCTGAGGAATGGTCTATGGAGGTGCCAAAGGCCAGGTCTACAGGTAACCTTGCTTCTCTTCCGAACATGAGACGGTAGGGGGAGTAGCCTGTAGCATCACTTGTGGTACTATTGTAAGCGTGTTCTATAGCCGCTATGTGCTTGCTCCAATGCTGTTTCTTCTCGCTATTCAAGGTCCCCAACATATTGAGCAGTGTTCGGTAGAACCTCTCCGGTTGAGCATCCCCTTGTGGGTGGTAAGGAGAGGCTTGGGTCTTCTTGATCCCTAAGGAATCCAGGAGCTTCCGGATCAGCCGACTTTCAAAGTCCCTCCCTTGGTCTGAGTGAAGTCACTGTGGTAGCCCATAATGGACGAAATACTTTTCCATAAGTACCTTTGCCACCGTGGAGGCCTTCTGGTCTTTGGTTGGGAAATAAAAGAAAATCAGACAGCGCAAAAAAACCACACACAACCCCTAACAAAAGCAGCTGAACACTGGAAGGTCAATATAAAAGTCCTTAGGCGAAGTACATATGGAAGGCAGTGCAGCGCTAAAAGTTAAACTAAAGATAGCATCACAAAACAATCCAAAAACAATATGTAGCAAGATGAGGCCAGTGGGTGTAGGAAGGCGATAGAGGTGTGAACTTCTTAGATGGAAAATGGGGTGCTGTGATCAGTCACCATATATAGATAACCAGGTAGGTGGCTGCTCTGACATCACTATGAGCCCCCCTCATAGTGATGTCAGAGCAGCCACCTACCTGGTTATCTACCTATATGTACTTCATGCCGTGCACTAGGTTATAGTGCCGTGTTTGTGAGTAATCAATTTTTATTGGAATAAATGTGTCGTTTTATATATAGAGAGCACTATGTGTTTCCTTTATATTTTATATGATCCACTCTCTATGAGCGAGTTTTTGGAGACCACCTATTGACTGAGGAGTTTTAAAGAAGGACCCCACGTGAAGACACCATCTCATCACTACACTTGAGAAGGGACAGCGTGATTGACCTTCTGTTCGCTCAGAGGTCCATTCATTCAGGTGAGTGGTTTGTGCTTCAGGGGGAGGAGACGCTTGTATTGGGATATATGGTGACTGATCACAGCACCCCATTTTCCATCTAAGAAGTTCACACCTCTATCGCCTTCCTACACCCACTGGCCTCATCTTGCTACATATTGTTTTTGGATTGTTTTGTGATGCTATCTTTAGTTTAACTTTTAGCGCTGCACTGCCTTCCATATGTATTTTGGTTGGGAAAGCCTGGGCATACCGGGTGAAATGATCGGTTATCACCAGAACATTTCCTAGTCCACTCAGGTCAGGTTCGAGGCAGAGAAAATCAATGCATACCAAATCCAGCAGGCCTTGACTTTGCAGATGGCCCATTGGGGCAGCTTGATGGGGTAAAGTCTTCCGCTGGATGCAGCGTGCACATGAATGGCAGTATTCCTCTACTTCAGCCCTCATGCAGGGCCAATAGAACCGACTCCTAACAAGTTGGAAGGTTCTTTCAGTCCCTAGGTGTCCATGATTGTCATGCAGGGCAACCAAGACAGTCTCTCAGTGTTTCTCGGGAAGAAACAGTTGCCATTTGTCTTCCAGGTCATCAGAGGGGCCCCTTCGGTAGACCACTCCCTGATGCACCTGCAACCTGTCCCACTCTTTCCTCAACAGGCGAGCTTCCTTTGAAGGATGGCGCAGGAGTCTACCTGGATCCTGATTCTCCAGGGCCTCCAGGACCAATCTCCCCATGGGGTCTTCCAATTGGTCACATCTCAGCTCCTTCTTTGATAGTTTTGGCAGATTATCTTCTTCCAACTGGGTTACCCCACAGTATTGCTTGGGAACTCCTACCATGGTAACCCCTATTTCTTCTGCCCTTGAGCCTCCTCTGGCTTGAAGTTAAGCCCCTTGACAAAGGGCCCGCACCCCCTCAGGTGCCACTTGGGTCCAGTCTTCTGTATCACCGGTGGGAGCATGAGATGTTCTAGATAGGGCGTCTGCGTCTCGATTTCCAGCCCCAGGCCTGTATGTCAGGCTGAAATTGAACCCAGACAGTGCAGTCAGCCAGCTATGTCCTGTGGCATCCAGCTTTGCTGTGGTGAAGAGATAAGTAAGGGGGTTGTTGTCGGTTTTCACAGTGAATTCCGCCCCATACAGGTAGTCTTTAAGTTTGTCAACTACCGCCCAATTGAGGGCCAGGAACTCCAACTTGTGAGTGGGGTAGTTATTTTCAGAGGGGGTCAAACTTCTGCTCATGTAAGCAACGGGTCGCAGTTGCCCTTCATGCTCCTGATAGAGCACTCCTCCCAGACCGTCATGACTGGCATCTACATGAAGTTCATAAGGTCTCTTTGGGTCTGCATAGGCCAAGACAGGAGCAGTGGTTAGGCTTTTTTTTAATATCTGAAAGGCCTCTTCACACTTCTGATTCCACTGGTCTTGGACTGACTCTCCCGGCTTCCTGGGACCAGAGTCATCCTCTTCCCCTTCCGTCTTGAGTAGCTCATTCAGGGGTCTGGCAATTCGGGCAAACCCCTCCACGAACCTTCTATAATAGGAACAGAATCCCAAGAAGGATCTGAGTTCTGTTACCGTGGTAGGCCGTGGCCAGGAAGTAACTGCTTCCAACTTCTCAGGGTCTGTGGCCACCACTCCTTCAGACACTATGTGTCCCAGATAGTTAACAGAAGATTGGTAGAACCTACACTTCTCGGGTGAAAGCTTGAGTCCCTCCTCACTGAGTCTTCTCAAAACTTTCTCCAGCCTCTCTTTGTGTTCTTCCAAGGTCCTCCCGAAGACAATGACATTGTCTAAGTACACAAGGACCTCAATAAGGTTCATGTCTCCTACAGTCTTTTCCATGAGACGTTGGAAGGTGGCTGGGGCTCCTGACAGTCCCTGGGGCATTCAGTCAAATTCAAAGAACCCCACTGGGGTTATGAAGGCTGTCTTCTCCTTGTCTTCCGGATGCATAGGGATCTGATAGTATCCACTCTTGAGGTCCATAACGCTGAACCACTTGGCTCCAGACAAGCTCTGTTGGGCATCCTCTATCCTCGGAGTGGTGTACTGGTCAGGGATGGTTCTCCTGTTGAGGGTCCTGTAGTCTATACACAACCTCAATGATCCATTCTTCTTTCTGACCACTACTATCGGAGAGGCATAGGGACTTCTAGACTCCCGGATCACACCGGTCCTCTTGAGTTCTCCGAGTTGCTCCCTCAGATCTTACAGGTCTGCTAGTGGGACTCGCCTGACTCTCTCCCTGAGGGGCTTGTCTTCTTGGAGGCGAATATGGTGGGTGGCACTCTTTGCACACCCCACATCGAACTCATCTTGAGAGAAGATCTTCTTCCACCTGGTCAACTGGGCCTTGGCTCTCTCTTTCCAAGCCCTGGGCAGGTTCGGGTTCTCCATGGAGAGTTTCTCCCAAACATTCCCTTCTTCTCCCGTCTTCTCCACTTCTGACAAGGCAACCGGGGCAGCAGGGCTCACCTGGCCCAGTAACATTCTGGCTGGGATCTCCATGGGATCATCTGTAGTGTTCCTGACACTCACAGGGACCTTATAGTGGGCCTTCTTCAGAGCCCGCAGCGGAACCACTTCCGGGATTACTTCCAAACCCGAGTGTTCTTCCCTTGGGTCGGGCTCCAACATGACAAAGAGTCCAGGTTACTCCCAAGTAAGCTTCACAGTGGCTCTGAGACAGGTTACTTTGCCGGGCTGCAACACTACCCCCCTCTTTCCAAGTCTCCAGACCTTCCCCACCCCCTCTTCCGGGGCCTTCTGCTCCAAGACTAACCGCTGGTAGGCGGTCTTCAAGATGGGGTGAATCTTGGTGGCGACCGAGACTTTCTTGCGTGCAAGAGGGGTCAGAAGCCTCCGAACCAGGTCCGTGTTTGTCCCTATTATTAAGGAACTCTTGTTGGCTCCAGGCGGCCGAGGGCACACAACTGCCAGAGTGTCAAACACTTCAGCCTTCCTGGCCACAGATGGATCAAAGGTCAGTTTTATGGGCAGGTAGCTCTGGGTCCCGATTCCCCATATCTCTAGTTCTTCTATCTTCTTGATGGGTAGGTGACCTAAGTGTTTGTCATAAAAGTCCCGGTACAACAGGGTCACCTGTGCCCCTGTATCCAAGATGGCTCTTGTGTAAACTCCCTCCACTTGAATGGGCACTATGGGGGATGGGCCTACCAACTTCTCTGGATATGGCTTCAAAGGGGTTGCTTTTTTATCTTTGCATACTCCCTTTAGACTTCCCTTCTCCAAATTCCCTTTGGACTTGAGTCTTTCTTGGGCTCGGTATGCATTGATTCTCTTTCCCTTAATGGGTGTACAGACCCACTGAGGGACACTATGCTCTTTTTTTGGGGTGTATTCCCGCTGTGGAATATTGTGCTTCTTCTGAGGAGTTCTGTCCTCTCTTTTCTTGGGCTTCTCATTAAGTTTGGAGCTCACTGAAGATTATGGGTACCCGGTTGACTCCTTCACCGGGGCCCTCTGGAGTTTCCCGCCGGCTTGCGGTTATCTGGTTTCTTTTTCTTGGGACTGGAACATACAGCTGCAATATGGCCAATCCCTCCACAGTTAAAACAGATCACATCCCCCCAATCTTGTAGGGGAACGGGCACTGAAGCGTCTGAGAACAACTCCGTCTTTGGTCTCTCTTTCTCGAGAACCTTTGAATCTTTTGCAATCAGAGAGGTCAGCATCTCTAACACCTGAGACATCTGTGATTTCAAAGTGTCTACATCTGAGTCTCTTTATTTGGTCATCACTGAGTTGACTACCACTAGTGCAGCAGAGGTATGTGCCTTGATTACTTGTTGATCCATCTGTAGTGACTCCTCATCCCTAATAATGTTTATCAGATCGGAGTAAGTCAGTGACATTCCCCCTCCAGAGGTTTTCAGGTGAAGCCAGACTGGATCCGAGCGCAACGCTCCCTTTAACACTTGCTTCATTCTTGCCGCATCTGTGTCTTGGGGTAACATCCCTTTTTTTAACACGATCTTGCAAAGCATCTTGTTTAGTCTTCTTAAATACTCTGAAAGCTTCTCATTCGGCTGTTGGAAAGTATGTTCGAATTGGTACACTAGTTCTGTCACCTTTTCTTGCTGACCGAACTCCTCTTGTAACATGGCTAAACAGTCCTGAGCTGTGCAATCAGCATTGCCAAACCGGAAGCTTTTCACCGCTTCTGCTGCCGCGCCTTTCAAACTTTCTATCACGCGCTGTCTCTTCTGCGCTTCAGGCACCTCCCATGCCTCTACTGCTAGTAGTGCCTGCTCAACCCAGGTATCAAAATATTCTTCCCCTACAGAGACAGGAAGCTTCCCTGAGAATGTCTTTAGTCTGCGGTAACTAGCCTCTACATGTACCGTGTTTGTCCTCTGGCACTTTGTCAACAGATCCCCTATGGCGTTTATTAATTCTGGTGCTATGGTAGTGACCGGTGCCGCCGGGGGCGTCACCCTTTCTCTTCTTTTAGGTGAGACACAGGGTGTCCCTTGTGGTGATCCCGTTGGGGATGGCTCTGTCTTAACGGTTATTGCGTGCACCAACTTATAAGTTCTATTATCTGGTGCGCGCACACATTTGCGCTTAAAGGTTTCCGGCATTCCGTCCCACCATTCTATAAGCGCATACTGATACGAGATGTTTGGGTCTGACTTCATGTCCATCACCCACGGTGTATGATCTGGGGACAGTGACACCACTAGTTTCTCTACCGTCTCTGTTGACCATTCCTCCCCTGGGAGGCTGATGACCACCGACTGATCTGGTTCTGTCTTAGCTGCTTCGCACCACACTTTAACCTCTGACGGGTCCATGCCGGTACTTTTGGCGTGTTCACCCGCTGTATCAAGATCCCGGACTCGGAGCCCCCACGTGTAGCGCTACCCCCAGTTAAGAGACCCGCTGGTTTGATTTCGGGCCCTGAGTACAGCTCCGCCAACCCCCGGCAATCTTGTCTAGTCCCCTATGGCACAGTTAGTCTAGGAATATTATCTATCACAGTCTATACCTGATTGTACACACACCCCAACTTCTGATGAGATATAAGCACTATGTGCAATGATAACACAGTGATAGCAAGTGGTAGAATATAACGGTTTTACTTTAGTTTAAAAGGCATAGGTAAAACATAACATATAACTTGCCTCACAGTGGCTCTGAAGCAATAGGTATAGCATACAATAATAGCACGGCACGGTAATCCACCACGCGCAGCTATTATTATCTACGCGCCCTGTGGCGCACTAAACAATATTCTATCTCCCCTCCCTGGTCCGGCCTGACACAGAATTAAACTCAGTCTTTAGAATAAAGATTTCTTCGCATGCAAACTTGAAATGGTGGTGCACGTTCAGGAACAATATTTGTAATCCACAAAGTACGCAATCACAAGGAACACTATACTGGAGACCCTTTAACTCTGTCCTGCTACCGGTCTCCAGTGGAATAGCAAATAAAGGATCGGTGGGCCAAGGCAGTCTATAGGCCTAAACACAGTACAGCCTATTGAATTGAGCAGGTGCCCGCTCACCAGTCCGGACGCGATCCCAGTCTGGGACTTCCACCTGCTGTGTCTCCACACACAGCGTCTGCAACGGTCGGGTCCCCGATCCAACTGATGTCCGCGGTAAACAAAGTCAGATGCCACCCAGGCTCTGCAGTGGGATGGAAGGCTCTTTGGAAGTTGCGCAAGGCCCCAGGCTTCAGGCCCTGCACTCCAGCAGATCTGCACAGGAAGACCAGTCGGCAGCCGAGCGGTGTTCCAAAGAGAGCGAGCTCTCCACCCCTCCTCCTTTTATCTCTCTCCCACAAGTCTCTGCGGAGGCAACATTGCACCCTGGGTGCCAAACGGGACTCTGGGAAATGTAGTCCCGGGGGTCTTAAAGGAGGCCCCACTACACTAGTGATTAAGAACAACGATCTCTCTCCTCCTCCAGTCACTACACTCCCCCCTTAGTTAGAAAAACCTCCCTAGGAAACACTTAACCCCTTGATCTCCCCCTAGTGTTAACCCCTTCCTGCCAGTGACATTTATACAGTAATCAGTGGCTATTTTTAGCTCTAATCGCTGTATAAATGTCAGTGGTCCAAAAAAAGTGTCAAAAGTGTCCGATCTATCTGCTGCAATGTCGCAGTCCCGAAATAAATTGCTGATCACCGCCATTACTAATAAAAATGCCATAAATATATCCCCTATTTTGTAGATGCTATAACTTTTGTGCAAACCAATCAATATACACTTATTGCAATCTTATATTTTTGGTTAAAAAAATATATATTATTTTTTGGAGATTTATTATAGCAAAAAGTAAAAAATATTGTTTTTCTTTTCAAGATTGACGCCCTTTTTTGTTTTTAGAGCAAAAAATAAAAACCGCAGAGGTAATCAAATACCACCAAAAGAAAGCTCTATTTGTGGGGAAAAAAGGACATAAATTTTGTTTGGGTACAGCATTGCACGACCGTGCAATTGTTAATTAAAGCGATGCAGTGCCATATTGCAAAAAATGGCCTGGTCATTAAAGAGGAAGTAAACCCTGATGGTTTTTACTTCCTCTTTATTTCCCTGCAAAGGAAAAGCATATTGTGCTACTATGCATCGCATAATAGCCCATTATGTTGAACTTACCTGAAAACAAAGCCATGTCACCGCTGACCCCGCTGACTGGAAGCGTCCATCTTCACCCCTCTTTCTTCCGGGGCTGTGGAATCCGGCTCTGTGACTGGCCTGGAGTCGCATGACGTCACTCCCCTGCATGCGCTTGGGAGCCGCCAGTCACAGCTTGATCCCTTTAGAAATGGCACGATCGTGCCCTTTCTAAAGTGCGCATGCGCCGATGACATTGACACAAGTGTATATTGTAAATATCTCTTAAACCGTGCACGTTTAGGAGATATTTCCAGCACCTACAGGTAAGCCTTAATATAGGCTTGTACAAAAAAAGTTCAGTTGCGCAACCCAAAAACATACACAAACAAACATGTGCAAATAAATGTATCATATATGCATCCTTCCTGAGGTAGGTTTAGATACAAAACACTTGTGATATATCAAATAAGTGAATTTGAAACAAACACTTGGAAGTGGAAAGAGTTTCAATGTTCATAACAGGTGACATTCAGTGTAGTTTGATTGCAGGTGAATCCTTTGGTAACAACAAAATGAAAATGCTGTTCAATCAATCCGGCCAAAAAGGCCGCTTACCAGAATTGTAGGATCTCTGTTACGGAAATCATATGGGCATATACAGGAGGGATCAATCTGGCCGAGCCAATTAGCTCACACATCCATCGGGATCCTCTCCTCCACTTTCAATTCCAAGTGCTGTAATGCTCTCCGTGAGATCTTTGTCTTTCAGGGCTGGATTCAAAAGAGGAACAAGGAGGGCTTCATAGTGTAGTAGTTTTAAAACAAAAGTTTGTATTCCATTTGCTGGGCTACTGACATCATAAGAAGCAAAAATAGCAAACAATTAAAAAGAGACTCCTCAGCCGCGGCTCAAGCCTGTCAGCTGGTTCGTGGTGACGTCAGGTCCTATGGCTCCACCCGACGCAGCATTTTTCCGTAAGAGGCATCGGCAGGGAAAGGAGGCTTACCTGTAGGTAAAAGTGGTTGTACAGAGTTTACAACCACTTTAAGAGGGAAAAACTTCTGGTCCTTAAGTGGTTAACTATAGTATTCCTGTATAGTCACGTAATGAGCCAGAGTCCTCCCTTTCCTTCCCCAGTATTACAATTTTGATACTGCCATTAGGTCCATTATTTTATCACTTCCTTAACAGGTTGACAATGCCTCATTTCTAAAAACAAGTAGACCAGGGCTAACCTCAAAATGCCAACTTAAATACATCCTTTATACTGGCAATACAATTAAGTGATATTATGCACCACATCAAAAATGTGGCAAAAAATCATTGTGCAAACATGGAATAATATAAAGTGCAATCGTGCCAAAAATAATATTAATCAAAATAAATAATCATAAAGTGCAATATAAAAAACACGTGATACATAAATTGTAATGTACAACAAATTTACTGATTGGTGAAAAAAATGCAAAGAGTTGACCACTTTCTTCTAATTAAAGTGCAACCAAGTGGGTATATGAGGAGTTTTCGGACTTTAAATGAGGCCCATGACATAGTATAGGTATAATGAAATTTGAAAGGAAAAGGTTTGGGACTTTAAATGAAGCATGTAACACATAGCTGGTAAAGTGGTCAAATGCATGATGGCACATTTATTCTTTCATGTATATACAGATATCATGATGGCATATTATCATTATAATTCATATATATACACAGATGTCATAAATAACACATTGCAGTATAAAGTAAAATTATTGTGAGCTAACATGTAGTTCATATCATAAAATATATATTAAAATCATTAATGATTGCAGAAAATTCATAATAATCTAAGCTGTAAACGCATGATTATAATGCATCTAAAAAAGCTTGATGTGTGCATTTCGTAGAATTCACTCCACTACTTCTGGAGCAGATGCAAGGTGCATATCTGCAAAAAACATATAGATACCAATGTAGTTTGATGGTTAACTCAAAAAAGAAAAAGGGGGATGAAAAAGTATGCATCCCTGAGTTACTTACAAGTCAGCTCCAGATTAAGCATTCAGTGTTGCAAATTGAGGGCTGACAGGGATGTGTCTGTCCCGTGAGCTGTGGCACCCAGAGGTATATGGGTCTCCATGTCATTGTAGTTATAAATGCAGGTGACAGCTCCAGTGTATAATCTGTAAAGAATATTGAATTGTGAATGAAGTAGTGGGTTAAATAACAAAACCCATGACTATTAATAAGATGAAAAGAAATGGAGAGCATGTGGGGAAAATAAGTGGAAGTAAACCACAACCCATGTGTGGAATAAATATAAGCACTGCATTGAACCCACCATAAAATATATCCAGCAGGGGACTAATAGAGTAAAGAAAGACAAAATCTTAAAAGTAGAGATGGCCTTGCGGTTCGCCCCGCTGCGAACTTTGCACGTTCGCTATTCGCCAAACCGGCGAACATATGGCGCTATTAGTGGCCGCCATATTCTTTTACATTGTGAAGAACTTTGACCCATGACACATCCATCATGTGGTACAGGACAGCCAATTGAGACATTTCAGCACATGGACATACCCCCTACCTTATAAATAGACTTGATCTGGCTGCCATTTCACATTCTGTCCTTTGTCAGTGTAGGGAGAGGTTGCTGTGTGGAGCAGGGACAGACTGTAGTGACACAAATCGCTAACTAATATAAGTCCACAAAAGTCCTTTTAAGGACTGGTATAGGTGTACTATTGTTTGGTGTGCAGTATATAGGGGTGTAATACGCTTATAATATACTTTCTAATATAGAAAGCATATTATAGTGCATTTGTATGGTGCAGCATTGTGACTGCTGAGCGGTTCTGCAGCTGTCTTTTGTCAGTGTAGGGAGAGGTTGCTGTGTGGAGCAGGGACAGACTGTAGTGACACAAATCGCTAACTAATAGGTCCACAGAAGTCCTTTTACCCATTTCCCACCCAGCCTATAGGAAAATGACGGCCGGGCGGTGGTTGTATTATCCTGACTGGACGTCCATTGACGTCCTGCAGGATAATGCCTAGCACTCGCCCACAGGAACGTGCATTGCGGTGATCGGGGGACGGCATGTGTCCCTCGGACACAGCGCTTCCCCGACCATGGTAAACAGCCAATTTCATTGGCTGTTTACCATGTGATCGGCTGTGTCAAAGTCACAGCCGATCACATGTCACAACAAAGTCGGTGGCGCGCTGCGTGCGTGCCGCCAGAGGCTTGCAGAGCGGGGATGGGGGAAGGTGAGTGTCCCTTGGACACAGCGTGCCCCCGGGTAAACAGCCAATGAAATTGGCTGTTTACCACGTGACCGGCTGTGTCCAATCACAGCCGGTCACAAATGTAAACACAGACCAGCAGTTACTACCTGATCCCTGCTCTCTCCTCACACACTGATCTGTGAGGAGAGAGCAGGGATCAGTAAGTGAGAGATCAGAGTAGTTTGTCTATAGGTACTGTGTACAACACGCCCCCCCAATAAAGAGGACCTGTCACACAGCCCAGCACATCAATCAGCCCATCCATCAATCAGCCCAGCCTATCTGTCAATCAATCAATCAATCAGCCCATCTGTCAATCAATCAATCAGCCCATCTGTCAATCAATCAATCAGCCCATCTGTCAATCAATCAATCAGCCCATCTGTCAATCAATCAATCAGCCCAACTGTCATCAATCAATCGGCCCATCTGTCAATCATCTGTCACAGGCCCACCTCCATCGGTACCACCATTGGTACCGCCACACAGGCTATCAGTACCGCCATCGGTACCACTACCAGTACCGCCATCGGTACCGCCACTAGTACCGCCATCAGGCCCAGTATCTATACTGACACGCAGGCCCGCTACCAGTATCTCCACTAGTGCCGCCATTGGTACCACCACCAGTACCACCACCCGTACCACCGTCGGTAGCGCCACCACCACCTGTACCACCACATGTACCGCCATCGGTACCACCGCCACCTGTACTGCCATCGGTACCGTCACCACCACCACCCGTACCGCCATCGGTACCTACACCACCTGTACCGCCATTGGTACCACCACCACCAATACCGTTATCGGTACCACCACACAGGCCCAACACTAATACCTCCATCGGTACCACCACACAGGCCGCCACCACTACCACCAGCAGTACCATTACACAGGCCCACCAATAAGCACTACCATAATTTCCCAAAGGGTTTACACACCTGGGGAGGCATATGATATTCTTGCCATGTCGGATGATGAGAGCAGCGGGGAGCTCCCATTATTCGATTCTGGTTCGGAATACGAGCCAGTGGAGGATAGCGTCTCAGAGTCCGAGTCCCCAGAGGAAACTGTCCCTCCCAAAAGAATGCGATCAGGACCAAGATCAGGACAAAGATCAGGAGATCTGCCCACCACCAGCAGCGTCATACCCCAGGAATAGGAGCCCAGTACAAGTAATGGAAATACATGCCCAACCCGAAGAATTCAGCCCCAGTCCTACCTTCCCGATGCCCTGACAAACCCCTTATGGTTGCCTGCCAACTCAGAATCCGCTATCATCCCTCCTTTCACCGCACAGCCAGGTGTGCAGCCTGACACTACAATTTTTCTAAATTTGATTATTTTTGTTTATTTTTCCCACAAGATTTTCTGCAGAATATAGTGAATCAAACTAATATGTATGCATCCCAATTTATTGCTGTCAATCCCAATTCTTCCTACGCCCGCATGTTCCAGTGGCGGCGTCTAACATTGGACTAATTTAAATTGTTTTTGGGCCTTACGTTCAATATGGGGCTTACAAAAAAGAACAAAGTCCATGCATATTGGTCCAAACGCCCATCCAACACATGCCCATATATTCCGCTGTCATGTCCAGGACAAGATACGACATGATTATGCGTTTTCACCACTTCAATGACAATTCACAGTGCCCTCCCCGAGATCATCCCAACTACGACAAATTGTACAAGATACACCCCCTAATCAATGCCTTTTCCCAGCGATTTCAAGAAGTTTTCATCCCAGACCAAAAAAATTGTGTGGGCGAGTCCCTCATACATTTCACTTGGCGACTGCACTTCAAGCAGTATATACCAAAGAAGGGAGAGCCAGGTATGGGTTAAAATTAAATAAATTATGCGATCGAGCCACTGGATACGTCTTCACATTCAGGATCTACGAAGGCAAAGACTCCCAGCTCCAGCCCCGTGATTGCCCCACATATATTGGAACCAGTGGGAAAATTGTTTGGGAGTTGGCATACCCCCTGTTCGGAAAAGGTTACCATTGATATGTTGACAATTACTATACCAGCTTGCCCCTTTTATCGCCACCTTTACAGTGAGCAAACCCCGGCCTGCGGTACCTTAAAAAAAACGGAAGGGATTCCCACAAAATTTGTTGACCAAAAAATTGCAGCCTGGAGAATCGGCATTCATGAGGAACGAGGAGGTGTTGGCCATGAAGTGGAGGGACAAGAAAGATGTCCTCTCTACAATCCACAATGACACCGTGGTTGAGATCCAAAGAAGACGCAGCCCCATTGTAAAGCCCGAATGTGTCCACGACTACAATTTGTACATTGGGGGGTGGATTTAAACGACCAGATGCTATAGCCCTACTTATCAACAAGAAAGTCCCGTTATTGGCACAAAAAAGTTGCGTTACATCTGTTTCACATGGCCCTTTTTAATTTGTTTGTCTGCTACCAACAAGCAACTTAAAATCAACAACTCCCCTACCTCCATTATATCGAAGATATCATCGATGCCCTCATTTATCAAGATCCCGCCCTAGGAAGCATTCGCTCTGATAGTGTGAGTCGGCTTCACGAGCGACACTATCCCTTTAGCATCCCCCCCACATAATCTGGAAGAAGACGCCAAAAGAAATGCAGTGTATGCAGCAGAGGAGGAGTAAGAAGAGACACCACCTATTATTGTCCCGATTGTCCCTCCCAACCTGAGTAACAAATAAATTGTAGCGCTGGTGAATGTGAATGAAAAAAATATATAAATGAATAACACTCTGTAAAAAGAGATAACAATCCAGAATCAAATATCAATAGTCCATCATGATGAGAACCAAATCAAAAGTCTCTGGTAAACGATATCAAAACAAATTCGTGATGGTTGAATGATATTCCAATAGTACTCCAAAACAAGTTTGTGATGATTGAACAATACCAAACAATCTTGAGTGAATGTGAAGATAACCACCACCAATATAAAGGAGGCTTACCGGACTCTGTGGACCCTACTAAACATACATCTGGAGGGTCGGCTCAAGCTTTGGATGTATATCCCTGAATGAGGAATTAGAAGATGGTGGCCCAATAATGGTGTACCCAAATGAAAGCCAGTGGCAATATAGAGGAAAAAAGAAGGGCACATAGCATAATACTGTCTGAGAATATAGTTTAATGTAGGTAGATACACTTACATTCAGATGATCAAACAAGCGCTTTCATGTAATATCAATGGCTGCATCGATGCAATCTTTTGCCATTGATATTACATGAAAGCGCTTTCATTTGGGTACACCATTATTGGGCCACCATCTTCTAAGTCCTCATTCATCCTCCCACCGTTGGTTGCCGTGAGTGATGTCCTTTGGGGAATCACCAGCTGAGGATCCTTCAGGGATATACATCCAAAGCTTGAGCCGACCCTCCAGACGTATGTTTAGTAGGGTCCACAGAGTCCGGTAAGCCTCCTTTATATTGGTGGTGGTTATCTCCACACTCACTCAAGATTGTTTGGTATTGTTCAATCATCACAAACTTGTTTTGGAGTAATATTGGAACATCATTTAACCATCACAAATTTGTTTTGATATCATTTACCAGAGACTTTTGATTTGGTTCTCATCATGATGGACTATTGATATTTGATTCTGGATTGTTATCTCTTTTTACAGAGTGTTATTCATTTATATATTTTTTTCATTCACATTCACCAGTGCTACAATTTATTTGTTACTTTGTTTGCACCTTTTTGTCCATTGGTTTTGTAGCTGCTCGCTTTCACTAGCAGCGCAGAATTTTTTGCATTTGTTTCCCTCCCAACCTGGCCCGTGCATCGGAAATTGCTTCAAAAATTATCATACATCCATTAGTTCCCCTTATTATTAACAGACTGCCATTTCCCCATTTGCCTGCTACCATGTTACTACCTTCCATGTTAATTAACTGACCCTGGCCTGTTTACCGACGATGTCTCTGCCTGCCAATTTAAACCACGTTTCTGACTTCCACGTGTACCGACCTTGGCCTGTTTATCAACCACGTTTTTGCCTGCCACTTGGACTGATCTTTTGGCCATTTACTTTTAGTACCCAGGGGTCTCACATATGTGAGGGGCTTCAGAATAGCGTTCTGAGTAGAGAAAAACTGTTTTTTGTTTTCTGTGCTCCCAGAACAGGGTCTGGTTGCCCGGAGGCTTCAAATCGATTTGGGTGGGAGAAGCCTCTACCCCTGTCCCCCTGGCCCTAAGCTTGATGGTCCTTCCTGCTGCCTGGACCAATACTTTGGCTGTGCTGACCATATTACTGCCTGTAATGACCCATGACATTATGGACCATGTTTCTTCCTGCTGCTTGGACCAGTACTTTGGCTGTGTTGACCATATATCTACCTTCTGCCTCTACTGACTTTGGACAGTATCTTTTGCTGGGACACCTCTGCTTGCTACCTAGACCTGTGCTTTGGGTGTGCTTTGGCTGTGCTCTGGCTGTGCTGACAGTATCTCTGCCTGTAAGAACTATGGACAGTATTTCTGCGTGCTGCCTGAATGACTGCTTTTGCTGTCGCTGACCTCATCCCTGCCTGCTGCCTGGACCGATGCTCTGCTCTGTGGACCACTGCACTTCTAAAACTACAGGTAATCTTTTTTTATTTGGTATGTACCTGCTATGTGTTAGATATATGAAGGGCCTTCAAAAATGTGATCGGTAGTCAGAAAATGATATGTGCAATTAATGCTGCTAGAATGCCTGGAGGTGCTACTTGGATGTTGGGCCTCTGTATGTAGCCAGGCTGTGTAAAAGTCTCAAACATGTGGTATCGCCATACTCAGGAGGAGTAGCAGAATGCATTTTGGGGTGTCGTTTTTGCTATGTATATGCTTTGTGTTAGAAATATCTTATAAATGGTCTACTTTCTGTAAAAAATGCATTTTCATTTTTTTCCCACATTTTCCAAAACCTTCTGGAAAAAATTGAACTGTTCAAAAGACTCATAATGCTTCATAGATTATACGTTGGGGTGTGTGCTTTCCAAAATGGGGTCATTTTGTGGACAATTCCATTGTCTTGGTGCTCCAGGGCCTTCAATAGTGTAATAGGTGGTTGAGAAAGGATATGTGCAATTTATGCTTGTAGAACGCCTGAAAGTGCTACTTCAATGTTCCAGGGCCAGCCTTCCAGCCTGCAGTTCCAGGGCCAGCCTTCCAGCCTGCAGTTCCAGGGCCAGCCTTCCAGCCTGCAGTTCCAGAGCCAGCCTTCCAGCCTGCAGTTCCAGAGCCAGCCTTCCAGCCTGCAGTTCCAGAGCCAGCCTTCCAGTCTGAAGTCCCTGTGCCAGCCTGCCAGCCTGAAGTCCCTGTGCCAGCCTGCCAGCCTGAAGTCCCTGTGCCAGCCTGCCAGCCTGAAGTCCCTGTGCCAGCCTGCCAGCCTGAGGTTCCTGTGCCAGCCTGCCAGCCTGAGGTTCCTGTGCCAGCCTGCCAACTTGAAGTTCCTGTGCCAGCCTGCCAACTTGAAGTTCCTGTGCCAGCCTGCCAGCCTGAGGTTCTTGTACCAGCCTGCCAGCTTGAAGTTCCTGTGCCAGCTTGCCAACTTGAAGTTCCTGTGCCAGCTTGCCAACTTGAAGTTCCTGTGCCAGCCTGCCAGCTTGAAATTCCTGTGCCTGTCCTCCAAACAGAAGTCCTTATGACGGTGTCCCAGTCGGTAGATCCGGTGTCCCAGTCGGTAGATCCGGTGTCCCAGTCGGAAGATCCGGTGTCCCAGTCGGAAGATCCGGTGTCTCAGTCGGAAGATCCGGTGTCCCAGTCGGTAGATCCGGTGCCCGTTTCCCGGCCTGTGGTTGTGGTACCCATTTCCCAGCCTGAGATTGTGGTGTCCGTTTCCCGGCCTGAGGTTGTGGTGCCCGTTTCCCAGCCTGAGATTGTGGTGTCCGTTTCCCGGCCTGAGGTTGTGGTGCCCGCTGTGGTGCCCGTTTCCCGGCTTGAGGTTGTGGTGCCTGTTTCCTGGCTTGAGGTTGTGGTGCCCGTTTCCCGGCTTGAGGTTGTGGTGCCCGTTTCCCGGCTTGAGGTTATGATGCCTGTTTTGCAGTCTGTGGAGCCTACTGCCCAGCCTGACGTGTTCCTGTCTGCTGCCCAGCCTCAGATGTTCCTGCCTGCTGCCCAGCCTGAGATGTTCCTGTCTGCTGCCCAGCCTGAGATGTTCCTGCCTGCTGCCCAGCCTGAGATGTTCCTGTCTGCTGCCCAGCCTGAGATGTTCCTGCCTGCTGCCCAGCCTGAGATGTTCCTGCCTGCTGCCCAGCCTGAGATGTTCCTGCCTGCTGCCCAGCCTGAGATGTTCCTGTCTGCTGCCCAGCTCAACGACCCAGAGCCTGCTGCCCAGCTTGTCTGCCCGGATGTGCCTGCTTTCCGCTTGGACCTGCCCCTGGTCCAGCCTAAAGTGCCTGATGGCCAGGCTGAAGTACCCTCATCCTTGGTGCTACCCAATTCCCTAGATTATGGACAATCAAGACTGGTTGGAGGGTCCAGAGGCCGCTCCTTTAGGGGGGGTACTGTCAGGGAAGGCTTCACCCACTGGTGGCGTTGTTGGTCCTATGGATCGCAGTACTAGTGTCCACCAGCAGGTGTCCTCTCGCAGCCTGTATCTTTGACAGAGGATCTCACCTGCTGGTGGTAATGCCTGATCCATGGGCCGTAGTACCGGTGTCCACCAGCGGGGGTATTCCGGCAGTGTGGGGCAAGCAGTACTTCCTTTGGTCAGCTGTTAAATGAGGACAATTATAGCAGTCCTATAAATACCCGGTGAGCCCTTACATGCTCGCCTTGGTATCTTTCTCCTGGAGCCCTAACCTTGTTGCTTGTATCCGGACCTTGAGCCTGTACCTGTCCTGTCCTGACCTGACCTGATCTGATCTGATCTAATCTGATCCCCGTCCTGAGCCTATCCATCCGTCTTCTCCCTGCCTTGCTTGTTCCCTATTCCCATCTGCTGGCTCCCCGTGTATGACCTTGGCCTGGCTAAGTTTATGCCCCTGGAACACTCCTTGTCAAATCTCCTGATCTGCTGTGTATGACCCTGGCCTGGCTTACATTCAAGATTCTGGTACTGCCCTTTGTTGTATATATTATTTGTTGTTTGTGGGTTGTTTGGTTAGTTTGCACTGTTTGTATTTATCTATATCACCTTCTCAATAAACCCCATTATATTTCACTCTACATGCGTTTTGGTTATCTCTGTGCAGTCCACACAGTCTGGTCAATTAATTCCCTGACAAGGGCATAGTTTTATAGCATTTTTATTAATAATTTTTTTTTACTAGTAATGGCGGCGATCAGCGATTTTTATTGTGATTACTAGTTATGGCGGACACATCGGACACTTTTGACACCATTTTGGGACCATTGTCATTTTCACAGTAATCAGTGCTATAAAAATGCACTGGTTACTGTAAAAATGACACTGGCAGGGAAGGGGTCAACACTAGGGGGGCGAGGAAGGGGTTAAATGTGTAACCTGGGAGTGATTACTACTGTGTGGGGGAGGGGACTGACTGGGGGAGGTGACCGATCTGTGTCCCTATGTACAAGGGACACAGCATCGGTCTCCTCTCCCTGACAGGATGTGGATCTCTGTGTTTACACACAGAGATCCACATCCTTGTCTGTGTACTGGCCGATCGCGGGTGCCTGGCGGACATCGCGGCCGCCAGGCAAGTGCATCGGCATCTCAGCGAAGCGCCGGGCGCGCGCACGCTGCCCCCGGTGCTCGCGCGCCCCCCAGTGGCCGGAATAGCTGAGGCCGTCTATTGACGGCCTCCTGGATTTATAGAGCCATCTTGAGGCCGTCATTTGTATATGGCCCTGCTAGCAAGTAGTTAATAAAAGTGGGCCAACAAGCCGTTAAAAAGAACAACTGGCGTGGACCCTGTTCACTGGTATGCTCTACACAGAAGCTAAATATCCCTGAATGCCACACGTGGTGGAGAATGCGGGCATGGACTAAAGATCCTCACAAATACCAGTGAGCGATTGCCAGAAACTGCATAATCTGTGTGTGTGCAGGTGAGGAGAACCTGCAAGAGAAAGGTAACTAGCCTTAAAGAGACAGTGCTCCAATTTGTTGCTGAACTGTGCAAAATTGTTCTGGAGTGATTGTGAGTATGGGGCGACCAAAACGCCTAAAAGAAGCAAGGATGGCTGAGATGATAGATAGAGCTCTGTGGCCGGAGAGGTTATTACCACCTGATCGAACCCCATACATGCTTGAACAGAGTTTTCCAAGGAGAAAGAGGACTGGTGTTGTCCCTAGCAACACTGGTGCAATGAGTGCACAGGTGACTGCTAGTGTGGAAAGTCCACCAGCGGTTGAATCTGCAGTGGATTGGTGCAAGCGGCACCTGGCAGGAATGGACCAAGCTAAAGTGGAAGGCAAGCCGGCCTTCGATACAAAGAGAGAGCGGCCGGATGTCCATACCTTGCCCCTGGCAACTCTTGTGCAAGTAGCCAGCTATCAAGGTGCAGAGGCCTAAGCTTGAAAGCAGATGCAGTGTGGGAAGCCCTGACAAGACATGGAACCAAGTGCGCTGTTTGCGGTGCAGTGAGTGGGGACATGCAGTCTCCAAGTGCCCTTTATCCCAGGCTCCAGTGCAAAGCTCCCTAGCAAAACAAAGGTCTGAGAAGCCTGTGTTATGTGCCAGAAGAGAGACTGACCAAAGGCCAGGATGGAGAGTGGTTGCCCATAGCAACACAGAGGAGGCCAGTCAGGCTGTCTGTGGACCATGGGGTTTGCCTGCCAAGGGTCGTGACAAGTGGCTTCCAGAGGAGCCAATACAACATGTTGGAGAGAGCCAGCAAAACTCTGTGGGGAGAGTGCTATCTCCCATGGCAACTAGAGTGGAAGTTGTGCCTAGAGGGAGGAGCTGCAGGAGAGATTTGCCTCAACGTCCCCACAAAGAGGCCTGTGTGTACTTGCCAGCTGGGAATCATCAGGAGAGAAACGCACTGGGGAAAAGTCGTCCAGTACCAAGCCTGGAATGTGGCCACCTGGGGCACAAAATATAGTCTTGCTCTAGATTCTGGGGTGTACCTGGGGGTAATGTTGCTGAGCAGAACTCTTTATCTGTGGGCCAAGATTCCTATGCAAATATGTTTGCAGTCACCCCTGGCAACAAGGAGGAGTTTTCTGTTGTGTCTGCAGGGAGTGCTAAACAGTGGGAGATGCCTGATGTAATTTCATCCCATGGCCACCAGGGGGAGTTGGTCAGTAAATGTGCAGCTGAGGACTGGTTCTTAAGACAAAGTACTCAAATGAAGATGGTGACCCCAACTACTGTGGTGGGTAAGACTGTCTTTAATTAAATAATGCCTGGAACTGCTGATTTCATGTATAAAAGGGCTGGTTACGAGACTGTCCATGATGATGTGAGAGTGACCCCAGTTAGAGAATGACTTTTCCCTACCCAGTGGGAATGCAGGGGTTAAAGTCCAAACAGAATCCATGTTGATGACTAAAGGTGTTGTGTCTAATGTCTGCCAGTCTCAGGTTGGCAGTGGGCTAGGACAGCCTGCAAAAGCTAAAAATGCTATAAGTGTTACTGTTAATGAAAAGTTTGCTGCTGTTGGGAAAACCCCAGGTTCTTTCAGAGCAAAAGCTGTTATCACAAACAGGCCATTGCCTGTGGCAACTGGTGGTAAGACAGCACAGCTGTCCCCAGAAATCTCCAGGGAGCTTCATGTATTGGAGTCTGAGGTTGCCATGGACAACTGCGATGTAATTCTGGTGGGACAGAGTGGAACTGTACCATGTAAGGGTAATGTGTTAGTGCAAGCTGCTAGTGCTAAAAATGTGCAGGTAAATGGTGGGTTAACACAACCTCTGAAAAATGCAAGGGTGTGTGAGGCTTATGAAGCACCGCCCGAGCAAGGTGGTGGTTGTGGTGTATTGCAACCTGTTGTGCTAAAACATGTGTTACCAAAGTCTGCCATGATTCGTAATTTGGGTAATGAATCTGCAACTAAGCGTCTGTTCTAATGTGTCTCCTTGGGCGAATAGATAAGGGTTGAGGAGCGCCGGTGAATGGAGCACAGCTACAACGGATTGGGATAGTTGGAGTAAAAATCTAGATGTGTATACTTACTTGATCTAAAGCCTTTTCTGTTTTTAAGTTTTGTTTTTTAGGCCTCTTACAGCTCTATTTTTTTGTTTTTATATGTAATGCTACTTTTGTTATCAGCTTGGGTATACAGTAGACACTGTCTCTGTTTTTCTCCTGAAGGAAACACAGTGATCTACTGTAAATCTAATATGCTCAGCCATTAAAATGAATCACCACTACCTACTGAGTAATGTATTGGCATCTCACAGCAGAAAGAAAAGCCATGTGGCTGCTATGGACATCATTAAATTAGTCAGAGAGATGCACATTTTAAACTTTCAGTGTGATATTGGCATTGGCAAGCAATTCCCCAAACTCATTGGTTGTACATTTTTGTGAGGGGTTAAGCAATCGTTATGCGCTTAGAGAATTCCTAAGCGATATCACTATAACATTACTATAACAGCTGGCTCCCATTGCCAATCCAAATGAAACTATTGCAAGTTATAACTGACAATTATATCTGCTTTAAACACAGTTTAAAAAACATTCTACAGTTGCATTAGATACGTTCCCAATCAAATTAGAAAATGAAAAGCTTTCAAATAAATTAATGTTAGACCGTTCACCTGGTAAGATAATCTAAATGGAGAATATGATAACATGCAATTATAGAATAAAGCAGTCATTGAGTTATTTAAGAAATCAAATTCTGATGCTATTGCCTCTGATTTTCTGTTGTATGTTAACGTTGAATACCGTTTAATCGTTTTAAACTATGCATTTTCGGTATTTTTTTTTGTGCGCTTAGTATTTATTCACACCTTTGCTTGTTTGTTCACACATGTGTTCGCCTATTTTTTGCGTGTTGATTGGCATTGCTTTAAAGAGGAAGTAAACCCTTTTTTTGATTCCCTGAAAAAAAAAAACCTGCAAGAGAAAGGCATAATGAGCTAGTATGCATAGCATACTAGCTCATTATGTGGCACTTACCGGAGATCGAAGCTCCTAAAGCGATCCTCGTTCCCCTCCGCCGCCATGTCCCCTCCGAGCGTCTTCCGCGTTTCGCCGCTTCGGCCAATCACAGCCCGGAGCGTCACTCCCGCGCATGCCGGCAATATCCCATTCAAGACCCGGCCCGCTCAGTGTGCCTGCGCCGTTATCTACGGCGCGCATGCGCCGCAGACATCGGTTCAGTCTTTTCAGCAAATATCTCCTTAACCGTGTAGCCTTAATCTAGGCTTACCTGTAGGTGCAAGTTGTCAGAGTGGGTTTACAACCACTTTAAAGCAGTCCATTCACATTGGATGGATCCTTAACCACTTAACGACCGCCCACTGTATATATACGTCGGCAGAATGGCACGGACAGGCACAATCACGTACCTGTACGTGCCTGCCTTCGTATGGGTGGGGGGTCCGTGATGAGGGGGCCGCCATTCGATTCTGGCCACCCCCTCGCGATCGCTCCCAGCGAATCAAATGCTTCCCCTGTTTACACAGGCAGGAGGAAGTGATGTCATCTCTCATGCGGCGCTCACATATACCAAGCGCCACATGAGAGAAGACATCAGGTTAGTGCACTAAACAGCACACTGACACCAGGACACATCGGCACACGATCGCCCCCCCAGGCCCCCCCAGACACCCCCAGATCACCCCCCAGATCACCCCTGAGCCCCCAGTCACAGTGTCACTGATTGCAGTGACCATTTATTTACTGATCACTGCAATCAGTGACATTTGTGACTGTAAAAGTGTCAGGTTTAGGTCCAGTGTAGCCCCCTAACCCCCCCTAATAAAGGTTTAACCCCTTGATCACCCCCCAGGTAACCCTTTCACCGCTGTCACTAAGCGATCGTTTTTCTGATCGCTGTCTTGGTGTCGGTGATGCCGATAGGTAGCCAGGTATTTTTTTTAGGTTCGCCGCAGGTTTTTACAGCGTCGGGTACCCCCATATATTACCTAATAAAGGTTTAACCCCTTGATCGCCCCCCCAGGTAACCCTTTCACCCCCTTTTGCCAGTGTCACTAAGCGATCGTTTTTCTGATCGCTGTCTTAGTGTCGGTGATGCCGATAGGTAGCCAGTTATTTTTTTAGGTTCGCCGCAGGTTTTTATAGCGTCAGGTACCCCCATATATTACCTAATAAAGGTTTAACCCCTTGATCACCCCCCAGGTAACCCTTTCACCGCTGTCACTAAGCAATCGTTTTTCTGATCGCTGTCTTAGTGTCGGTGATGCCGATAGGTAGCCAGGTATTTTTTTTAGGTTCGCCGCAGGTTTTTACAGCGTCGGGTACCCCCATATATTACCTAATAAAGGTTTAAACCCTTGATCGCCCCCCAGGTAACCCTTTCACCCCCTTTTGCCAGTGTCACTAAGCAATCGTTTTTCTGATCGCTGTCTTAGTGCCGGTGATGCCGATAGGTAGCCAGTTATTTTTTTTAGGTTCGCCGCAGGTTTTTATAGCGTCAGGTACCCCCATATATTACCTAATAAAGGTTTAACCCCTTGATTGCCTCCCAGCTAACCCTTTCACCCCCTTTTGCCAGTGTCACCAAGTGATCGTTTTTCTGATCGCTGTCTTAGTGTCGGTGATGCTGATAGGTAGCCAGTTATTTTTTTAGGTTCGCCGCAGGTTTTTATAGCGTCAGGTACCCCCATATATTACCTAATAAAGGTTTAACCCCTTGATCACCCCCCAGCTAACCCTTTCACCCCCTTTTGCCAGTGTCACCAAGCGATCGTTTTTCTGATCGCTGTCTTAGTGTCGGTGATGCCGATAGGTAGCCAGTTATTTTTTTTAGGTTCGCCGCAGGTTTTTATAGCGTCAGGTACCCCCATATATTATCTAATAAAGGTTTTAACCCCCTAATTGCCCCTAGTTAACCCTTTCACCAGTGGTCACCGTATAAGTGTTACTGGTGACACTGGTTAGCCAGTTAGTTATTTTGTTATTTACAGGTAGGTTCCCCGTCAGGTTTTTATATAGCGTCAGGTACCCCCATATATTACCTAATAAAGGTTTAACCCCCTGATTGCCCCTAGTTAACCCTTTCACCAGTGATTACCATTTAAGTGTTACGGGTGACACTGGTTAGTTAGTTTGCTTTTTATAGTGTCAGGGCACCCGCCGTATATAACCCAATAAAGGTGTCAGAGAGGGTCTGCGTCGCACCAGGCAGCGTCAGGTTAGTGCCAGAAACGCTAACACCCATGCGTGAAGCATACACCTCCCTTAGTGGTATAGTATCTGAACAGATCAATATCTGATCTGATCAGATCTATACTAGCGTCCCCAGCAATTTAGGGTTCCCAAAAACGCACTGTTAGCGGGATCAGCCCAGATACCTGCAAGCACCTGCGTTTTGCCCCTCCATCCAGCCTAGGCCACCCAAGTGCAGTATCGATTGATCACTGTCACTTACAAAACACATCACACATAACTGCAGCGTTTGCAGAGACAGGCCTGATCCCTGCGACTCCAGTGCTGTAGGAGGTGATTTCACCACCACAGTTAAAAAAAAAAGAGCATATATGCCGAAGCAGGGGGGCAGCAGGGGCGGAGGAGCGATTTTGCTCCTAATGCCGCGTACATACGGTCAAAATTCCGACGGAGGCTTGCCTGTGGAAAAGTCTGACCGTGTGTACGCGGCATAACTTTTGCGGGAGGATGCCCCCATGCTTCGGCATATATAAATGGTGCATGTATGCCCATCATTAGAAGTGGCTGAATGAAGAGAGGTATTCTAATGGTGGGCATACCCACCGATCAATCTCTTTTTTTTGTTCAGCCAACAGGCTGCATGAAAAAAAGATTACAATACATGTCCAACAAGGACCAGCAACGTACTGGTATGTTGCTGGACTTTGGTTATACCAGATTGATGCCTGCGGGTTTAGGTATCATCTTGGTATCATTCTTTTCAGCCAGCGGCCAACTTTCATGTAAAAGCAATCCTAGTGGCTAATTAGCCTCTGGACTGCTTTTACAAGCAGTGGGAGGGAATGTCCCCCCGGATATAAAAAGTGCCATTGGGAAATTGGGAAAGCATTTTATCACACCGATCTTGGTGTGGTCAGATGCTTTGAGGGCAGAGGAAAGATCTAGGGTCCAATAGACCCCAGTTTTTTTTTTTAAAAAGAGTACCTGTCACTACCTATTGCTATCATAGGGGATATTTACATTCCCTGAGATAACAATAAAAATGATTAAAAAATAAAAATAAAAAATAAAAATTAATAATAATAAAAAAAAAGCACCCCTGTCCCGCCCTGCTCTTGCGCAATGGCGAACGCAAGCGTCGGTCTGGCGTCATATGTAAACAGCAATTGCTTAATGCATGTGAGGTATCACCGCGAAGGTCAGATCGAGGGCAGTCATTTTAGCAGTAGACCTCCTCTGTAAATCTAACGTGGTACCTTGTAAAGGCTTTTAAAGGCTTTTAAAAATGTATTTAGTTTGTAGCCACTGCGCGTTTGTGCGAAATTTTAAAGCATGTCGTGTTTGGTATCTATGTACTCGGCCTAAGATCATCTTTTTTATTTCATCAAACATATGGGCAATATAGTGTGTTTTAGTGCATTAAAATTAAAAAAAGTGTATTTTTTTCCCCAAAAAATGCGTTTGAAAAATCCCTGCGCAAATACTGTGTGGAAAAAAAAAAATGCAACACCCACCATTTTAATCTGTAGGGCCTTTGATTTAAAAAAATATATAATGTTTGGGGGTTCAACATAATTTTCTTGCAAAAAAAATATATGTTTCATGTAAACAAAAAGTGTCAGAAAGGGCTTTGTCTTCAAGTGGTTAGAAGAGTGGATGTAAGCTTCCTAATGTTGTGTATAAAATGCCAGGACAGTTCAAAACCCCCCCAAATGACCCCATTTTGGAAAGCAGACACCCCAAGCTATATACTGAGAGGCATGTTGAGTCCATGGAATATTTTATATGTTGACACAAGTTGCGGAAAAAAGACAATTTATTTGTATTTATTATTTTTTTTGCCCAAAGTTGTCACTAAATGATATATTGCTCAAACATGCCATGGGCATATGTGGAATTACACCCCAAAATACATTCTGTTGCTTATCCTGAGTACGGGGATACCACATGTGTGAGACTTTTTGGGAGCCTAGCCGCGTACGGGACCCCAAAAACCAAGCACCGCCTTCAGGCTTTCTAAGGGTATAAATTTTTGATTTCACTCCTCACTGCCTATCACAGTTTCGGAGGCCATGGAATGCCCAGATGGCACAAACCCCCCCCAAATGACCCCATTTTGGAAAGTAGACACCCCAAGCTATTTGCTGAGAGGTATGGTGAGTATTTTGCAGATCTCGCTTTTTGTCACAAAGTTTTGAAAATTGAAAAAAAAAAAAAAAATCTTTTATTTCTTCATTTTCAAAAACAAATGAGAGCTGTAAAATACTCAGCATGCCTCTCAGCAAATAGCTTTGGGTGTCTACTTTCCAAAATGGGGTAATTTGGGGGGGTTTGTGCTATTTTGGCATTTTATGGCCTTCGAAACTGCGATAGGTAGTGAGGAGTGAAATCAAAAATTTGTGCCCTTAGAAATCCTTAAGGCGGTGCTTGGTTTTTGGGGTCCCGTACGCGGCTAGGCTCCTAAAAAGTCCCACACATGTGGTATCCCCATACTCAGGAGAAGCAGCAAAATGTATTTTGGGGTGCAATTCCACATATAACCATGGCATGTGTGAGCAATACATCATTTAGTGACAACTTTTTGTCATTTTAATTTTTTTTGTCATTATTCAATCACTTGGGACAAAAAAAAAATATTCAATGGGCTCAACATGCCTCTCAGCAATTTCCTTGGGGTGTCTACTTTCTAAAATGGGGTCATTTGTGGGGGTTTTGTGCTATTTTGGCATTTTATGGCCTTCGAAACTGTGATAGGTAGTGAGGAATGAAATCAAAAATTTGCGCCCTTAGAAATCCTGAAGGCGGTGCTTGGTTTTCGGGGGCCCGTACGTGGCTAGGCTCCCAAAAAGTCCCACACATGTGGTATCCCTGTACTCAGAAGAAGCAGCAAAATGTATTTTGGGGTGCAATTCCACATATAACCATGGCATGTGTGAGCAATATATCATTTAGTGACAACTTTTTGTAATTTTTTTTTTTTTAGTCATTATTCAATCACTTGCGACAAAAAAAAAATATTCAATGGGCTCAACATGCCTCTCAGCAATTTCCTTGGGGTGTCTACTTTCCAAAATGGGGTCATTTGGGGGGGAGGGTTGTACTACCCTGCCATTTTAGCACCTCAAGAAATGAGATAGGCAGTCATAAAATAAAAGCTGTGTAAATTCCAGAAAATGTACCCTAGTTTGTAGACGCTATAACTTTTGCGCAAACCAATAAATATACGCTTATTGACATTTTTTTTACTAAAGACATGTGGCTGAATACATTTTGGCCTAAATGTATGACTAAAATTTAGTTTATTCTATTTTTCTTATAACAAAAATTAGAAAATATCATTTTTTTTTCAAAATTTTCTGTATTTTTCCATTTATATCGCAAAAAAAAAAATCGCAGAGGCAATCAAATACCATTAAAAGAAAGCTCTATTTGTGGGAAGAAAAGGACACAAATTTCGTTTGGGTATAACATTGCATGTCTGCACAATTTCCAGTTAAAGCAGCGCAGTGCCAAATTGTGAAATCACCTCTGGTCATTAATCTGCGTAATCGTCCGGGGCTTAAGTGGTTAAAGTGAAACTTTACCCATAACAACTTGATAAAAAAATAATGTTTTTTAGCAAGGAACATATATTCCACATTAATAATTATTATCAAAATTACTGTTTGATGTAAAATAGCCTCCAGCTCTGCCCATCTTTCTTCTTGCCGGAGGCTGCCATTTTGATGAAGCTCAGAACCCCCAGAGCAGCAATAAATCTTTAAGATGTCAGCAAATCGGCCTCTACATTTTGGGCACAGTGCAGAAAAATATAGAGCAACTGAGCACGTGCAGAGGAAAGTGAGACCGTGGATTTTAAACAATATAGGCGCTTATTAATGTTTTACATAGCTATGCCTACAAAATGGGCCAGCCTGAGATGATCTAGCAGGACTTAAATTTCTGACTAAAGTTCCACTTTAATTAATCTCTTTGAACAAAAAAAATGTATTTGCCCTATTAGCAGGCAAAGCTTTCTACCACAACGCACACCACATTTCCATCTGTGCATTGTGGTGTTCTAAAGAGCAGTTGTGTTTGTTTATATTGTCTATGTGTGATGTTCATGCCTCTGGCCTATAGATGTCACTATTTACAGTTGTTACATGTATAATACTTTGGTCGAATCTGTAATACTTTGTTTGGCTGAACCTCCTCAAACTAGACCCATGTGTGTTCACTTCATCCTTAATATATGTGTAGTTGGGTGTCACTTTAAGGAGCCTAAAATACTACTATACCCAGAGTACAGCAGGACACCCACAGTGCATTGCCCGGTGCAAGGTCTGCTGGGGAAGGCCTATTTAAGGAGGAGCGGAGCAACACGCGGGTCTCTTTGGACGTCGCCCACCTAGCAAGTGGAGCCTGCGCTGGGTCTGTCGTTGGACTGTGTCTGAGAGTGGGCCTTGTGATCCAAAGAGCCTTCTGGCCTTCACGGAAGAACCCAAGAGTCACCTCGTCCATCATAATTCCAAGGACTGTCGGGAGGATCGGAAACTACGGGAGTCGTGAGACTGTGTGCGGGAACCCAGATACGGAAGTTGGTTGTACGGACTGGTCCGGTCGGGTGAGAGAGCACTTGCTCAAGGATTAATCGACTAATCTTTAGGCTCAGTGTCCCCCGTTCAGGGACCACAGTTTACCGGAGTGTTGCATTGCACGTAAGAGGGACCGTGTGTTGTGCAGCAATAGTTGAATCCTTTATTGCATATCAAGTAGATGACTGTTCTTTTTCCCTGTGGATTACAAATACCCTTTTTTTAAGTTCACCACCATTGCTAGCGAAGAGCTCTCCCAACAGAGCATCGTATCTGCAATAGTCAGTCCTGACTCTAAAGTAATTAGACACTGTTTGAGCACCATCTTTGCCCACGAGTGGGAAGCTCGCGAGCGTAGTTGACTGACATTGAGTGTGTGAAATACTGTTAGAACTTATTGCTTGATTATATGCTTAACAGTTAACATTGCAGGGCTCTGCATAGGCAATAGGCATATGTACTATTATCTAACTTTATGCTTTATACTCAGTAAAACGTACTTGTGGTTAAGCAAATATGGTGTGTGGTTATATGTTTATTGCGGTATTGTGATCCCCTTAGCTAATGGGTTCCACAATCCCATATTTACTGCTATCTGTGCCAAGGGAGGTTGGAGCCAGTTACTGGGGGTTGACAGCAGTGTGTTACAGGCCCAAAATCTATATCAGCAGCCCTCTTAACTGGGGGTATTGCTACACATGGGAGCTCAGAGTCCGGGATCCTGTACGCTGCGATCAAGCCTGCCAGAAGTACCGGCATGGATCTTTTAGCAGTGACCCAGTGGTGCGCATCAGCCGGCGCTTTTCCAGACAAGGCGGTAGTCATTGAACTTCCCAGGGAAGACTGGTCCGGAAGCGATGTAGAGCGGCTCATGGAGTTATTGTCCCCGAGCCAGAAGGCATGGTTACTTGACCTCAGGCCAGACGAAGAGACCTCCTATACCTATGCATTGGTAGAATGGAGGGAGGAGATACCTTCGAGCTTCAGAGGCCAGAGTGTGCAGTCCATAGACAAGAAGATATACCGCTTAGCGCATGCAAAACCTATACAGAAAGAACCCCCTAAACCAACAAACAGGGGGAAGCAGACAAAAGAGACAACAACCTCTGCGGCGCCCCTGACCACCATAGGCCCTGAGTTTCTCAATGCTTTAGGGGACCTTGTCGCAAAATGTCAGAAAAGTAACACTGTGTACGTGGAGACTGGGTACCGGAAGCTCAGAATG
Organism: Rana muscosa; assembly: GCA_029206835.1. Taxonomy (NCBI): domain Eukaryota; kingdom Metazoa; phylum Chordata; class Amphibia; order Anura; family Ranidae; genus Rana; species Rana muscosa. Next base: position 435,403,927 of record CM055117.1, read on the forward strand.
TTCTCGGGTAAGCAACCTGTGCCACTCGGGGAAGAGGACTTTGATACATGGATGGAACAAGCACTGCAGGCTGTGGAAGGATGGGAAGTGACAGAAACCCAGAAGAAACAGCGCATAAACGAAAGTTTAAGGGGGGCTGCTGCTGAAGCGGTGAAGAATCTCAGATTCAGCAACACTTCCTGTACTGCTTATGACTACCTAACCATGTTACAGGAAGAGTTCGGCCAGTTGGAGAAGGTTACTGACTTAATTTACAAATTTGAGCATACTCTTCAACAGCCAGGGGAACAATTTTCTGAATATGTCCGCAGGTTGAACAAAATGCTCTGCCAGATAGTCCTGAAGAAAGGGAGGGTACCACAGGCCATAGATGCAGCCAGGATGCGGCTGGTCCTGGAGGGAGCACTGCGCTCTGATCCAGTCTGGCTCCATCTGAAGACCACCGGCGGAGTCATGTCCCTAAGCTATCCAGACCTCGTGCAAATAGTGAGAGACAAAGAGGCTTTGCTCAAAGACCAACAAGTGACTGATAAACCCACCCCTTCTCCCTCAGCCGTGGTTGGATCTGTTGTGGCCACGGAACGGGACTCTGAGGTGGCTGTCCTGAAGTCACAAATGATCCAAGTGCTGGAAATGCTGACTTCCTTATTGGCTAAGAACCCAAGAGCCATAAACAAAGAAGACCTAAAGAAAGAAGTGTTTCAAAACGTCCCAACGCCAGTTCTCAAACAAGCTGGAAGAGAAGAGATTTGTTTCAACTGTGGAGGGGTTGGGCATTACGGACGAGTGTGTCCCAGCCCAAAAAAGACCCAAGGCACATACCGCAAGCCGGCGGAAAACTTCAGAGGGCCCCGGTGAAGGAGTCAACAGGTTGCCCGTCAGTTCCAGCAAACTCCACAGGAATCAGAGAACAAGAGAAGCCAAGATGAGAGGGGAACAATTCCACATTCCACAAACTCAATACTCCTCACCTTAAGTCCAAACCCAAAACTTGGCAAGAAATCAATGCATACCAGGCCCAACAAGGACTCAGATCCAGGAAGAGAGTAAAAATAAAGAAATTACAGAAAACCCAAACCCAAGGAATCTAGGAAGGAAACTTCTCCGAAGGAAATTCCCCGTCAAACTGGTCGGACCCTCCCCTGTGGTCCCCATTCAAGTGAAAGGGATCTACACGAAGGCCATTCTTGACACAGGAGCTCAAGTGACCCTTTTGTACCTGGACTTTTACCAGAAAAATCTGAGGCATTTGCCCTTGCAGAAGCTGGAAGACTTGCAAATATGGGGAATTGGAACCCAAAGCTTCCCGTACGACGGATACCTCCCAATTAGATTGGCCTTCGACCCCTCGGTAGCCGGGGACACAGAAGTTTTCGATACATTGGCGTGGTCTTCCCTCGCCCGCCAGGAGCCAACAAGAGTTCCCTCATAATAGGGACGAACACTGACCTGGTCAGGAGATTATTGGCCCCTATAGTACAGGAACAGGATGCCCAACAACCAGAATTCACCCTATGTTACAACAGGGCTATCAGCATCTGGTATTGGAAAAGAAAGCTCCAGAAGAATGAGTGGGAAAGATCTGGAAGCTAGATAAGAGGGAGAATATACTACAACCCGGTGAGGTTGCCAGCCTGAAGGCCACTGTAAAGCTTACATGGGAACAACCTGGTCCCTTTGTAGTTCTGGAATCAGATTCCCTAGACACCCATCCAGGGTTGGAAGTAATCCCTGAAGTAGTTCCATTAAGAAGGCCAGTGGCAGGGTATCGGTGAGCATCAGGAATACTACCGACACACCTGTGAAGATCCCAGCCCAGATGCTGTTGGGCCAAGTGAATTCTGCTACCCCGGTTCCCTTGTCAGACTTGGAGAAGGAAGAAGGGGAGAGAGCTACTGTGGAGAAACTCTGCTTGGAGGAGACAGCCTTACCCCCAGAGTGGAAGGAGAGAGCAAAAGCCCAATTGACTAGATGGCAGAAGATCTTTTCAAGGGATGAGTTTGACGTGGGGTGTGCAAAAAGTGCTACCCACAGGATCCGCCTGCAGGAGGACAGGCCATTCAGGGAAAGAGTCCGGGGGGTCCCCTTTGCTGATTTGGAAGATCTGCGAGAGCAACTGACAGAGCTAAAGAGAACCGGTGTCATCCAGGAGCCCATACGCCTCTCCAGTCTATTCCAGATTTCTACTGCTCTTACTGTGGAAAATCCTTTCCATATTTAGAGGTTAAATCTAGTTTCCTTCAAATGTAAAGAGTGCCCTCTTGTCCTCTGGGATGACCTTAAAGTGAATAATTCTACACCAAGTTCACTATATGGATCACTTATGTATTTATACATGTTGATCATACCCCCCCTCAATACCCTCTTCTCAAGAGAGAACAAATTTTGTCCAGCTAATCTTTCCTCATAGCTGAGCTCCTCCATGCCTCTTATCAGTTTGGTTGCACTTTTTCCAGTTCCCCAATATCCTTTATGTGAACCGGAGCTCAAAACTAAACTGCATATTCTAGATGAGGACTTACTAATGATTTGTACAAAATGATACCTCTCTCTCTGCAATCTATACCTCTTTTTATACAAGAAAGTATTTTTCTCACTTTGGAAACCACAACTGCATGCTATTATCAAGCATATGATCTACTAGAACACCCAGATGCTTCTCCACCATTGATTCCCCTAGTACTGTATGTATGATGCATGCATACTTTTAGCCCCCAAGTGCATAACTTTACATTTATCAACATTAAACCTCATTTGACACATAGTTGCCCAATTAAACAGTGTATTTATTGTTGGTTTGTAAGTTGGAGACATCCTATAAGGATGTTATTCCACTGCATAGCTTGGTTTCATCTGCAAAGACTGAGAAAATTGAGTACTGTCCGTGATACTTTTTTATTTGCACTAACATATAATTTTTCATGGACAAGCTTTCGGGGTGTGTCCCCTTCTTCAAGGTCCAAGCAGTACTCAGTACTTTTTCTCTGTCACAATTGCACTAATACGGCTACAATCACCTCAAGTATCTGCAAAGACTAAAATGGTACTTTTAATCCCAGACTCTATATCATTTATAAATATATTAAAAGGTAGGGGTCCCAACACTGAACTTTGGGGTACACCACTTATGACCTTAAACTATTCAGACCAGCTGAGACCCGTTGCTTATGTGAGCAGAAGCTTGACCCCAGCCGAGAAGAATTACCCCACCCACAAATTAGAATTCTTGGCCTTGAAGTGGGCTGTGGTGGACAAGCTGAAGGATTACTTGTATGGAGCCAAATTTGTGGTGAAAACAGACCATAACCCGCTCACTTACCTTCTGACCACGGCCAAGCTGGATGCCACCGGCCACCGTTGGCTGGCAGCCCTCTCAGGATTCACCTTCAGTTTAAAGTACAGACCTGGGACTGGAAACAGAAATGCAGATGCCTTATCCATAAGGGCCTATACCCCACCAATCCTACAGAAGACTGGACTCAACTAACCCCGGAGGGAGTGCGAGCCCTGTGTCAAGGAGTGTAGTTCCAAGCCAGTGGATGCTCCAGGGCTGAAGAAATTGGGGTATCGGTCGTTGGAGTACCCAAGTATTACTGTGATGTGGTCCAGATTGGAGAGGAGAACCTACCCAGACTTTCAAAGAGAGATCTAAGGAGAGATCAACTGGAAGACCCGCTGGGGAGGCTGGCCTTGGAAGCACTGGAGAACCAAACCCCAGACTTACTCCTGAAGGACCCCTCAAAGGAGGCTCGTCTATTGAGAAGAGAATGGGACCAGTTACAGATGGATCAATGGGTGGTCTACTGAAGGGGTCCCTCTGATGATCTGGAGGATAAGTGGCAACTGTTTCTGCCCGAGAAGTACCGAAAGACTGTTCTGACCGCTTTACATGACGATCATGGTCACCTCGGATCAGAAAGAACCTTCCAACTCATGAGGAACCAGTTTTACTGGCCCTGTATGCTGGCTGAAGTGGAGGAATATTGCTATTCATGTGCAAGCTGCATACAAAGAAAGACTCTGCCTCATCAAGCTGCCCCAATGGGCCACCTACAAAGTCAAGGGCCCTTGGATCTGATATGCATTGATTTTCTTTGTATAGAACCTGATTTGAGGGGACATGGGAATGTTCTGGTGATAACCGATCATTTCACCCGATACGCTCAGGCGTTCCCAACCAAAGACCAGAAGGCCTCCACAGTGGCCAAGGTACTTGTCGAGAAGTTCTTTGTAAACAACAGACTACATCAACGCCTCTACTCGGATCAGGGAAGGGACTTCGAAAGTAGACTGATACAGAAACTGTTGGATTCCCTGGGTATAAAGAAGACCCGAACCACCCCCTACCACCCACAAGGGGATGCTCAGCCCAAACGATTTAATCGGACATTGTTAAATATGCTGGGGACTTTGAGTAATGAGAAGAAACAGCATTGGGGCAAGCATGTGGCTGCCATTGTGCATGCGTATAATAGTACAACTAGTGATGCCACTGAATACTCCCCATACAGGTTGATGTTCGGCAGGGAAGCAAGATTACCGGTAGACCTAGCCTTTGGCACTTCAATAGATCATACATCCGCGGCTTCTCACAAAGGATATGTGGACCGGTTGCGACAGAGTTTAAGACTGGTATATGAGAAGGCCCAGGCGACTTCCGATCAAAGAGGAGCCAGTAATAAGCGGAGCTACGATCTCAAGGTTTGGATTCATGACCTACAGCCAGGAGACAAGGAGCTGTTGTGGAACTTAGGCATACATAAAACATAAACTGGCCGACCGGTGGAGGTCCAAACCCTATGTGATCTGTAAACAACTGCCAGGCTTACCAGTATACCAACTCAAGCCAGAAGGAAGTGTGGGGCCATTGAAGACATGGTACAGGAATCACCCACTGCCCCTCTCTGAAGCAGTCCATTTGCCCCCTACCTCGGGTCCTTCTGAACCCCTTTCAGCCTCCAGTACCCCTAGACCTGTCACCAGGTCTCAAGCAACCCGTTTAGAAGAGATGGATGCCCAAGACCAGAGTAAAGATGCAGAATTGGAACTTGATTGGTTGTGGACACCGCAAATACCTGACTCCATGGCCATGGCCACTCCATCATCCGAGGTTACCACTAGAGACACTTTAAATGCTGAGGCTGCTGAATTCATACCGCATGCTACTCTTACTGAGGAATGGGAGGATGCCCAAGACTCTTTTCCAGAAGAAGATCCCAGGGATTCCTTGTACTTCTCTGCACCTGAAGTAGATGCCCCTGGACAATTGGAACCCAATATACCGGACTTAGTAGAAGGAGAATTGGGTGGATCCACTGTGGTAGAAACCCCGGCCCCTAGAGAACAAAGAGAGAAAAGGACCATCCACCCCCCAAGAAGACTAACGTATACTCAGATGGAAGAGTGCTCGGAAGAGACTATTGCCACTGCAAGAAGGACAGTAGATAAGCCTGTCCCCTCTACTGTGAATTTAGTAGAGGGCAACCCTAGCTCGCTCCCTGGCACAGTTAGACAGGTCACTTCCACTAGTGTGACTTGTGGGCAAGACAACCTCTCACCCAAGGCTTGGTGGAAGGTTCCTCTGCCAGGCTCCTTTGTGGCCATACGTTGTATTGAATGTTCATACAGTATGCTAAGAAAGTTCGTTAACTGTTTATCTTTGGGGACCAAAGACTCTAAGCGGGGGGAGTGTGTAGCGGGGTGTCACTTTAAGGAGTCTAAAATACTACTATACCCAAAGTACAGCGGGACACCCACAGTGCATTGCCCGGCCCAAGGTCTGCTGGGGAAGGCCTATTTAAGGAGGAACGGAGCAACACACGGGTCTCTTTGGACGTCGCCCACCTAGCAAGTGGAGCCTGCGCTGGGTCTGTCGTTGGACTGGTTCTGGGCCTTGTGATCCAAAGAGCCTTCCGGCCTTCACGGAAGAACCCAAGAGTCACCTCGTCCATCATCCTTCCAAGGACTGTCGGGAGGATCGGAGACTACGGGAGTTGTGAGACTGTGTGCGGGAACCCAGTTTCGGAAGTCGGTTGTACGGACTGGTCCGGTCGGGTGAGAGAGCACTTGCTCAAGGATTAATCGACTAATCTTTAGGCTCAGTGTCCCCCATTCAGGGACCACAGTTTACCGGAGTGTTGCATTACACGTAAGAGGTGCCGTGTGTTGCATCAATAGTTGAATCCTTTATTGCATATCAAGTACATGACTGTTCTTTTTCCCTGTGGATTACAAATACCCTTTTTTTAAGTGCACCGCCGTTGCTAGCGAAGATCTCTCCCAACGGAGCATCGTATCTGCAATAGTCAGGCCTGACTCTAAAGTAATTAGACACTGTTTGAGCACCATCTTTGCCCACGAGGGGGAAGCTCGCGAGCGTAGTTGTTTGACATTGAGTGTGTGAAATACTGTTAGAACTTATTGCTTGATTATATGCTTAACAGTTAACATTGCAGGGCTCTGCATAGGCATATGTACTCTTGTCTAACTTTATGCTTTATACTCAGCTAAGGGGATCACAATACCGCAATAAACATATAACCACACAGCGTATTTGCTTAACCACAAGTAAGTTTTACTAATGGGTTAAACAATCCCATATTTACTGCTATCTGTGCCAAGGGTGGTGGGAGCCAGTTACTGGGGGTTGACAGCAGTGTGTTACAGGCCCAAAATCTATACCAGCAGCATTCTTAACTGGGGGTATTGCTACATGTGGTTTCATGAAGTTACTGCCCTGAAGGGTACTATCTTAAAGTGGCTGCAAATGCTGAAGGTTTTTTACCTTCATACATTGTATGCATGAAAGTAAAAAACCTTTGGTGTGCTGCTTACCCCTCATCCCCCCTAATATGTACCCGAGCCCAATCTCGATCCAGCGATGTGTACAATAGCCAAGGCTCTCATGAATATCTCCTCCTGATTGGCTGGGATGAAGGAACATTTGGATCCCACTGCAGTCAATCACAGCCAGTGAGGCAGGAGCGGGAGGCTGGGATGATCCATACTCTGTGTCTTATGGGCACAAAGAGCCGGCTCGGGAGCGAGCACGTAAAGCAAGGGACCATTATACTGAGCAGGGATCTTTTTTCTGCGCTGAATAATAGGATTTTTTAAACAGCTTATCTGTAAAATTATTTTCTTGGAGTACATCGCGGGACACAGAGCTCTGTTATTTACTTAGTGGGTTATGTGTCACCATCAGGTGATTGGACACTGTCACACCCTAATTGCAAGAGAAATTCCCCTCTATATAACCCCTCCCATAAGTACCTCAGTTTTTGTAGCAAAGCAATAAGTATTTCAATATCTATATATCCCAAATAAGAGGGGCGGGAGCTCTGTGTCCCATGATGTACTCCAAGAAAAGGATTTTACAGGTAAGCTGTTTAAAAAATCCTATTTTCTTTTTCGTACATCACTGGACACAGACTTCTGTTAATTACTTAGTGGGATGTTCCAGAGCAATGCTTAACTTAAGGGAAGGGAGACACAGATCAAAAAGCAGACCGCCATCAGACGTGAGGATCTATACTGCTGCCTGCAGCACACTGCGCCCAAAGGCGGTATCCTCATGCCCTCTTACATCCACTTGATAGAATTTTGTGAATGTATGGACTGAAGACCAGGTTGCAGCCTTGCAAATCTGAGCCATGGAGGCCTGGTGATGCACTGCCCATGAAGCACTTACTGCTCTCACACGAAAAGGAGGAATTTTCTTCTTCAAACCATAGGCCTGAACAATAACTTGCCGAAAATGGCGCTGTTCTACCACAAACCTTAGAAACCGTTGGTGAGCAGGAAAAATTGACACATGTAGATATGCATCTTTGATGTCTATAGACACCAGGAATTCTCCCCCTTGTAGGGTGGAGACCACTGAGCGGATTGACTCCATGCGGAAAGAGCGAATGTTCAGAAATTGATTCAGATCTTTTAGCTCTAGAATGAGTCTGACATCTCCGTTTGGTTTTGGAACCGTAAAGAGATCCCCGAGCCTTTCTCCTCTGAGGCAACCTCTATGATTACCCCCTTGGATAACAAGTGATCCAATGCTAGGAACAAGGGCCTTCTTTTTACTGGATCCTTGAGAATGCTTGATCTTAGGAAACGGGATGGCAGGAGCCTCCGAAATTCCAGCCTGTAACCCAGAGATACTGTGGTGATTACCCACTTGTCCTGAATCTCTTCATGCCAAGCCTCATGCCGCGTACACACGATCATTTTTCCCGTCTGGAAAAATTTCAATTTTTCCTTTGGACGAGAAAAACGATCGTCTGCGGGCTTTTTGCAGTTTTTCCCGACGGGAAAAACGGCATTAATCACGAAGAGAAAAATTAGAATATGCTGTAATTTTTTTCGTTGTGATTCCTGTCATTTTTTTCCGCGGCAGTTTTCCCATAGGGAAACACTGCCGCGGAGCCTACACACGATCGTTTTTCTCGTCAAGAGAAAAAATGATGGGAAAAACGGCCGTGTGTGGGGGAACAAGCCGTTCCCTCGTTTTTCCTGTCGTGATTCACGGCGGTGTTTTCACCGCCGTGAATCACAATCGTGTGTACGCGGCATTAGAGAATCGCACGAGTCTCCCCCCCCACTCAGACGAGCGGGAGCGCCTCTTCATAAGGAGGCCTTGGGGTTCTTTGCAGAACATTGACCCCAAGATTTCTTTTGTCCCTGGGCCTGGCCCTGGGCTTTCCCTCTTGAACTTGGCTGTGGAGGCCGTCTCCACTGCCTGGAGGCTGTAGCCCCCGGGACTGGGGAAAAAGAACATTTAAAAGAGGGACGTTTAGTCTTTTTCTTAACTGGCAACAAAGTCATTTTACCACTAGAAATCTTTTGGATATATTTATCCAGGTCATCCCCAAATAAGCGTTCCCCATGAAATGGGAATCGGGCCAAAGGCTTTTTGCACGGAGCTTCCGCTGACCAATGCTTTAGCCAAAGAATCCTGCGCATGTGTACCAGCAGGAGAGTAAGGCGGGATACTTGCTGAATAGAATCATTAATAGCATCCACCGCAAAACATAAGGCCTTAGGTAGGTCCGCCCAATCCCTGGCATGTTCAGCAGGGAGGATTTTGGTACCTATTTTAACCCTGGAAGAGACGAAACGCCCTTGGTCATCTGTGTGCGTGGATAGAACAGTACATGGGAGGTTTTTGTGAATCAGGAGGACACCAGCTTTCCGTCCAACTGATTCTGACCCCAAGACCGTTCCAACCCAGAGTTTCTGCATACGACTGAAGTCTGATGCTGGAAGATGAGACTCCTGTAGTAGTGCTATGTCAGCTTTTAGCCTTTTGAGATGACAAAGAATCTTCATTCTCTTGTTAGGAGAACGGAGACCCTTCACATTCCATGAAATTACCTTAAGACATCACGGAGAAGAAGAGGTATGTAAGGAGGATCAGTAGCTATAGGAGTAAATGTAGGGATCAGGAGGTACAGTTTAAGCCCGGGAGGAACGTGCGCGTCTATATGTGGAGCCCTTGGTTTGGGAGTGTGAGATGATATGTGGAGAGGGAGGAGGGGGGAGGAATGGAGGGAAAAGAGGAGAGAACAGAGGAGAGAACAAGGCAAAACAAGCCAACAAGTGAAAGTAAATACCAGAGTAAACTTTGCTTTTTTCCGCATGAGTTCACTGTGCAAGGTAGCTCCCCATGCAGGACCCCGCATGAGAAAAAAAAGGAGCAATAAAGGTGCCTGAGAGCCCTAGGGACATCAATGATGTGCGAGGGATCCCCAGAGTGGAATCATGGTTAGGAGCCGGGTACGTTGCACAGTGAGATCACAGTGAATATTGAAATGTAAACACAATTACGTGCAACGTGGCATGGATGCAATGGTACCCTAGCTGATAACATCGAGCTCAAGCAATAACAAACAATACACTAGAATGCATATATAACAATGACGAATGACAAATGAATTCAAAGCAAATGAGGGAAAAAGAAAAACCCTGGGGGATCAATCATGGGTTCAGTGCCCAGAGGTGAACTAGACCAAAGAAAGGACCATGTAAATGAGATATAACATCACAAACAACAGGCGTGACAGAGAGAAACCATACAACCTGCAATGGGGTGAATGAAAATCCATGTCTGTGTAGAGAAAACTTCACTGCACGGAGTTGTGGTTGCGTTGGTACGGATCAGAAGGTCTAAAGCGTTTCGGAGAGTCCTTGCGAGGGCTCTACTCTTCCAGAGACCGGAGGCTAGAAGTCGACTTTGAAGGCGTGTGAGGAAGTACATCTCCCCATAGGGAACGGACAAAGCATTCTGCTTCCAAGGGATCCTGAAAAGACAGTTGCTCCCCTTTAGGAGATTTGAGGCGTAGAGTTGCAGGAAAGGCCAGAGTGAATTTTATTTGTTGCTTGAAGAGTTCAGAGCAGATCGGTTGAAAGGCTTTTCTCTTCTTGGAAACTTTGATCGAGTAGTCAGCAAAAATGAGGATCTTCACCCCGTCGATTTGGAGAGATGGGGATTGGCGGAATGACTGCAGGATGAGAGATTTGTCAGCATAGTTAAGATATTTTGCTATGATGGGACGGGGTGTTTTGCGCTCGATATTAGAGGAGCCCATACGGTGTGCACGTTCGACTGTGATCAGGCCTGAGAGCCCCATGGCTTCCGGGATGCGTTTTGAGCAAAATTCTGACAAAGCTGCATAGGGGAGCGATTCAGGGATGCCTACAAATTGCAAGTTGCTCCTTCTGGATCTATTCTCCAAATCTTCCAATTTTTGGATAATATGTTGATTAGTTTTGTCCTGCCACTGTTCCGTGGCCTGCGCTTGGTAAAGTTCGTCTTCTACCTCAGAAAGGCGGTGTTCTACCTCATTTAGTCTAGTGGAATGTTCAGTGAGCTGGGCTTTAATTTGTTGCATGCCCGCATTTACTGCCTTTTCCACCGAGGCAGAAATCATAGGGGAGAGAAGGGCTGCTACTGCATTGGCAATGCGGTGGGTGTGATCTGCATCCCCGGGGGGGTGAGGAGATATTATAGCCCCCTGGTGTGGCTGGCAGGGCGGATGGTGGAGCTATCCCCTGGGGTGAGTTGGCAGAGGATGTGGTGATGTGCTGGGAGGGCTGTCCACTCACCTCCATGTCAGCCGCCTGTGTAACTTCCGCAGGTTGCGAGTAGGCCGAAGCCAGGGCCTCAATTTGCGGCTTGGCGGGCGCCGGTTTTCTCCACAAAATGGTCCATCGCTTGCCGGAGAGTGAGGGGGGAACCCAGAGAAGGCGGATGGATGTGGGGGGCCACTCAGGCTGAGTTTATAGGCCGATGCAGGGTCCTGGTGCGGGAGCTGTGGGGAGACACAGCTACCTCATGCGGCGCCGGAACCGGAAGTCAGCAGGGAGGATTTTAATCACCTGCTTCATCTGATCCTTTAGGAACTGACACATGCCAATTGTTGGTACTGCAGGTTGGGTAACAGCGCTAGCCATAAAGGAGGATTTAAATAAAGACTCCAGCTGTTTATCAGTTGGATCTCTATACATCTGAGCATTGTCCACAGGACAGGTCAGACTTTTATTCACAGAAGAAATAGCTGCGTCTATTGCTGGCACACTCCATTTCTTGGTGAATTTCTCCTTCATGGGATAAAGAAGGGAAAACTTCACTTCACTGTATCCATGTGCATGCCTCACTGTGCCTCACTGTGTCCAGGCCTCACTGTGCCTTACTGTGTCCATGCCTCTCTGTGTCCATGCCTCACTGTGCCCATGCCTCACTGTCACTGTGCCCATGCCTCACTGTGTCCATGCCTCACTGTGCCCAATCTCCCTACCTGATCTCCTGCGCTGTGTGACTAGACTGACGTTTAATATGGGAGTCTATGGAATGGGTGCCCGGCTTTGAAAAATCGGTGCTCCTAGGCCGTAGGTCCCCTGGACAAAAAAAGTTGCAAACTGGTAGATGAAGAGAGGGGCTCTATGTGTGCCAAGTGTAGGGATGAGCCGAACACCCCCCCCCATTCGGTTCGCACCAGAACCTTCGAACGGACCGAACGTTTGCACGAACTTTAGAACCCTATTTAATACAATGGACGCGAACGTTCGAAATCTAAAGTGCTAATTATAATGCCTAATATGCATGTTATTGTCCTAAAAAGTGTTTGGGGACCCGGGTCCTGCCCGAGGGGACATGTATCAATGTAAAAATAATCTTTTAAAACTGTCGTTTTTTCGGGAGCAGTGATTTTAATGATGCATAAAGTGAAAAAAAAAAAAGTTAAATATTCCTTTAAATATCGTACCTGGGGGGTGTCTAAAGTATGCCTGTGAAGTGGCACGTGTTTCCCGTGTTTAGAACTGTCCCTGCACAAAATGACATTTCTAAGGAAAAAAAGCCATTTAAAACTGCTTGCGGCTTTAATGTAATGTCTGGTCCCGGCAATATGGATGAAAATCATTGAGAAAAATGGCATGGCTACCCCATCACCCCCCCCCCCCCACACCCTACCCCAGCCCATTACCAGCCCCTTTGGGTCTTGTATGGATATTAAGGGGAAACTCACACCCAAAATAAAAAAGGCCCTATATACTCTGAACAGCAGTATACAGGCGGTGCAAAAAAGACACTGACTGTAGGTTTGTTCTTAAGTAGAATCTGTTTGTAATTTGGAACAGGTAAATTTTTTAAGTGTAGCTCTAGCCAAAAAATCTATTTTTAAGCTTTTTGGAGAACATAGGGAAGGGTTATCACCCCTGTAACATTTGTTTTGCTGTCTGTGCACCTGTTCAGAACATTTCACCTCACTTTCCATCCCAATGACAAATGTTTTTGGAAAATTTGTTTTTTTGATTGAAACAAGGATTGGTGATAAAGCATCAGTGGAGAGGAGACACCTTTTTCACATATTAACTCTTACAGGAGAGAATTTGCCTTCCTAGGGGTAGATTTCCTCTCACTTTCTGTTGTCTCCTTCCGTTTGCAAGTAGGAGTCGTTTGTAAGTTGGATGTTTGAAGGTAGGGGCCTTCCATATATACTCTGCAGAAATTTGCCCCTTAGTTGTTGGTGTTGCCACAAAACTGTAAGCCCTCACAGTTACTCTTGGTGGGCGCTGGAACGCCCTGCTGTGAACTATTATATCAGGAATTGTATTTACATGCCACTGTTGAACAGTGGTAGGAAAAATTGGGCCTTTGGTGGTGGTGCTGGTGTCACAACACTGTAAGCCCTTACAGTTACTCTTGGTGGGTGCAGGAATGGGCCCTGCTGTGAATTATTAGATCAAGAATTGTAATTGCATGCCCCTGTTGAACAGGGGCTGAAAAATTGGGCCCTAGGCACTGGTGCTGGTGCCACAACACTGCAACCCCTCACAGATACTGTACTTAGAGCGCAGCAATGAGCCCTGTTGCAAAGTATTGCATCAAAAATTTAGGCTTTAGGTGAATGCTATGCAAAACACACAGTAGTACACCAATTGAAACACTGACTGTCTGCAGCTAGCACAATCACCGGCCTGCCTGTCACAGTATAGAGAATAACTGTATCCAGGTGAGCTTTAGGTGAATGCTATGCAAAGCACACAGTAGTACAATAAGGCCCCTTTCACACGATCCGTGTCCGTGTGCGCTCCGTCGATCCCCGCTGAGCAGGCAGATGACAGGTCTGTCTCCGCACACTGTGCAGGGACCGACCTGTCAGAGCGCCGCTCTCCCCTATGGGGGATCAGATGGCGAGAGACCGTAGAGTCCATTGTCATCCGATCCGCAGACGGATGGAAAAGTAGGGTTTTCCTCCGTCACACTTTGGCGGGTCGGAGCGGGTCGGATGTCAGCGGACATGTCACCGCTGACATCCATGGCTCCATAGGGGTACATGGAGCATCCGTTCAGGTCCGCCTAAAACGGTCCGTCCGTGTGAAAGAGCCCTAAGTGAAACACTGACTGTCTGCAGCTAGCACAATCACCGGCCTGCCTGTCACAGTATAGAGAATAACTGTATCCAGGTGAGCTTTAGGTGATCGCTATGCAAAGCACACAGTAGTACACTAAGTGAAACACTGACTGTCTGCAGCAAGCACAATCACCTGCCTGCCTGTCACAGTATAGAGACTAACAGGAACGGATCTAGCTAAACTCAATACAGTGTATAAATATATATACAACACCTAGGATGCATATATATCCTCTACACACTGTAACAGCAGCTAACTAACTCGCCTGCCTGCTCTATCTAACTCAATATAAATGACACTGTCTATCTCTCTGAAACTGCCTCTTTCACAAATGCCAACACACTACAAAAGGCCGACTTCCAGGAGGCCTTATATAGTGTGGGGCGTGTACTAAACCCCCTGAGCCATAATTGGCCAAAGCCACCCTGGCTTTGGCCAATTACGGCTCTCCATTTTTTCCGCGCTGTGATTGGCCAAGCATGCGGGTCATAGTGCATTTTTGGCCAATCATCAGCCAGCAATGCATTGCGATGCCGCAGTGAATTGTGGGCCGTGTCGCGCAACACGAATTTAGCGCGAACGGACCATAACGTTCGTTCTTCGTCGAACGGCCGATGTTCGAGTCGAACGTGTGTTCGACGCGAACACGAAGTTCATCCCTAGCCAAGTGTGATACCAGGTCCCAAAAATCACCAGAGAAATGACCGTTTAACATGGGAGTCTATAGAAGGGGTGCCCGGTTTTGAAAAATCGGTGCTCGCCGGCCGCATGTCCCCCGGACAACAAACTTTGCACACTTGTAGAGGAAGAGTGGGGCTACATGTGTGCCAAGGCGTACAAAGGTGAAGATGGATACAGACTCGAGTATAAGCCGAGGGGGGCATTTTCAGCACAAAAAAAGTACTGAAAAACTTGGCTTATACTCGAGTATATACGGTAAGCTTTTCCAGTAATGGATGGATCAGGAAGGTATATGCAGCCTGCAGGGATTTTAAAGACCCCAAGGATGGAATAGGGGACCCGGCTGACTCAGCGGAGGGCAACTTGTATGCAGCACGCACAACTTCTGTATAATATTGCACTTGCAACCTAAGAGCCTTAGAGGTAGAACAGATCTTCTCCTCATCCCCTGATTCATCCGACTGCCCCTGATCCTTGTCCCCAGATTCATCAACATCATCATCATCATCAGATTGTTGATCGTCTGACAGGGACCCCATAGCAGAGGAAGGGGACCTACCCCACTTTCTGCTCTTCTGTGGGGATACTGCAATTAAAGCAGCTAACCTTCCTTCTAAACCAACCAATGCTGCTGCTAGAGTGTCTTCAGGGACATATGCAGGAGCAGAAATGTTGGGAGAGGCTGCAATGACTGACATGGGCAATGACTCATCCTGTGCGGCTGCCTCAGGTCTCTCAGGGGAGGATGGTATCATGCAGGCATGTCTAGAACCCCCAGATCCAGATGGTGACACTTTAGTGCCCTTTTTTCCTACCCCTGAACTCCTTCTACAGGGAGACATAGTCCTAAGCCCAAAAGCAGAGGCACTAACACAGGTGCATCAACTGCTGAGACTAGTCTGGTAATAACAAATGCATGCTAATCTGCACAGCCTGATGCTGAGTAGGTGTCTTAGTATGCCTGAATCCAATCCACAGGATGCTTACGTGCCCCAACAAGCTTCTGTGTCCCTTCACTTACAGAGCTCTCAGCGTCCGGGGTTTAAAACACCCACCATGCGCCTGCGCTGTAGACCGCCGTGCACGCCGATGGCAACCAGTGCCCCCCTCCTACCCCACCGCTCCAGCCATAGAGAAAAGCGTGCTCCCTCGTAGGAGACGGCGGCGAGCGGGGAAGAGGGGGGGGAGAGAGGACCACCATGGGACCATAGGCGTGCGCACAGGGTGTGCCGGTGTGCCCAGGCACACCCTAATCACTCCCTGCAGTGCAGATTCCCCCTGCTGCCCGGTGTCCCCTCCCACAGCATGGCTGGCTTCCCTCCTCTACCATTGGCTACTGCAGTGGGCACACATAGATGATATTTCAGGATGAGTGGGGGAAGGGGTAATGTCATTTACCAGCCCCTTCCCTTTCTTAATGAACACAGTGAGAGATCAGTACCGTGTTTTTGAGCTTTCAGGTGCACACCCTAATGCAACAGGCTGTGCACACCTATGCATGGGACCCTAGACTACGCGGGACCCCCTCTTACAACATTCGTGGTAGAGCCTGAAGTGGAAGAGGTGAGCAGATTAAAGGACCGGCTGCACTGAGATTTCACCCTGGAGATCATGTAAATAAAAACACCAGGTATGTCTCTTACACCCTCTAGTTGGGGAAAACAGGTAAGACATGCAACTACTCCCAGAAGAGAACCCCAGGAATTTCTCAGGGTTGTCTTCACTTACCTTATCCCCGCCGCAGGATACTGCTGAAGAACAGACAGATCCAACCTTCACCCATCACGCCGGGTTATGTTGTTCCAACCTTCAGGGTTCTGGGTTTGTACTTAAAGGAGGCCTCTTCCCTGGACCTGTAGAGCACTCTGCCAGAAACCTTTGGGCATTTTTTAATAACTGCCCAAAGTGCTGGATCCCAGAGTCCAGTCCTACAAGAGAGACATTACAGGCAAAACCTCACTCTTCCATGAGGCCCGGGTACCATCCATCTTGGTGTTATATCTGGCCCTTTTGGATGGATCCTGTTGTGTAGCTCCTTAACCCTTGCAGGGGGCCTCAGCAGAGCTTCTTCTTAGCACATTCTTTAACCGTGGCCAACACCTTAGACACTGGCAAAAAAACTGAGGTACTCTCCTTATGGGAGGGGTTATATAGAAGGGAACTTCTCTTGTAATTAGGGTATGCCAGTGTCCAATCACCTGATGGTGACACATAACTCAATAAGTAATTAACAGAGCTGTGTGTCCCATGATGTACGCAAAATAAATACAATTACTGGGTGGTCTTATCACAACAGATCTAGTTGCTCTTTTGCTACCAGAGTCTAAAGTTAAACCACTCAGCAACACCTCTCTGGGCAGTGCAAAGAACTTTGTTCACAATATTAAAGTGTGATCAGATGTGAAACCAGTGTGTCAGAAATTGAGACGCTTACCCTTTTCTTTAAGAGATGCATTTTTATAAGAACTTGGGTAACTAGAAAGAACAAGATGTGATTAAAAAATGGATGCAGCTGAATGGGTATCTCCTACTGCGGTGACAATGAAAAAATGGAATTGTACGTTGACCTTTACAAACCAAATAAAGCTGTTGATAATGATAGTAACCCATATTGAGTAAGTATCTTTAGACCTCAAAGGAGCTTAAATCGTTTCTATTCTCACTTGCAATGGAAATAAAACCAAAAATGTTAAATTGTGCTCAAAATACTTGTGACAATAGAATTATATCTAAAAGAGCTTGTGGAAAGTAAGCAAAAAAAAAAAGTCCATCAGAAAAACAGTTCATGTCCATGGGTGGATTTAACCACAAATGCTTAATCCGGGCATGAGAATAATTAAAAGTAATTAAGCAGCTCTTTCTGCCTTTGTTGCAGGGAAATCTACAAATGACATACAAACAAGGAGAGTGCACACTAAGTTCAGTAGAGTTAAAGCTTTAATACTAAAATCAAATGTAAGTTGGTCACTCAAAATTAAAACAGAAAAGGTGGGTACCCTACACTCCCAAGCATGAGTGCCTCTCTGTTATCACACTCGCAGTTTTGGACAGAAAAGCTGTCAGATGGATTAGCTGCCACAGTGCCTGTGTACAGAGCTCTGGTCTGTCCTTCAGCTGCAGCTAGCAGCCAGGAGTCTTGCTGTTAGCTAGTGTCTTTACAGTATATAATACTTCCTCTGAAGTAAATAAAACATTTAGTTTTTCCACCTGAGTGGAGAAAACCTGTGGTAAGGTTAACTGATCTTAAAAGGGTGATCACTTGCTCTAAGTGAAGAGGGTTTTTAGAATATAACATACCGTAAGCTGCTAAAAGACTATTGATATCTATAAGTACTGAAAAAGCTTTCACTTTGGTGTCTCTTAGTGAAAATATAAGGGAGGGTTGATGAGGGGCCGTACTAAGCCTTACCAATAGGGATGAGCTGAACACCCCCCCCCCCCCGGTTTGGTTTGCAGTAGAACATGCGAACAGGCAAAAAGTTTGTGCGAACACTGTTAAAGTCTATGGGACACTAACGTGAAAAATCAAAGGTGCTCATTTTAAAGGCTAATATGCAAGTTATTGCCATAAAAAGTGTTTGGGGACCCGGGTCCTGCCCAATGCAAAACAATGTTTTAAAAACTGATTTTTTTTTGGGGAGCAGTGATCTTAAAAGTGAAACAATAAAAACAAAATATTCCTTTAAATATCGTGCCTGGGGGTGACTATGGTATGACTGTAAAGTGGCGCAGTTTTCCCGCATTTAGAACAGTCTCGCAGCAAAATTACATTTCTAAAGGAAAAAAAAGTTATTTAAAACGGCTAGCGGCTGTAATGTATTGTCGGGTCCCGGCAATATAGATGAAAATCACTGATAAAAACGGCATGGGTTCCCCCCGCCCCCCCCCCAGTCTATTACCAGCCCATTTGGGTCTGGTATGGATATTACCACACCCAAATAAAAAAAAAGTGTGGGGCCCCAGGTCCTATATACTCTGAACAGCAGTATACTGTATAAACTATATGGCCTGCCCTATATTTGCAGAAAATTGGGCCTTCGGTGTTGGTGGTACCAGAACACTGTAACCCCTCACAGATACTCTTGTTGAGCGCAGGGACGGGCCCTGCTGTGATATATTAGATCAAAAATTGTAATTACATGCCCCTGTTAAACGGGGGCAGAAAAATTGGGCCTTTGGTGGTGGTGGTGCCACAACACTGTAACCCCTCACAGATGCTCTTGTTGAGTGCAGGAACGGGCCCTGCTGTGAAATATTAGATCCAAAATTGTAATTACATGCCCCTGTTAAACAGGGGCAGACAAATTGGGCCTTAGGCAGTGGTGGTGGTGCCCTAAACCAAAAATATTCTTAGAAGCTAGCATCATCAAGATTGAGGAGGAATAGGATAGTCACTTAGCATAATAGTATAGTCATTCAGCATAGGCAGTCTTCAATGGTTCCCACATCCATAGAAAAATCAATCGGTTACATCAGCATCAGGTGCTTGGTAGCTGGTGATCCAAGACTGATTCATTTTTATGAATGTGAGCCTATCAATGGAGTTTGTGGACAGGCGCACTCTGTGATCATTACAAATCCTCCAGCAGCACTAAATGTGTGTTTAGAAAAAACGCTGTATGCAGGACAGGCCAGTAGCTCAATTGCATATTGAGCAAGCTCTGGCCAGTGGTCCATCCTCAAGACCCAGTAACCCAGTGGATGCTCTGTTGGGAAGGTCTCCAGGTCTGCTCTTGCCCCTAGATATTCCTGCACCATGTAATGCAGATGCTGGCAGTGGTTGCTTGAACCGATCAGACCTTGGCGCTGAAGACTGAAAAATTGTCTGAAGGCATCGGTCAGCCAGCCACCTTCTCCACCGCTCTTCTTGTGACTGAACGAAGCCTCTGCAACACGTTGTCCAGCACCAGGAAATTGAAACCTCCCAGGCTCTGGAATCACAATGCACAAACCTTTCTTTAAAGCCTCCTGAAGATGTTTCATCCTCTGCTCCCTCTGCGAATGCAGAATGAGTTCTGCAACCTTACCCTTGTAACGTAGATCAAGAAGGGTTGCCAGCCAGTAATGATCCCTCTCCTTAATACCACGAAACCTAGGGTCCTTTCGCAGGCTTCGCAGAATCAGGGAGGCCATGCAGCATAACTGTGTGCAGAGGCATTCGATCCTGAGTCCTCTGGGTCACTAAGTATCACGTGATCCGCAACTACCTCCTCCCAGCCACGTACAACTCCATGGGTTTCTGGGGACTGAAAACGATCCCTTGAAGACTGCTGCTGAGTGTTATCCTCCACGTCCATGCTGACACAATCCTCCTCCTCCTCTTCTTCCTGTGTGTTTGGCGGGCCCGCAGGAATACTATCTGGATAAAAGGGGGCCTTGAGAGGTAAGGAAGTCCTCCTCTTCCTCTCGCTGTTCTGCCTCAAGTGCCCTGTCCATTATTTCACAAAGCGTGTGCTCCAACAGGAAGACAAGAGGAACAGTATCACTGACCCCTCTATGTGTCAATGCTCACCATCCTCGTAGCTTCCTCAAATGGTGACAGACAGGACAGTGCATGCAACATTGATCAGTAGCCACTAGCGTAGCCAAAAAAAGCCAAGCTCCCCTGACCCTGTCCTGGTGCCATACTCACACAGATACTCATTGATGGCCCTCTGCTGCATGTGCAGCTGCTGCAGCATTGCCAACATTGAGTTCCACCTGGTGGGCATGTCACAAATGAGGCGGTTGTTGGGCAGGTTGCATTCCCTTTGAATGTCTGCCAGCAGAGCACTGGCATTACATGACCAGCGGAAATGACCACAGACTTTCCTGGCCTGCCTCAGGAGATTCTGTAAGCCTGGGTACCTGCTCAAGAACCGCTGCACCACCAAATTCAGGACGTGAGCCAAACAGGGTACATGGGTCAAGTGTCCCTGTCGGGGGGGGGGAGAGGAGGTTGGTGCCTTTGTCATATACAACCATTCCTAGCTGAAGCTGGCATGGCGTCAACCAATTCTGAGCCTGCACCTGCAGAGCTGAGAGAATCTCTGCCCCAGTGTGGCTCCTGTCCCCTAAACAGACCAACTGAAGCACCGCATGGCATCTTTTTGCCTGAGTGCTTGCATAACTCCTTGAACACCTACGGAGCACCGCTGGTTCAGAGGACAAATCCGGAGAGGAAGAGGCCATAGAGGAAGAAGAAGAGGAGGGGGTGGAGGAGAGAGCTGTGGCAGAATCACCACTAGCATTTTGGAGGCGTGGTAGCAGAACAAGCTCCAACAATACTTAACCCTGTCCTGCATCCTTCCCAGTAGGGATGAACCGAACACCCCCCGGTTCGGTTCGCACCAGAACATGCGAACAGGCAAAACATTTCTTCGAACACGCGAACACCATTAAAGTCTATGGGACACGAACATGAAAAATCAAAAGTGCTAATTTTAAAGGTTAATATGCAAGTTATTGTCATGAAAATTGTTTAGGGACCCGGGTCCTGCCCCAGGAGACATGTATCAATGCAAAAAAAAGTTTTAAAAACGGAAGATTTTTCGGGAGCAGTGATTTTAATAATGCTTAAAGTGAAACAATAAAAGTGAAATATTCCTTTAAATTTCCTACCTGGGGGTGTCTAAAGTATGCCTGTAAAGCAGCGCATGTTTCTCGTGTTTAGAATTGTCCCTGCAGAAAATGTAATTTCTGAAAGAAAAAAAGTAATTTAAAACCACTCGCGGCTATAATGAATCCCCAGGTCCCCGGCAATACAGAGAAAAGTAATTTGAAAAAAAAAAAACGGCAGGGGGGCGCATGCGCGGCGCGGAACTGGCAGGCAGCTAAGTGAAGGAGCTCCGAGGGCGCCGGAGACATTAGCACTCCCGAGGGGGTTATATTGCCCGAGAATCTCACTTGAATCACCTTGAACCCCTAGAGGGACCAGTTGTGCATGCCGTTGGCTAGAAAAAATAAGCAGAAATCCGCCCAGCGGTCCTTGACGAACTATTTACTGCGGGTCCGGGATCAAACTAGGATGTCCCAAGATGGCTCTGACCAGGAACCGTCCATGCTGGAGGCCTCGGAGCCCACGGCTTCCCCTTCTGCGACTTCAGAGCTGAGTGAGTACACTCCACACCTCACGAAGGCGGACCTGGACCACAGTCTGTCGACCATGTATGAAAAACTTGCCCGCAAGTTCCAGGCTGAGCTTCACAAGTCCACCCACACCCTCTCCCAGGAGATTGCTTCCCTGGGCGGGAGGACAGACGTACTAGAGGTGAAGCATGATGAGCTCCAGCTCGCATACGAAGACCTCCGCAAAGACCATGAACTGCTCACAGGTACGGTTGTCCAGCTACAGAATAGTATGGAAGATTTAGACAACCGGAACAGGAGGAACAATATTAGAGTGCATGGCCTGCCTGAAACAGTCTTGGATCTGCCTGAAGCCACTGAGAGATTGTTTCGCTCCCTCCTCCCAGAACAACCGGAGAATGCCTTCATATGTGACCGTCTCCACAGGGCCCTAAGACCCAAACCGCCCCCGGAGAAGCCCCCGAGGGATGTGGTGATGTGCCTGAAGGACTACCTGGTGAAGGAGGAGATCCTGCGAGCTTCCCGCAACACCCCTCAAATACAGCTGGACGGGGTCACCATCCAGATATATCCGGACATCTCCCCGACTACACTGGAGAGACGCCGACAGATGAAAGAAATCACCTCTGTTCTTCAGGCCGCGCGGATCCGCTATAGATGGGGTTTCCCATTCAAACTGACGGTCCCGCACAACGGATCCACATACACCGCCACCACGGTCCTGGAAGGTAAATCCATCTTGGTCAAATTGGGCCTCCTCGAACCTCAACAAGCACCAAGACACCCGTCCACCCCCCGCCCGTCGCCAATCTGGGCCACCCCACCTCCTCAGAGGGGACGTAGAGCACACCGTAACCTCTAGCTGCAGACAGCTGTGGAAGTTCTCCGCAGCTCCACCACGATCTCCCCGCAGGCTTGCGGTCAAGGTACTAAATATGATTTCGGCCCCACCTGTCCCCCCCTTAAATATTTTTTTTCATGAGCCCCATGTCCTTTTATCCCCCTGTCCGGACTCGCTGGACTTGTAAATTACCAGACCACCAAGCCTTTTGGTTCTGAACGAGCCTTTATGTCTCCAGCCCTCGTGATCCTGCCGTTTTCCGCCCGGAACTTTTACCCCCCAACCACGTTAGTGTTCATCCCAAGAAACACTTCTCTCCCACCATTCCCTTTTTTGTATCGGGAGAGATCTTGAACTGAACTCTTGCCACTCTCTCTCTCCCCCCTTTAGTGTTGGGGGAGATTGAGTGCACGTGGAAGACTGTTTTTTTCAGTCATTTGAAATAGTTGATGCTGGCCTGGATGGCCTATCTATCCAGGCCCCTGTTAGTTTGTTTACCTTTTTTTTTCTTCCTACAATGTTCCTGTTATCAATGTTATATTATTGGATTTACTGCTACTCTTAACCTCCTGACCATGCCCTCAATCTCTGATTCAGGAATTTGGCAATCCGCTTTGGTGCTGGGCTTGTGGGTTATGCAGCTGACATTCGCACCTATCTCACCAGCCTCAAACCAAGCTACATTTGTTCCAACCATATTATGGGTATGAAGGTCATCTCTCATAATGTCAGAGGCTTTAATTCTGCGCAAAAGAGGAGGAAGGCCTTTCGAGATTATAAGCAATTGGGGGCGGACATTGTGCTCTTGCAAGAGACTCATTTTTCAGCAATGTCTCACCCCAATTATTTTGACAAATCATTTAAGTTGCATTACCACACCACATATAGCTCTAAAGCCAGAGGGGTGGCCATATTTGTCAGAAATAATGTACATTTTGAAGTCAAACATGTTTACAAGGACCCGGATAGCAGATTTTTGATACTCCAAGGTGATGTCCAGGGCAAAGCCTTTACAGTCGCTAATGTGTATGCCCCCAATACTGCCCAGGGTTCCTTTTTCAGGTCATTCATCCAAATTTTGGACAGATATACGTCTCCACACATGATAGTGAGAGGTGACTTCAATCTAGTCGCCCACTCTACACTGGACAGAAGCAAGGTTACCCACTCATCTAAGGCCTTCCCCAAATCCTTGGTGAGGTCCCTGGAGACTTTCCAACTTATTGACACATGGAGGGCCCTCAATACAGGAGCTAGGGAATACACACATTACTCAGCCCCTCACGAGAGCTATGCAAGGCTAGATTACATTTTCAGCTCCCCAATTTTACTTGCCAACTCCACAGTGGCCACTATTCACCCATGCCCATGGTCAGACCACCTGGTGGTTTCCTTTAAAACTTCGCATGTAGGCCTTTCCCCCCTGACAGCCTCCTGGAGGCTTAATGACGCCCTATTGATGAACCCTGACATAGTCACGCAGGTAACGGATCAGTTGGAAGAGTACTTCAGACTGAATGATGTAGAGGACACCACCCCCCCAATTCTCTGGGCGGCCCATAAGGCAGTACTTTGCGGCCGTTTGATAGAGTTGGCCACCATCAAGAAGAGACAGAAGTTAGCCAAAATTAAATCCCTAACTGCAGACCTAGCAAAGCTGTACCATATACACGCACAATCCCACGCCCTGGACACTCTTAGACAAATTGACCAGAAGAGGGTGGAATTGGATACTATCCTCTCAGACCACACAGAAAAATCTATTAGATGGGCCAAAGCGAAATTCCTATTACACTCAAACGCTGCCTCGGCCATGTTCTCACGTAAACTACATCACTCCCTTCAGCCCACCCATATCTACAAATTGCGAAACACCTCTGGCCAGCTGGTCTCCCACCCCAAGGAGGTGCTTGACACTTTCACCGCATTTTACAGCTCCCTACTATCTGCCCCAGACTCTCCCCCCCTGCTGGAGTTGAGGACTGGTTGAACTCCATCCAGCTTCCGACTCTGACACACGAACAACTGACCAACTTGAATGCCCCATGCACAGAACTGAAGGTCATGACGGTCATTAAGTCGCTTAAAGCGTCAATAGCCCCGGGCCCAGACGGGTATACGGCGACTTACTATAAAAAATTTGCAGGTACGCTGGCCCCTAAATTGACTAAATTAATCAACCACGTATTGCAAGGCCACTCACTTCCCGAGGAAATGCTTGCAGCCAATATGACCCTAATCCCTAAACCTAACAAAGATCACTCCCTCCCCCAGAATTACAGACCAATTTCGGTTCTTAACAATGACATCAAGATTCTAGGTCGTGTTCTTGCAGATAGACTAGCCCCCATTATTTCCACCCTGATTGGCCCCGACCAAACCGGATTCATCCCCTCTAGGCAAATTTGAGAGCTGGTTCTCAAATTTTCCGACAACAAAAGTTGTTGTCGGAAATTCTGACCGTGTGTACACAATTCAACACACAAAAAATCGTATTCTCTGAATCAATTCGACGCATGCTCGGAATCATTGAACTTAATTTTTCTCGGCTCGTCGTAGTGTTGTATGTCACTGCGCTCTTGACGTTCGCAATTTCCGACAACATTTGTGTGACTGTGTGTATGCAAGACAAGTTTGAGCGAACATCCGTCAGAAAAAAATCCACGGTTTTGTTGTCGGAATGTCCGATCATGTGTACGTGTGGCAGTATATTAAATCAGTAAGTATGATGAAGGATATAGTCAGATACATTAGTGCAATTCCTTCTTAGTCTAAGGAATTGCCCACGGGGGACGGATTTTAACCAGGACGCATGATGACAACTGTCAACTGGAATATATCCGTTCCTGTCCGTAAGTTTGAAGAAGGTTTTAGTCACCAGTTGTCGATCTGATATCGAAATTTCCAGGTCCAGAAAATGTATTGTGGAAGTACTTGACTCATACTTCAATTCGATACCTCTGTTTTTATGGTTCCGTATAGTCATGAACTCATTCAGAGAGGTGGGTTCACCCTGCCACAGGAGGAGGATGTCGTCGATGTAGCGTGCCCACAAGACCAATTCTGGTCTATTAAGGACATATACGACATCCTCCTCCCATTGGGCCATAAATAGGTTGGCCAGGCTGGGGGCATTTATGGCCCAATGGAAGGAGGATGTTGTATATGCCCTTAATAGACAAGAATTGGTCTTGTGGGCACGCTACATCAACGACATCCTCCTCCTGTGGCAGGGTGACCCCACCTCTCTGAATGAGTTCATGACTATACTGAACCAAAACAAAAGAGGTATTGAATTGAAGTATGAGTCAAGTACTTCCACAATACATTTTCTGGACCTGGAAATTTCAATATCAGATCGACAACTGGTGACTAAAACCAGTTGACAGTTGTCATCATGCATCCTGGTTAAAATTCGTCCCCCATGGGCAATTCCTTAGACTAAGAAGGAATTGCACTAATGTATCTGACTAGAAACATCAAGCTACAATTCTCAAATCGCGTTTTGTCGAAAAAGGTTATGACCCTAAAAATATGGATGAGGAAATCAGCAATATAGCTTTACTCGATAGGAAGAATTTACTATCTGATAGAAGCCAACGGATTCAAAATGACAAGTTCAATTGGTCTTTTATTACATCCTTTTCAAGACAACACAAGCAAATTAAAGATATTTTCAGCCGACACTGGAAGGTCCTAAAGAACGATAGACTTTTAGGCCCAGCACTTCCAGAAAGAGCAGGCATTATATACAGAGGAGCTCAACCTCTGAGTGGTTTCATTGCTCCCAACGTAATTGACCCTCCGATCAGACCTGTTTTCTTTGAACACCTTAACGGGTATTACCCTTGTAAAAAATGCAATGTGTGTGCCCATAACAGTTGTGGCAGACGAAAGTCAGAAACCTTTGTATCCACCTGCACTTCTCAACAATACCAAATGAAATGCTTTACCACTTGTTCTACACAATTTATCATTTACCTGATTACTTGCCCTTGCAAGACACAATACGTAGGCCGCACCATCAGAACGTTTTCAATCAGAGTAAACAAACACATTGCAGCCATCAAGAAGGGCAAGCTTAAGCATAGTGTGGTCAGACACTATCGTGAATGTCACCAAAAAAATCCCCTCGATTCTACCTTCCAGGTGATAGGTAAATTCATTCCACACTGGAGGGGTGAATCAAAAATTAGGGGGGTTTCTAAGCTTGAAACCTTTTGGATATACCAATTGAAGACATACACGCCCCACGGTATGAATGTGGAGTGGGACGTGAATGCCTTCATTAACCAATCTTGAAATATGTCCAGTTGTCCTATTCTCCAATCTATTCCTGGTGTATATCCCTATTTTATACTTACCTCTGTTTATTTTAGAACATGCCCAGATCCCATATAGATTCTGGTGGATTTGTATAGCATATTGTTGTTAGAACACCTAGGATTGACATAGTTATTAGACACTTGTCGTTATATTGAGCGATGTGAGTGACAGATTGTGAGCCAGTCCCTCTGAGCTTGTCTTTGACGGCTCATGATGCTTTCTGAGCAGTCTTTCTGTTTCACCATACTCCCCGCTGTGATAGCGTGACAGTGTCTTTTCTGTCGTCCAATGGTGTTCTTTTCCCTTTTTTTTTTTAATTATTGTTGGTAGTATTAATTAATTTTTACTGATCAGCCTTTATACTGTATGTATCTCTATTATGTTTCCATGTACTAGTTTTACATTTGAGCGTCCTTAGATCAATTTTCCTTCTGCTTTAGCAGGCTTATTTAAAAAAAAACTTTCTTATGTATCAGCCCCCTTACATTTTAATGTCCTACATATGTGGGCCAGTTGGGTGTGCCATTATGGTTTACAGGTGGCACCCGCCCTCTGTCTCACTTGTGGGGCAGGGATTTCTAGTGATGCGGTGACGTTGGGCACGCCTACCGCACTTCCCTTTACAGCTATGGAAGGGGGCGGATGAGTCACTGCGCTTCAGGCGTTTCTTTGGCTTCCCCCTCCTAGAAATTCCTGGTTTTCTGCTGTTGCCATGATCCCCTGTGACGTAGTGACGCTGGGCACGCATATCGTGCTTCCCTCTGCTGTCATGTATGGGGGCGGAGGACATTTTGCGCTTCAGGCGTCCCTCTGGCCCTCCCAGCTTGGATATTTTAGCTTCTGTGGTTGCCATGGCGCCGCGGATGCGCCCAGTGTCACACCGTTTCTATTGGCCATTCCATAATGAGGCTTGGAACACAATTTATTACCTTGGTTTACACTATGCAGATTGGCGTTTCACTCTGAAGTTTGAAACGCACGCCATTGCCGCTAGGGATGAGCTTCGTGTTCGAGTCGAACATACGTTCGACTCGAACATCGGCTGTTCGAGTGACGTGAACGGCCCACAATACACTGCGCCATCGCAGTGCAATCCCGGCGCTGTGATTGGCCAAGCATGCACTGTGACCCCGCATGCTTGGCCAATCACAGCGCCGGCAGCAAGGAGAGCCATAATTGGCCACAGGCAGGATGCCTGTGGCCAATTATAGTTTAGTGGGGTTTAGTACACGCCCCACACTATAAAAGGCCGCCAGCGCGGCGGCCTTGTGTAGTGTGTTGGCATGCAGGGAAAGAGATACATAGGCAGGGACAGTGTGTTCTATGTTCTGTTTTATTTTCTCAGGCATCTGCAGGAGTTAGTGGCACAGTATACACCTGTATATCCATCATTGCTGTTCTCAAATACAGGCATCTGCAGGAGTTAGTGGCACAGTTGGCGTGCAGGGAAAGAGATACATAGGCAGGGACAGTGTGTTCTATGTTCTGTTTTATTTTCTCAGGCATCTGCAGGAGTTAATGGCACAGTATACACCTGTATATCCGTCATTGCTGTTCTCAAATACAGGCATCTGCAGGAGTTAGTGGCACAGTATACACCTGTATATCCGTCATTGCTGTTTTCAAATACAGCATCTGCAGGAGTTACAAAAGATCGAGTCTTCTGGGCAGCAGCACTCCAATAAAAAGCCTTTATTATGTAAAATCTTAAAAAATCCAAATACAGCAGAGCAAGTCACAAAATTCTGGTTTAGAGCTGACTAGTTTCACACTTTCTTAGTGTTTAATCATAGCTATGATTAAACACTAAGAAAGTGTGAAACTAGTCAGCTCTAAACCAGAATTTTGTGACTTGCTGTGCTGTATTTGGATTTTTGAAGATTTTACATAATAAAGGCTTTTTATTGGAGTGCTGCTGTCCAGAAGTCTCAATCTATTTGTTTTGCCTGAAATTGCATTGCCTGCACCCTTGGCTGTTGGGAGGAGACAACCACCCAGGGGACATCTACACCTGAGCGGTTTTTGTTTTCGTATCTGCAGGAGTTAGTGGCACAGTATACACCTGTATATCCGTCATTGCTGTTCTCAAATACAGCATCTGCAGGAGTTAGTGGCACAGTATACACCTGAATATCCGTCATTGCTGTTCTCAAATACAGCATCTGCAGGAGTTAGTGGCACAGTATACACCTGTATATCCGTCATTGCTGTTCTCAAATACAGGCATATGCAGGAGTTAGTGGCACAGTATACACCTGTATATACCCGTCATTGCTGTTCTCCAATAAAGGCATCTCCTGGAGTTAGTGGGTGTTGTGTGCCTCCAGCACAATATACACTACCCAATTGCTGGTTTTCCCATCTCCCTGCAGGCCATTACTATGTCTGGAAGGCCAACAAGGAGAGGCAGACAGTCACGAGCCAATAAAAGAGGGCAAACAGGCTCTGTGTCTAGAGACAAGAGTGCTGGTCGTGGACGCGGTGCATCCTCATCAGCACGTGGCCCATGGGACACACTTGTTCTTATTTTCGGCAGCTGGACGTGTTGAGCCGCATCATGCCGAAGACTTGGTAGAGTGGATGACCAAGCCCTCCTCATCCTCCTCATCCTCTCTCACCCAGGCTCAGGGTACTGGCAAAGCAGCTACCAAAGAGTCCTCAATGTCATCATCAGTCACTCCTTCCCTAGACCCACCGTGCCCTCCTGAGGAGTCCCCCGAACTGTTTGAGCACAGTGTTGGGTACATGCTCCAGGAGGATGCCCAGCGTTTCGAAGGGTCTGAAAATGATACCCAGCTAGAGGAAGGCAGTAGCGTGAGAGCAGAGAGAGGGGATGCTCAAGAAGGACACCAATCTGGCAGTCATGTTCCAGCAGCTGCAGCATACTGCCAGATTGGCTCCAGTGATGAGGAGGGAGGGGATGATGAGGTCACTGACTCCACGTGGGTGCCTGATAGGAGAGAGGAGGAGGAGGAGGAGGATGAGGAGGAGGCACATCTCCAACGAGGCAGGATGCCCTCCGGGGGCCAGGGTAAGTGCAGAACACTGACTGAATCACACCACAGAGCGGTACACCGTCGTCCGATTGTAGCAGGCAAATTTCGCTGTCCCAGCTGCTGTACCGTCTAAAGAAGTTCACTCCCAGCCATCCACATGCCCAGCGGTTAAATGCTAGCTAGGCTAAATTACTAGCACTTCAACTGCTGCCTTTTTAGGTGGTAGACTCGGCCCCCTTCCGTGAGTTTGTGCAATGTGAGGTTCCTCAGTGGCAGGTTCCCAAACGCGACTTTTTCTCATGGAAGGCGATTCCGGCTCTCTACCGGCATGTGGAAGGCAATGTCCATGCCTCGCTGGACAGGGCAGTCAGCGGTAAGGTGCATATTACCGCTGACTCATGGTCCAGCAGGCATGGACAGGGACGTTACTTATCTTTCCATTGGGTCGCTCTTTTGGCAGCTGGGAAGGATGCAGGACAAGGTGCAGTAGTGTTGGAGGTTGTTCCGCCGCCACGCCTCCAAAATGCTAATACTGGTTGTGACACATCTCTCTCCTCCACCCCCTCCTCTTCTTCTTCCTCGATGGCCTCTTCCTGTGCTTTGTCCTCGGAACCAGTGGTGCTCCGTAGGCGTTCAAGGGGCTACGCAAGTACGCAGGCAAAAAGATGCCATGCTGTGCTTGCGCTGGCGTGTTTGGGGGACAGGAGCCACACTGGGGCAGAGTTTCTGTCAGCTCTGCAGGGGCAGGCCGAGAGGTGGTTGACGCCACACCAGCTTAAGCCAGGAATGGTGGTTTGCGACAATGGCACCAACCTCCTCTCCGCCCTACAAAAGGGACAACTGACCCATGAGCCCTGTGTGGCTCACGTCCTTAACCTGGTGGTGTAGCGGTTCTTGGGCAGGTACCCGGGCTTACAGGATGTCCTGAGGCAGGCCAGGAAAGTCTGTGTGCATTTCTGCAGATCATATAATGCCAGTGCTCGGCTGGCTGAGCTGCAAAAGGAGTTGAACCTGCCCAAGAACCGCCTTATATGTGACATGCCCACCAAGTGGAAGTCAACATTGGCCATGCTGCAGCGGCAGCAGAGGGCCCTCAATGAGTACCTGTGCGACTACGGCACCAGGACAGGGTCAGGGGAGCTCGGGTTTTTTTCACCACGCCAGTGGGGCATGATCAGGGATGCATGCACTGTCCTGGCACCATTTGAGGAGGCCACGAGGATGGTGAGCAGTGACAGTGCATGCATCAGTGACACTGTACCTTTTGTCCACCTGTTGGAGCATACGCTGCGTGGAATAATGGACAGGGCACTTGAGGCAGAACAGAGGCAGGAAGAGGAGGACTTCCTTGCTGCTCAAGGCCCCCTTTACCCAGACAGTGTTCCTTCTGTCCCACCCATCACACAGGAAGAGGACGAGGAGGAGGAGGATTGTGTCAGCATGGAGGTGGAGCATGGCACTCAGCATCAACAGCAGCAGTCTTTTAGGGATGATTTACAGTTCCAACAAACCCGTGGACTTGTACGTGGCTGGGAGGAGGTGGCTGCAGATCATGTCGTCCTTAGTGACCCAGAGGACTCTAGACCGAATGCCTCAGCTAACCTATGCTGCATGGCCTCCCTGATCCTGCAAAGTCTGCGGAAGGATCCTCGTGTTCTTCAGATCAAGGAGAGGGACCATTACAGGCTGGCCACTCTCCTTGATCCACGGTACAAGGTTAAGGTTACGGACCTTATCTTGCCGTCGCAGAGGGAGCAGAGGATGAGACAACTCCGGGAGGCCTTGCAGAAAGGTCTGTGCAACGCGTTCCCAGAGACTGGGAGGTTACAAACTCCTGGTCGTGGACAAGAGTTGCTGAGGCTTCGGTCAGTAGCAGAAGGAGCGGTGGAGAAGGTGGCCGTCTGACCGATGCGTTCAGACAATTTTTTAGTCCGCAGCCCCAAGGTATGATCGGTTCCAGCAACCATCGCCAGCGTCTGATATACATGGTGCAGGAATACCTAGGGGCAAGGTCAGACTTGGACACCTTTCCCACCGAAAATCCTCTGGCTTCCTGGGTCTTGAGGATGGATCACTGGCCAGAGCTTGCACAGTATGCAATTGAGCTACTGGCCTGTCCTGCATCCAGTGTTCTTTCGGAACGCACATTCAGTGCTGCTGGAGGCTTTGTCACGGATCACAGGGTGCGCCTGTCCACCGACTCAGTTGATCGACTGACTTTCATAAAGATGAACTAGTCTTGGATCACCACCAGCTACCAAGCACCTGAAGCTGATATAACAGAATAATTCATTTTCAAATGTCACATCCCTGAAAGACTGATGCTGATGCTGAGTGACTGTCCTGTTATGTTGACAGACTATCCTCCTCCTCCTCCTCAATGATCCGATTCTTGATGATAGCTTGGAAGAACTTTTTTGTTTCTGGGTGCCGCCACGAGTGGCTAAGGCCCAATTTTTCAGCCCCTGTTTAACAGGGGCATGCAAATACAATTTTTGATGCAATGCTTTGCAGCAGGGCTCATTCCTGCACTCCAACTAGAGTATCTGGGAGAGGTTGCAGTGTCGTAGCACCAGCACCAGTGCCTAAGGCCCAATTTTTCAGCCCCTGTTTAACAGGGGCGTGTAATTACAATTTTTGATGCAATACTTTGCAACAGGGCTCATTGCTGTGCTCCAAGTACAGTATCTGTGAGGGGTTGCAGTGTTGTGGCACCAGTGCCCTAAGGCCCAATTTTTCTGCCCCTGTTTAACAGGGGCGTGTAATTACAATTCTTGATCTAATAATTCACAGCAGGGCCCATTCCTGCGCCCACCAAGAGTAACTGTGAGGCCTTACAGTGTTGTGTCAACACCACCACCATCACCACCAACTCCACCACCAAAGGCCCAATTTTTCAGCCCCTGTTCAACAGGGGCATGCAATTACAATTCTTGATCTAATAATTCACAGCATCCTTGTTTCAATAAAAACCCCACTTTTCAAAAACATTTGTAATTTGGGACGTAAAGTGAGGTGAAATGTTCTGAACAGGGGCACAGACAGCAAAACAAATGTTACAGGGGTGATAACCCTTCCCTATGTTTTCCAAAAAGCTTAAAAATAGATTTTTTTGGCTGGCGCTACACTTAAACAATGTACCTGTTCAAAATTACAAACAGATTCTACTTAAGAACAAACATACAGTCCCTGTCTTGTTTGCACCGCCTGTATACTGCTGTTCAGAGTATATAGGGCCTTTTTTATTTTGTATGCAGGGTTCCCCTTAATATGCATACAAGACCCAAAGGGGCTGGTAATGGGCTGGGGTGGGGGGGGGGGTGATGGGGTAGCCATGCCATTTTTCTCAAAGATTTTCATCCATATTGCCAGGACAAGACATGACATTAAAGCCGCAAGCAGTTTTAAATGGCTTTTTTTTTTCCTTTAGAAATGTCATTTTGTGCAGGGACAGTTCTAAACACAAGAAACACGTGCCACTTCACAGGCATACTTTAGACACCCCCAGGTATGATATTTAAAGGAATATTTCACTTTTTTTTTTCACTTTATGCATCATTAAAAAGACTGCTCCCGAAAAAACGGTCGTTTTTAAAAATTATTTTTGCATTGATACATGTCCCCTGGGGCAGAACCCGGGTCCCCAAACCCTTTTTAGGACAATAACATGCATATTAGCCGTTATAATTAGCACTTTAGATTTCGAACGTTCGCGTCCATTGTATTCAATAGGGTTCTAACGTTCGCGCGAACTTTCGGTCCGTTCGCAGGTTCTGGTGCGAACCGAACCGGGGGGAGTTCGGCTCATCCCTAATTGCCGCATTCCCGGAAGTGAATCAGCCCCAGCACTTTTTACACACTATATAGGCGCAGTAGATACAGACTAGTACACACCCCTGTAGAGGTCCTATAGGACAAAATGCATAGGGTCCTACCTCTGTTGACTATACTGCGCCCTCATTTGTGATCACTCTGCACAAATCGGCAGATCCGTACTGCCATTGTTTTATATTTTTATTTTTTTTAAATAAATCCTGTTTGCTTTTTTGATCTACGCCATGTGGAGGCTTGTTCTTTTTATTTTTTCATCTTTATGCTGCTAAACCTTGGAGAGATACTTCCTTTGGGCTTATCGCACCTTAGTTCCTGAGAACGGAGAGGCCTGGTGTTTACCACCATTCCCGCTGCGGATTGATCGGCTACCCCCTAGAGAGAAATTCCAGGATTAACCACAGGATCGTCACTATTGCCTCTGCTTGTTTGACCAACCCCTAATCGGTTTGTGGGTCCACGCCACACGGTAAGAGTACCCATCTTATATCTTTGATGTCGATTCATTTTCCTGTGTTTACCTTCTACTCGTCAACCATCAGGACTGTCTTTTTTCACCTTTATTATCAGTTTGCTGTTGGGATTTTTTTTCTGTAGCAGGGTCCCCTTTAAGACTCCCGGGACTATCTTGCCCAGAATTCCTTTCGGCATGTTTCCACCCCAGAGACTCATGGGAGGGGTTATAAAAGGAGGAGGCGAGGCTGGGCTCGGCCTCTTTGGGACACAAGACTTCAGTGACTGATACTCCTGTGCGGATGTGCCGGAGTGCAAGGCCTGAAGCCTGAGGCCTTGCGCAGCACCAAAGAGCCTTCCACCCCACTGCGAGCCTGGGTGGCATCTGACTTTGCTTATCTACAGCCTTGTTTGGATCGGGGACCCGATCGCTGGAGACACTGTGAGTGAGGACACAGTCGGTGGAAGTTCCCGGACTGGGATCGCATCCGGAGGGGTGAGCGAGCGTATGCTCAGACCATATACTGTTTGTTGCTGATGTGCCTATAGACTGCCGTGGCCCACAAGTTTATATTTGATACTCTCACTGGAGATCCATATCAGAGCTGAACTCAGAGGTTCTTCAGTAAAGTGTTATTCTATTTCAATCTTCCCACTGGATTACAAATGTTATTCTGTTATGTGCACCACCTTTAAAGACTTGCCGGTGAAGAAACCATCATCCCCTATAGACTGAGTTTTAGATACCTGAGCCAGGCCTGGCCAGCTAGTTAGTTCATTTAGTTGCTGCGCCACAGGGCGCCTAGTTAACGGTCGCCCACGTGGCGCACCTTTACTATTCCATTAGTGTATAAGTATGTTTATTGCTGCAGGGCTCTGCAACCTATTTTATGTGAACTGTTACCACTGTTAACTTTTTTTTACCACAAAATCTAAAGTAAATTAGATACCCCTTTCATTATTGCCTTGGTGTCTGAGTTAATCATACAGTATAAGGATTATATTGCTGCCATAACTAACTGTGCCAGTAGGGGGTCGAGTAAATTGCCGGGGGTTGGCGGAACTGTCTTCAGGGCCCAAACTAAATCTGCGGCCCTCTTAGTTGAAGGTATCGCTACACGTGGGGGTTCTCGTCCGGGATCCTGATACAGCAATTAAACGCCAGAGGTGCCGGCATGGACCTGC
This sequence comes from Rana muscosa, assembly GCA_029206835.1. NCBI lineage: Eukaryota > Metazoa > Chordata > Amphibia > Anura > Ranidae > Rana > Rana muscosa. Next base: position 435,439,219 of record CM055117.1, read on the forward strand.
AAGCAATAGAAGAGTGGTGAAAAACCTCTAGGGCAGAGCCGAACAACTCGATAGTCATCAGTCTCCCAGGGGAGGAATGGAAGACTGACATGGTAGAGGAGTTAATGAAGTTAGTGTCCCCAGATCACACACCATGGGTGATAGATATAAAATCAGACCCAGACACTTCATATCAGTATGCACTGGTGGAATACGGAGACGGGATACCAGAGGCTTGCAAGTACAAGTGTGTAAAGACGCCAGACAATAGAACCTATAGGTTGGCGCCCGCAGTAACTATAAAGAAGGAACCATTACAGATGGGATCACCGCAGGCTACGGCCCGTACCTCACCAGAAAGAGGAGGTAGGGTGACACCCCCGGTGGCACCCGCACCTGCCACTGCTATATCACCAGAATTGATAAAAGCAATAGGGGATCTCCTAATCAAATGTCAGAAGACAAACATGGTGCATGTAGAGACTAGCTACCGGAGACTGAAAACATTCTCAGGGAAGCTCCCTGTCCCTGCAGGGGAAGAAGATTTTGATACCTGGGTGGAGCAGGCATTACAAGCAGTAGAGGCATGGGAGGTGCCTGAAGCGCAGAAGAGGCAACGAGTGATAGAGAGCCTCAAAGGCGCAGCAGCAGAAGCAGTGAAAAGCTTTCGATTTGGGAATGCAGATTGCACGGCTCAAGACTGTCTAGCCATGCTACAGGAAGAGTTTGGTCAATTGGAAAAGGTGACAGAGATGGTCTACCAATTTGAACACACTTTCCAACAGCCAAGGGAGAAACTTTCAGAGTATGTTAGGAGACTGAACAGGTTGCTGTGCAAGATTGTGTTGAAGAAGGGAATGAAGCCCCAAGATACAGATGCGGCAAGAATGAAGCAAGTCTTAAAGGGAGCATTACGTTCGGATCCAGTCTGGCTGCACTTGAAAACCTCGGGAGGAGGAACGTTACTGACTTATGCTGACTTGATAAAAATCATCAGAGATGAGGAGGCGCTACAACAGGACCAGTAAATGATTAAGACAAATGTTGTCCCTGCACAGGTGCTAGTCAATCCAGTGATGACCCCTGAAAGAGACTCAGAGGTAGACACTCTCAAATGTCCAAAGTGTTAGAGATGTTGACCTCTCTGATGGCAAAAGACCCAGAGGATCCCAAGAGAGAAGTACCAAGGAAGGAATTATTCCCAATTGCCTCAGCACCCGCATCTTTACAAGAATGGGGAGATATAGTCTGCTTTAACTGTGGAGGAATTGGCCATATTGCAGCTACATGTTCCAGTCCCAAGAAGAAGAAAACGGACAACCGCAAGCCGGCGGGAAACTTCAGAGGGCCCCGGTGAAGGAGTCAACCGGGTGCCCATCACCTTTAGTGAGCTCCAAGCTGAATGCGAAGCAGAAGAAAAGAAGAGATAAAACACCTCAGAGGAAACACAACATTCCTCAACAGGGATACACCCCAGAGAAAGGGGGCAAGACCCCTCAGAAGAGGCCCAGCACTCCCCAGAGGGGGTGCACACCTAAGAAAAACAATAGTATCCCTCAGCGGGTCCGTACACCCATTGAAAGGAGGGAAATCAATGCATAACAGGCTCAAGAAAGATTAAAGTCCAAAGGGAATTGGACGAGAGAGAGTCCCAAAGGAAAGAGCCAGAAGAAGGCGACCCCTGCCAGGCCATATCCAGAGAAGCTGGTAGGCCCATCTCCTATAGTGCCCATTCAAGTGGAGGGAGTCTACACCAGAGCAATCCTGGATACTGATGCACAAGTGACTCTATTATACCGGGATTTATACGATAAACACTTGAGTCATCTGCCCATCCAGAAGATAGAGGAACTGGAAATATGTGGGATTGGAACACAGAGTTTCCCCTACGATGGCTATCTGCCCGTCAAAATGACTTTTGACCCATCCGTGGCTGGGAAGGCCGAAGTGTTTGACACCCTGGCAGTTGTGTGCCCTCGACTGCCAGGAGCCAACAAGAGTTCCCTTATAATAGGAACGAACACGGACCTGGTCCGAAGACTCTTGACCCCTCTAGTGGAAGAAAAGGGGCAAGCGGCTACCAAGATCCACCCCATGCTGAAGACGGCCTACCAACGGCTGGTCCTAGAGCAGAAGACCCCTGGAGAGGGGATAGGGAAGGTGTGGAGACTTGGAAGAGAAGGGGTAGTGTTGCAGCCCGGCAAAGTAACCTGTCTCAGAGCCACTGTGAAGCTTACTTGGGAGCAGCCTGGACTCTTTGTCATGTTGGAGTCCGACCCAAGGGAAGAATCCCCCGGTCTGGAAGTGATACCAGAAGTGATTCCACTGAAGGCCCTGAAAAAGGCCCATTGTAGAGTTCCGGTGAGTGTTAGGAACAATACAGATGGCCCCATGGAAATCCCAGCCAGGATGCTGATGGGCCAGGTGAGCCCTGCTGCCCCTGTTACCCTGTCAGAAGTCAAGGGGACGGGTGAAGGAGGAGATGCTTGGGAGAAGCTATCCATGGAAAACCCAAATCTGCCCAGGGCTTGGAAAGAGAGAGCCAAGGCCCAGTTGACCAGATGGGAGAAGATCTTCTCCAAAGATGAGTTCGATGTGGGGTGTGCAAGGAGTGCCACCCATCGGATCCGCCTCCAAGAAGATAAGCCCTTCAGAGAGAGGGTCAGGCGGGTCCCACTAGCAGATCTGGAGGATCTAAGGGAACAACTTGCAGAACTCAAGAGGACTGGTGTGATCCCGGGAGTCTAGAAGCCCCTATGCCTCCCCGATAGTGGTGGTCAGGAAGAAGAATGGGTCATTGAGGCTCTGTATAGACTACAGGACTCTCAACAGGAGAACCATACCCAACCAGTACACCACTCCGAGGATAGGAGGACGCTTTACAGAGTTTGTCTGGAGCCAAGTGGTTCAGCGTTATGGATCTCAAGAGTGGATACTATCAGATCCCTATGCATCCAGAAGACAAGGAGAAGACAGCCTTCATAACCCCAGTGGGGTTCTTTGAGTTTGATCGAATGCCCCAGGGACTGTCTGGAGCTCCTGCTACCTTCCAACGTCTCATGGAGAAGACTGTAGGGGACATGAACCTTATTGAAGTCCTTGTATACCTGGACGATGTCATTGTCTTTGGGAGAACCTTGGAGGAACACGAGGAGAGGCTGGAAAAAGTGTTGAGGAGACTCAGTGAGGAGGGACTCAAGCTTTCGCCTGAGAAGTGTCGGTTCTACCAGTCTTCTGTGAACTATCTGGGGTATATAGTGTCTGAAGAAGGGGTGGCCACAGACCCTGAGAAATTGGAGGCAGTTACCTCCTGGCCACGACCCACCACAGTAACAGAACTCAGATCCTTCTTAGTGTTCTGCTCCTATTACAGGAGGTTTGTGGAAGGATTCGTCCGAATTGCTAGACCATTGAATGAACTACTCAAGACTGAGGGAGAAGAGGACGGCTCAGGGCCTAGGAAGCCGGGAGAGTCAGTCAGAGATCAGTGGAACCAGAAATGTGAAGAGGCCTTCCAGGCGTTGAAGAAGAGCCTAACCACTGCTCCAGTCTTGGCCTACGCAGACCCAACCAAACCCTATGAACTACACGTAGATGCTAGTCATGACGGTCTGGGAGGAGTACTTTATCAAGAACACGAAGGGCAACTACGGCCTGTTGCCTACGTGAGCAGGAGCCTGACCCCCTCTGAGAAAAACTACCCCACTCACAAGCTGGAGTTCCTGGCCCTTAAGTGGGCGGTAGTAGACAAGCTCAAAGACTACCTGTATGGGGCGGAGTTCACTGTGAAGACCGATAACAACCCCCTTGCCTACCTATTCACTACAGCAAAGCTGGACGCCAGTGGACACAGGTGGCTGGCCGCATTGTCTGGATTCAATTTCAGCCTAAAGTACAGGCTAGGGATTGGGAATCGAGATGCAGACGCTCTGTCCAGAAGATCTCATGGTCCCACCCGTGACATGGAAGACTGGACTCAAGTGGCACCAGACGGGGTGCGGGCCCTTTGTCAGGGGGCTGAATTGCAAGCCAGAGGGGGCTCAAGGGCAGAAGAGATAGGAGTTACCATGGTAGGAGTCCCCAAACAATACTGTGGAGTAACTCAACTGGAGGAAGACCATCTGCCAAAGCTGTCCAAGAAGGAGCTAAGATGTGACCAATTAGAAGACCCCATGGGGGAATTAGTTCTAGAAGCCCTGGAGAATCAGGATCCAAACAGACTTCTCTGTCACTCCTCAAAGGAAGCTTGCCTGTTGAGGAAAGAGTGGGACAGGTTACAGGTGCATCAGGGAGTGGTCTACCGAAGGGGATTATATTGCTGCCATAACTAACTGTGCCAGTAGGGGGTCGAGTAAATTGCCGGGGGTTGGCGGAGCTGTCTTCAGGGCCCAAACTAAATCTGCGGCCCTCTTAGTTGAAGGTATCGCTACATTTCCTATAGACACTTTTTTGTTATGGACTCCTGCATAGGAGCTTGATTGAATTCTACTCACCATTCCTTGCACGGACATGCCACTTTCACTGACTTTATGATGCCTTGTTTTTTGCCCTTCATATAATTGTATATGCTAATGTTCTTATATATGGACACTTTATATTATGAGATTATCTCAATAATACTCATTTGCACATGTGACAATTCCCCTATCACTTTTTAGCGCTGCACTTTTGACCTTCATCACATATACACTTTCTATTTGTTTAGTGCTAGCAGCTGTTTCACCTTCACCCCAGCAGCGCGGTTTTTTTCCCTTTATTTACACTTGTGGGCTACCTAGTTGTCCCGATACCCAAACCGACAAGAGGCAGAGCTATTAAAACTATAACCAATTTTACCCTCTAAAAATGTATAGTTAAATTCCATTGACAAGTGTCTTTACTAGTTTGTCAAAACTCCTCATACCAATATTAACATCATAAATAGCATGTACCGCTGTCATCGCTGGGGACTAAAGCTGGGTGGAGCATCAGAACAGACCCAGCAATCGGTCCTCTTTGCTTTCTTAGCTAGTCAGGGAATACACTTTGAACAATAACTTGGGATGTCATTCTTACATTTATCATCCCCCCCTTTTCTTCCTCATTAGAAACTGAAGGAATAACTGCAGGATTTAGAGTGGTGCAGGAAAAAAGAAACAACGAAATAGCTTATGATACTTTTACCTCCTTAGACTCGTGTATTTATCCATATGTACAGCTGTCTACGTACACCTGCTCTCTATGTACATACACATTCAGAAACTCCTTGGACCTGAAAAAATCTTTAAAAGCAAAAATTATTACTCTATCCTTCATATTTAACCTGCAAATAATGGCAAACAAAAATGACATTCCTGTACATTGGTAAATTGTCAATGACATTCTTTCAAAACCAATTCAACGAAAATCCTCTGTAACCCTTACTTTCCAGTTCCTACAAAAATACAACAGCCGCGACGCGTCGGAGGATCGCTGCAGTAAGTTCGAACATATTCACGTTACTACATGAAAACATTCAGATACAAATGTGGGGGAGATAATTCATAGTTTCCAAAACAAAAATGAAAAAAACAAAAAACAGCCAGAAATCTGCCTTCACTCTTTCAGCAATGGGAAAAACATGAGAGCAGCTCGAAACCCTTGCATGGACCAGCCATACAAAGTTCAAACAAACAGTCATGAGAATTTTAACCATAGTTCCTCCTCTGAAAATCACAAAAACATGTACTACACATCGATCAACACACTCATCATTACAGATTTCTGAAGCCACAGCTGAACTACATCAACTCCAGAGGGATAACCAAAATAGTATCCTTGAACCACCTATGTCAATCTTTTGGGGTTTTTAATGGCCTTTGCCCCAAAACTAGGCTTTGTGCACTGTGTAACCGTCTAACTGTGGGAAACCTTGCATTCCTTCCCTTGCATGGACTGCAATTACCCATGGCGATTTGAATCAGCTTAACGTCTTACCCCTGCGTCCAGGGAAACCATTGCACCCATTTTGGGGAGCACCGCCCGGTACCTTCTTCTATTTTGGATTGACGGACTACAACCACTATATCTGGTCCAGTCCCCCAACTAGAAACCCTAACCAAGGTGTCAACTCTATGGCTTGTTGTCCCAACACTTTTGGCACAGAACTACAGAGTACCACTCTTTTAACAACCAACTATTAAATATGCCAAATGATTCATCAACAACCACAGATCAACCCCCGAATTATGCCTCTACCCCTCATAGTGTATGCATACACAAGCGCATTGCGCTGTACGACCGTACACTGCGTTGCCAGACTAAACTGCATAGAACACTTACGCCCGCTTTCTCTACAGAACAATGTGGCTTCTCTCTGTATCTAGATGTTATAACAATATTTGAATGCCTCACATACTACTCAGTATAAAACTTTACAAAACAACTGAAATTTAAATTTAAAACACTCTTTCAAAAGCCAAAATGTTTCCCATTGTCCTTCCAAGCGCAAATCTCATTGCTCACCTTTCAGAAGACCCCAAGCTCCTCCCACCAACTTCCTGTGGATGCATAAAATGCTGAAAAGAACTTCCTGTTGCATGCTCAGCTCTTAAAAACCCCAAACTGGTTTATTTACATATCAATGTACAGGAAGAGGGAGGGGGAGCAAATTCATGGCTAACGTCATACATATTTCAACAATAAAAAAAAAAAAAAAAAACATTGTCAAGGAAAGAATGGAATAAACCCCCCTTTTTCAAATGGGATGGAATCCCCCTTGACTCACATATCTCCACAAGTTTTGAGACCTAAATACAAACTCCTGAAAAAAGATGGCTCAATGAGGTCAACCAAAACCCCCCCTCCTCCTTTGCAGGCTATACAATACAAGCTTCAAAAACAATCAATTGTCCTCTGGGAAACTCCCAAATATTTAAACATAAAAACAACACACACCGCTGTGTAGAAAAACTCAGTTAAAGTTCGTCTTACAATCCATTGAAATTCAGTGTAAAAATGAAATTCAATACAAAAATCGCCACTCTTATACAGATTCCCACCAGATTCCAACACAGAAAAGACCACACTACTCAATTTGCACCAAACATCGAAATCTGCCCCAAAGGCTGATAAATTCCACCAGCAAGATGGCCGACGAAAAGTACAGTCACATGGTATCACACCCAAAGGAAAGGTGCCTGCACCTTCCCCTATAGGATGACCCACAGGCCAAACAGAGACTGCGCCTCTCAAAATGGCAGACGACCATGGCCGCATGGACAACAACAGAAGCCAGGCCACAACAAAACGGTGGACTACAGCAAGATGGCCGACAAATGCAGTTTTTCCCGCCAAAACCAGCATTTCTTCACTAGAAAACAAAAATCTTTCTCCACAAAGACTGACTACACATTTGAGAATGCACACTTAACCATAGACACACACTTTAGGCTACTTCAACTCGGACCCCTGGCCAACTAAACAGCACATTAAAAAATGTTAGTTACATGCACAACATTAATACAACAACACTCTTTTCTCAAAGTTCACATCAGTTTTCACAGGAACAAGACATTGAGAAATACAGTCAGCAATCCTAGAAACCTGAGACCATCCAACCCACAGTGATGCTTGCATGATCTTTTCATCTAAAAAAAAAACCTCCTCCATGCTAGCATCCAAAAAAAAACTGCAACCATTTAAAAGGCATAGCCCTTTCAACATAAAACACTTTCTATTGTAAGCAATGGAGCAGCTATCCTGGCTGCCCTTCCCCCATGGCACACAAACAATCATCAGTTACTGGTCGCCCCTCCCCCATTCAAGCACATGTTCAAATTACATATGCAGCAGCCATTTTAAAAACGTTTTTAAATGACCATCAAAGTCCACTGAAAAATTTGTGTCTTGAGTCAGCTACACACTCTACAAGACTCATGCAATCTACTTGTTCCATACATAAAGTTCATATTCTCACCCTGCTCAATACATCGCACAAAAGTCACTTTTCCAAACAGCTATCTCTACACAACTTCAATCCAGTCAGTTAAACACCATACACAATTCATACATTCACACACACACACACTTACACATACACACAACAGACAGCTCTCATACAACAGACACTCACACATACACACAACAGACATCTCTCATACAACAGACACTCACACATACACACAACAGACATCTCTCATACAACAGACACTCACACATACACACAACAGACATCTCTCATACAACAGACACTCACACATTCAAACTTCCAGCATTATTTGAAAATTCCGAAAAATGTGTTCTTTTGCAAAGCAGAGCCTCCATTCTCCCCCTTGTTCCGATGCTAAAAGAGGCCTATTTACTCCTACCTGGCTCACCATTCTGTTAGCGAAATAAGGCTGTATGCAGAGCGCACAGCCAAATCTTGTGTCTCTAATAATAACACATTTTGTCTTAATGATATAATGCATCTCATTGCAGTGTCTCTCGCTCTTTTATTAAAATCCCAACAGGAAGTGATGTCACACCATGTGATCTTCACTAAAGAAGTTACCAACAGGAAGTGATGTCACAGCATGTGACCTTCACACAGGGAACATTACCATACAAGGACATCCCTCCAACAGGATGAGTTAAATACAGCTAATACAATACAATACAATACAATACAATAATGTCTAAAGTCTTATGGGCGTGTCTGGGCAGGGAAAGCATGTATGTATGTTTTTAACAAACAAAGCCGTATGGCTTTAAAACATGGATGTTCTCCCTGACTATGAAACGCTCATAAGCTCTCATATTACCTCTGATAGGAATCCTTATTTTGTGCTATTCCAGAGAACAGCGCATACTCGGATTATACTATTATTGCTTGTGGAAGGGAGGCTATCTGCAGGCGTGCGCTACTAATCCCGACCATGCTGATCAGACATAGCAGAGACAAGAGCGCACATCCTCCTATAACCAATAATGTCCTTGCAGAGCGAACATATCCCCCCTCGACGATCATCTGTGCTAATGCACAGTGGGCACTTCTACGGTGGACATTACCCACTCTGCAAACCAACGTCATTCTGCCCCAGTCAGCTCTTTAGAGCGGGTTGCGGGAGAACTAACACTGGGAGACACTATGACAATACATTTTAAATACATCTTCATAAAATTTCCACGACATTATCTATGGGTAGAAATTTAAGAAAACGTAGATCATGATAATAATGATTGGAGGCCCTATGTCCAAATAAGGCATTGTTACATTGTTGTTTCTTATACTGATACAGTATAAGCCATAACAAGTAGAAAAGCAAGCATCATTTTTCTAATTACATACCCCACATCGCTAGGTGTGTTTGCCAATATAAAGATCACAGTCATTGTTTGATCATAAAATATAATAAAAACACAGAGCTGTAGAAAGATTTTATTTTTTATTTTATTTTATTAAAGCTCAGATATTCCTATAGAGTGGTAATAAAAAAAACACCTAAAGAACAAATTAAACCATATATATATTAATGGATTTTACATAAACTGGCCCATGCAGACAAAGGGAATCTGTATTTTAAAATATGTTGTGCTGTTTGTAAAAGTAATGTTTAACATACCTGTAGGTCTTTTCTATCGCCCATTAAATCTAACTGAAATACTTTCAATGTTTGGATTCCTTCATCCTAGCCTATTTCCAGTCTCTTTCTTTGAGAACCACTAAAGTGATAACTGTCCTCGCAGATGGAAGCTCGTGGCAATTTTGTTGCAGTCCAGAGCATGAGAAGGAAAGGGTATATGACAGTGGAGAATGTTGGTTGGGATGTCTTTGGTGCCACAGGAGCTCTGTGATGCTGACATTTGACATTACCATATGTGCTGCCGGGGACACAGGTAGGGGCCTTTTTTGCAAGTTTTTTGCATATTCAGGTATAAGCATTTTCTGTCATGTGGTTTTCTTCCTTTCTTCCTGTTTAATAAAATATCTTGGTTGATCTACACCATTGGAGCTTTTTCTTTTTGCTGATGGTCAAATGTGGTTTCGGAAGCAGAGATGACTGTAATCCATGTGGTAATTCTGTATGGGAATTGTTCAGAATGACCACTAGGCTCTAAGGTCTAACTTTCTGGTAAGCCTTGCATTTGATTGTGGAGGATGTGATTCACTGGAGCAACTATAGAAATCTTACTCATGCTGTGAAATTTTCAGAAATGAAGAAAAATGATTGCACTTTGGACCTTATTTGATAATTGTGGGGGAGGACATTAAAGATTCTTTGTGTTCACATCCATAAGGACTATTTTTTCATTTTCTTAACTTTTTGAATTTTATTGTAGCACTTCACATAGGTTGTTTAATCATTAATAGAATGATTGTATAATTTAAATATGCAAGCAGTTTATGGTTGAGCAGTCTCACTACTGTCGCTGCACTAAATGTACTTTTTTAACTAGAGCTGCAGTTATTTTATTTTTCTCACAGCTATGCCTGTCACTAGGAATGAGGTTCAGTTTTGCCCAATTTTTTTAAACAATTTGTGGACCATCCAAAAAACTCTGTGCGCCTTTTAACAATAGCCAACAGACGCAGGAAAAACCAAGAGTGGGGTTGTGGATGGCATTTATAACCCTCCATTCTCACTTTAATTGTAAATGGGGAGTAGGTATGAGCTGAACTGCCCTTGGTTTGATTTGAGCTTTGTTCGGTGAACTTCAAAGTTTGGGTAAACATCTTGAACCCTAATAAAATCAATAATAGCCATCCCCGATCACCACGCTGCATGTCCCCGCGGGCGCACACTAGGCATTATCCTGCAGGATGTCAATAGACGTCCAGTCAGGATAATGCAACCACTTCCCGGACGTCAATTTGCTATTGACCGGGTGGGAAGTGGTTAATTTAATAGAAAGGCATCAAATGTATGTCAATGTGAATCCTAACACACATTGATTGCACTTCACGGCATGCATACAGCATGTGTTGACATCCAAAATAAAGTGCATTGCAATGCTTGTTCAGATGCGCACCAATGCACGTTTTTATGTTTTTTGTTTTTTTTTATATATTTAAATAAGGAACACATCAGAAATAAAAATTCATCAAAACAGAACAATGTGTAGGCTGGTCCAAAACATGATTGTATCACCCAAACGAGCTCCAGTAGGGCCTGCCTGAAACAGGGCTGACTAATAGTCCACAGTTCATGCAAAGCTCAGTTTCTGCTACACATGTGCACAATTGCACATACTGTATGGTGGGTCCTAGACACATCCCTCACCATACTTCTGGTGACCGTTAGCAATGGCCCTCTTTAGGCTGGGGGCAGTTTTTCTTCAATCCTTAGATCAGGCTCTGTGCTTCCCATCAGCCTACTGAGCATTGGATATGCTCCACCCACAGTTTATTAGGGATCCTGCCAGGTAAGATGTGACCCCACTTCACTTCCTGGAAGGATTTAAAGAAGGAACCTACTTAAAAGAAAAGCCCGGAGCAAAAAGACAGAATGCCATAGGCGGAGGGCTGGGCATGACTGAGTGAACAGAGTATGTAATAAGAGAAGATTAACTATTGGCTAATGGAAATATAGAGGGGAGGGGTGAAGGCTAGATAAAAGGAAGACCCCGCCCCTCTGAGTTAACACAGCGCAGGGGAAAGTTTCCAGCAGCATGTCAGCTAGCAGCAGCATGTCTTCTATAGACAAACTTCTGGCCCAGCTTCGGGCAGAGGCTGCGACACGGGGTGAGGATTGGCTCCAGGAGACCCTGGGGCTGATGCTTTCAAGTCCGGCCGGGTCACAAGGTACCGCGGGGAGAGAGGCTGGGCGAGCTCGGAGGTCTAGACCCCCGGATCGCTACTCACCGGGCCCCTCCCCGAGAGCTCAGCGGCAGATTGGGAGTCCCCCTAGGGCGCCGCATTGCCCAAGGCGGGGGGTACCGGAAGGAATCCCCCTCAAGTGCGGAGCTCAGCGGGGGGCCGCACTGGGAGTTCCAGTGTGGCCGATAGGCCCGCGCGGCGCGTGGAGTCGGATCAGGCGGGCCCGGCCCCTCGGGGGTCCCCGGCGGGTTTGGGGCTCCTGTGGGTGTCATCGGTGGCCGCGGCGTCCGGGCATCCCCCCCTCGGCCGGACATCGGGTGCAGGAGGCTGCGGGAGGTGGTGTGCCAGTGAGTGATGATGGCGGTGCGGGTGAGCAGAGACAGCGTGGAGGCAAGGCGGTTGAGAAATCGGCGGGCGGGTCAGGTGCGCGGAGGTGGGACCAATCGGGTCCTGACCCCTCGGCTTCCAGGGACAGGTCACCTGGTGAGCTATCGTCCGGTGGTGAGGAGCTGGCTGGTGTGCTGTCAGAGGGTGAAGTGTGCAGCTCAGAGGAGGATCGGAGACCCGGACGGTCGGAGGCAGTGGTGGATTAGAGTGGATCGGCTGGTGTGAGTTCTTCCAGGCAGCCCGGTAAGTCCCTTTCAATTGTTTCTGCTGGGGGCCAGGAGGGGAATGGTGCCCAGGTGGGTATGTCGGCTGCGGGTGTGGGTTTTGCGGTGCAAGTTCGGGGTCAAGATGATGGACAGGCAGGGGGGGTGCGTTCCAGGATGGGGGAGGTGCACGGCCGGACGGGCTGCAGGGGTTTCTTGCGGGCATCAAATCCTTAGTCAGCCAATTTGAACAGGGGGATGGCGGGCGAGTCAGTCCGGCGGCGGCGTGGGTCCCGCCAACAGGGACGGCTGGGCCCGCTGCCATGGTGGGGTCACCGGTTACACCTGCGGGGAATATTGGGGTGGGGGATGCTGTAGGGTTGGGTCCTGCAGCTGTGGCCACAAAAGAGGGTGGTGCGGTGGAACAGGCGGCAAGGCAGGATGTCATTAGGTTGGATGATGCTGCTAAATGTGAGATGTATGTGTGTTATGAGGCATTGCTGGGATCTTACCTGAAACCCGAAGTGAAGGAAAAGATATGGAAGGGTGAGTATGTGGAGATGTTCTCACTTCTGCCATTAGAGAAGTTTCATCTGGACAGGGTAAAACCGGATGATTCAAAAAAAGAGGATGAGGAGAAGAGGAGATATAGGCTGATCCCACGGACGTTTACAAACTGGTTGCAAGCGTTCTCCATCATGGCTAGTGTTATAGGGCAGAAGAACCCGGAACATTGTTCAGCACTATTTGGTTATCAGGACTCTATAGGGGAAGCATACAGAGTGTATGGGGGCACGGGGTGGCTCAGATATGATGAACAATTCAGGCAGAGGAGAGCGGTGAGGCCTGGTCTGCGGTGGGATAATAAGGACATAAGCTTATGGATGCGGTTGATGACGGCGCTGAGGGCTTCTAGGGACCTCGCACGGTTATCACGTTTTTGGGTATTGTCCTGGATTCGGAGGCCATGGAGTGCCGCCTACCATTGGACAAATTGGAGTCGCTCAAGACTGAGCTGAAGGTCATGATGGGGGTAAAGAAAGTGCAGCTTAGGGTTTTACAGTCGCTACTGGGAAAGCTCAATTTTGCGTGCCACATTCTGCCAATGGGCAGGGTGTTTTGCAGACGGCTGTCGGCTAGCACGGCTGGGGTACGGTCCCCCACGTACTTTGTGAGTTTGGGCAGAGAACACAAGGCGGACTTGCGGGTTTGGCATTCATTTCTGGAGTCTTTCAATGGGAGAGCGTTATGGATGTCGGGCCCTATTAGCAATTTTGATTTAGAACTATACACAGATGTGGCTGGGGGTGCAGGTTTTGGGGCTTACTTTCAGGGCAGGTGGAGTGCGGGCCCATGGCCACAGTCCTGGATGGACGCTGGTTTCACCAAGAATTTGGTTCTGTTGGAACTGTTCCCGGTGGTGCTGGCGGTGGAGTTGTGGGGGGCGTGTTTCAGGGATCTGAAAGTGCATTTTCATGGGGACAACCTGGGGGTAGTACAAGTCATCAACAAAGTGTCGGCATCTTCCCCCCCGGTGGTGCGTCTTCTGCGCCATCTGGTGTTGAGATGTTTGCAGCTCAATGTGTTTGTGTATGCGGTGCACCTTCCGGGGGTGGACAATGTCATAGCTGATGCGCTGTCTCGCTTTCAGTGGGACAGGTTCCGAGAGTTGGCACCGGGGGCGGAGCAACGTGGGGTCCCTTGTCCAGGCTGGCTGTGGAAGATTCCGTTGGAATAGTGTCAGGTTGGATCAAAAAATCGGTGAGTACGGGCACATGGGGGGCGTATGAGAAGGTGTGGTTGGAATGGAAAGAGATGGTTCGGGAAGCAGGAGCGGATCCTGTGGGTCCCAATGTCAGGTTATTGGTGCTGTATTTCCTGGCTAGAAACATGGAGGCCCGTGTGTCCAGGTCCAGTTTGGGTAAGAAGATGGCAGGCTTGGCCTTTTTGTTCAAATGGCAAGGTTGCCCCGATTTTACAAAAGATTTTTGGGTGCGGCAGGCACTTAAGGGTTATGGGCGGGGGGGGCAGAAGCCGGATGGCAGGCGACCGGTTTCGTTTGCTCTCTTGGTCAAGATCATGGGGCAGTTACAGGGCTTATGTTCATCCCCATACGAAGTTTTGTTGTTCACGGTGGCATTCTCACTGGCATTCTTTGGAGCATTCAGAATAGGTGAGTTGGTCAGCCCGTCAAAAGCAGTACACGAGGGGTTGCTTGATAGCGAGGTGGGCTGGACGGAGCAAGGGGTGTCGCTGGTGCTGAGGAGGTCTAAGATGGACCAGATGGGCAGAGGTAAGTTGGTCCAGGTTTTTTCCGGTCCCAGGTTCCCTGTTGTGCCCGGTAAGGGCTGTAAAAGGGTACTTGGAGGTGCGACCGTCGGGGGTGGGTTCCTTTTTGGTACACGAGGACGGAATCCCACTTTCAAGGTATCAGTTCATTGCGGTGTTCAGGAAGTCCCTTCGGGCTTTGGGACTCAAGGAAAATGAATTTTCCTTGCACTCTTTTAGGATCGGGGCAGCTACGGAGGCGGCCAGATGTGGGATGGATGAGGAGGCGGTTAAGAAGATAGGCCGCTGGGAATCCAGGAGGTTCCGGTTATACGTACGCCCACAGCTACTGGTGGGACTGGAATAATGTGGGGGTACAAGTCATGGGGCGTTGTTTATGTTTTGGTTTGGGTTTCTGTTCGGATTGCTGGGAATATATAAGGGTGATGGGAGATTCTCATGGGGAATGTCTTCTTGCAATTACAGGTCAAATGCAGGCGTTGGTCTGGATACTGGGCCATTCGTTTGTTTTCTGGGGGGCTAAGAGAGCCGATGTTCGTCATGAGGGTCGGCAGCTGGGGTTCCCAAGACCGGAGGCGTGTGTCCGCTGGCTGGGAATTCCAGGAATGTTGTGGAGTAAGATGGTTCCAGAGGTGCACCGTTTTGCGCGTTTGGACAGGCCACCTGACGTTCTGGTACTGCACGTAGGTGGCAACGACTTGGGTTTCAGGTCCATGCTAGAAGTGACTCGGGATATGAAGTCTGATTTCCTGAGGCTAAGGATGTCATTCCCGGACATGATTATCATCTGGTCAGACATGGTGGCACGGGTAGAGTGGAGGGGGGCTAGGTCCGTGGCTGGAATCAACAGGGCCCGGAGGAAAATTAACCGAGACATGGGCAAGTTTGTGGTATGGAATGGTGGGTTGGTGGTCCGACATTTCGAATTGGAGGTGGATACATGGCGGTATCTACGAAGGGATGGGGTCCATCTGAACGATGTGGGGACTGATTTATGGTCTTTGGGTTTGCAGGATGGGATTCAACGAGCCCTTAAGGTTTGGAGGGGCACCAAAGGGTAAAGGTGTTTTCCCTTCGGTGCGGTGGCGGGTGTTTGGTCTTTGCGGGAGAAGGAAGTACCTCGAATAAGCAAGTGGTCAGGAACCATCGGTGGTATGGGTTCTGAGGATGGTTTCCAGCTAACAGGAGTTTAGCTGGATGAGTTGGATAATGGGGGCACTGCGGTCAGTGGTCGTCTGAGTAGCTGATCGGCTTGAGGCCTATGACCATTGGTAAGGTACCGCAGTGTCCCGGGATAATAAGAATTTAATATGATGAGGAATATCGGGTTAATATGATTATGGCGAATTTGAGGTTCCTGCAAAGACCAACAATAGGGGGCAATATTTCTGTTATGTTTCTGGGTTTATGTGTTTTGATGGTTAAAGTTTTTGATAACTGATGGAACAGTTAAAAAAAATAAAGGAGGCTGCTACGGCCATGTTTTACTCCAAAACAGCAATGTGTGGTCTCTTTGATTAAGATAAGTAAGGTATGGGGTATAATGTGGTGGGCAGTACTGGAATACATCAGTTTTACAATAGTCAAGAAAAGCCCGGAGCAAAAAGACAGAATGCCATAGGCGGAGGGCTGGGCATGACTGAGTGAACAGAGTATGTAATAAGAGAAGATTAACTATTGGCTAATGGAAATATAGAGGGGAGGGGTGAAGGCTAGATAAAAGGAAGACCCCGCCCCTCTGAGTTAACACAGCGCAGGGGAAAGTTTCTCACCCACCCTCCCTTATAAGCAATGTAGGAAGGGGGAATTTTAATGTGGTCACAGTATGGTTTTCTGTTGTCAATTTTTCTTTTCAGGTGGACGGATTGTCGTAGCAGTGGCGGGTGTTTGGTCTTTGCGGGAGAAGGAAGTACCTCGAATAAGCAAGTGGTCAGGAACCATCGGTGGTATGGGTTCTGAGGATGGTTTCCAGCTAACAGGAGTTTAGCTGGATGAGTTGGATAATGGGGGCACTGCGGTCAGTGGTCGTCTCTGAGTAGCTGATCGGCTTGAGGCCTATGACCATTGGTAAGGTACCGCAGTGTCCCGGGATAATAAGAATTTAATTTGATGAGGAATATCGGGTTAATATGATTATGGCGAATTTGAGGCTCCTGCAAAGACCAACACTAGGGGGCAATATTTCTGTTATGTTTCTGGGTTTATGTGTTTTGATGGTTAAAGTTTTTGATAACAGATGGAACAGTTAAAAAAAATAAAGGAGGCTGCTACGGCCATGTTTTACTCCAAAACAGCAATGTGTGGTCTCTTTGATTAAGATAAGTAAGGTATGGGGTTATAATGTGGTGGGCAGTACTGGAATACATCGGTTTTACAATAGTCATGGTCAGCAAGTAACACTTCATTAAAACTTTTTTTATTTAAACAGATGGACAGAGGTGTGAAAGGATATAAGCTCTGTTGGGTTTTTATTTGTAGTCTATGTCACCTTTGTTGTCCTGTAGAGACACAGACTGCAACAACACACTTTTTTCAGCATAATGGAGAAGGGTTTGAACCTTTGTCATGTTTATTATAATTACTGTCTGTGTCTTTCTTTCCCAATTGCATTTTCCCCTCCTTTCCTGTCTTGCTGTTACATGGGACAGTAAGTGATTCGCATGAAGATGGCTATCTGGAGGGGTCCCTTATTTTAAAGGGGATTTCCTGATAAGCCCTCTGCCCAAAGACCCCCACATCCACCAGCTAGGTCACACCCTGGCAAGGTACTCTCCCCATGTTGGAGGTATGTGGTTTAAGTGTGGTGTTGTGTATACAGACATACTTAGTGTCATATAGGAGATTAATACCATAAGTATGTGGTTTGCTTTGACAAATCTTGCATACGGCCATATATCTATTTCCTATATGACACTAAGCAGTTTTACAAATTCAAGTTCTCACTAGAGGTCACTTTAGTGTTCAGAAACGACATCCACATAGTCTGGCTGTGGTCCAGGAAGCAGAGGCTGCATTACTAGATCTTTTTAAAGAGCTTAAAATGCTTGTTACAGTAAAGGAGCAAAGGCTCTGGGAAAGGCTATATGTTTTGCAATTGGAGTATTGCTATCAGTGGCGGCCCATCTATAGGGGACGCATGGGCGCCGCCCCCCCCCCCCCAAGCTATTAAAAAAAAAAAGTCACGAGTGACCAGGCGCCGGACACACGGCAGTCTATGGGAAGCTTCCCAGCTTGCAATCAGCTGATTTGCCTGTGATTAGGGTGTGTGCAGGGCGTGTGCAAGGCACAAACATTGCACCTGTAAACTCTCCCAATCTTTATTGATTTGTTTCTGGCCACCTGTTCTTTATTTTTATTGGTGGGGACCAGAGGACGGCGGGCAGTCCTTTTTCGGAGTCACTTCCGGTTTCCCAGCTCACTGTGCTGTGGACTGGGCATCTCGTAGAAACATGCTAGAGTTTCTACTCATTTACATCCCTGGGACAAGCTACTCTGGCGCCTGACCCTTCATAGCATGGGACTGAATTCCCCTGGATCAGCCGGCAGCAGCGATGGATGTCACAACGATCACACAGTTAAGCCCTGTACACACGGCCGAGATTCTCAACAGGAAAAAACGTTGTTTTTCCTGACGAGATTCTTGACAAGAATCTTGTGCCGGCCGAGTGTACACACACTCCATTCCAAAGCACCGCCGTTCTTTTGAATGGAACGAATGCGGTGACCTCATTGACTACGACGAGCATGCGCTCGTCACATTCTATGCTGTCGCCGCCATCTTGCTACACCCTACCTATGCCTAGGAAACTATCGTGCATGCGTCAAAGTCATTTTGAGCATGCGCAGGCTTACCGGAGGACAGGTAAGTTTGTTGCCGCATACACACACACACAGTTTTCTCATCGGGAAACAGGCCGACGAGAATCCCAACAAGAAAATAGAGAGCAAATTCTCTATTTTTCTCGTCGAGATTCCCGGCAGTTTTCTCGACGAGAAAAGATACACACGAACGGTTTTCTCGACAAGAAAGCTCTCCCAGCAGTTTTCTTGTCGTTTCTTGCTGAGAAAACCGGTCGTGTGTACGAGGCCTGAAGCCTCGTACACACGGCCGATTTTCTCGCCGTTAAAAACACGTCGTTTTTTTCTACGAGATTCTTGTTAACCTTGACGAGTTTCTCGTCAAGCTTTCCATGCGTACACACTGACATTTCCCAATTTCCTCGTTGTTCTCCGCGCTCACGTCCAGCACGTACGACGGCACTATAAAGGGGAAGATCGATTTTCTTGGCGCCACCCCTTGGGCTGCTTTTGCTGATCTCGTGTTACCGTGTGTGAAGTAAAAGTTTGGGAAGAGACGATTCGCGCTTTTCAGTCTTCGTGCTTTTCAGTTCGTTTTCTGAGGTTCAGTTTGTGCTTGTGGGTTCGTATCTTGACTTTCAGGGCGTCTAGGCAGGTCGTATCTGTTTTACAGTGCGTTCTTGCCCATTCGTTTCTGTTTTTCAGTTCGTTATTCATAGGCCTTGCTGTTCTAAAGTGCGTTCTGTTCTGTACGTTCTGATAAGACGACCGTTTCCTAGCCATGTCGCCTGGACGTTCTCGTCGTCGAGTTCGTGCTGTGCGTGCGCTTGGTGTTGGTCTGCTGGTTTTGGACCAAGACCAGTCCATGAATGGTGTGAGGAGGAGTTCATGGACCAAGAATTGGTTGCTCCAGCGGGACCAATTCTGCCACATGCCTCTGCTGTGGGAGATAGTCGAGAATAATCCTGAGGACTACAGGAATTTTCTGCGGATGTCTGACCCCGTTTTTCAGGAACTGTTGGCTTTGGTGTCCCCCTATATTACCAGGCAGGACACCGTTATGCGGGAAGCCATCAGTGCTGAGCAGAGGCTCATCGCCACGTTACGTTATCTGGCGACAGGGAGAAGTCTTCAGGACTTGAAGTTCACGACAGGCATCTCCCCCCAGGCTCTGGGCCTCATAATCCCAGACACCTGTTCTGCCATCATCCAAGTCCTGCAGGAGGACTATATTAGGGTAAGTTTTCTCCTTTAACATCACATTTTATGTATTTCATGTATGCTAATGTATTGTATTTCTTTCATCCTTCCCTAATTACCATGATTGTAATATGCTGAGAATTTCCCCTTTGTCCTCATGCATGCTGGAAGCTTTAGATTGCCCCTTTTTTCTCCTCCATGCATATTTCCCTTCACTAACCTTTCCAGCAGGGGCGCCTGTTGCAACAAATGTTTGGGGGTCCAACCCCAATTTAGGAAATAAACTTCCTCCATTTTTGCAAAGGTGCCTATTAAACGCCCCCAGTTGTCCCCTCCAATGCAGCCATTTTGTCCCCTCCAATGCAGCCATTTTGTCCCCTCCAATGCAGCCAGTTGGGGAAACTGCCTGCACATACCTTCTTGTGGTCAGCGCCATCCTTCTTCTGTCCTTGATGTCTTCTCCTTCCCTTGATGTTGCATCAGCCAATCATGTTACCATTAAACAGACTTGGTGAACATGATTGGCAGAGCAGCCTGTTATGTCTGTAATGTGCAAGCCTATTTGCCTCCCTGTTTCTGATATGCCGCAGTTATTCATATGTTGGTCGCTTAACAGGGGGCCAACCACCTGAATAGTGGGCGGCATTAACAATACATAGGTTAATGCAAGGCATGAACCTATGTATTGTTCTGAGTGACGGGCACAGGAGAGAGGGGGCAGTGCTCCAGCGCCCACTCTGGACGCACCACCACTGCACTGCTATCCTGTGGCCAAACAAATCTACCCCCCCAAAATAATTTATTAATGGACCATCAGAGGGGGTGATGAATATGAAACATGAGCCTTTCATTATACTTATTTAAAACACCTTAATAAACGTAGAATTTGATTGATGTTGGCCTCTAATGTCTTTTCTTAGAATCTCCTTGTAATGTAAGATTTTAAAATTCGAATTATTTTTTCATCTTGTTTGACTCCCCAGCTTCCTTCCACGCCACAGGAATGGCAGACTGTGGCATCGGAGTTTGCCACGCGGTGGGACTTCCCCAACTGCGGTGGTGCCATAGACGGGAAGCACGTCCGCATCGTGCCGCCACCCCGTTCTGGGTCCTACTACTTCAATTACAAGGGGTTTCATAGCATTGTGCTGATGGCGGTGGTGTCAGCACGGTATGAATTCCTCTATGTTGATGTAGGGAAGAATGGCCGGATGTCCGATGGGGGATCCTTCATCCAGACGGAGTTTGCCCTCCATCTCCAGAGTGACGACCTTGCATTGCCACCGGATGCAGGGAATGTTGAAGGAATCCCCTTTGTTTTCTTGGCTGATGAAGCCTTTGGACTCAGACCGCATCTTATGAGGCCATTTCCTCTGAGGACCCTGACCCCAGAGAAGAGGGTGTTCAATTACCAGCTGGCCAGGGGCCGAAGAGTCGTTGAAAATGCCTTCGGCATAATGGCCAGCCGGTTCCGCATTTTTATGACTTCCATACACTTGGCGGACTACAAAATAAACTATGTAGTTTTATGCTGCTGTGTGCTACACAATTTTCTCAGCAGAAAATCCAATTCATATATGGCCTCAGTATTGCCTGAGGCTGGACTTTCACCTGCTAATCCCCTGCCGGGCCTGGAATCTGCCCATCCTGGCTTGCTTGAGGTTCGGGACAAATATATGCAATATTTCACGGGTAGGGGGGCAATTCCTATGCCAGGCTATGGCTAAAGATTCCTGGAGAACGAGTTAAATAAAAATCTGTTTTAAAGTTTTAACTTTTGTTTGTTTCCTGTCTCCTAGTTTGTCTTAGTGCATTTGTAGTGCCAAGTGTATTTTCCTTTAGTAAATAACAACCATTTCACTATGTAACCTTAAAAAAAAACACAAATAAGGTTAGAGCGTATTAGAAAAAGAAGCTACACGTTGTTTGTGTTCAAACATTTTACTCTGTGCACATTCACACACATGTTTATTTTTGCCTGGCCACAAACCGGCAATTGTTTTCTTAGGAAAAAACAACAGTTGCATTCCAAAAATTACAACATTGGATACCTCTGAGCAATCTGACACATTCACTTACACAAACTATGTCTCTATGTGCCCGTCCTAATATGGGGTCTTGCCACCCCTTGCCCAGCCAAAAATTGAATATGCACACATTTTGTATTATTTTCCACTAGGGATTTTAGACTCCTGATCCCTATTGTCAACATGTGCTATCTGCCATCAGGGGTGATCAATGGACGTGTTTTGGGGGTGCTACCCCTTCCTCAGTTCACCTACTTTAGATACGAGGAAGGGGTTGCACCCCCAAAAGACGTACATGGATATCCCCTGATGGCAGATGGCACATGTTGACACACTGTGTGCATATTCAATTTTTGGCTGGTTGCATTGTCAAAAACTGTTTAAAAGGTTGATGAACAGTCATTCCTGAAAAAAAAATGGGGGTTTGGTTGACTTATTCGATTCTCCCCAATACATCTAGAATGTCTTTAAATGTTTGATCCATCACATGAATTCTTTGTTTAATTCTGTCCAATTCCGTGCTACATTCCATCACTTGCTGTATTATTCGGAGGGCACTGTCAGCAGAGAAACGTGTACTATCCTTCACCACAACATTTACATCCCCTAAAAAAAAAATACAAAAGGTATTATAACTCTGCAGGCCTACATCTCTTACCTGAAGCTGTGGTGACAGATACTGACCTGTTGTGGTGACCAGTTCCACAACGTCATCCACCTCTCCTTCCTGCACTTCTCCTTCCTCCACCTCAACTTCCTCAACATCCTTTGGTTGTGGGTCTTTGGGAGTTTGGGGTTGTTGTGAAGTTGTGGGGTTCCTGTGCTCCCTGGAGTGTTCTCCTCCCTGTCTTCTCTCCCCTATGAGAATCAAACAAAAGGTCTATTTATCACACTGAAATTCTCTATGAAAAATAAAAACAGGCTAAATTGCTTGGAAGTGGGGTACAAGTGTGTGTTTGGGCGGAAGTTAAAGATGAATGCATTATTTCTGACCAATAATATGTTTAGTATTCACCTTTGGCTGTCAGTTTTTAGACATGGAGGCGCCAGAAAAAATCACTAATGCACCTGTGTGGGACACCCAAAAAAGGCGGGTCTGGTGGCCCACACTATAGTGCTCCAAAGTACAGATGTGGAAGCAGCTGCTGAGTGTCCTCTCCTTTACACTGACTAAAGTTTGCATTTCATTCTCTTTACAAACACATCATCTAGCCTAAAAATTTGTAACAATTTTTTTTTAAAAACACGCAGATGTCTAATTACTTTTGTGGCCAGGGATGAGCCGAACACCCCCCTGTTCGGTTCGCACCAGAACCTGCGAACAGACAAAATGTTTGTGTAAACTTTAGAACCCTATTAAATACAATGGACTCGAACGTTCGAAATCTAAAGTGTTATTTATAAAGGCTAATATGCAAGTTATTGTCCTAAAAAGTGTTTGGGGACCTGGGTCCTGCCCCAGGGGACATGTATCAATGCAAAAAGAATTTTTAAAAACGGCCGTTTTTTCGGGAGCAGTGATTTTAATAATGCTTAAAATGAAAAAATAAAAGTGAAATATTCCTTTAAATTTCGTACCTGGGGGGTGTGTATGATATGCATGTGAAGTGGCGCATGTTTCCCGTGCTTAGAACTGTCCCTGCAAAAAATGTCATTTTTGAAAGAAAAAAATGCATTTAAAACTGACTCGCGGCTATTAATGAATTGTCGGCTCCCGGCAATACATACAAAAGTCATTGATAAAAAAAAAAAAAAAAGCGTGGGGGTTCTCCAGAATTCAATTACCAGGCCCTTCAGATCTGGCATGGATTTTAAGGGGAACTCCACCCCAAATTTAAAAAACAAATGGCGTGGAGTCCCCCTAAAAATCCATACCAGACCCCTTATCCGAGCACGCAACCTGGCCGGCCGCAGGGGAAAAGGGGGGGATGAGAGAGCGGTCCCCCCTCCCTCCTGAACCGTACCAGGCCACATGCCCTCAACATGGGGAGGATGTCCCCATGTTGATGGGGACAAGGGCCTCATCCCCACAACCCTTGCCCGGTGGTTGTGGGGGTCTGCGGGCGGGGGGCTTATCGGAATCTGGAAGACCCCTTTAACAAAGGGGACCCCAGATCCCGGCCCCCCCTATGTGAATTGGTAAGGGGTACATTGTACCCCTACCATTTCACGAAGAAAGCGTAAAAAAATGTTTAAAAAAAACACACAAACACCTTGAAAAAGTCCTTTATTTAAAAAAATAAATAAATAAACATTCCAGCGGTGAAATCCAGTGTCCCGCGGCGATCCCGATGTCCAGCGCTGTCCTTCATTGGTTGTGCCTGAGCGGACCTGATGGGGAACTCCCTCTCAGTATTTTAAATGTATAGACCCGCCCCTTCTAAAGCTCCCCATCAGGTCCGCTCAGCGGACGAGATGCAGAACATGAGAAGGGGCGGGTCTATACATGTATTACCAAAGTGAGAGCAGTTCCCCATCAGGTCTGCCCCCTCGGTATGTCGGACCCGCCTACGTCATTGGCTTGAGCGGGGAACTTCCTTCACTATGTAAATTTAAATTACACAGTGAAGGAAGTTCCCCGCTCAAGCCAATGACGTAGGCGGGTCCGACATACCGAGGGGGCGGACCTGATGGGGAACTGCTCTCACTGTGGTAATACATGTATAGACCCGCCCCTTCTCATGTTCCGCATCTCGTCCGCTGAGCGGACCTGATGGGGAACTTTAGAAGGGGCGGGTCTATACATTTAAAATACTGAGAGGGAGTTCCCCATCAGGTCCGCTCAGGCACAACCAATGAAGGACAGCGCTGGACATCGGGATCGCCGCGGGACACTGGATTTCACCGCTGGAATGTTTTTTTTTTTTTTTTAAATAAAGGACTTTTTCAAGGTGTTTGTGTGTTTTTTTAAACATTTTTTTACGCTTTCTTCGTGAAATGGTAGGGGTACAATGTACCCCTTACCAATTCACATAGGGGGGGCCGGGATCTGGGGGTCCTCTTTGTTAAAGGGGTCTTCCAGATTCCGATAAGCCCCCCGCCCGCAGACCCCCACAACCACCGGGCAAGGGTTGTGGGGATGAGGCCCTTGTCCCCATCAACATGGGGACATCCTCCCCATGTTGAGGGCATGTGGCTTGGTACGGTTCAGGAGGGAGGGGGGGCCGCTCTCTCGTCCCCCCCTTTTCCCCTGCGGCCGGCCAGGTTGCGTGCTCGGATAAGGGGTCTGGTATGGATTTTTAGGGGGACTCCACGCCATTTTTTTTTAAATTTGGGGTGGAGTTCCCCTTAAAATCCATGCCAGATCTGAAGGGCCTGGAATGGATATTTGGGGGAACCCCACGTCAATTTTTTTTTAAATTTGCGGCGGGGTTCCCCTTAATATCCATTCCAGACCTGAAGGGCCTGGTAATTGAATTCTGGGGAACCCCCACGCTTTTTTAAATTTTTTTATCAATGACTTTTGTATGTATTGCCGGGAGCCGACAATTCATTAATAGCCGCGAGTCAGTTTTAAATGCATTTTTTTCTTTCAAAAATGACATTTTTTGCAGGGACAGTTCTAAGCACGGGAAACATGCGCCACTTCACATGCATATCATACACACCCCCCAGGTACGAAATTTAAAGGAATATTTCACTTTTATTTTTTCATTTTAAGCATTATTAAAATCACTGCTCCCGAAAAAACTGCCGTTTTTAAAACTTCTTTTTGCATTGATACATGTCCCCTGGGGCAGGACCCCGGTCCCCAAACACTTTTTAGGACAATAACTTGCATATAAGCCTTTATAATTAGCACTTTAGATTTCTCCCATAGATTTTTCGAATTTGCCGCGAACACCCCAATTTGTTCGCTGTTCAGCGAACGGGCGAACAGGCAATGTTCGAGTCGAACATGAGTTCGACTCGAACTCGAAGCTCATCCCTATTTGTGGCTATAAAATAAGCCAAAACAGCGGATAGTGGCCGAACGAAGTGTCTGTAACGTAACGAACGATTACTGTGCCAAACCAAGTTCAAATTACTAAATTATGGAAGGGAGTCCAATATGATAAAATCAAAAAAAGGAGCAACATGTAAGTTGAGAAAAACATTAATAATAGCAGAAAAGTGTACATTTTACTTACTTTTTGCTAGCATTCTCTTAATGCTCCTTAACTGCTCTGGCTCCCTCAGTTTGAGGTCTGACCACCTCTTTCTGAGCTGCTCATTTGAGTCTTCAGACTCTTCACGACTTTCTTCAGGATTTTGGCCTTCCTTCTACTTGGTTTACTATACGGCCCATGCTTTGCGTCATAATCCGACTTGAGCAAGATGTCCACCATCTCCGCCATCTCCGCAAAAGACATATTAGATGCCTTGAATCTCCTCCTTGATCGTGACGTTTCCTCGGTCTCCGGGCTTGTCTCCTCCTCGTTAGTTGCGGAATTATCAGACACCTGCTGTAAATCTGCCATATCTGTCTGCGCGCCGAAAGAGAAGGGGCGGGGAAAAGATGTTAGTTAGAACGTCATGGGCGGGCGATGTGTGCGGAGTGATGTGTTCGTAGTTTGACGCATGCGTGGTGTATATATAGCAAACACACATGTGACTATACTACGTTCGGTGTGCGGAGAGAGGAGTTCAAGTGACGGACGTGCGAACGAAGGTATGTGATTTTGTGACTTGGACAAATTGTTGGCCTATACTGTCTTGAGAATGTTGTAGGATATATATGGTGACTACGATGTTAAGGAGGTTAGACTGTTTGCCTCACATTAGTTATATATTATTTATTTTACTTGCAGATACAATATGAATGTCTTCATTAGTGATAAAGATTTCCTTGCGGAATTTATAGACCGGGTAAGGGAGCTGCCCGCTCTGTGGGAGACGAAAAACCTCATCCACAAAAAAAAGAGGGGTGAGAAAAGCAGCGCTGGAGACCCTGCTCCCATTTGTGCATACCAAGGTGCCCACAGCCACAGCAAAACAGGTGGATACTAAAATTGGGAGCTTGAGAGGCACCTACAGGACTGAACGCTCTAAGGTCCTGGCTTCTCAGAGGTCAGGAGCAGCAGCAGATGATGTGTATGTCCCGAATTTGTGGTACTACAGCAGGATGTCCTTCCTGGATGACCACATTGAGGCAAGGCCATCACTCTCCACTCTTCCCCCCAGACTTCCCTGCAGCCAACCTGAGCCTTCTCTGGACCAAGAGGAGGCAGCCATCCTGGATGATCCTGATTTGGCCATCTGGAGCCAGGTATAGTATTAAATGAAAATGTATTGGGATAAACTTAATGTTTGACAAATATGTCAAGATGACAAACATAAACTATTTAGAGTTCCACAAGTGAAATCAAGATCTCTAGACATTAGTCTGCACTTAATTGGGTGCTAAATAGTCAATCTGATGTAGTTGTAAATTTTAGAAAATGATTTCAGGATTTACATTCTAATTGCTTCAATCATGATTATAAATTTTGAGGCAAAGATTAAAGCAACATATTAAACTATGTCCCTTTTTCATACACAGGATGAAATCAGCCAGGAGGAGGGTCTGGAAACTGTCAGGCAGGAGGAGGCAGGGCCCAGTGGAAGGCAGGAGGTGGCAGGGCCCAGTGGCAGCCAGGAGGTGGCAGGGCCCAGTGGCAGCCAGGAGGTGGCAGGGCCCAGTGGCAGGCAGGAGGTGGCAGGGCAAAGGAGAAGCACCAGATCACAGGTGCCTCCCATCCGAATTCCCAAAAGAGGCAGGAGGGACAGGACCACCAGTGAGGCAGCAATGGCCCTTATTAAAGAGGCCCATGCCACACTCAAGGAGCCCACATCCCCTGAAGAGGCCATTGCCGGCCTAGTGGAGGCAAAGTTCAAGGTGATGAGCATGGAGCAACGCCTCCTATGCGAGCCCCTGCTCATCACCTTGCTCAACAAGGGGGTGATGGGAAAAATTACCCCCAATACAGCAATTTGTGAGGTGGTGCAACTGTCCCAACCTCAACCTCCTCCTCCACCTTCTTCTTCTGCCCCACCCCCTTCTCCTTCACCTTGTTCTTCCGCCCCACCCCCTTCTCCTCCTCCTCCACCTTGTTCTTCCGCCCCACCCCCTTCTCCTCCACCTCCACCTTGTTCTTCTGCGCCACCCCCTTCTCCTCCACCTCCTCCTCCTCCTGACAGGAGTACCCCTCCAGTGGCCCAGCCTCCAGCCAAACGAAGAAGGAAGGCTGCAGGGAAGGCTTCAGGGAAGGTTGCAGGGAAGGTTGCCAGGAAGACGAGGAAGTGATGGCCTTGCTTCATTGTGGTCGGACAGAAGGCAGCCTGTAGTACCACAGACTTTGGACATATATATCACCTGCTGCTGTTCCTAACCTCTGGGAGGCCAGCATCAGATTGTGCTCAGAAATGTTGGCCTTCTCAAGCTCCCAATTTTAGTGTCCACACAGGGTTGATGTGTGCTCTGGGGTCCCTGGGATGCACAAATGGCAGCAGGTTCTCCAGCGCTGCCTTCTCTTTATTTTTTACAAAACATGAATAAATGTTATTTTTGTTTAAGTTCACACTTGACTATGTGTATTTGTAAAAAAATTTAATTTAGCTTTGGAGTAAGCAGATACATTTGACTGACAAAAAAAAAGGGACAGGTAACAACCCCCCAAAAAAATAAAAGAATCTGATTTCCCAAAAAGAGGGTGTAAAATTTAACAACTATATATTAAAATATTCAATGGGAGATCACTATCAAAACATTGCGAAATTAAAATTAACATCAGTTTGAAAAATATAAAAATGTTAAATATTCATAAAAACTTGCACGATATAATACACATAAATGTTCTTAAGAGCAGCATGAAAAAGGTTAAAAAAAGATAGTCATAACTCTGTGTGAATATCAGCAGCAAAAGAAGTTCTTTCGTTTTGATTAATGTAACATTCTAAAGAAGATTTCAATGCACAACATTTAAACGATGCAATAATTTCGAGCGTGACAAATGTGCCATCTCCATTACGAAGGCTTGTTTTACCAGAAGATGCGCTCCCGTCTCATACTTGCTTCTGAGCATGCGCGCTTTTGAAAGACTCGTTAAAGCATACACACGAACCATTTTCTCGTCACAAAACAGGCCGACGAGAAACACGACGAGGAAATCAGGAATCCTGATGAGAAAATAGAGAGCAGGTTCTCTATTTTCTCGTCGAGATTCATGGCAATTTTCCCGTCGTAAAACCATACACACGAACGGTTTTCTCGAGAAAAAAGCTCTCGCGGAACTTTTCTTGTCGGTTTTGGACGAGAAACTCGGTCGTGTGTATGAGGCTTAAGTGTCTGGAAGGGAGAATGGCCAGCCTCTGCTCTACAGGTGAGGGATCGGGTAACAAGTGCACTGTCCATAGAGAGGTGAGAAATTAAGCCAGCAGTGTGTGTGCGCATCTTGTTACTTCCTCTCACTCACTTTCTCCACTTCCCCCTCTCCCTAACCTGCCTGCTTGGAATGCCGTGGATGCGCTGGAACAATCACACCTGGCTGTGAAGGGACCATGAGAGTGTTTAGGAGGGGAGGGGTTAACCTGTCTGTGTGTGTGTTTGTACATGTCTACTGCCTGTGTGTGTGTGCTACACTGAGACACCTCCCACACTGTATACACAGCATGTCACAGTACACAGTCCCTGACCTGGACACCAGTCCCTCTCCTTCACACACTACTGTGTATGGCATTGTCCAGGTCCCTGTTTAACCACTTCAGCTTCATAAGATTTACCCCCCCCCCCTTCCTGACCAGGCCATTTTATGCGATACAGCACTGCGTCGCTTTTACTGACAATTGCGAGGACGTGCGACACTGTACCCAAACAAAATTGATGTCCTTTTTTTCCCACAAATAGAGCTTTCTTTTGGTGGTAT
This sequence comes from Rana muscosa, assembly GCA_029206835.1. NCBI lineage: Eukaryota > Metazoa > Chordata > Amphibia > Anura > Ranidae > Rana > Rana muscosa. The sequence continues at coordinate 435,468,743 of CM055117.1, forward strand.
TTGATCACCTCTGCGGTTTTTATTTTTTGCGGTATGAACAAAAAAAAGAGCGTAAATTTTGAAAAAAAAAAAAACACAAACAATATTTTTTTTACTTTCTGGTATAAAACATCCAATAAAAAAAAATGGCAAAAAAATCAAATTTCATAAATTTAAGCCAATATGTATTCTGCTACAAGTTTTTTTGGTAAAAACAAATACCGTTTTTTTTTTTGTGAATAGCTTAGGGGGGGGGCTGTGCAAGGGTTGCCACTGCCAGGGATGCACCACTTCATTCCAGGGACACTCCACTTCATTCCAGGGACACAGGGACACCCCACTCCACTTCATTCCAGGGACACAGGGACACTCCACTCCCATACCTCCCAACTTTCAAAAGTCCCACCGCGGGACATTCAGATCTCCCCTGCTAATCAAAGTTGTTGGGGGGGGTGCCGCAGGACATGTAAAAAAAAAATCGTCCCCAAAAAAAAAAAGTTGTTGGGGGGGCGCCGATCGCGGGGGGGGGGGGCTTACCTGCTGGTTGATGTTTCCTCCTCTTCATGCTTCCTGCTGTGCGGGAAAGATGACCCGCAGAATCCGTGCCAGTTGGGAGGTATGCACTCCACTTCATTTCAGGGACGCACCACTTCAATCCAGGGACGCACCACTTCATTCCAGGGATGCACCACTTCATTCCAGGGACACAGGGACACTCCACTTCACTTCATTCCAGGGATGCACCACTTCATTCCAGGGACACTCCCCTCCACTTCATTCCAGGGACACAGGGACACCCCACTCCACTTCATTCCAGGGACACAGGGACACTCCACTCCACTTCAATCCAGGGACGCACCACTTCATTCCAGGGACACTCCACTTCATTCCAGGGACGCACCACTTCATTCCAGGGACGCACCACTTCATTCCAGGGAAGCACCACTTCATTCCAGGGAAGCACCACTTCATTCCAGGGACGCACCACTTCATTCCAGGGACGCACCACTTCATTCCAGGGACGCACCACTTCATTCCAGGGACGCACCACTTCATTTCAGGGACACACCTCTTCATTCCAGGGACACACCTCTTCATTCCAGGGACACACCTCTTCATTCCAGGGACACACCACTTCATGTGCGAATGGGCGTGTCACGCTAAAATGTGCTTTTTAACATGTTTTTCATGCGACAAATGTGCCCAAAAAAATCAGGGTATCAGGGTATCAGGGGAGCAGTGAAAGCCCAGGCTGGAGGCTCCGTTTGCAGGTAAGGACCTGGAGAGGTTTGTTTGTGTCCTTTTAAAAAAAATTATCACCAGCCGCCACTGATTGCTATCACTATTCACCACATAAATCAAGACTGCTTCCACACGTGTTTTTGAAGAGGCCTTTTTTAAGGGAGCAAGAGGCATGCTTACCATTTAAAGCAAGATCATTTTTATATTTTAAATCCTTATATGCAAAAAGAGAGTATACATTTCATCTCTGACTTGTTATCTCTGACTGATATTGTTTTCAGAAAAACTTTAAAACACACCCTTTTAACTTCATAAAATACTACAATACATTTTGGAGGGTTGCTAAAGACACCCGATCCTAATAATACTGATAATAGAACGAAAAGGAAAGCTTTTTATTTAGGTGCCAAGACATAATCACGACAAAATAAAAAAATACAATTTTATTACATTGAAACTTTTTTAAAAAGGACAAGGTTAAAACCGTATACAATATATACTACTGCACAATGCCTCCCTTAATTGGGTACCCACGGGTATGATAACAGCAATAATAGATAGTATAATCAGCTTGTATTAAAGTGATTCTAAAGTCTTGTTTTTGTTTTGTTTAAAAATAACAAACATGTTATACTTACCTGCTCTGTACTGTGGTTTTGCACAAGGCAGCCACAATCCTCCTCTTCTCGGGTCCTTCGCCGGCGCTCCTGGCCCCCCCCGGCCCCTTCTTGCTGCCGAGGGACACGGAGCCGCAGCTCTGCCCCCATGCCGCAACTCTGCCCCCATCTCTCTTCCTTGGCTCACTGACTTTGATTGACAGCAGTGGGAGCCAATGGCACCCGATGTGTGTCTGAGCCAATCAGGGGGAGAGTCCTGGACAGCCGAGTCTCTTGTGCAACATCGCTGGATTGAGATGGGGCTCAGGTAAGTGTTGGGAGGGGTTCTGCACACAGAAGGTTTTTTATTTTAATGCATAGAATGAATTAAGATAAATAAACCTTCTCCCTTTAGAACCACTTTAACCCAGATAGCTTCTCCAATTGCTTGGGGTGTCTTCAGTGTAGATAATAGGCTTGTGCAATTCGTTTCGTAACGAATTGAAATTCGTCCGAATTTAGCAACTTTCGGACATTCGGAAGCATTCGAATTTCCGAACAAAGCAATTACGAATAAGACCGAATCCGAAATAAATTATACCGCAAATAGCGAATGCCCGAATGTCTTCGGCATAATTCGTTATGAAAAAGTTACGAATGTACGAATCCATACGAAGCACAATAACACTCACTCTGCTCTGCTCTCTGCTTCTCCCACACCGTGCTGAACTCCCTCTCAAAATGGTGTACAGGGGCGGAGGTTATAGCCGCATGTAAAAAACAAAAGTAAAATACGAGATTTCAAATCCATTCGAAGCACAATAACACTCTGCTCTGCTCTCTGCTTCTCCCTCACCGTGCTGAACCCTCTCAAAATGGTGTACAGGGGCGGAGCCTATAGCCGCATGTTAAAAACGAAAGTAAAATACGAGATTTCGAATCGTTACAAATAACCGCAATGCATTTAGAAAAGTACAAATCCATTCGAAGCACATTAGGCATAATAGGCAGCGTCGTTGTGAGAGAGACACGGAAAATTACGAATCAACGAACCCAAAAAAAGTTACGAAAGTAGGAGTTGTGTCCAGAATCAACGAAAAACAACGTACTCTACCGAAAGTACGAACCCAAAAAAAGTTACGAAAGTAGGAGTTGTGTCCAGAATCAACGAAAAACAACGTACTCTACCGAAAGTACGAATTATAAAGCAACAAAAAATTCAACGAAAAATGTCGCTTGCAAAAATACGAATGAGTCCGAACACGAAAAATCCCGTCTAGCAAAATTACGAATGATTACGAATCAACAGGACCGGAAAGAAACGAACCGAAACGGAACGAATTTTTCCGTTGTGCACAAGTCTAGTAGATAATACACCTCAAAGCATATTACGGGGTTCTACTTCATAAAATATGTGAGTGTGTGTTAGAAATGTATAGCTTGATTTAATTGATTCTTTAGATTCTTTCCAAGCCCACAAGCTGTCGTTTCACTGTAATGTAGCATAAAGCTCTACTGATATCTACTAGAACATTGTGGGTGCAGTAAATATACTGTAAGATTGGGGGTTGTTAGCTCTTGTGGTGGATGCGTATGTCCAGTGATGCAAGCCAGTCAGAAACTCTGTTTAAGGGCATGGTAGCCCATTTTTATTTAAAAGCACAAAAGTTCACAAACACATCTGTAGTATTCACAGGGGGGTTCCACCATTCCTGTATCTTTCATACTAACATTAGCCTCGTAGCTTTACCTTCTAGCGATCCAGGCCTTTAGCCTAGGCCTGACGGTCTGTTCCTCAGACCCAAACAGTGTCCAAGAGTTTCAGCTTTCTCCTAGCTTCTCCTGGTCAGCACCTTTGTTGCTGTATCACTAATGATGTCTGCCTCCTGCAGAAATGCACCGCCTTTGACTCCACTTCAGAGGATGAGAGCCCACCTGGCTCTCATGCACACAGACTTCCTCTCTGTTGGGTGGAGCCCTGATCCATAATTACCCCGTACCAACCACTGCTCAGCCGCACCTCAGACCACACCAGCAGGAATACACCCCATCACACCCGCATACTGAGAGACTTCCACTATGTCTAATATCTCTAATTTCTCAAACAATTCCCCTGAGCGCCTTCCGCATATAACCGCCGCTGGAAGCACTCTCGCGGAGAACTGCGAGACAACTTTCCACAAAAGCAACCAACAGTGTAGCAACCAATTCTCATCAACATTGCTTAACAACGCATGTATCACCTGCGTCCACCGATTGGTATTATGCAGTACCATGTCGCCCTTCTGCTATGGATACACGCAGGTGTATATTGGAAAGATTCTCACCAATTCCCACAACATCTCAGAAATTTCTAGACATGCCGTATCTAAACACAGAACTCTAGGAACTTTACCTTTACCAACGATGTGGAGGGACTCATTTGCTAAGGCGTGAGGGGCCGGGACACTTGACCACTTAACGACCGCTCACTGTATATATACACGTCGGCAGAATGGCACCGACAGGCACAATCACGTACAGTGTACGTGATTGCCTTTGTACAGTTGGGGGGTCCGATCGGACCCCCCTCCTATACAGTGAGCGGTCGTTATTCGTTGGGGAGCGATCCGACATGAGGGGGCGGCCATTCGATTCCGGCCACCCCCCCGTGATCGCTCCCGGCGAATGGAAATGCTCCCTCTGCTGTGTAATGTTAACACAGGCAGAGGAAGCAGGAGGAAGTGATGTCATCTCTCATGCGGCGCTCACATATACCGAGCGCCGTACAAGAGAAGACACACAGGTCAGTACACTAACACTACACTGACACCAGGACACATAAGCACACAAATCGCCCCCCCAGATCACCCCCCAGCCCCCAGTCACAGTGTCACTGATTGCAGTGACCATTTATTTACTGATCACTGCAATCAGTGACATTTGTGACTGTAAAAGTGTCACTAAAGTTCGTTTTAGGTCCAGTGTAGCCCCCTAACCCCCCCTAATAAAGGTTTAACCCCCTGATCACCCCCCAGATAACCCTTTCACCCCTTAGCACCGCCGTCGCTAAGCGATCATTTTTCTGATCGCTGTCTTAGCGTTGGTGATGCAGATCGGTAGCCAGTAATTTTTTTTAGGTTCGCCGCAGGTTTTTATAGCGTCGGGTACCCCCATAAATGATCTAATAAAGGTTTAACCCCCTTGATCGCCCCCCAGGTAACCCTTTCACCCCCTATCACCACTGTCACTAAGCGATCATTTTTCTGATCGCTGTCTTAGCGTCGGTGATGCAGATCGGTAGCCAGTATTTTTTTTTAGGTTCGCCGCAGGTTTTTATAGCGTCAGGTACCCCCATAAATTATCGAAAAAAGGTTTAACCCCTTGATCGCCCCCAGGTAACCCTTTCACCCCCTATCACCACTGTCGCTAAGCGATCAATTTTCTGATCGCTGTCTTAGTGTCGGTGATGCAGATCGGTAGCCAGTAATTTTTTTTAGGTTCGCCGCAGGTTTTTATAGCGTCAGGTACCCCCATATATTATCTAATAAGGGGTTTAACCCCCTAATTGCCCCTAGTTAACCCTTTCACCAGTGATCACCATATAAGTGTTACGGGTGACGCTGGTTAGTTAGTTTGCTTTTTATAGTGTCAGGGCACCCGCCATATATATAACCCAATAAAGGTTTAACCCCCTGATCGCCCGGCGGGTGATATCAATTAGGTTTTAGCATCAGAGAGGGTCTGCGTCACACCCCAGGCAGCGTCAGGTTAGTGCCAGTAACGCTAACACCCACGCGTGAAGCATACTTCCCCCCTTAGTGGTATAGTATCTGATCTGATCAGATCTATACTAGCGTCCCCAGCAGTTTAGGGTTCCCAAAAACGCAGTGTTAGCGGGATCAGCCCAGATACCTGCTAGCACCTGCGTTTTGCCCCTCCGTCCAGCCCAGGCCACCCAAGTGCAGTATCGATCGATCACTGTCACTTACAAAACACAACACACATAACTGCAGTGGTCGCAGAGACAGGCCTGATCCCTGCGACTCCAGTGCTGTAGGAGGTGATTTCACCACCACAGTTAAAAAAAAAAAGCATATATGCCGAAGCATTGGGGCAGCAGGGGCGGAGGAGCAATTTTGCTCCTAATGCCGCGTACATATGGTCGAAATTCCGACGGAGGCTTGCCCGTGGAAAAGTCCGACCATGTGTGTGCGGCATAACTTTTTTGCGGGAGGATGCCCCCATGCTTTGGCATATATAAATGGTGCATGTATGCCCATCATTAGAAGTGGGTGGATGAAGGGCGGTATTCTAATGGTGGGCATACCCACCGATCAATCTCTTTTTTCGTTTAGCCAACTGGCTGCATGAAAAAGAAAGATTACAATACATGTCCAACAAGGACCAGCAACGTACTGGTATGTTGCTGGACTTTGAATGTTTATACCAGAATGATGCCTGCGGGTTTAGGTATCATCTTGGTATCATTCTTTTCAGCCAGCGGCCGGCTTTCATGTAAAAGCAATCCTAGTGGCTAATTAGCCTCTGGACTGCTTTTACAAGCAGTGGGAGGGAATGTCCCCCCGGATATAAAAAGCGCCATTGGGAAATTGGGAAAGCATTTTATCACACCGATCTTGGTGTGGTCAGATGCTTTGAGGGCAGAGGAAAGATCTAGGGTCTGGAAGACCCCAGTTTTTTCAAAAAAGAGTACCTGTCACTACCTATTGCTATCATAGGGGATATTTACATTCCCTGAGATAACAATAAAAATGATAAAAAAATCATTAAAAACAATTTAAAAATAAAATAAAAAAAGCAAAATTAATGATAAAAAAAAAAAAAAAAAAAAAAAAAAAAGCACCCCTGTCCTGCCCTGCTCTTGCCCAATGGCGAATGCAAGCGTCGGTCTGGCGTCATATTTAAACAGCAATTGCACCATGAATGTGAGGTATCACCGCGAAGGTCAGATCGAGGGCAGTAATTTTAGTAGTAGACCTCCTCTGTAAATCTAACGGGGTAACTTTTAAAGGCTTTTAAAGGCTTTTAAAAATGTATGTAGTTTGTCGCCAATGCGCGTTTGTGCGAAATTTTAAAGCATGTCGTGTTTGGTATCTATGTACTCGGCCTAAGATCATCTTTTTTATTTCATCAAACATTTGGGCAATATAGTGTGTTTTAGTGCATTAAAATTAAAAAAAGTGTATTTTTCCCCCCAAAAATGCGTTTGAAAAATCGCTGCGCAAATACTGTGTAGAAAAAAAAAATGCAACACCCACCATTTTAATCTGTAGGGCCTTTGCTTTAAAAATATATATATAATGTTTGGGGGTTCAACATAATTTTCTTGCAAAAAAAAAAAATGTTTTCATGTAAACAAAAAGGGCTTTGTCTTCAAGTGGTTAGAAGAGTGGATGTAAGCTTCTTAATGTCGTGTATGAAATGCCAGAACAGTTCAAAACCCCCCCAAATGACCCCATTTTGGAAAGTAGACACCCCAAGCTATATACTGAGAGGCATGTCGAGTCCATGGAATATTTTATATGTTGACACAAGTTGCGTAAAAAAGACAATTCATTTTAATTTTTTTTGCACAAAGCTGTCACTAAATGATATATTGCTCAAATATGCCATGGGCATATGTGGAATTACACCCCAAAATACATTCTGCTGCTTCTCCTGAGTACGGGGATACCACATGTGTGAGACTTTTTGGGAGCCTAGCCGCGTAATTCCACATATAACCATGGCATGTGTGAGCAATATATCATTTAGTGACAACTTTTTGTAATTTTATTTTTATTTTTTTGTCATTATTCAATCACTTGGGACAAAAAAAAATATTCAATGGGCTCAACAGGCCTCTCAGCAATTTCCTTGGGGTGTCTACTTTCTAAAATGGGGTCATTTGGGGGGGTTTTGTGCTATTTTGGCATTTTATGGCCTTCAAAACTGTGATAGGTAGTGAGGAGTGAAATCAAAAATTTGCGCCCTTAGAAATCCTGAAGGCGGTGCTTGGTTTCCGGGGGCCCGTACGCGGCTAGGCTCCCAAAAAGTCCCAAACATGTGGTATCCCCGTACTCAGGAGAAGCAGCAAAATGTATTTTGGGGTGCAATTCCACATATAACCATGGCATGTGTGAGCAATATATCATTTAGTGACAACTTTTTGTATTTTTTTTTTGTCATTATTCAATCACTTGAGACAAAAAAAAAATATTCAATGGGCTCAACATGCCTCTCGGCAATTTCCTTGGGATGTCTACTTTCCAAAATGGGGTCATTTGGGGGGGTTTTGTACTGCCCTGCCATTTTAGCACCTCAAGAAATGAGATAGGCAGTCATAAACTAAAAGCTGTGTAAATTCCAGAAAATGTACCCTAGTTTGTAGACGCTATAACTTTTGCGCAAACCAATAAATATACGCTTATTGATATTTTTCTTACTAAAGACATGTGGCTGAATACATTTTGGCCTAAATGTATGACTAAAATTGAGTTTATTCAATTTTTCTTATAACAAAAAGTAGAAAATATCATTTTTTTCAAAATTTTCGGTCTATTTTCGTTTATATCGCAAAAAATAAAAATCGCAGAGGCAATCAAATACCATTAAAAGAAAGCTCTATTTGTGGGAAAAAAAATTTGTTTGGGTACAACATTGCATGTCCGCACAATTTACAGTTAAAGCAGCGCAGTGCAAAATTCACCTCTGGTCCTTTAGCTACAAAATGGTCCGGGGCTTAAGTGGTTAAAAAGACCTCTACCTCAGAGGCAACTAACAAAATTTGTGGCTCCCGCTGAGCACTGCCAATCGCATGTGTCACACTCATCCTCTCACCTTCAGCAACACTGAGCCCTTCCAAATCGCTATCCACTACCTCATCAATTTGACATTCAACATTACTCATCTCTTTTGCTGTGGACAAAGCCTCTGCTATGTATGCGCCCTTTTCAGATCCTTCCAACTGGAGAGGGTTAATTTCTGCAAAAGCCAACACACCCGTGTCTACCGGCCCTGCAGCCTCTCTATTTAGCATAGCAGAAATTGTGTCCACTCCACTGTTACCCACTAAGCCTTCCTTGTTTAAATGCACTTGTGGCAAAACATTTTCAAACACAACAGGCTGCAATAACATAACTTCACCACTTTGCTCGGGTGGCGCTTCACTAAACCCATGAGGACTGTCAGCAGTGACAGACCGTAACAACTCCTTATCAGTACAAGAAATTTGAAACATTTGAGTTTTACCATTTTTCTCATCACCAAGGTCAAGTACCCTCTTATCTATCAGAGCGGCACCACAGTTGTCCCAGGCAACCTCTGGCTCCAACACACAGAGCTCCCTGGAGGTTTCTAAGGACACCTCTGCAGCCTTAGATACTGTTGCCAAGGGGAATCGCATATCCTGCTTAGCGATCACCCCTACCTCATTAAGCATCATATTACCATCAGCACATGTGTCATCAGCATTCATAAACATAGCAGTTTTATAAACTCTATCAAATTGTCCTTTGTCAAAACGCATGGCACACTGTGTGCCACTCAGCACACCACCCTTCCTCTCCAAAGGAATTATTTTGCCCACTAGGGCGTCTTCACAGTTGTCCTGGGAAACCACTTGCCTCACCACTGCAGGCTCCTTGGTGGTTTCCCTTGGCAACTGCACAGCACCTGTCACTAGGGAACATGGCATACCAACTGCTTTGGTCACCCCTAGCACATCCTTTCCAGCACTCCGCTGGATTACCTTAGCTGTACCCAGAGTCCATATGTCCCTTTCAATTTTTGACCTCGCTGCAAGCAGGGTTTTAACCTGTGTCCCCCCACTGATCTGGGTAGCACACTGCAGCAAGTTCATTTTTTCACCTTCAGTGGATCTCCGCTCTGGGGTCACTTCCACTTCATTGTGAGCAACCACACAGTCAGCCTTTCCCATGATTTTAACAGGAACAGTCTTACCATTCTCTTTAGCATGGGTTGAAGACTTCAATTGAGGGCGTTGTCCCATCTTTGCCATGCTCTCACAAGATGACACCCCCTCCTGGAAACAGGGTAATATTACATCCCTCTTGGATTTTCCATCATCGCTTGCAGGCAAAGCATTAAGCCCAACAACATGATCAGCAGCTGTATTCCACAAGCGTGGACAAGAAAAGATCCCGTGGCCCAGCTGACCATATTCCAGGCATGGCACTTGGCGACTTTCTCCAGTTGCTATGGGAGACCACCTTCTCCCCGCTGATCTCTTGTAGCGCTCTCTAGACTGGACTGCTCCTAGAAAATTATCGTAGTCATCTCGGTTACTATACATCCCACGGTACACCTCCTGGTACTCCTCGATCAGAAAAGGTTGCACCAACTCAACCCAGCGATTTCTGGGCCATCTTCTGTAGGAAGCAATCATCGCAAACTCATCCAAAAAGTCCTCAACACATTCAGAAGGCAACATAGGCCGTATGAAGTCAGCTGTACGGATTTCTGCTTTGTTGCCATGGGCAACCACACCCATCTGCTCACTCCGTACACTCAGAGCAGGCTTCTCATACCTTTGCTTTGGTAAAGCCTGGGACAAAGGGCATTTAGAAACTTCATGCCCCCACTCACTGCACCGCAAACAGCGCACTTGGTTCTTAACCCTTTGCACATTGATAGCTGGCCATCTTGCACCAGCGTTGCCAGGGGCAATATGTCCTTCCCCTTTAACTTGGTTCAGTGCGGCCAAGTGTCGCCTGCACCAATCCACTGCAGACTCAGACTTTGGTGAACTCTCCATACTTGCAGACACCTGTGCACTCCTTTCACCAGTGTTGCTAGGGACAACACCAGCTCTGTCTCTCATCTCAGCAAACATGGCTTCCTTTATGCGTTTTGACCTCCCCATCTCTGCAGTCAGGCCAACAATGTTTTTTTTTTTTTTAACACAGTTCCATTTAACACAGGAAAATTTTTAAGTACTGTCTCCAAGACTTGCAAACAGCACACTTTCACATGCAGACTTCACTCTCTGCTTGAGCTCACTTCCACAGGCACATCACCTGTATACAACACAGTCCATTAATTGAACTCCTGTGCAATGCAGTTCGCTTGGCTGCCACACACAGCTAGCAGCAGTTCACCACAGAAAACTTTTACTTTTCCTTCAGATAGGCTGTTCATCACAGTATTGCTGTTAAACACACAGTTTCTTTTTACTCACTGTTTTTGGTATGCAAGGATCTGGAACTCTTCCAAAAACTGCCCAAAGCAATATCTCCACCACTTGTAAGATTGGGGGTTGTTAGCTCTTGTGGTGGATGCGTATGTCCAGTGATGCAAGCCAGTCAGCAACTCTGTTTAAGGGCATGGTAGCCCATTTTTATTTAAAAGCGCGAAAGTTCACAAACACATCTGTAGTATTCACAGGGGGAGTTCCACCATTCCTGTATCTTTCATACTAACAGTAGCCTCGTAGCTTTACCTTCTAGTGATCCAGGCCTTTAGCCTAGGCCTGACGGTCTGTTCCTCAGACCCAAACAGTGTCCAAGAGTTTCAGCTTTCTCCTAGCTTCTCCTGGTCAGCACCTTTTTTGCTGTATCACTAATGATGTCTGCCTCCTGCAGACATGCACCGCCTTTGACTCCACTTCAGAGGATGAGAGCCCACCTGGCTCTCATGCACACAGACTTCCTCTCTGTTGGGTGGAGTCCTGATCCATAATTACCTCTGAACTAAATAGCCCAAGACACAGCTGTTCCATCAGCGTGTCTTTCTTTACCAAATCTGGCATAAACCAACCCCCTTGAAGGTCGCACAAAGTCGCACCCTCACAATACATAGTAAATTTTCAAGCTTCACCAAGAAATTAAAATATTTTTAAGATTTCTACTTATTTGTTCTACACAACGATGCCTTTTTTAAATGTTATATTATATCTATGCATATAGCCTTCTCTGTTGCATTATTTTTATGTCACTATTTTTAATACTTGATTGCACATGGAATTAAAGCACAGCACTCTTTCTGGGTAAATATTATGAACCAATGAGCTTGTATTAAATGTCTTCATTGCTCTATTTTTGCAGTACCTTGTACTGAAATTATAGGTAGCCTTTTTATAGACTCTTTAAAAAAAAAAAAAAAAAAAAAATAGTGGTCGAGATTAAAAAAAATCTTCTTCCCTGTTACGTCATTGATTGCCTTTGCCTGGTTAGGATATCTGCCACCTTTCCTAGGTTTTAGTTCTGGGTGCTCTTCTCTGCAAGCAATACCAGTCTGACACACCAGGCTTAACATTTGATATCCCCCTATCTGAAGGGCTGCATATGAACTATCCCATTTTGTATACCCTTTTATATTGGGGAAGAGATACCAAAAAGCTATGCTCTCAAAGTAATGGTGTTTTTTATTTCCTCCAGCACTCATAAAGAAGTACTATCTTTACCTGTAAACTGGTAAGGGGGGTAATAGTTTATATTGGCAAAAAAAAACTCTCTTTCCTATTATCCCAATTATGAAACGTCAATTTGTTGTGAAAAAGAATACAGTAGCTTATTTTAAGGCCAGTTTCACATTGTTGCATTGGAGTACCACTGGCTACACACTTTGTGTGTTGGTGTGCTGTAGTGCCATTAATTCTGAATGGCAGCCCAATGACCACCGCTGTACATTTTGTTGTTTTGAGTATGAATGAATGGCCTGCCTTAACACAATGCATGTTAACAGTAATGTCTCCCTTTATTATGTAAAGTGTTCCACAAACTGTTAGATTTAAATAAATCTTGTATAATATTAAAAATACTAATAAAATTGGCTAACATAATGCACATGCTTTAACCACTACAGTCCTGAGCCTCTATGCGCGTCGGGACCCTTCGGGGTAAGACCGCGTTATATTAAGATACCTCTCAACTCAACTCAACTTTCTGAGATTTGGTGTTTACAAGTTAAAAACTGTTTTTTTTGCTAGAAAATTACTTAGAACCTCCAAACATTATATATTTTTTTCTAACACCCTAGAGAATAAAATGGCGGTCATCGCAATACTTTCTGTCACACCGTATTTGCGCAGCGGTCTTACAAGCTCACTTTTTTGGTGAATTATGTATAATAGAGCAATCTGGGTTTCAGTCTCCCAGGGCATTCTACAAGGCATGTGGGCTTTCTTGAGGACATCTTTGTGTACCTGATTTACATGTCTGTTACAGTAAACAGTTTAAAATGTAAGTGAACACAGATTTTTTCCAGTTACAAAAAAAAAAAAAAAAAGATCCTGCCTCTAGGCCAGTGATTCTCAAACTGTGTGTCGCAGGCGATTTTCATGTGTGTTGTGGGAGTTTTGATATTTTTTTTAAATTGCTAGTGTTTTCAGACCTTGAACATTAAATGGTAAATCAATGTAGCAAAAGTTATAAAAGCAACATATATAAAAACGCAACCTCTTGTGCGAGATCTCGGGAGAACTCGATCGCTCTAATTATATTATAATAATAGAGACCGTTTGTTTGCTCTGTTTGTTGACTTTGGAGCCTCACTTCAATCCGATTTGCTGTATGTAAAAATAAATCAATTCTTCACCACAAAATGTTTTAAATCTTTTCAGGTGTGTTGTGAAAATGTTTAATTATTTTTGGTGCACTGCAAGACAAAAAAGTTTGAGAAACACTGCTTTAGGCAGTAAAGCAATAAGAAAGTAGATTTCCTGTACGACCTTACATTGTTCTGTTATGTGTGCTCTAATTGTTGACCTATGTCTGAACATGGCTTCAGCATTGCAGAGGGGAATGTTCCAATGGATTATTGTTCATTATGCACTTCAGCAAAAAACATAGGTTGCAGGCACTCCAAGATTATCTGAAGATGCTCATTTGTTTGAAGTTGCTGGAATAGAAGGAGGCAAACACATCCTGTCTCCTGTTTGTTTCCAACAAGCAGCCATTATATCTGTAATGTCTCTTAAAGCGGAGGTCCACCCTGAAAAAATGTTTACATTAAAAATCATTAAAAAAAAAATTATAGAAAAAAAAAAACATTTTATACTCACCCTAAATGCCTGTTGCTATGCGGAAGTCCCCTAATCTGCCTCTAATGTTCCTCTTCTCGTCCGCGGTGGGTCTCCTTACGCTTCTTGTGAATGGGGCGCGCTGCCTTCTGGGAACTGTGTGTACCCCAGGAAGCAAGCCGCCCATTCACAAAGCGCCGTGCTTCACTGCCTGTTTCCCTTACCCAGGATGGAGGAGCCGGGACCTGCCAGCAGCGATCGATCGCCGTGGCGGGACCGACATTGCGGGCGAGTAGGACAGGTAGTTGTCCTTATTAAAAGTCAGCAGCTACACTGTTAGTAGCTGCTGACTTCTTTTTTTTTTTTCCTGCACCTCCGCTTTAAGGTAATAATATATATTTATATTGTCTCAGTAAAAGTAATTGATTTGTGGTGGATCTACAACAAAGTAAGAATTATGTTCACGTCACAGCAGAATGTAGGATTGGGGACACCTTTCTTTATTGTATATTATCAAACTTTTTAGTAGAACAGTACAAAGGGCAAAATGACGTATTCCACAGCTACCAGAATTCAGTTCATTGTGCTTAGATCACTGGGAAAAAAAAAAGTTTACTATGAAATACAACACAGGTTTCTTGAATAAGCATATTTGTGCTATGTATTTTTTCATAAGACTAGATTGTGAAGATGCTTTGGAGACTTACATTTAATTTACTGTCTATATAACTGATAAAAATGTTGGCCCAAGCACTGCTAGCCCCAATGACCTTCAAGGACTGCACTTTTATGAGGATTATTGCTTTTCTCTCTGGCTGAATACACTTTTGCTTCACAACATTACCCAGGGCAGACAAAGATGATGCATCTGTGTGAGGAACTGTCAATTCAGATTGCCTTATTAATGCTACTTTTTTCATCCTACTTCAGTGACTGCATTCCATCATATTCCAGCACTCAGAACTGTATGATACCTTACAGGATTATTATTACTGGACCAGTCTTCTGACATAATAAACAGGATACAAGAAAACAATGGTCAGGCATACGGTTACTCTTTCATTCTAATACTTTACCAAGATGTAGCAGAAAAGAGTGATATGGTTAGTTGTGCATTTAAGATACTGACAAATAACTACTCTTGGCATTATGTATTATTTTCTTGTTTATTAAAAAACATCACTAAAATTATTTCACCCAGCTATCAAAATTCACACGGGGGCCCTACTGGAAACCCACCAGTGATGGTTGACAGTCTGTTCAGAAATAGCCTCATAGATGAACAGACACGGATCTTAAATGACCAGGACAAACTCCTACCCATATAGACATTTCTCCAGCTCAGAAACTATGTACATACTAAATCATAAATCTAAAACAATCTTCTTCACCCTTTTTATTTTGCTTTAAAACAGTTTGCCCCAGAAGAGATCCTTGCACTAATGTAATTTTAGGGCTTTACCAAACTCTTGTGATAGCTATAGCAAACAGCACATCAAAACCTAAAAATTGATACTTAAACTAAACTTCATTCCTTGTATCCCATCACCTTTGATTAATGTGGACGATGCCAAGGAATCCATTATACCTGTTTGGTAGGAATATCCTTATTTTTCTCCCCACCAGACAAACGTTAGAGGTCTTATTGCCAAAATGTACAGGATCTTTTCTACATTTCATCTCCCTTTCATAGTCTTACTACATAGAGCATATTAAATATCCCTTTAAAAAAAATCCCTAACCCCCTATATACTGGAAATCCATAACTGCTCCCTCAGTCAGAGAATGAAACCACAAAGTTAAAAGGAGGAAGCTATGGCCATCTCAGGAAACACTATTATGCAATTCCAACAAACCTGGCTACCCTGGATACTCATTTAGCAACCTATAATTAAGAATTATTAACACAAGTTTATTTCTACCATCTAAGAATTTTGGGGGATTGTTTAACAGGGTCCAGCTAGCCATATCTTCATCTACTGAATTTGGGCTACCGGAGATCCACACCCTTTTCCTCTCCCCAAGAAGGTAACTCTCTGCCCCTCCTATACCATCCAATGAAAAAAAAAAGACATCCAAGAGACGTGTACACATAGGTGCATCCAAAAATACCCACGTCTACACCTACATGTATACATGCAAAACAATTAGGATAAAGCAATATTGGGGGGTGACCGGATGTTGAGGTGAGAAGCCACAGCAGCCCAGGCCTCATACCCGCTCCCACCCTGGACATCCGGGAATGCAGTGTGTTGGGGAGAGGAGGAAGTGCTGAGTGACGGAACAGCTGGCCGGCTGGCTGATAGGGGGAGTGAGCCTGGGTCCACGCCTCGTTTCCGTGGTGGGTTCCAGCGGCGCGCTCTCTCATGAGAGACAACAGCGAGGATCCGGGACAGAGAAGTAGAGGGAGCATCTTCAGCCATGACCAGTAAGCGGGAACTTGAGGAGACGGCCACGCAGGATGGCGCTGGCACACAAACACAGTGCATGCCAAAGGAAAAGGGCAACCAAACAGCTGCTAATCTGGAGCGGTTCGCCCATACACTGGACCAGACACCCACAAAGGGTGGGCAGGCTGGGGGGTACAACAATATCACTCCCAGACCGGCCCCTCTGTGGGGAGGAAGAGCCAGGGCCCAGCAGCAGCAGCTCAGGAGAGTGAGCGTGCAGTGGGTAAAATGACAGAGGAAGAAACATTGGTGCCAATCCCAGGAGCAGAGGAAGAGCCAACCTTGAAAGACATCCTTCAAGCAATCAACAACTGTAAGTCTGAAATGTCTGACCAACTTAAATGCATAAAGGAAGATTTATCACTTATAAGGCATGATGTACAAGAGAAAAAGGTGTGGAATGTGCAGCGCTAATAAATGACCAATAAATACATCACTTAAAAACTAATAAAAGTGACTCAGTGCTATACCCAATATGCAACAATAATAAAAAAAAAAAAATTGATATGCAAAAAGTGTCCAGAAAGAAAAAAATACTGATAAAAGTAAAACATTCCAACAGTGTAGTGTCCAAAGCTGATCTGACAATCATTGACTTTGTGTGTATTCAGGTGACAATTTGATAGAAGGTCCATCCCTGAAGATACAAATGTGCTTACTGGAACGATTGAACTCAAGTAGGTGTACACCTAGTGAGTCAATCGGGCTTGTTGGTATAATAAACCCCAGCAGTACCAGGTTCATGGTCCGGATATAACCTCAGATAGATGTGGTAAATGGATTCAGTGGAATCAGGTATTCAGCCCCACCATTAAAAAGAAGAAGGGAGGTGTAACGGCACCCCCAAATACGAAAGGGGGAACGCCGTTTAGATCTCTTCCCTCTCCTAGACACAAATTCACTGCCGATCCTCCACAGCCAGACGACCACTTCCCATAGGAATTAATCCTTCTGAAAGAACGAGACGCACTCTGTATCTTTCCAAGGATAGACTGACTTTATTGCCAAAAACATTGAAACCTTTATACACATCCAATACTGCATTAATCTAAAATGAACAATTGTCCAGCTCCACCCACAACATAACAAGACCCAATACACATTTGACAGTAGGCTAGCTTTTGCCTCCCACTACCCATCTCTTAGAAGGCAAAAGCTAATCCCTTTATGTTTAAATAACTATGCATGACCTTTATATTCACCAGACTGTCTGTTACTTTACAATACGCACAAGGACAGACTTAATTTCCCCAATCCACATCACCACAAACAATGAACAGGTCTTTTAGAAGCTGGGATTAGCTTTACACTAGGCAGACAGTTGATTGAGGCTGAACACCTCAGTATCTCTCAATTAACCTGTTGAGTTCCGAATCAGTAAATAGTCCTTTACAGATATCCTTGGGAATATGGTGGATAAATATTACAGACCCATTTTAGGTAGTCCAAGATATATTTCTTAATGTCCATTATTTCCTGGCTCACCCTGTGTCCAAAGTGACCCCCCTGTCACACATCTCCCCTTTCGGCAGGAGACTAACACAGGAGGTGACCCCAGACAGTTTGACTCCGAAGTTAGTCCATAGGTCCATTCTTCTAATGCCGGTATCCACACAGTACCCCAAATAAATTGCTCCAAACAGAGCATTACTTACCCAGCCAACCTCTGCCTCTCTCAGAGAACATACCCGCCGCTGGGGAGAAGACAGGGTGACTGGGCTCAGTCCATCATGCTGTTGGTGATCTGGGCCGACTGCCCAGCATCCCTGGGGTATACAAGTGGAGACTGAAGTCCCATCCACTTGTGGTAGGTGAAAATCCCCCAGTGCTTGCAAAGCAAGGCTGACATCCTGCTGTCTCAGTTTCACACCATTTTCTGGGGTTGTGTCAGTGAGGACCGAAGTCCCATCCAGTACCACAGGAACTCCCTCTTCTGTTAGTTGAGAGCAGAGGCCCACGGCA
Organism: Rana muscosa; assembly: GCA_029206835.1. NCBI lineage: Eukaryota > Metazoa > Chordata > Amphibia > Anura > Ranidae > Rana > Rana muscosa. Next base: position 435,486,934 of record CM055117.1, read on the forward strand.
CTCTGCTCTGTTGCCAGCTCTTCTGCTGGGTTGCTGTGAGTGGAGACTGCAGTCCCATCCACTGATATCAGCTCAAGTTGCAGTTGTGTGCAGCAGCCAGTAGCTTTCTGCCCTGCTGCCAGTGATTCAGCTGGGGGTAAAAGCTTTACCACCTCAGCTTGTTGCTGGAGAGATGGGCCAACTGCCCCGGCTCCCTGAAACTCCACAGTTGTTTCCGGTGCTGGGCAGAGGTTGCTATCACTCTGCCCTGGTGCCAGCACTTCTGCTGGGGACTCCACACCATCTGCTCTGGCTAACTGTTGGGGAGGGAAAAGGGCTGCTTCTCCCCCCTGCATCTCTGAAATCCCCTGGGCAAGAGGAACCATCACCTTCTCACCTCGGGCCTCCAAAACTGCCACGGGTGTAGAGCAGGGGTCTGCAGTACTCTGTCCTGCTGCCAGTACTTGGGCAGGCGATGCATAATCCATAACATCCTCTTAACAGTCCCTTAAGTCCATACCTTCTGTAATCTGTGGCTGGGGAGATGAGCAAACTGCCCTAGCTCCCTGGAACTCCATATCATCCACTTCGGCTTTAGGGATGGCAATCTTCAGATTTTCCACTGCCGATTCTTCAGCCAGGCTAGCTCCCTGGAACTCCATATCATCCACTTCGGCTTTAGGGATGGCAACCTTCAGATTTTCCACTGCCGATTCTTCAGCCAGACTAGCTCCCTGGAACTCCCTATCATCCATTTCGGCTTTAGGGATGGCAATCTTCAGATTTTCCACTGCCGATTCTTCAGCCAGGATTTCATAGTTGTCATCTGGTATTTCCTGATAGTCCCAGGCAAAGGCAGCCCCACCCTCCTGCTGAGCAGATTCTAGCAGCTGTCTGTAGGCGATCTCCGATTGCCGTATCTCTGCCGTTCTCCGCTCATGTTGCCGCTCTAGTTCTCTCTTTTGTCGCTCTCGTTCTCTCTCTTGTTGCTGTCGTTCTCTCTCTTGTCGCTGTCGTTCTCTCTCTTGTTGTGAATCCTGCAGCTGGATGCCTTTAATGGCTTCCTGTATGGCGGTCTCTGATACGTTAGCACCATATAATGCCAACCGCTCTCGAGCTCGTTGCTGAAACAAGTCTTCAACTGACCGGGGTCCTGCATCACAATCCTTCGGCTGCATAGCTGGTCATTCACTGTGGCGGTTTGGAGTGTCCCAGGAACTGGAGGGAAAATCCCACAGCTGCCAACCAATGTAACGGCACCCCCAAATACGAAAGGGGGGAACGCCGTTTAGATCTCTTCCCTCTCCAAGACACAAATTCACTGCCGATCCTCCACAGCCAGACGACCACTTCCCATAGGAATTAATCCTTCTGAAAGAACGAGACGCACTCTGTATCTTTCCAAGGATAGACTGACTTTATTGCCAAAAACATTGAAACATTTATACACATCCAATACTGCATGTATCTAAAATGAACAATGGTCCAGCTCCACCCACAACATAACAAGACCCAATACACATTTGACAGTAGGCTAGCTTTTGCCTCCCACTACCCATCTCTTAGAAGGCAACAGCTAATCCCTTTATGTTTAAATAACTATGCATGACCTTTATATTCACCAGACTGTCTGTTACTTTACAATACGCACAAGGACAGACTTAATTTCCCCAATCCACATCACCACAAACAATGAACAGGTCTTTTAGAAGCTGGGATTAGCATTACACTAGGCAGACAGGTGATTGAGGCTGAACACCTCAGTATCTCTCAATTAACCTGTTGAGTTCCGAATCAGTAAATAGTCCTTTACAGAAATCCTTGGGAATATGGTGGATAAATATTACAGACCCATTTTAGGTAGTCCAAGATATATTTCTTAATGTCCATTATTTCCTGGCTCACCCTGTGTCCAAAGTGACCCCCCTGTCACAGGAGGTATATAGTGTGATACCGCAAAATACATTTATTTATAAAAAACAGTGGAATTACACTCACGTTTTAGGAGTAATAAAAGTGCTTATCAAAACAATAGTGGTCTCAGCATGGCTATCCAACGCGTTTCGACTAATCAGTCGTCATCTGAGGTGCTGGACCACTATAAATCCTGCATATTTATAATTATTGTATACCCCCTAATGAATAGCAGCTCCGTTTGATTGAAAAAAGCTATTCTGAGTTAACCTCCTGGTTTGGTCAAGATGGCGCCGTAGCGTGCGCTCCACGCCTCGTTCTGATACCAGGAAGCGGATATGACGACATCTTGTCTAACTTCCGGTTTTAGATAACCAAGAAAATGGTGGCGCCGTCTATGAGACAAAACCTATAGCGCTGTCAGCAGTTAGACGCCACACAAAATCCGATATATAGAACAGTGTTGTAGACAACTGCACTAAGACACAGTCTATAGAGTAACTATCACACTGGTCTAATGGAAAAAAACAAGCAGTGTGGAGATACCACATAGCTACATTAATCGGCGTTAAGGGATCAATACAATACTAGTGCTACAAAATATGGTAAATTTAATAGAAACAATATAATGTTAAAAATATATATATATTAAAAATATATTAAAAACAATTTAAAAAAGTAAGGATTTTGGATATTCATTAGTTCACCGACATAATGTTAAATTATACAGGATATGATGAAAATAGAATAGAATAGAATAGAATAAAAATAAAAATAAAAATAAAAAGGGGAGACTCAGCTCGGTAGAAGATGATGTGAACCCAATGAAACAAGAGATAAAATCAATAAGGGAACAACTGAATAACCTCTTCATTTGACCTGACGCAATGGGTACAGGCTTCTACTCACTCTGATGGCAACACCCTTGACCTTGTATTTTCCTACCTATGCACTCCATGCAACTTCTCCAACAAACCTTTTCCTCTCTCCGACCACCACCTTATTCGTTTCTCTCTCCCCCTGTCTTCCACCACCTTTCCCTCCAATTGCCTAACCATTAGGGATGAGCCGAACACCCCCCTGTTCGGTTCGCACCAGAACCTGCGAACAGACCTAAAGTTTGCGCAAACTTTAGAACCCTATTAAATACTATGGACTTGAACGTTTGAAAATCAAAAGTGCTAATTATCAAGGCTAATATGCAAGTTATTGTCCTAAAAAGGGTTTGGGGACCCGGGTCCTGCCCCAGGGGACATGTATCAATGCAAAAAAAAGTTTTAAAATGACCGTTTTTTCAGGAGCAGTGATTTTAATAATGCTTAAAATGAAACAATAAAAGTGAAATATTCCTTTACATTTCGTACCTGGGGGGTGTATAGTATGCCTGTAAAGCAGGGCTTGTTTCCCGTGCTTAGAATTGTCCCTGCACAAAATATAATTTCTGGAGGAAAAAAAGGAATTTAAAAGCATTCTCGGCTATAATGAATTGTCGGCTCCCGGCAATACAGAGAAAAGTCATTGATAAAAAGAAAGAAAAAATGCGTGGGGGTGCCCCCAAATTCAATTACCAGGCCCTTCAGGTCTGGATATTAAGGGAATCCCTGCGTCAAATGAAAAAAAAAATTACGTGGGGTTCCCCCCAAATATCCATATTAGACCCTTCAGGTCTGGTATGGATTTTAAGGGGAACTCCACCCCAATTATTTTTTTTAAATGGCGTGGAGTTCCCCTCAAAAATCCATACCAGACCCTTTATCCGAGCATGCAACCTGGCAGGCCGCAGGAAAAGAGGGGGGATGAGAGAGCGCCCCCCTCCTGAACCGTACCAGGCCACATGCCCTCAACATGGGGAGGATGCTTTGGGGGTCTGTGACCCCTCAAAGCACCATGTCGCCATGTTGATGGGGATAAGGGCCTCATCCCCACAACCCTTGCCCGGTGGTTGTGGGGGTCTTCGGGCAGGGGGCTTATCAGGATCTGGAAGACCCCTTTAGCAAAGGGGACCCCCAGATCCTGGCCTCCCCCTATGTGAATTGGTAAGGGGTACATTGTACCCCTACCATTTCACAAAGAAAGTGTAAAAAAAATGTAAAAAAAAGAAAGACACCGTTGGGAAAAGTCCTTTATTAAAAGTAAAAAAAAAAAAAACCCATTCCAGCGATGTAATCCAGTGTCCCACTATGATCCGATGTCCAGCGCTGCAGTCTCCACTCCACACGAAACGTCATTGGCTGAGCGGACCTACACTGCGGAGGAAGTTCCCCATCAGGTCCGCTCAGCCAATGCCCTTGTATCTCAGTCATTGGCTGAGCGGACCTGATGGGGAACTTCCTCCGCAGTGTAATAAATGAATAGACCCAACCCTTCTCACGTTCTCACGTTCCCCATCAGGTCCGCTCAGTCTTACACCTATGTCATTGGCTGAGCGGACCTGATGGTGAACGTGAGAAGGGGCGGGTCTATTCATTTAATACACTGCAGAGGAAGTTCCCCAGCAGGTCCGCCCAGCCAATGACGTTTCGTGTGGAGTGGAGACTGCAGCGCTGGACATCGGATCACCTGCTTTAAAGGCATACTATACACCCCCCCGGTACGAAATTTAAAGGAATATTTCACTTTTATTGTTTCACTTTAAGCATTATTAAAATCACTGCTCCCGAAAAAACGGCCGTTTTTAAAACTTTTTTTGCATTGATACATGTCCCCTGGGGCAGGACCCAGGTCCCCAAACACTTTTTATGATAATAACTTGCATATATGCCTTTAAAATTATCACTTTATATTTCTCCCATAAACTTTTACAGGGTGTTCTGCGGCTTTTCGAATTTGCCACGAACACTCCAAATAGTTTGCTGTTCGGCGAACGTGCGAACAGGCAATGTTCGAGTCGAACATGAGTTTGACTCGAACTCGAAGCTCATCCCTACTAACCATCACCCGTAGAAACTTTTGCCACTTCAACCCTTCTCTCCTCTATTCTGCTACTGACCAACTCTATGACAAAATCTCTTCCCTGTACTGCCCCAACCAAGCCACTTCCATCTACAATAAATCCCTGTCCTCCACCCTGGACAAGCTCGCTCTCCTCACTACACGCAGAATCAGGCCTCGACCCCTAAAACCCTGGCAAACAGATGACACCAGAACTCTCAAAAAACGTAGTCCTGCTCTTGAGCGTCTGTGGCACAAGACTAATGCCCCATACACACGATCGTTTTTCATGCCGTTAAAAATGCCATTTTTTAAAATGGCCATTAAAACCGATCGTGTGTATGCTCCAGAGCATTTTTAACGACGTGAAAAACGGCCATTAAAAATTTCGAACATGCTCTATTTTTTCACGTCGTTTTTCATGTCGTTTTTTTTAACGACGTGAAAAACGATAGTGTGTATGCTTTAACGACGTGAAAAAAAACGCGCATGCTCAGAATCAAGTATGAGACGGGAGCGCTCGTTCTGGTAAAACTAGCGTTGGAAATGGAGATGGCACATTCGTCACGGTGGAATTAATAGCATCGTTTTAATGCTGCGCATTCCGTTCTTCTTTTGATAATGACCTTCTTTAAATAATTACCTTCTTTTGCTAATGACATTTGAGAGTTATGCCAAACTAGGTTCTTAAGTAATTCCTAATTGATCTAATGATTGTAAAATATTCTTTTGAAGCCACATCTCCCTCATAAATTCATAACTAAATGTAAAGATCACAATAATTATAATTTTTTTTAAAGTTTTTATTTTAGTAATTAAGTTAGCTTTATTATTTTTGATGGGCTTCTTTGATATATGTAGGCTTTTTTTTTTTTTTTGGTGATTTTGCTTAAATTATTGTAAAGTTACCACACCAACCTTCAAAATTTGTCTCATTTTGCCTCAAGGAGGTTTGTGTCCCTTGTTAATAACAATAATATTATTTGAAATGTCCCTGCCTACTCCCTAGCAAAGTCTCTTTTGAAATACAAATCACATAGTCAAGTATTTGAAGCCAAAAAAAAGAATCCTTTATTTAGGTACATTACAAATTAAAGGTGAAGGCAGCACTGGAGAGCCTGCTTGCATTTGTGCATCCTTTGGACCCCACAACCACCATCCAAGATGTCAAAACCAAACTATTTAATTTAAAAAATAAAAAGGAGCCGAATCTTGGCTTGAACTCCCAGAGGTCAGGAACAGCAGCAGATAAGTCATATATGTCCCCAGTCTGTGGTACTACAGCAGGCAATATTTTTTTCTCTTCCTTGTAGCCTTCTCTCCAGCCTTCTCTGCAGCCTTCCCTGCAGCCTTCCCTGCAGCCTTTGTTGGTTGCTTCCTCGGAGGCTGGGGATCAGGAGGAGAGGAGGTGGCAGGAGGAGTAGTAGGAGGAGGAGGAGGAGGTGGAGGAGTAGGGACAACCTCAGTGATGTCGGTGAACTTGGTCAGTTCACCGAGCAACCCCTTGTTAATCACCTTCAGCAAAAGGTTCTCACTATAGAGCTTTTGCCGCAAGTCCATTTGGCCTAACTTATGGGCCAGGACTGCGGCAAAGCCCTCCTCAGCAGAGGGTGCCTCTCTGAGGGCCACAGTAGCCTCTTTTAGAAAGGCTCTTGTTTCCTCCTCCACCTGCCTAGCTCTCCTTGGCCCTCGTTGTTTCATTATCAGGGGAGGCATCTGGGCTCTTGTGCTGGGCCCAGCCTCCTCCTGTGTGCCACTGGGCCCTGCCTCCTCCTGGTCCCCAACATCACCCTCTTCCTGGCTCAGCTCTGGCTGTAAAAAAAAGAAAGGGACATTGTTTATTTTTTGCCACCATCAATCACACACATTGTTCACCTCCAGACATTTTTGAATTGAATGTCAAAAGGTATTAATTTTGCATAGATTCCGCCTCCTGATATTGTTGTCTTGTCCCCATCAAATTTGACCACTACTGTATCTTGCTCTTTAAATCCTCTTTTTTTTGAACATTAAATAACTAACAATACTAACAACAATTTTAAATCATCACTTTTGTAACATATAAATGGAGATATCAATACTTTACCTGGCTCCATATATCCAAATCTGCCTCCTCAAGGACCTCATCTTGATCCTCAGGGGTAGCCAGAGCAGGGTTGCTAGGAAGGCTGGAGGGCTGGCTGCAAGGAAGGCAGGAGGGCTGGCTGCAAGGAAGGCTAGAGGGCTGGCTACAAGGAAGGCTGGATTGACCTCTGGGGGGAAGGGTGGACAGAGATTCCCGCACTTCCAGCTGGTCATCCAGGAAAGATAACTTGCTGTAGTACCACAGACTGGGTTTATAAACCTTATCTGCTGCAGCACCTGACCTCTGGGACTTCAGGACCATATTCTTCTGGGTCCTGTATGTCTCCCTGATGGTAGCAATTTTGTTTTTTACATCTTGGAGAGTTGTTGTGGGTATCTGTGTTTGCATAAATGCAAGCAGGCTCTCCAGTGCTGCTCTCCTGGCCACTTTATTTTTATTTCCATGACTTTTTGTCTGCCAAAGGATAGGGAGGTCTTTCCATTTATCAATGAACTCCCCCATAAAGTCTGGGTTTTTGAAACTATTAATTCTCTCTGTAAAATCAAGCAACAAGAAAATACATATGTTTCAGGCAACATTCATCAAATCAGCATTTTTGACAGATTTTCAAGCCCAAAATCTCCTCCTCTGATGAAACCCAAATCCTTAAAAACGTATGTACCTTGGTTAACTCCCTCTCCCGCCAAATGAACGTATTTTTGACACATGGATCTTCACTTGATATACACTGCGCATGCGTGAAACTCTGCACGCTTTCCCCGCCCCCGACGTTCGAGATTGTACTTTCCCCGCCCCTTCTCGCTCGTCGTAGTGCTTAACAACATGGCGGAGACACAGGTGGCTGAGATTACCTCTACAGAGGAGGAAATTCCAGAGGAGCCCAAATCCCGATCCAGGAGATATAAGGCATCTAACATGTCATTCGAGGAAATGGTGGAGATGGTGGCCATTTTGAGGAGGGAGGATTATGATGCCAAGCATGGGCCGTATAAAAGACCTAATCTTGTCAAGACAAAAATTATGGGCAAAGTGGTCAAAACTCTTCACCAAAAATTCGGGGTGTGCAGAACGAAGGAACAGCTCAGAAAACGATGGTCGTGGGAGCCCGACCAATACAAAAGAATCAAGAAAGTTATAGGAAAAAGTAAGTACTTTTTCTTCATTTTCCCTGCTAAAGATTATTACATGTATTAAGTCGTGTATATTTAGACTTTGATATAGTACAGTGAAAGATAACAACATTCAATGTTCGTCCGCACACTAAACGGACGTAGTAAACCTCTTTCTCCATCCAGTTCCTAAAACAATGTTTTTGGATCATCCAGTGTGAACACACAATTGTTTTTTTTTGTTTTGGGGAGCAAATTTGGTAATCAATTTGCTTTATATTTAGAATCCAAATGACATTTTTTTGGGGGAAAAAGGGTAGGCATTGTAATGTTAAGGGAGAGAATGCTCAGCAGCTGCTTAAACATCTGAACGCAGTAGTACAAGTGTGGGACAAAACCCCTAAATTTTTAGGGTGTCACACACAGGTGATCCTGTGTATATACTTTGGGGTGTTACAATGTGTCAAACTTTGTTTCAAAAAGTATATGCTCTGGTTTTGGCAATGTATCCAATCATGTGTTCCGGTTGTCACTGAGGGTACATTTAAATATGGACCACACTTCCAAATAATATTTAGAAATCTCTTTTTCTTGTTTTTTTTGTGGCCCAAAAATTATTAGTTACTAATGAAACTCTACCTTTTATTGCAATCTCCATAGGGCTTCAAAAAGCTACGTCAGATGAGCCTATAAATCCAACACCTTCAACAATACCCCAAGAACCACATGATGGAGAGGAACGTGAAGTTGTGGAAGTGGAAAGTGGCACCACAAGAGGTCAGTGTCAAACCAGACAGATGCAGGTTAATAGATGTAGGCCTACATATTCTATACTACATGATTTGTTTTTGTTTAGGTGCAGTTCTGGCCGGAGACCCCGAAAAGTTTACACATCACAGTGCCCAGATCCTGATCCAATACCTCATGGTCTGCAGTCGTGACCTTGAAAAAATAAAGGGAGACTTGATAGAGATCAGGCAAAATACCAAGCGGGTTGAGGAAAAGCTACAAAAAATAATGGCTGTGCTTGGGCGTGTATAATGTTTGAACACAAGAGAACGTTGAACTTGCTGTGTTTTGGCAGGTTTGTTTTTGTTTTAAGCTTGATAATGAATAGTACATGTTTACATTTTCATGTTTTTTTATTTGTTAATTTTTTTAGGCATGGCTGTTCATGCGTTTTAACCCCAAAAATATTTTAATAACATCTACACTTCAAAGGAAGTTTCCTCAAAAATAATTAAAAAAGGTATTTTCTTAACCAGAATTTGTGGCATCATTATGTAAATGTTGTGCAAAGTGAACTAAACAATTTTTTGTGTTTACACTGACAATGAAGGCTAATTAAGAATGCAAAATACACATGGCAATACAAGTGCATTAGGTAAACCGACGAGAAACCTAAAAGAATATTAAATGAAAACACCTAAACAATATTTTCTCCAAAAAAGGTTTTATTTTTAAAAATAGTAAGGTTAAAATTCATCAGGCATATCAATGGCCCCCCTACCCACAAAATAATCAACATATTGTTGACGGACCTCACGTCCGGTTTGGGGGGCCAAGCCTGGACAAGATTTTCCGCTTCAAATAATGAGGCCTCAGGCCCAGTCAAAGTCAGATAATTGCTTGAATGCACCCTGAAATAATTATGGAGCACACAACAAGCCATTACAACATGGTTCCATTTGTAAGGGGCAAGGTGGATGGAGGTGAGGAACAGACGGAATCGGCTGGCCATGATGCCAAAGGCATTTTCCATCACCCTTCTTGCTCTGGCCAGCCGATAGTTGAACACCCTCCTCTCAGGGGTGAGGGTGCGTTGCGGGAATGGCCTCATCAAATGGGGACCCAGGCCAAACGGCTCATCCGCCACAAAGACAAATGGGAGTCCCTCCACATTCTGCTCCGCTGGTGGCAAGGCCAGCTGATCCAAAAGGAGCCGTTTCCCAAACTCCGTCTGTGCAAAGACTCCTCCGTCAGACATCCTGCCATTCTTGTCAACATCCACATATAGGAATTCGTAGGTGGCCGACACCACTGCCATCATGACGATGCTGTGGAACCCCTTATAGTTATAATAAAAGGATCCCGAATGGGGTGGTGGGACGACCCGAACATGTTTGCCGTCGATGGCCCCTCCACAGTTCGGAAAGTTCCATCGTTGGGCAAACTCAGATGCCACATTCTGCCATTCATGTGGCGTAGAAGGGAACTGTGGAATTAAATAAAAAAAAAAATAATACTTTGAGACAGAAACATTGAAAGCAGATTTAAGAAAACCATTCATGGCCAACATTGGGAGAAACTGAAAAATTAAAACATTATTAGTAAGCAACAACAAACCAAAACCCCCCCCCCAAAAAAAAATGGGGGGGGGGGTTGAAGATGAGTTGGGGAGATCACAAATGTAGGCTGTAGCACTCTGTATGAATTATTGAAAAATTTTACATTCCTAGGCAATCTTTAGGGGGCGTTTAGGGTAAAGCACTACGATGGAGCATAGATTAAAATACATGGAAATGACTAGGCAAGGTGGGTATGGCCCCAGGATAGCATGCTGGAGAGGTTAGGTAAGGCAAATTTAAATGTAGGCCTAATAAAAACATTCCCAAAAATAACCATGTGGAGAAAGGGGACATTCCCTGCAGCTAAGAATCATGGGAATTAGGGACTGCTAATAAACCCCAAAAAATAAATTAAACAAAGAAATACATACAATGTGATGTTTGAAATAAGAACACTTACCTTAATATAGTCCTCCTGCAAAACTTGAAGGATGGCAGAACACGTCTCTGGTATAATGATACCCAGAGCCTGAGGGGATATGCCTGTGGAGAACTTTAGGTCCTGCAGGCTTCTCCCAGTCGCCAGGTATCGCAACGTGGCAATGAGCCTCTGCTCAGCACTGATGGCTTCACGCATAACGGTGTCCTGCCTGGTAATGTAGGGGGACACCAAAGCCAACAGATGCTGAAATACGGAGTCAGACATCCTGAGAAAATTCCTGTAGTCCTCAGGATTATTCTCCCTGATCTCCCGCAACAAAGGCATATGACAGAACTGGTGCCGCTGGAGCAACCAATTCTTGGTCCATGAACTCCTCCTCACCCTGTTCATGGCCTGGAGTCGGGATACAGCATGAACCCCTGCACCAACTACAGCACGAACTCTACGACGAGTACGTATCCGCAACATGGCTAGATAACGGTCGGCAGCTCAGAACGAACTAGAAGAACGAACGGAAGAACAGCAAGGCCTATGAAGAACAAGCTGAAAAACAGGAACGAGCAGACAAGAACGCACTGAATAAACAGATACGAACTGACTACAAGCACTGCAAGACAGATACGAACCCACAGGCACAAACTGAACTCCACAAAACGATCTTCAAAGCACGAAGACTGAAAAGCGCGAATCGTCTCTCACCAAACTTTTACTAACACGCGGTAACACGAAATTAGCAAAAGCGTCCCAAAGGGTGGCGTCATTAGAACGGAACTTCCCCTTTATAGTGCCGTCGTACGTGGTGTACATCACTGCGCTTTGCTTGAACGTTTTTTAAAATGATCGTGTGTACGCAAGACAGGCTTGAGAGGAAACATGAAAAAACGACGTAAAAAAATGGCATGAAAAACGATCGTGTGTACGCCGCATAAGTCTCTCAAAACCAATACAAATCTGCCCCCCAAAAATACTATTCTTTCCTCCACACTGCCAAGCAGACCTATTTTACAACTCCTATTAACACCTTCTCATCCAGTCCTCTCTTTTTTTTTTTTTTTTAAAGGTATAATCTTATTTTATTTTTTTAATTGTTTACACAGAGAGAAACATAAGTGCGTATGTAGCAGGAAAGGAGCAATGAGATACAGTTACATGGTATCCAGTCAGTGAGTACAGATTAATTGAGGAGTTTCATTATTACCTTCTAAATTCCAGTATAACGACTAGAAGTAAACTAACATTTTCAGAGAACTCAAGGAGCAGGTGGTATAGTGCAATCCGAACCAACCCATGGATTCCAGATCTTATGGAACTTTTTTGGGCATCCTTTGGCCTCATACGTCAATTTGTATAAAGGTATAGCTTGATTTACTATATTGAGCCAGAAGGCTATAGTAGGTGAGGATTGGGATTTCCAATGCATAGTTATTGTTTTCTTTTCATAAAACAGGATAATTCTTAGAAAGGTTTGTACATTCTTAGATATATTTTCATCTTCTATATACCCTAGCAGGCATCTCATGGGATTACAAATGTTAAGCAATTGAGTGAGGGAGCTGATAAGGGCCGTGACCCCAGACCAGAATTTCCTAATCGGTGGACATTCCCACATTAAGAGGACAAATGTACCATTAGCCATGCCGCATCGGGAACATGTTGCGGAGGGTAGTCTCTTTAGTCTATGGAGTAAAGAAGGGGTAAAGTAGGACCTGTAAAATAATTTGGTTGAATGACTTTATCCCGGGAAGAGATAACAGACGATACCTGGAGGGGAAGCACTTCCTTCCAAATATCCTCCGTCAGCTCTGGTATGTCAGAGCGACATTTATTTTTTGTGGTGCTAATCCTAGTTGTCGTAGTATGAAGGAGAGTTTTGTAATACGTGGATACAAGTTTAGTGTGAGATCGGTCAGTCAATAAGCGTTCGAGTGGGGAGGGTTGTATATCTATGTTTTAAAGACCAAACTGTGTCGTGGCGGTATGGCGTATCTGTAGATATCTGAAATATGCCATAGGAGGAAGGTCAAAGTCCTTGAGAAATTTGGCAAAGGATCGAAAAGCGGTTACTATAAATAGGTGGGAAATCAATATAACCCCCCCGCTTAAACCAGAACCCACCGTCTGTTCTGCGGAAGAATTCTGGTAAACCTGGGTTACCCCATAAGGAGGCATTAGGGAAATATGTAATATGCGTACTGAATGGCAGTAGCTTCGAAAGTTTGAATATCCGTAGGGTCATGGAGAGAACTTTCGTACAGTCCCTTCCCCTAGCGGAGAGATGATGTATTCGATTTTGGAGAGATTCATAGGAAGTAAGGATGGCTGCCTCCAAAGCTGTTGCCGCATTGTTCTCCTCGGGTAGAACCACCAATGTGCATGGGCCAGCTGTGAGGCCACATAATAAGTTTGAAGGCAAGGGAGCGCCAATCCCCCCCTCCAAAATTGGTAGTTGTAACGTGTCTTTTGCTATTCTAACTACCCCTGCCCCCAAACAAATTTAATAAGAATTGTGTCAATTTCCCTAAATTTGTTTTTAGGGATGTATATTGGAGAGTTACTCAGAATATATAGGAAGCGTCAGGGGAAGATTGGCCCAGGTCTTAAGCATATTCCTCATTCTATTAATGAGTGGATCTAAATTCATTTTGGTGTATGAGGAGATAGGCCGTTGTATCTCAATACCTAGATAGCGAAAGGTATGTACAATCTGTAGTGGACATGAGGGTGGTAGTGTAATTGGGGTGGATTGGTCCAGCATAAACAACAGGGATTTGTTCCAGTTTACCTGGAAGGCAGAAAAGTGCCCAAAGCGCCAAATTATATCCAGTAGAGAAGGAACTGACGACTGGGGGCCCGCCAGATATATCAACATATATATCTGGGCTCCGCGTATAAGAATACCTTTTCTTCCAGGCCCCCAGTCATCAGTCCCACAACCTCCCCACTAGATCTAATCAGCACTACCAGTGGCTCTAATCGCCAGCGCAAATAGTAATGGCAACATAGGGCACCCCTGTCTGGTACCCCTGCATATCGTGAAGGGGTCGGAAATAGTGGTATTTACTCTTAATCTTGCTGTAGGTTTGTAATATAGTAACTTAACCCATTTAATAAACGTGTCACCGAATCCAAATTTTGCCAAGACTTCCATCAGATACCGAATCAAAGGCCTTATGAGCATCCAGTGCTAAAACAGCCCTGGAGCCCATTGTGTCATGAGTGGCCTGCATGTTGGTAAAGAGTCACCGTAAATTAATTGAAGGAGATCTTCCAGGGATAAATTCTGTCTGATCCGCTCCAATGACAGTAGTAATGACTGTATTTAATCTCTGAGCAAGTACTTTGGCTAAGATTTTTATATCCGAGTTAATTAGGGATATCGGTCGCTAAGATTCGCAGAGAAGATGGTTCTTGTGAGGTTGGAGGATAAGGACAATTAGCACCTCAGACATAGAGAGTGGTAGCTTTCCTGTCTTCAGGGCATAGTTTACAAACCCTGAGGAGATGTGGAATCAGTAACTCTCTATATTGCGTATACCATTATATAGGGAATCCATCCAACCCTGGTGTCTTGTTTCTAGCAAAGGACCGGATGGCTTCTCCTATTTCCTTGGTCGTTAAGGGGGCATAAAGCAAGGAGACTTGAGAGTCTAGTAATTTTGGAAGTGAGATATCCTGTAAATTGTCTAATTCCACAATGGTATAATGGGCCCTAGTGGAATATAGTGTGGAGTAGAATGTAACAAAAGCCTCCACTACCTCCTTCGTCTATTCCACTATTATGCCCTCCGAGTTCTGAATTCTAGGGATGCTGCATGGCTGATAGTCCGGTCTAGACAGGTAGGCTAGAAGGCAACTGTTCTTGTCGCCAAATTCGAAGAGCCGCTGATTTTGATATAACAGTTTTTTCTGGGTGCGTTTGAGTAATACCATGTCTAATTCCCTGGCCTTGTGTTGCCAGGCAGCATCTTTTTCGGGCATAGGAGATGCGGAGTAAGCCACCTCCACCACTCAAAGCTCCCCCTCCACATCCACCAATCTGGAATGAGATGCCTTGTGGGCCTACCCTATGGCCATAGCAAACGAGCCGCGCATGGTAGCCTTGAAGGCATCGCAGACCACAGGGACGGATGCACTCTGTGTATTGGTGGTCCAATAGGATTTCAGATCAGCCGATCCCCGATCTGTGACAGTCTGGTCCGCCAGCCATAGCGGGCTCAGCCGCCTCACACCCGAAAGGTGGGCGATACCCCCAAAGCTAGGTCCACCAGCAGTGGAGAGTGATCAGACACCGCCCTAGGGAGGTATCTGACATCGCTCACCATGCCGAGTAAATCAGAGGATAGTAAACACAGATCAATACGTGATAGTGTACCATGAGAGTCAGATTGACAGGAAAATTCCCGCCCATCCGCATGTTTCCATCGCAAGGCCTCTACTAAGTCATATTGGGTCAGATAAGTGCCTAAGGGAGTGGGGGGTAAAGTAGAGAATCAAAATCTGTCAAGAGAGTTGTCAAGGACCGTATTATAGTCTCCGGCTATCAATAAAGGACCTTCTGCAATTTCCAGGATGGAAATGAGTACACTATCAAAGAATTGTTTAGTAAAGGGCGGTGGGGCATACAGGCTAGTCACTGTGTATGGTTTACCAAGAAGTTCTAACACCACAATAACATAACAGCCATCAGGATCTAGCTTAATATGCTTAATATTAACAGGAGCTGATTTAGCTATGAGAATAGAAGTGCCCCGGGAGTATGTGGAGTATGTGACGTGTAAGATGTAGGCTATGTTAACCCTCTTTAGCGCCATTACTCTGGAGCCAGTAAAGCCCTGTACACACGATCGGATTTCCTATGGATTTTAAACCAATGGATTTTTCCATCGGAAATCCGATGAAGTTGACTTCCATCAGTCTTGCCTACACACCATCAGTCAAAAAACGATCGTCCCAAACGCTGTGACGTAAAACACTCCGGCGAGCCAAGAAAAATGAAGTTCTATGCTTCTGAGCATGCGTTGACTTGATTCTGAGCATGCGTGGGTTTTTTATCCGATGGAGTTCCCCACAGACGATAGTAATTTGCTATTGTTTTTTTTCCATCGGATAAATTTAAAACATGTTCGATGGAAAAAAGACCGATGGGGCCCATACACGATCGGTTTGTCCGATGAAAAAAGTCCATCGGACCGATCGGACCGATCGTGTGTACAGAGCTTAAGAGTTTCCTGGAGAAGGATCACATGCGGATTGTGTCGTGCCAGGTACTCAAACATCAGTGAATGTTTAACCTTGGAGTTAAGCCTCTTAACATTCCATGAAATTACATATAGTTTAGACACAGCCATGCAATGTATACCATAAAGAAGAATATTTTCTGTACTGTAGTGAGGTTAACCAGGTTTTAGAAAACTGCTGCCCCAACCTAGCATGAGTCACTGATATCAACACATAGATAAGAAGGTATATTATTTCTCTTACAACTGTAGACTGAATACCATGATGATCGATCCTGCCAAAAACCAAGGGGAAAAAAAGACACAAAAAATTAAGGTAAAAATATAAAAGGAATTAGCATGTCCCAAAAACAAGGGAAACAACCCTAACCCTCCCGGCCCCCAATCCCCAACACTTGGGGGCTTTGATCCCAGAAACAAAACCGTGAAACATGGGGGACATGGTCTAGTCCCGTACTCAATCAACCGTTGGGGGTGGTGACAGAGTTTAAAACATATAGGGTCCATCTGTACCCGCAAAGGGAACTAAGTTAGGTGACCCAGGTCCTACAGGGATGTGTCAGTTATCTAGTAGGACATCATCAAGGAGATTGCTGTGACCTCTATCCAGGAGTAGCTGTGTCTGATGAGTGGAGGGCAACATGAGGTAATGATTCATCAGTCATTCGGATGAGAAGTGTCGGAAGAAAAAAAAACTTTCTCTGTGACTAATCTTGCGGCTTGGTGCATATGAGAAGATAAGGGGGGAAGCTGTGAAGAAGGACATCCGAAGGTCAGCGTAGCGGAGATCTTCATTGCTGGTGACGTTGATCAGGAGAACAGAAAGAGTCCACCCAGTGGGCCGCTTCTTTCGGATCCGTGAAGAAGTAGGCCTTTCCTTTATGGATGACCCTCAGTCCTGCAGGGTATAGCATACCGTAGGGCAGTTGGAGGTCTCGTAGTCTCCTTTTAATGGCTAGGAAGGTAGCCCTCTGCTTCTGCGTGGCCACTGAAAAATCAGGAAAGATAGTGATTCCGTTGCCATTGAAGGATATGCGGTCCTTTGTGCAGGCGGCCATGAGAACCGCTTCCCTGTCCCTGAAGTGCAGAAGTTTGATGAGCAAAGCATGTGGGGGTGCCCCAATAGGTAAGGGGCACAGGGGAACTCTATGCGCTCATTCTATGGCAAATAGTGGAGAGAAGGTGGGGGCACCAAAAGTAGATGTTAGCCACCGTTCCATGAAAGCCTTACCTTCCGAGCATTCCGGAAAGCCCAAAAAGCGCTGATTATTACGCCTCAGGCGGTCCTCCATATCCGTTAACTTATCGGTATACTCTTGGGTTTGGCGTAATTCTCTAACAGAGGCCTGCAAAGGACGGGTATCATCCTCCAAGTCCCCTATGTGTTATTCTGCATTGGTCACTGGTGGAGATTTTGCACATCTTGCGTCAGGAAGGACAAATCTGATCTGATAGAGTCTATCTAAGTGGTGAGGGAAGCATGGCTGTGCTGAATAGCCTCCATGATTTGTGTCAGCGTGGGTTCTGCAGGACTTGTATCAGCATGGTCAACGCTGGGGGAGAGAAGGCTAGAAGCAGGGGGGTTTGTTATTCACCTCTCCTTGGTTTGCGTTGCGCTGCCGTGGATGAAGAGGAGGGCCTGCCGTGATCCCTTCCATGAGGCTGGCCAGCGACGTTTTGTTGCGGGTCACATGGAGAGAGCAGCGGTGGGAATCCAGCGATATCCTCCAGCGCGGGGCCTTATTTCACCATCCTCAGGTGTTCCCGGAGGTCTCAGGAGGGTAAAAGGGCTGGTGGGTTCTCACAAAGGGCGGTCAGGTCAGCAGGATCAGGCTAGGATAGGAGAGGGACAGATGGAGCTCAGGCAAACTGCTTCCTCACATCCCGGCAATCAGCCACGTTCCTCATCAGGCGGTATTCTAACGGGCGAGGGAGCCAGAGCTATTGCTTTGAATTGTCTGTCATGCGGTTGTGGAAGCAGAGGAATGAGTCTATGTAAGCTGTAGGTGGCAGTTTGACAGGATGGAGAACTCCAGTGGCAGTGTAGGGAGTCAGCCGGGTGCAGAGGGGAGGGAAGGAGAACAGGACACTGTAGCAAGGTGGAGCAAGATGGCCACTACAAGTGCTAGGGCTGCGGCTCTAATTCGTGCTACAGACGATAGCAGCCATCCATTGCTGGGGATCACGGCGTGACTGACTAAGTGTTTAAGTGTTGACTGACTAAGTGTTTTACGTATCGTAGATTCGCTAACAGGGATGTTAGCATATGCCAGAGACTTTTGTAAGTCTTTAGCTGGCACTCTAGGATTCTTCTTCACCTCATTGAGCAGTCTGCGCTGTGCTCTTGCAGTCATCTTTACAGGACGCCCACTCCTAAGGAGAGTAGCAGCAGCGCTGAACTTTCTCCATTTATAGACAATTTGTCTTACCATAGACTGATGAACAGCAAGGCTTTTGGAGATACTTTTATAACCCTTTCCAGCTTTATGCAAGTCAACAATTCTTAATAGTAGGTCTTCTAAGGGCTCTTTTGTGCGAGGCATCATTCACATCAGGCAATGCTTCTTGTGAAAAGCAAACCCAGAACTGGTGTGTGTTTTTTATAGGGCAGGGCAGCTGTAACCAACACCTCCAATCTCATCTCATCGATTGGACTCCAGTTGGCTGACACCTCACTCCAATTAGCTCTTGGAGATCTCATTAGTCTAGGGATTCACATACTTTTTCCACCTGCACTGTGAATGTTTACATGGTGTGTTCAATAAAAACATGGTAACATTTAATTATTTGTGTGTTATTAGTTTAAGCAGACTGTGATTGTCTATTGTTGTGACTTAGATGAAGCTCAGATCACATCTTATGACCAATTTGTGCAGAAATACATATCATTCCAAAAGGGTTCACATACTTTTTTTTGCAACTGTACATTATTCAGAGACCTGCCCTAAGCCCTGGATTAGAACTGATGAGCTCATTCATTTCAAAGTTATTTGTGTTTATAAGTGTTAGTTGATAAACAAACTCAAAAACTCATGCGTGTGGAGTCGCTCTGTGCACAAATTCTGGTAATTCCTGGCATATGTAATCCCACATTCGCCTTGCTAGACTGGGGTAAATATCAAATATCAATATAACCACTGGAGGGCGAACCCTTTACTTATTTGTATCATGAGACAAACATCATGGTTGACTTCATTGTGCATCATAAATGTGAAGAGGCATTTGGGGAATTTCTCCAGATATTCCAGTGTTTATGAAAGCCCTCGGCTCTCCCGTTCTTGTAAGCAAACATCTTCTTTTTTTTTTTGTTCAATAAATTTTTATTCGTTTACAGAGAGAATATACATTCCAGAAGCAAGAGTAGGACCAATTGTCCTGCAAAAGCCAACATGGCTAATTAAGAAGAGAAAAAAAAAATTAAGGGTCAATCCAACAGGCAAAAACATACAATTCCAGATAATGAAATGCAATGAGTGAAACATATAAATATACCAACATCAGTATGTAGCCTATTGTACAGAAGCTAAGAGCCATGTATCCTCCAAAACTGTAAAAAAGGGATCTGGTTCAGGGGACCCGCAGAGCCTTCCCGCCACCCCAAAAGGGATCACGCTGTGGCTGGAGCCCTTCCCCCCCCCCCAGTTCTAGGCTCTGAGGTGTAATCAGATCTAAGGTATACCCATCAAAACCTAAAAGCCTCAGAGGTCATGTTAAGGCACATAGCACCAATTAGGCGGATAGGAGAGAAATGGTACCTGTCAAATTACCAGTAAACAAAACAACTTATGGGGATACAACAGGGTAATTATCGCTAATGGACCCTACCTCAGGAATGGCTGGGTCAGCGAGGGTGTGGACCTGAGTCCACAATCCTCAGGGAGAAAAGATAGAAAGTAGAAGAAAGAAGAAGAAAGAAAGGAAAATATTGGAGGCTATAGAGGAAGAGACCGACTAGGGAAGAGCGGGGGAGAGAACAGACGAATTAGAGTCAGGGTGTAGTGGGACATTAATGAAGGTTGCCCAGGGCTCCCAAACCTGTTCGAACTTCTCAGTGCGGTCCAGGAGCACACTCGCTATTTTCTCTTGTGACATAATCCAAGAGATCTTCCTCTTTGCTAGTAGGGCAGACACTCCTGACTTTTTCCAGGCTTTGGCTAAAGTCAGTTTGGCTCCTAAGAGGATAAAAGAAATCAGGCGTTGTGTAGTGCTGGACACTGTGCACACCGGAAAGTTAAGGAGGGCAATCAGTGGAGAAGTTGGAATGGGGGCTTTGGTAATCTTGCGTATCCAGGAGAAAACTTTGTTCCAGAAGCTCCGTATTCTGGGGCATCCCCACCACACATGTAACATGTCACCCCTAAGGTCACACCCCCGAAAACACAGGGGGGATGTCGCCGGGTATAGTTTGGCCAGTCTCGTGGGGACTAAATACCATCGGAGATTACTTTTAAACTAGCTTCTGAAAGGTTAGAATTGAGAATACCTTTGTATGACTGAAAGAAGTTTCTATTCCAAGTCTCCAATTTCCATTGTTGGGAGAGATCCTCCTCCCATGCCAACATAAAGGACGTTTTGGTGCGAGTGGAGGACAGTGCCCTGTAGATTACCGTGATTCCCCCCTTCTGCTCAGTGGTCTGGCCGCACCATTGTTCATATGATGTGATTCGGGGACTATCAGGATGTGCTTTCCATAACTTGTGGAGGAAGTTGGAGATCTGGGTGTAACGAAAGAGTTCCGATGGTGGCATGTTCAGGTCGTTAATGTAATATGATTTAGGGTGTTGGCCCATGGGTCTGAGGAAGTGCCCTATTCTATACAGGCCCTTGTCGAGCCACCATCTGAAAGCCCTCGTGTTTAGACCTGGAGGGAAAGCCGGGTTTTGGAATAAATGTTTTAGAGGAGTAATGGGCGACGTCAGCCGCTCGTTGTCCCTTAGACTGTCCCAGAGGGCAAATGAGTGAGAAAGTGTAGGGGCCAAAATAAAAGATCTCAATTTTTTCTGACACCACAAGAGATAGTCTAGGGTGTGGAGGGGAACTGCCTGGAGTTCAATGTGTATCCAATCAGGTAATTCCCAGCGGGAGTAGACCACAGATATCTGGGCCAGTTGTGCCGCCTGAAAATACCGAAGTACGTTTGGTAGACCCAGGCCCCCCTCCTCCCTTGAACGGAATAGGACAGATTTTGACAGCCTGTGACCCCTACCTCCCCAAACAAATTTAATGACTTTGTTTTGGAATCGTTGTAGATGGGCCTTGACGAGGGGGAAAGGAAGTGCTCTAAAGAAGTATAAAATACGTGGGAGTAAAGTCATTTTTATTGCATTGATTCTACCCAACCAGGACAGGGAGTGTTGCGACCAACTGGAGATGTCTGCCTCCAGTTTTTGGAATAGTTGGGGGTAGTTGGCATGATAAAGGAGTTCAATTTTGGAGGTTAGCTTAATCCCCAGGTACTTGATGGACTTGTCGCTCCAGTTAAATCAGAAGTCCTCCCTAATCCTGGCGAGCAGAGTTTCCAGAATGTTAATATTAAGCGCCTGAGACTTATTAAAGTTGACCAGCAGTCCCGAAATTTTCCCGAAGTCATCTAAGAGCCGGCAGATGTTGGGGAGGGATATTAGAGGGGATGAGACGAAAAGGAGTATGTCATTGGCGAATAGCGCACATTTATGGGACAGAGAGCCGCATTTAATGCCGTGAATATCTGGGTTGTTTCTAATAGCTATTGCTAGAGTCTCTATGGCTATGGAGAAGATTATGGGTGAAAGAGGACAACCCTGTCTGGTGCCTCTAGAAATTTAGAAAAATTCAGAGTAAAATCCCTGCAGACGCACCTGAGCCTCTGGGGTTGAGTATAGAGCATGTAGAATGTTTATAAAGGATTCTCCAAATCCCCAGCGCTTCAGGGTAGCGAAGATATAGGGCCAGTAGACAGAATCAAAGGCCTTTTGGAGGTCTAGAGAGAGGAGACAACCCTGTCGTGGAGAGGCATTATCCCAGTTTGAGTTGAGAAGAGATATGATATCAATTGCTCGGCGGATTTGGTCTGGGCCTTGTCTCCCAGGGATGAAGCCCACTTGGTCCTTATTAACATATAGGCTAATGAAGGAGGATAAGCGGTCTGCAAGGATTTTAGTCAGGATCTTCAGATCATTATTTATGAGCGATATCGGTCGGTAGTTGCTTACCGAGCTAGGGTCCTTCCCTGGTTTAGGTAGAACAGAAATATAAGCTGAGTTACTCCACTTATCTAGAGGGTCTCCCTTTCGTAGAGCATTGAAGAAGCGAGTCATATAGGGTGCAAGCGTTGTGGCAAAGGTTTTGTAATAAAGGACAGAAAATCCGTCCGGGCCAGGAGCTGAGTGCGACTTTAAGTTTTTAATAACTGCGCATACCTCTTCCGACGATATAGGGTCTTCTAATTTCAGGCGGTGTCTGTCTTCTAATCTGGGGATCTGGATAGCATCAAGAAATTTGTCTACTGAGTTTTGGGGTGGGTGATCGCCCCCACTATACAGAGATTTGTAGAAGGATTGGAATTCCTTCATGATACGTTGAGGGTTTTGGGACAGAGTGCCACCGTTAATTTTAATTTTGGGGAGAGCAAAAGAACGAATTCTCGGTGTGAGCCTACCCGCAAGCATAGATCCTATTCTATCTCCTTGGCAGTAGAATTGAGCTCTGTTCCAAAGCAGCCATTTCTCAGCTTTTGTAGTCAAGGCCAAATTCAGGGCTGTGCGTGCCGAGTCAAGATTTTCTGTAGGAACAGCGCTAGGATTCGCTTTGTGTTTTCTTGAAAGAGTAGTAAAATCCTGCTCTAATTTAGCTATATTGTTTCTCCTAGCCTTGTGTGTCTGGGAGGCTATTTGGATGAGCTTTCCTCTGATCACGGCTTTATGAGCTGCCCAGAGGCATGATGGTGCAGTGTCGGGGACATCATTTGATTGAAAGTAATGCTCAATAGCGCCTTCTACCTCTTTTACTCTGATCGGGTCACTCAAAATGGACTCATTAAGTCTCCAGCGGCCGTGTGAACGGCGGCCCGAAGGACGCTGAATAATCAGAAAGACCATAGAGTGATCCAACCAGACGGAGTCTCTAATGTATGACTTAGAGACCAGGGGTACTGCAGCGGTGGGAATAAAAATGTGATCAATTCGAGCGAAGGAATTGTGAGGGTTAGAGTAATGGGTGAAATCTCGCATTGTCGGGTTGATTTCCCTCCAGATGTCTACAAAACCGTGTTGGAAAATGAGTTTAGCAATACATAGACTTTGTTTTGTAGGTCTAGTGAGACGGTTGCCCGGTGGACGGGATTTGTCTAGGCCCTGGTCAAAGGCTATGTTGGAGTCTCCTCCGAGAATTACCGTACCCTCCAGAAGGGGCGATAGGGTCTTCAACATGGATTGGAAAAAAGAGAGTTGACCCTTGTTAGGGGTATAATAAGACAGGAAAGAATATGTTTGGTCATCCAGTTCCCCAATTACCAAAATATATCTACCTTCTGGGTCTTTATTTTCCAATTTTAGGGTGAATTTACACTTGTGAGAGAATACAATGCCCACCCCCTTTGTTTTATCGCCTGCATTGGCCAAGTAAAAGGTAGGGTATTTAGAGTGGAGAAATGTCGGGCGGAAACTTTTAGGAAAGTGAGTTTCCTGTAGAAGGGCTACGTCTACTTTTTGAGAATGGAGGTGTTGTAGCACTTTTCGCCTCTTGGATGGGGAGTTTAGACCCTGGACATTGTGAGACACAACCTTTAGAGGGTGCGATACTGGGGAGTTGTCAGCCATAGAGCAGAAGGGTGGACCATGCTAAGTAATCAAGAGCACTTACCGTTGTTTCTCCATAATCTCCAAAGCACTCAGTCTGCAAAAAAAATAAAAAATCCAAATCCGCTGGCACAAACCGAGGAGCCCTTCCCAAGTCGGTCACTGTAAAAGAACAAATGTTAGAAAGATGCAGGAGGAAAGATCCTATTGTGTGGAGGTCTGCTTTAATATCACTTGTGATCCTGTTGGCAATATTGTGCAGTCCCCTGTCCAGGAGCTCAGAGAATTTAGTGAACATGTCAGCCATGGATACTGGGAGAACCAGGCCCAAATCCCCAGGCTGTAGTGACTGTTGTGGCTGGGGAGGGCCGGCTTCCATGGGGGAGAGACCCAGCTCTTCCAGAGTCTGTTCAATTAGGGATTCTGTGGATGCAGGGGATACAGGGCCCAGGGCGAGTGTACTCACAAATTAACCCAGCAGTTGTGAGGGAGAAGGAGCCACGGCTTGTGCATATGTAATACGGTCCGGAGCTGTGTGAGGTGAAGCGGCCGCCATCTTGGGACTCCCGTCCCGTGAGTGATCTACTTCAAATGCGGGATTCAGGCTTCTCCTCACAGTCCCCGAATACATCAGAGGGAACCGCCGGGTGTCCGTTGCCTGTGGGTATCCGATCCCGGCCGAGAGCGGGGGTATTGTCGGCGATCGTAGCCTCAAACGGCTGGAGTGGGACGGAGCTCCCTGACTAAGCGTCCATGTCAGGAGCTGCCGCGCATTCGCCTCCAACATCTTTTCCATAGTGTATTGTGTATTCATTCTGGAGATTACTTCCTCAATGATTGGGGGTGTCTCAGAGCGCCATTCCTTTGCTGGCGTGATACGTGTGGCAAATAGGATATGCATAGTCACTTTTCTCATTAGAGGGTGAAATTGTTCCACACCCAAACTCAGTATTGCTAGAGAAGGGGTTAACTTGCACCTATGTTCGGTAGATTCTTGGATGAGGGACAAAACTTTTTCCCAGAAGGGACGTATCACTACACAACTCCAAAGTATGTGCATTTGATTGCCAGTGCCACTGCAATCTCGCCAGCACCTTGGTGAGGCGTATGGGTCCATTTTGTTTATACGAACAGGGGTGATATACCTCCTGTGAAGTCGTTTCTGGGTATTATCCCAATGGTCTACACACGCTGAATGGCTGTTGCTATAACGTATAGCTAAATGCCATTGGGGTAGTGTAAATTTGTACTGTTGGACAGGACCACCAAATGTGTTTGTATGTTTGTATGTACCTTCTTCTGTACAGCCACGGAAACAATGACCAGGGTAGTCAGGGGTAAATTTAGCAATTTTGGCTGGTACTAAGTACCATCGAGTGAGTATTTTATAATTGGTTTCCATAGCTAGTACATTAGGAGAGGGTGACTTAATTGTGGACCAATTTTTTAACCATTCTGCCTCATTTAGGGTATATTCCAAGTCCTCCTCCCATTTCCGCACGTAAGTAGGTTTATCCGTATAAAAATTTATTAGTAATTGAGAATAAAGGGTGGAAATTAGTCCTCTAACATGTGGGTCATTTTTGCAAGCGGATTCAAAACTAGTGAAGTGATTCAGAGGTACGTCGGAAATGGTATTAGATTTGGGCCTGAGACTTGGGGAGATGATAGGAATAATAACATATCGTCTGTAAATAAGCTAAGTTTGTGCTGGATTCCACCTAGTTCTATTCCTGTGACAGTTGGATCTAATCTGAGGTATTGAGCTAAGGGTTCTATTAAAAGGGCAAATAGTAAGGGGGAAAGTGGGCAGCCCTGACGTGTGCCTCTTTCTATATTAAAGTACCGTATTCCGATTTATAGCCTGCGTATTTTACGTAAGCTTGGGGTTTGTTATGGAGAGCTGCTATCCAACTAGTGAAGTGGGGGCCAAATCCCCATTTATGGAGAATGTAGTGTAAATAGGGCCAGGTTACTGAATCAAAGGCTTTTCTAACGTCTAGAGACAGGAAGCATGTAGGAATGCGTCTTTTTTTGGCTATATGCGCCAAAAGGACAGCTCGACGTACATTATCACTTGCTTGCCTTGTTGGCATAAATCCAACTTGGTCGTTATGTATAATTTTGACAATTATCTTGTTAAGGCGGGTAGCTAGAATTTTTGATAAGATTTTAATGTCCTGATGTAAGAGGGAAATGGGATGGAAGTTTGTGCAGGATGTGTTATCTGAGTGGGGCTTGGGGATCATGCAAATAATTGATAAAAATGATTCACGTCTAAAGGAATAGCCATCTATTAGAGTGTTGAATGCATCCACTAATATAGGATAAAGAGTTTCAGAAAATGTTCTGTAGTATAGGACTGAATATCCGTCTTGGCGAGGCCTTTTGTTTATTTTCAGTTCTTTTATGGTTTTCAAAACTTCTGCTGTTGTTATATGTTCTTCAAGCAAGATTTTTTTTGTGTGTGTGTTAGTTTAGTAAGATTTATTTTAGAGAAGAAGTTATCAGCTTCAGTCTGATTAAATTCTTTTGATTCTGAATATAACGATGTTAAATACTTACGCAATTTTTGAACAATTTTAAGAGGATTACTCGTGTGAGTGTTGTTTGATAGTTTAAGTTGAATTGGATTGGATTGTCTGTCAATGGATTTCAGTGCTCGTGCCAGTAGGGTATTAGGTTTGTTTGGTTTCATGTAAAACGCGTGTTTTGATCTGCGTAATGCCTTATCTGCTGATTCTGTTAGGAATAAATCATATTCCAATCAGTTTTTTTCCAATTGTGCTTTTGACGTAGAGGTGGGATTGTTTTGGAAAGAAGCAAAGGCGTTTTTTAAAGTTGGTTTCTAATTTTCGTGCTAGGATATTACGTGCCATTTGTCGTTGGTTCATTCCACGCATCACAGGCTTGTGCGCTTCCCATAAGGTAAGCAGAGAAATGTATTATATTGTAGATAATTCTTAATACCCTGTTCAATTATTTGGCTATAGGAGGGGTTCTTAAGTATGATGTCAGGGAGATACCATGTTGGGTCGTGGGCTTTACAGATAGTATCGGATATAGTGGTGAAAACTGCGTTGTGGTCTGACCAGGGAATGGAGATTATGCTGGATGCAAGTACTTCAGGTATCATAGCTGCAGTTAGAAAAATGTGGTCTATACGGGTGGATATCTTATGTGGGTGTGAATACTAGGTAAAGCATCTTTTTGATGAATTACATTCTCTCCATGAGTCTACTAAATTATACAGAGAGAATAATTTAGAAAATGATTGGTTTCTTGAGTTGCGAGAAGGAATATAGGACGGCTTGTTGAGAAATGGGAGGAGGACCTGGTTAGAGTCACCACATCTGATGACTGTACCCATTTTATGGGCATTTACCACTTGTCATAAGTGTGATAGGAATGGGGTTGGTTGTTTATTAGGGGTGTAGTACAATACTATCGTTACCCGCATTGTCCATGATATGACCAGTGAGAATTAGATATCGTCTCTCATGGTCTTTAATTTCTGATTATGAACCGGGTAGATCTGTGAAAGGCTATAAGGGTTCCTCTCCTTTTGGCGTTGACCGAGGCTGTAAAGACATGTGGGTAAAAAGGGCTCATATACTTAGGAGTAGAATTCACTACAAAGTGAGTTTCCTGTAGGCATATTATGTGAGCCTTCTTAGCTTGAAAGGAACAAAATGCTTTGGTTCTCTTCTGTGGTGTGTTGATTCCCTGAACATTCAGGGAAAGAATGTTTAAGAGTGCCATGATACTGTATATGATCTAAAAGGTAGCACTCACCAGTGTCTGGTAATGTCCGACTGGATGAATCAACCCTCGTGGACCAAAAGAAGGAAAGAGGAAGAGGAAGGACCAGTACTGTCAGGAGTATAGAGAGACGGAGAGAACTGAAAATAAAAAAGATAAAGTTAGACAAGATGCAAAATGTCATATATTGAAAAGTAAAGTTTTCCCGTGATGGGGGAAATGGTCCACCATCAGGGGGAGTGAAGCCTGCGTCGTTTGCCCACATATTATGGATGGGCAAACGAGGAGGGCAAATTGGGGCACACTGAACGTCTGTGTGAGGAAGAAAAAGACATAGTAATATTATTGAAAAATGCAGAAGAATTAGTAGTAAAATTAATACAAGTAAAACTCGCTTGGTGTTGGATTATATTAATCCTAGGGTAAATGAAAATATATAAATATCAATTATGGTAACCATCAGATAAAAATTAGGTTAGATTAGACCAGAACAGAACGTAAATCTTTAATTGAATCTTATTAATATCTTTGTATTATGAGAAGACCGGCTATCAACCTTGGGTAATGACTTTTATAAATAAAATCGAATAAAATAAGACCTTCCACTTTGTCTTGAATATTTTGGTCTCAGCAAAAAAAAAAAAGAGGTGTGGGCGGAAGGGGAGCTAAATATATGTTACATAAAATTAGACATACAAACATATATACAAACATTCACACTCATACATGTGTTTACATACAGTATATACTCACATTCATACAACATTGTATAAATATATGCATACGCCATAAATATACAAGTATGCTCTCTATCAGACTGGTAATTGGACTTGGACTAGGTGTTTCAATATAGTGCTTTGAATTTAGGGAATCAAATGAGTCATCTTCTGAGTTTCAAAAATAAGGGTTCGGTGAAAAGGTGAAAAGTAGGTAGGTAGGACTTAGTTCAATATGGTAAAATTTCGAGTTATCTTCTTATACTATTCAGTCCATGGCATCTTCTCTGTATTGTGGAGGATAATCCAAGCGACTTCTTTTGTGAGAGTGGGGATGATTTCCATTGTTTCCAGAAAGTTTGGACAATTTTTGTGAAGATGATGACGCTGATCTTCTGCATGGGGAACTGGGATTAGGAGCAGGTTCCACTAGGTGTAGATTTTGTAGGGTTTGCTGTAGTTCTTTCTCTGATCTACAGATAAATTTGGAGCTTTGATATGCAAAACGGATAGAAAAGGGGAAATCCCATTGGTAGTTTATGTGGTGATTTTGTAATATCAGAAGTTGGGGTTTCATTGCACGGCGTTTGGTTATTGTAAGTTGATAAAGGTCAGCAAATAGTTGGTACTTATGTCCCTGGAAAGATAAGTAATTTTTTTCCCTTGCTGCTGCTAACAGATTCTCCTTTGTGCGATAAAAATGAAATTTTGTGATTATATCGCGTGGCGAGCCCTCTGCCTTTTTGGGTGCAAGAGTGCGATAGATTCTATCCATTTCCAAATGTTCTATTGACAATGTAGGTAGAAGTTCCTGAAATAAGGCAGTAATGGTAGCTTGTAGGTCTGTCACTGACTCTGGTATACCTCTGATGTGAATGTTGGAACGTCTGGCCCTATTTTCAAAATCTTCCAGTTTAGATTGTAAAGTTAAATTTTCCTCCCTAAGATTTTCCATTTCAGCCATGTAGTCCTGTGCTGAATTTTCTATCTCATCCACTCTGGTTTCCAGCGCTTCTGTGCGGCTACCCAGCTCCCTTATCTCTTTTGTGAGGCTCTTTGTGATATGCTCTGAAGTTTTCCTCAGAGCTTTGTTAAGCATTTTTTCAAACTGCCTTAATAGTGCTGGAGAGGCAGGGGAATCTTGTGAAATACACTGTATGTCATTTGTTTCTGAGTTTGACTCGCCAGGGGAGTCTGTCTGTATAGGCTGCTGCTTCTGTGAGAGCGCTGAGGCTTTTAAGGAGGAAGGTACCGGTGCCATTTTAGCTGCGGCCCGCACTTTGGGTTCCTTAATGGAGGGTTTTTTGGTGCGGGTGCCTCCCAGCACCATAATTTTTGCCCAAAACGGTACCTCTGTGTTCCAGGGGTTGTCCGGTGTGTTCCTGTGTGCCTGGGACCGGCGGGCTCCACTTATTTTGTAGCTGTTCTCCTCACACAGAGCGGAGCATGTCCGTTCTTGTCAGAGTCTGCGCATGCGGCCCCGCCCCCTCTCTTATTTTCAGTCTACACCTCTTCCCTGGGTCAGCTCTCATAGCTTTCAATATAATTTCTACGCTGATGACACCCAAATCTATCTCTCTATCCCTTAACTCACTCCATCAGTCTCCTCACGCATCACTAACTTACTAACAGACATATCTGTCTGGATGTCACAACA
Source organism: Rana muscosa (assembly GCA_029206835.1). Taxonomy (NCBI): domain Eukaryota; kingdom Metazoa; phylum Chordata; class Amphibia; order Anura; family Ranidae; genus Rana; species Rana muscosa. The sequence continues at coordinate 435,516,830 of CM055117.1, forward strand.
CAACGGATTTATACCGGATGGAACTACAGGCATTAATATAAGGCAGGCAAATTTAAACCTCCAGGTACCAATGAAAAATGAGGGGACAAGGGCCATCTTGTCACTGGGTGCGGTTAAGGCCTTTGACAGCCTTGAATAGCATTATCTCTGGCAAGTATTAGAGGAATTTCAAATATGCCCCAATTTTGTTAAATGGATCAGAATATTATATGAGGCACTTAGGGCAAAAGTGAGAATAAATGGAGAGTGCTCTGAGTGGTTCCAGTTGGTGAGGGGGACGAGACAGGGGTGCCCATTATCACCCCTGCTCTTCGCTCTCGCAATGGAGCCACTGGCCATTGCTTTAAGATCCTCCCCGAATGTACAGGGATTTAGGAGGGCAATGAAGAGAAGGTCAAGTTATAAGCGGACAACATGTTGCTGTTTCTGGGGGATACGCAGACCTCCCTGGGAGCAGCAATGAATATAGTTAGAGACTGTGGGCAACTCTCTGGGCTGGAAGTCAGCTGGGAAAAATCTGTACTTTTGCCAATAAATCCTCTTAGAGAGCCGTTGCCGCAACAGATACCTCAAGTAAAGGTAGCAGACCAAATTAAGTATTTAGGAATTAATATCACAAGAGACCCGAGACAATATATAGCTAGCAATATAATCCCACTCATGACAAAATTAAAACAGAAATGTTGGGTTTGGAGCCGGCTTCCTCTCTCGGTGGCCAGTCGTTGCAATTTAATTAAAATGGTTTGGATGCCACAGATTTTGTATCTGTTGCATAATTCCCAAGTTTGGGTTCCAAAGCATTGGTTCAATAAAATGGACAGTCTCTTTAGGTAAATGATTTGGAAAAACGGCATGGCTAGAATTTGCTTGCGAACGTTGCAGCTACCGAGAGAGGAAGGAGGGTTAGCATTACCACACCCGAGAAACTATTTATTGGCGGCACAACTGCAGCATATGAGAGGAAGTAACCTGTCAGTAGAGGGGGATTGGCATTGGTAGACACTAGTCATGATACAGTAGTTGAGGCGGACTCTTTTTGCTCCAGGTGCCCTACAGTACAATTGATGGTAAAGAGCTGGGAAACCGTTAAGGCCCTGTTGGGCTATTATCGGTTTTCTCAATTTCCCCCTTTATGGAATAATAAAAACTTAAAGGAACTTAAGGCGATGGGGAAAATTAAGGAATGGGAACGAAGTGGCATTCATTTTCTGGCACAGCTGTATAGAGCAGTGTTTCTCAACTCCAGTCCTCAAGGCGCACCAACAGGTCATGTTTTCAGGAATTCCCTCAGATAAAACAGCTGTGGAAATTACTAAGGCAGTGAAACAGATCAAATCACCTGTGCAAGATAATGGAAATCCTGAAAACATGACCTGTTGGTGCGCCTTGAGGACTGGAGTTGAGAAACACTGGTATAGAGCAGGTAAACTGAAATCATTGCACGAGATAAGGGAGGAATATGCTGTCCCGAACCGGTCCTTTTACAGGTACCTGCAGGTTAGACATGCCCTGGACGCACAGCTTAGAAAAGGGACATTAGAGTGGAGTGAGATGCCCTCTCTCCGAAAGGTGGTTAATGCTAAGACATCTAAGGGGCTGATTTCGGACATATGGATGGATGTATAAGTGAGGCAGGAATGTGGGGGGTGTAGGACTCCCAAGTAGGGGGAAATGGGAGGAAGATATCGGACAAATAACTAAGGAGAAATGGAGTCTAATACTGGCATTGGGGCCCACTGTCTCGTTATCACCCTCACAGATCGTATCCCACTTATTTTTGGTACATAGATCACAGTACACGCCCGTGAAAATGTTTATGTTTGGAAGAAGACCAGATGAAAAATGCCCAAGGTGTGGGGATGTAAAGGGAGATCTGGTGCATATGGTCTGGAGATGCCCCAAATTACACATATGTTGAAGGGAAATAGTTAATAAAATAAATTCTGTATTTGGGACATCGCTAGACATAGAGGCTAAGACATGCATTTTGGGGCTTATAGAAAGGAATAGTTTTTCAGGAGACATACAGACAGCAATAACTTTGTGTCTGTTTCAAGCAAGAAAGTTGATTGCACAGAAGTGGCAATCAAAAGTCCCCCCGACGGTAAAAAAAAAAAGAATGGGAAAGTATTATGGCAGATACAATATGGAAGGAAAAATTGACATATAGAAAGAGGGGCAATATTTAAAAAAATGAGAGATTGTGGAAATTATGGTTGGAGGTGGAGCAATCCCAGTTACATGGAGATGGAAATGGGTTTGGATGGGCAAGGGGATGGGAGGAATGAAAGATGGCAACAAGTGAGGGGTGTGAAAGAGTAGGGGGATTACGCAAGGATTTTGGGGAGGGAATGGGGGGGGTCCGTGGGAAAGGGGGAAGATGCATTTTTGTACTGTTGTATAAGATGGAAAAAATATTCAATCAATAAAAAAAAATTGAGGTGGTGTGTCTAGCCGGCGTGAGAGACGGCTGCTTTCTAGCTGAGCTCCTGCTCCACGATACCGCAAGCTACGTGACTCTGCGACTGAGGTGATATATACGACTACCCATGGCTTCCCAAGAAGATGCTGTACCCGGAGCTGTCAGGAAACGGGGTTCACACCGACAAAACCTGCTAAAATTTACCGATTTTTATCCCTCCACGAGCGTCCAGATGTCCCAAAATGGCGCCGTGGTGAAACACACGCGCAGTTGACCAGAGACAAAGAAGCCTCCTCAGATTCCAGCAGCACGTCTTCAGTATGTACAGCCATTGAGTACACTACTAAGGGGGGCACTGACATCTCTCCAACTGACAGCTCCACCACTCGCAGCCCCATTAAATTTAAAGCGGAGCTCCACCCTTTTTTTGAAGTTTGTCCCATCCTCTCCAGCAATGTCCCCTGCATAACAATTGGCAAATTAAATTTTTTAATTTTAAATACTCACTGTTCTGTTGTCATCTGTTTGTATCTCCCGCCGCGGCCGGCATCAGCCTTGTCGCGTCATCCAGTCATCGCTAGGCCTCCTGGGAGATTGTGTCATCAATCCCAGAGGGCACTGGCCTGTAGCATCGCGTTATTTCTAAACAGGAAATGACGCGATGCACGTCGCCGCCCGGCGCCATTTCAATTGAGGGCAACCAGGCGTGTGTTGCCAGTGACACTCCACTGACAGCTCTGTGCTCAGTGGGCTGGAAACGGGGGGGGGGTGGATCCAGGCATGTACTGCCCAGGGCCGGCCCTACCATGGGACGGAGGCGGCCGCAATTCAGGAACATCCCTGGTGTCAGTGTGTGGGCAGAAGTGGAGACCGCTGGCTCAGCTGTGAATGAGCCAGCTTGTGACACACACCGCTTCTTCCACCCCTCTCTCCCTGCCTTACATCGATGAAGAGCAAGAGGGAGCGGGAAGATTAAACAAGCAGCCGTCGCCGACAGCCACATTAAAGCCCCTCCTGAACCATTCAAGTGAGTGAGCTGAGGTGAGGACTGTCACTGACCAGACCCGGACCCCTCTCTCTCCCCCTGTCTCCCTCTCTCTCCCCCTGTCTCCCTCTCTCTCCCCCTGTCTCCCCCTCTCTCTCCCTCTCTCCCTGTCTCCCTCTCTCTCTCCCTGTCTCCCTCTCTCTCCCTCTCTCCCTGTCTCCCCCTATCTCTCCCTGTCCCCTCTCTCTCTCCCTGCCCCCCTCTCTCTCTCTCCCCCGCCCCCTCTCCCTCTCTCCCGCCCCCTCTCTCCCCGCCCCCCTCTCTCTCTCCCCCTCTCTCTCTCCCCCTCTCTCTCCCTCCCCCTCTCTCTCTCTCCCCCCTCTCTCTCTCTCCTCCCTCTCCCCCTCTCTCTCTCCCCCTCTCCCCCTCTCTCTCCCTGTCCCCCGTCTCTCTCTCCCTCCTCTCTCTCGCTCTGTCCCCCTCCTCTCTCTCGCTCTGTCCCCCTCCGCTCTCTCGCTCTGTCCCCCTCCGCTCTCTCGCTCTGTCCCTCTCCCCCGTCTCTCTCTCTCCCCCTGTCTCTCTCGCTCCCCGTCTCTCTCTCCCCGTCCCCCTCCCCTCTCTCTCCCCGTCCCCCTCTCTCTCGCTCCCCGTCTCTCTCTCCCCGTCGCCCTCTCTCTCGCTCCCCGTCCCTCCCTCTCTCTCCCCGTCCCCCTCCTCTCTCTCTCTCTCCCCCTCCCCTCTCTCTCCCCGTCCCCCTCCCCTCTCTCTCCCCGTCCCCATCCCCTCTCTCTCGCTCCCTGTCCCTCTCTCTCTCCCCCCCACCCCCCTCCTCTCTCTCTCCCTCCCCCTCCCTCTCTCTCTCTCCCCGTCCCCCTCCCCCCTCTCTCTCTCTCCCCGTCCCCCTCCCCCTCTCTCTCTCTCTCCCCCCTCCCCTCCCCCTCTCTCTCTCCGTCTCTCTCTCTCCCTCTCCCCGTCCCCCTCCCCTCTCCTCTCTCCCCCTCTCCCTGTCCCTCTCCCCCTCCCCTATCTCTCTCTCTCTCCGTCTCTCTCTCCCCATCCCCTCCCCTCTCCTCTCTCTCCCCCTCCCCTCTCCTCTCTCTCCCTCTCCCCGTCTCTCTCCCTCTCACCGTCCCCCTCCCCTCTCCTCTCTCTCCCTCTCCCCGTCCCCTCCTCTCCCTCTCTCTCTCTCCCCTGTCTCTCTCTCTCCCCCTGTCTCTCTCGCTCCCTGTCTCTCTCTCTCTCCCCCTCCCCTCTCTCTCCCCGTCCCCCTCCTCTCTCTCTCCCCGCCCCCTCCTCTCCCTCTCTCTCTCTCCCCCTGTCTCTCTCTCTCCCCCTGTCTCTCTCGCTCCCCGTCTCTCTCTCTCCCTGTCCCCCTCATCTCTCTCTCCCCATCCCCCTCCTCTCTCTCTCCCCGTCCCCCTCCTCTCTCTCTCTCTCCCCGTCCCCCTCCCCTCTCTCTCTCTCCGCGTCTCTCTCTCCCCGCCCCCTCCTCTCTCTCTCCCCGCCCCCCCTCCCCTCTCTCTCCCCCTCCCCCTCTCTCTCTCCCTGTCCCCCTCCCCCCTCTCTCTCCCTCCCCTCCTCCCTCTCTCTCCCCTCCCCCCTCCCCCTCTCTCTCTCTCCATCTCTCTCTCTCCCTCTCCCCATCCCCCTCCCCTCTCCTCTCTCTCCCCCTCCCCTCTCTCTCCCCCCTCTCCCCTTCCCCCCTCTCCTCTCTCTCTCTCTCTCCCCGTCTCTCTCTCTCTCCGTCTCTCTCTCTCTCTCTCCGTCTCTCTCTCTCTCTCCCTCTTCCCGTCCCCCTCCCCTCTCCTCTCTCTCCCCCTCCCCTCTCCTCTCTCTCCCTCTCCCCGTCCCCCTCCCCTCTCCTCTCTCTCTCTCTCCCCCTCTCTCTCTCTCTTCGTCTCTCTGTCTCTCTCTCCCCCTCCAATCTCACTCTCCCTGCCCTCTCTCTCTGCCCCCTCTCTCTCCCTGCCCTCTCTCTGACAGCAGACAACGTGACACACTGCATGTGGTGGCAAGTGACACGCAGCATCTGATGGAAGGCGGCGGTGGCAAATGACATGCTGTATCTGGTAACAGGCAATGGTTCCCACTGATTCGGCATTATGGTGAGTTGAACTATTTCATTATATAATACAATGTAGTAATAGAATTTATGTGATTTGATCATCCTGACACCATATTAAGCATGGTGTCGGGATGTTTTCATTGCCAGCACCAGCCATTTACTCGAAAAATCACTGCTGAATTCCCCGTCAACCCTGAGACTACATTCCCCCCCCGGTCCTTGGTAAAATTGTCCCTGAATAGCAGTCTGGAAATGTGGTCATACTACCGGGGGAGCAAGGTGACAATTTTCCCCCGGGTTGCTCTGATGCCCCATACAAAGGCCACACCGCTTCCCTCAGACCCATTCCAAACTCAAAAAGTATGCATATTGCGCAATTACGTGTAGTTTTATATACTGTTTTTGTGCATGTTTGCAAAATTAAAGTGGGCCGGTCTGGGTAGAGTCCAGGGCCAAATTTTTGTACCAGTCCAGCCCTGCCGCCCTCCTCTCCAGCTGCCGCCTGGAAGTGTGAGCCCGAGCCTGAGGTGAGGTGTGATGGGGGGTTGATGCGATTTGTTGTGCTGGGGTTGATGCGATTTGTTGTGCTGGGGTTGATGCGATTTGTTGTGCTGGGGTTGATGCGATTCGATGTGCTGGGGTTATGCAATGTGCTGTGGGCGGGGGTTGATGCGATTTGTTGTGCTGGGGTTATGCGATTCGTTGTACTGGGGTGATGCAATTCGTTGTGACGGGGTTGATGCGATTCGTTGTGACGGGGTTGATGCGATTCGTTGTACCGGGGTTGATGCGATTCGTTGTACCGGGGTTGATGCGATTTGTTGTACCGGGGTGATGCGATTCGTTGTACTGGAGTTGATGCAATTCATTGTACCGGGGTGATGCGATTCGTTGTACCGGGGTGATGCGATTCGTTGTACTGGAGTTGATGCGATTCGTTGTACCAGGCTGATGCGATTCGTTGTGACGGGGTTGATGCGATTCGTTGTGATGGGGTTGATGCAATTTGTTGTGACGGGGTTGATGCGATTCGTTGTGACGGGTTTGATGCAATTCATTGTGACGGGGTTGATGCGATTCGTTGTGACTGGGTGATGCGATTCGTTGTACCGGGGTGATGCGATTCGTTGTACCGGGGTGATGCGATTTGTTGTACCGGGGTTGATGCGATTTGTTGATGCGATTCGTTGTACCGGGGTGATGCGATTCGTTGTACTGGAGTTGATGCTATTCATTGTACCGCGGTTGATGCGGTTGATGCGATTCGTTGTACCGGGGTGATGCGATTCGTTGTACCGGGGTGATGCGATTCGTTTGTACCGGGGTGATGCGATTCGTTGTACCGGGGTGATGCGATTCATTGTACCGGGTTGATGCGATTCGTTGTACCGGGGTGATGCGATTCGTTGTACCAGGGTGATGCGATTCGTTGTACCGGGGTGATGCAATTCATTGTACCGGGGTTGATGCGATTCGTTGTATCGGGGTTGATGCGATTAGTTTGACCGGGGTTGATGCGATTCATTGTACCGGGGTTGATGCGATTCGTTGTACCGGTGTGAAGCGATTCGTTGTACTAGAGTTGATGCTATTCGTTGTACCGGGGTTGATGCGATTCGTTGTACTGGGGTGATGCGATTCGTTGTACCGGGGTTGATGCGATTCGTTGTACCGGGGTGATGCGATTCGTTGTACCGGGGTTGATGCGATTTGTTGTACCGGGGTTGATGCGATTTGTTGTACTGGGGTGATGCGATTTGTTGTACTGGGGTGATGCGATTCGTTGTACCGGGGTTGATTCGATTTGTTTTACTGGGGTGATGCGATTTGTTGTACCGGGGTTAATGCGATTTGTTGTACTGGGGTGATGTGATTTGTTGTACTGGGGTGATGCGATTTGTTGTACCGGGGTGATGCGATTCGTTGTACCGGGGTGATGCAATTAGTTGTACCAGGGGAGATGCAATCTAGATGCATAAATGAATTTGGTTGATGAGATTAGTATTTTTTTTAAATGAAAAGCTGTACAGAAAAAAGTAGCGTGTGTATGTGTGATATATATATATATATATATATATATATATATATATATACACCAAGATTATATATAATTTCTTCAACATGTAGTATATTTACTGTTTCCTGCAGGGAGGAGGGGAGGAGAGGTTTGCATAGAAAAGTGTCAACTTCCTCTGACACTGCCGTTGCTATGGAAACCTGACCTGAAACCTATTACACTGGTTGTGTAGCACTGAGCATGTGCGAGATCTGCAGTAATGAAATCCAGGAAGTAATACCGTCTGTCTTCAGATGCCCACACATAAGATGGCCACGTTCTATTTCTAGTTTATAAACTTTCAATATCCTGTAATAACCTAACAAAACGGACCTCAGTTTACAGACTAACTTTACTAGAATACATTAAGGTTGTGTATTCTAGGGGTATTTTTATTTAAGAAGTGTAATTTAGGCCGGAACACCACTTTAAGAAAGCCAAGGGAGACAGACAGGAAGAAGAATCTGACATGGAGGAAAGCACAACAGAGGTCTCTAACCAGACTCCGCTTGAGCATTTTCCCTCCTCTTCTCAGCCTGTAACTATGTTTAATATGAGGGATATGCTAATATCATTAAGAGACTCTGTCCATTCAGATATGCTGATAATGTTAAAACCCATTAAGGCTGAAGTGCAGGAACTGCAGCATAGAATGACATACACAGAACATAAAATGGAGGATGCCTTCTCAGCCCACAATAACTTAGTGGATGCATATAAAGAGCAACAAACAGATATACAGAGGATGGCAGCAAAGTTAACAGACATGGAAGACCGTTCCTGCAGGAATAATATTAAATTCCACGGGATTCCGGAATCAATTCCCAATGTTGATCTGAGTAGGTTCATACGCCAAATGCTACACACCTTACTCCCCAAAGCAACCGACATTGAGCTAACGATTGATAGGGCGCACAGACTGCCAAAACCGAACTTCCTTCCAGACACAGTACCAAGGGATGTACTAGCACGTATACACTACTACCATATAAAAGAGGATGCTATGCGAGCCACGTGGAATAATCCCCAAATGACTGGACAGTATGCGAGCATTGCCTAATTCACAGATCTCTCGCAAGCCACTATACAACATAGGAAGAAACTCCTTACAATCACTAAAGCTTTACGTAATCATAGCATTGCCTACAGATGGGGGACCCCTTCAAAACTCACGGTGACCTACCATGGCAAGCCGTTTAACATACACTCATTGGAATCAGGCCTTCGTCTTCTTAGAGAATGGGATATTCTTCCTGTTGAAGAACCAGCGGCTAGGCGACGTGAACCACCTAAAGTTCAAAAGGACTGGTCTAATTCCTAAATCGGGACCTCAAGATGATAGATACCTCATACACATCTACAATTGCGGTTGAAAGGAGCATAATGATTCATTAGATACCCAGGAATACTTTCCCTATCGCCATGTTGGCGAGGAATGGGCACCCTTGGATAACAAGCAGCTTAGTCTGCCTCTGGATGCCGGGGCTGGCTCCGGACTCTTTTTTACTTTTTGTTCGTCTTCTCTTTTTTCTCTTTTTTTTTTTATATAGTGATATCCTCATCTTTTACATTCATATGCCTGTTTGCTCATGTAGCGGCCCCCTTCACCCCGTCCTCTTTAGCCTAGGGGTATGTCACACGACAGGGGTGAGGTGCGCTACGGCCCATGTCCTCCCCACTACTTGCGGGCGAGGTGAAGGCCAATACCTGATGTTTCCTCGGGCCGGTGTGTCCGGAGCATGTACCGAGTCTGCTGTGCAGAAACCACCAAACCCCCCTTTGCTCCCATTAACAGAGTCCATACACCGATCACAGTCCAACGGTTAGATTTATTTCGTATCTTCAGTTACAAGGCAATGCGATGGCATGATACGGTGGGATGAGCAGGTCGAGGCACTATACTGATCTGGGTCCCTACACCCCCTATGCTATGACCAAGGGTTGTAGGAGTCTTGACATGAATACCTCCGTTGCGCTGCGGGCCTCTATCAGGGGAAGATGTCCTCCAAGGGAGTTACTGAAGGCCCATCCGTCACCGGGTTGACACTACACCGGGACTTCGAACGAGTGACCTCCCCAGCCTCCTCACCTCAGATGCGGGTCCCCCTCGCAAGGGGCGCCCTGGAGCAACTCCACCCTCGCGGGACCCAGTCGGAGTCACCGGGTCCCAGGCCTCCTCAATAGTACCTCATCCCAGGCTGAAGGTGCCTGGGATGGACTCCATCTTCATCCCGGCCAGGCCTAGGGTGCCTAGGCCGGAACCTTGAACCGCCCGCACCCAGGCCTAAGGTGCCTGGGTGCGTGAAGAGATGATCCCCGAAGACAGACCTCGTGGCAAGGGCGTCTCCCCCTTTTATCTCCTCCCGTCGATACCACGGCGGGTTCCCCGCCCCGACCGTACCATCTCCAGGAAGGGACAAAGAAGGGTAGCACTGCGGTAGTGATTCTACCCCGAGCCAGTAGGTACACTGACACCTACTGGTCGAAGAGAAAATTACACCACCCAATCCTCCACGAATAAGAAAAAGGGGTCTGAACCCTAACATAATTACACACTTGGGTCACACTACTCACCAAGTGTACCCCACTAAATTGAGGACCCCGCTACACTCACAATGCTGTTTTTCCTTTATCATCTCCTCAAAGGCAGATATGATTATTATGCAGTCCCTACCAAATTACAACTGGACATCGGAAGTTAACATTGCCACTAGATGGCGACATTCCCCTTTCTTTGATTCTGCTGTTTGTAAGTATAAACCTGTTTTGTACTTGCTGATTTTTTGGACAACACGTGTTGCTCTCAGCGTCTGTTTATACATGAAGCATTGGTTGATCATATCCTAGTTTATGGTGACTATTAAGTTTGTTTCTCTTAATGCTAAGGGTTTAAACAGCCCTTTCAAACGATGTCTTCTTTGGTCCGAAGCCCAAAAACTGAGAGGAGACGTGTTGTGTGTACAAGAGACTAATTTTTCGGTTACTAAAGCTCCAAAATGCTCTCATAGACTTTACCCACATATTTTTTTTTGCGAATGCTGACACAAAACACAATGGAGTTTTCATTGCAATCAAAAACTTGATCGCATTTTCTTTAGAGGATATCATTAAAGACTCAAAGGGCCGCTATATAATTTTGATATGTACTTTAAATAATGTTTTGTATACCATTGTAACAGTATATGCCCCAAACCAAGGACAAATAAACTTTTTGAGGAGTCTTCTCAAAAAGGTTAAGTCAATTTGTAAAGGATACCTCCTCTTACTAGGGGACTTTTGCAAATATGATTTTTATTAAGTTTTTAAAGTTGGGGTAGAGCCCCAAGAAATACAATAATAACTCAAAACAGCGAAGGTCGCAGCCTCCTGAATATACATTACATTGGGTAGTGTTATACAACATTGAATTTCAGGTGTTCGTATAGTTAACACATTATTGCCTTGGTCTAGTAGGACATCCAGTCAACACCAGTGGGTATCATGCATCATGAAACCTAGAGTAAACACCCTACGGAAAGCGTATGCTAGGCATGTTAGGGTCTGCGCCGAAATAGAGAAAAGGAAAGTAGGAAAAGTAAGATGAGAATAAGAGAGAGGTGGGGTGGGGAAGGGAAGGGGGTGGAAGGGAGAGGGGGAGCAAGGTGGGTGGGGGGGGTGGTGGCGTTTCTGGTACATTAATCTGTGTTCAGATTTAAAAGTAACTCAGGTTCCGAGAAGGGTTTTACCTTCTTCCGAGTAAATAAACATGTTCCACATAGTCCAAGTCTTTTTATAAGCTTCTTGTCTGTCCTGGGTAGTCTTGAGCGAACCCGAACTGTAAAGTTCGGGTCCGTACCGAACTTTAGCTTTTTCCCGAACCCGAACCCGGACTTTGCGCAAAAGTCCGGGTTCGGGTTCGGCAATCTAATTACGCAGTTAGAAATGCTTCAGGGGCCAGCCAATCACCTTTTGATTAGCTGGTGTGCCCTTAGAAGCCATCATAGCCATGCCTACTAATGGCATGGCTGTGATTGGTCAGTGCAACATGTGACCCAGCTTCTATATAAGCTAGAGGCACACAGCACACACATCACTCTGCTTCAGAATAGATAGGGAGAGGATCTTGTCTGCTGCTGCTGCTTTTAGGGAGAGATAGAAAAATACATGAGTTAGTCCTGATTCTGGAATCTGAGGGAAAAGATAGAGAGACAGTGTAGTGTAGGGCCAGGTTCCTGTTTTTTGCTTTTAGGGAGAGAGATATACAGTATTATATAGGAATAGGAGTCCAGATTCAGAGATATAACTCAGCGATCTGCATAGGTTTACCTGTTTGTGTTGCAGTGCAGTCTTTTTACACTGCTATGAGCCCAGTGTCAGAGAAAATCTACCTTTTATCTGCAAGCTCAGTGCACCAGCACTGCATATATTACGTTGAGAGATACACCGTTTCCATACTGTGGGTGTATTCTGCTCTTGGAAAAAGATCCATTTAGGACAAAAAAAAGGCACTTTATTGTGCTCTTTTCCAAAAGACCCATTAAGGGCAAAAAAATAAAAAAAATCCATTTTATTTTGCTCGTGCAAAAAAAGACCCGTTTAGGGCAAAAAAAAAAAAAATTTGCACTTTAATGTACGCTTGCAAAAAGACCCATTTAGGGCCACAAAAAATATTTTGCAGTGTGTTATACATATGTGGAGGCGTGTGAAATAAACCATTTCTATATATTTGTCTTCTACTGTGCTATACTAAAAAAACAACATTTTTTTTGAATAGCATTTTCTGCAGTTCTGTAGCTGTGCGATTCAGCGGTTACGTACTGTGGGTGTGTTGTGGTCTTCCAAAAAACGCCATTTAGGGCCACAAAAAATATTTTGCAGTGTGTTATACATATGTGGAGGTGTGTGAAATAAACAATTTCTATATAGTTTTCTTCTAGTGTGCTATACTAAAAAAAAAACATTTTTTTTGAATAGCATTTTCTGCAGTTCTGTAGCTCTGCGATTCAGCAGTTACGTACTGTGGGTGTATTGTGGTCTTCCAAAAAACACCATTTAGGGCCACAAAAAATATTTTGCAGTGTGTTATACATATGTGGAGGTGTGTGAAATAAACAATTTCTAAATAGTTTTCTTCTACTGTGCTATACTAAAAAAAAAAAAAATTTTGAATAGCATTTTCTGCAGTTCTGTAGCTGTGCGATTCAGCAGTTACGTACTGTGGGTGTATTGTGGTCTTCCAAAAAACGCCATTTAGGGCCACAAAAAATATTTTGCAGTGTGTTATACATATGTGGTGTGTGAAATAAACAATTTCTAAATAGTTTTCTTCTACTGTGCCATACTAAAAAAACAAAATTTTTTTTGAATAGCATTTTCTGCAGTTCTGTAGCTGTGCGATTCAGTGGTTACGTACTGTGGGTGTGTTGTGGTCTTCCAAAAAATGCCATTTAGGGCCACAAAAAATATTTTGCAGTGTGTTATACATATGTGGAGGTGTGTGAAATAAACCATTTATATATAGTTTTCTTCTACTGTGCTATACTAAAAAAAAAACATTTTTTTTGAATAGCATTTTCTGCAGTTCTGTAGCTGTGCGATTCAGCGGTTACGTACTGTGGGTGTGTTGTGGTCTTCCAAAAAACGCCATTTAGGCCAACAAAAAATATTTTGCAGTGTGTTATACATATGTGAAGGTGTGTGAAATAAACAATTTATATATAGTTTTCTTCTACTGTGCTATACTAAAAAAACAACATTTTTTTTGAATAGCATTTTCTGCAATTCTGTAGCTGTGCGATTCAGCGGTTACGTACTGTGGGTGTTTTCTGCTCTTCCAAAAACACCCATTTAGGGCAAGATCCTAAATTTGGAAAATATGAGGAGAAGGTCAAAGGGACGTGGTGGCCCCGGTCGTGGTGCTGCTCGTGGAGCTCCTGTTGCAGGGAGAGGACGTGGTGGATCTGTGCCAGATACACGCACAAGTGAAACACCTTCCTCAGGTGCGAGTAGGCGACCGAGCCTGCGGCGGTATTTTGTCGCGCCTAATGAGGCTGTACGAATGTTTAGGCCAGGACAAGTACAGGCGATAGTAGATTGGGTTGCTGACAGTGCCTCGGGTTCCTTCACATTGTCTCCCACCCACTCTTCTGATGAAAGATCAGAGTTGGCACCTGAAACCCATGTCCATCAGTCTTTCACCTCACCCCCTTGCAAATCAGCCAAGCAGTCTGAGCCCCAAATCATTCAGCAGTCTCTTCTGCTTTTCGATGACTCTGTTAGCAGGGTTTCCCAGGGCCATTCACCTAGCCCTGCCCCAGAAGTGGAAGAGATTGAGTGCACTGATGCCCAACCACTTATGTTTCATGATGAGTACATGGGAGGACCATCACAGCACGTCTCGGATGATGACAAAACACAGGTGCCAACTGCTGCTGCTTTCGCAATTGTGCAGACAGACAAGGAGGGCAGGGGTGAAGACTGGGTGGAAGATGATGTGGAGGACGATGAGGTCCTCGACCCCACATGGAATCAACGTTATGCAGGTGACCAGTGTAGTTTGGAGGAAGAGGCGGTGGTCGCACAGAGCCACCAGCACAGCAGAAGAGGGAGCAGGGTGCAAAAGCAGAGCGTCCATCCCCTAGACAATATGTCTGCTACTGCCCAACGCAGCAAGGGACCGAGCACACCAAAGCCAGGTCCAAGGAGTTCCCTAGCGTGGCAGTTCTTCACACAATGTGCTGATGACAAGACGCGAGTGGTTTGCACGCTGTGCAATCAGAGCCTGAAGCGAGGCATAAACGTTCTCAACCTGAGCACAACCTGCATGACCAGGCATCTAAGTGCAAAGCACGAGCTGCAGTGGAGTAGACACCTCAAAAACCAAGAAAGGTCTCTGGCTCCTCCTGCTTCCTCTTCTGCTGCAGTCTCGGCCTCTTCATCCACCTCTGTAGTGACAGTGGCACCTGCCACCCTGCAAACAGATGATCTGCCAGCAACACTACCACCTGGGTCACCAACCATCTCCACAATGTCCCATGGAAGCGTTCAGCTCTCTATCTCCCAAACATTGGAGCGGAAGAGGAAGTACCCCCCTAGCCACCCGCGATCCCTGGCCTTGAATGGCAGCATTTCAAAACTCCTGGCCTTTGAAATGCTGAAATTCCGTCTGGTGGAGACGCAGAGTTTTAAAAGCCTGATGGCATTGGCTGTCCCACAGTATGTCGTGCCCAGCCGCCACTACTTTTCCAGGCGAGCCATCCCTTCCCTGCACTACCAAGTGGGGGACAAAATCAGGTGTGCACTGCGCAACACCATCTGTGGCAAGGTCCACCTAACTATGGATGCGTGGACCAGTAAGCACGGTCAGGGACGTTATATCTCCCTAACAGCACACTGAGTAAATGCAGTGGCGGCTGGGCCTGAGGCAGATAGCAGTTTGGCGCATGTCCTTCCACCACCGAGGATTGCAGGGCGCTTCAGTTTGCCTCCTGTTGCTAACTCCTCCTACTCCGCTTCCTCATCCTCTACCGCCTCCTCATCCGGTCAGCGTAACACCTTCACCACCAACTTCAGCACAGCCAGGGGTAAACGACAGCAGGCAGTTTTAAAACTTTCCTGTTTGGGGGAAAAACCCCACACCGCGCAGGAGTTGTGGAGGGACATGGAACAACAGACCAATGAGTGGTTGCTGTCAGTGAGCCTCAAGCCCGGCCTGGTGGTGTGCGATAATGGGCGAAATCTCGTAGCAGCTCTGGGCCTAGCCGGTTTGACGCACATCCCTTGCCTGGCGCATGTGCTGAACTTGGTGGTCCAGAGGTTCCTTAAAAATTACCCCAATATGCCAGAGCTGCTGCAGAAAGTGCGGGCTGTGTGTGCGCACTTTCGGTATTCTCACCCTGCTGCTGCTCGCCTGTCAGCGCTGCAGCGTAACTTCGGCCTTCCCGCTCACCGCCTCATATGTGACATGCCCACAAGGTGGAACTCCACCTTGCACATGCTGGCCAGACTGTGCGAGCAGCAGCAGGCGATAGTGGAGTTTCAGCTGCAGCAATCACGCGTGAGTCGCTCTGCGGAACAGCACCACTTCACCACCAATAACTGGGCCTCCATGCGAGACCTGTGTGCCTTGTTGCGCTGTTTCGAGTACTCCACCAACATGTCCAGTGCCAATGACACCGTTCTCAGCGTTACTATCCCAGTTCTATGCCTCCTTGAAAAAACGCTTCGGGCGATGATGGAAGAGGATGTGGCACAGGAGGATGAGGAGGAGGAGGAGGAAGCGGGATCATTTCAAAGGCTTTCAGGGCAGTCTTTCACAAGTGGCTACGAGGGTGGGTTCCTGCACCAACAAACGGCAGGTACACAATTGTCCGGCAGAAAGGGCACAGTTCTGGAGGATGACGAGGTGGAGGAGGAGATGGAGGAGGAGGAGCCATTTTCACAGCAGGGTGGCACCCAGACCAGCTCGTGGCCATCACTGGTGCGTGGCTGGGGGGATACAGAGGACACAGACGATACACCTCCCACAGAGGACAGCTTTTCTTTGCCTCTGAGCAGCCTGGCACACATGAGCGATTACATGCTGCAGTGTTTCCGCAATGACCGCCGAGTTGCCCACATTTTAACTGGTGCTGATTACTGGGTGGCCACCCTGCTGGATCCCCGTTACAAGGACAACGTACCGTCCTTAATTCCCTCACTGGAGTGGGATCGTAAGATGCGCGAGTACAAGCGCACGCTGGTAGACGCGCTGCTGGTGGCATTCCCACCTGACAGCGGGCGTACGGTGGAAGCACAAGGCGAAGGCAGAGGAGGGGGAAGAGGTCGCCAACGCAGCCGGGGCACCGGCAGCACCTCAGAAGGCAGGGTTAGCATGGCTGAAATGTGGAAAAGCTTTGTCAGCACGCCACAACAACCAGCACCACCAGCTGAGATGGAACGTCTTAGCAGGAGGCAGCATTTCACCAACATGGTTGAGCAGTATGTGTCCACAGGCCTACACGTACTGGATGACGGGTCTGCCCCCTTTAACTTCTGGGTCTCCAAATTGGGCACATGGCCTGAGCTTGCCCTTTATGCCTTGGAGGTGCTGGCCTGCCCTGCAGCCAGTGTATTATCTGAACGTGTATTTAGCACGGCAGGGGGCGTTATCACAGACAAGCGCAGCCGCCTGTCCAGAGCCAATGTGGACAAGCTCACGTTCAATAAAATGAACCAGGCATGGATCCCACAGGACTTGTCCGTACCTTCTGCAGAATAGACATGTATACTGGTGTTGTGACAAAAACTGTCCGGCCATCCGATTGTGTCCGGCCCGTACTGCGAATGCGCAGCGCTTGCGCAGTACAGAGGACAAGGAGATTCACAAAATCTCCGAAGATGAACGGCGCCTGCGCCGTGAGTGCAGGTTCAAGCCCCAACATCCAAGTGGACATACGGTAGCACATAGTAACAGGGCCCCTCACGGGCTCGCTTCGATCGCCACGCTTCGGGCACGGCCTCACTTGGCTCAGCTTGAACCACGGATGGTGTGGCCTTCACCTGAACTCACCACGCAAGCGCCGTTCATCTTGGGAGATTTTCGAAATCCTCTTGTCCTACATACTGAGCAAGCGCAGTACAGGGTGGACACTATTCGACGGGGGACAGAATCCGACACATCACTGGCCTTACCCAGCTATTGTTGTATTTTTGAACCAGTGTTGGCTACCTCGTCCTCCTCCACCGCCGCTTCCACCTACACAGCCACATCCACCGCCACCTCAACCTCCTACTCCATATGGACCTCGTCCTCCTAGGTCAAGATTATAATTTGTATTTTATTTTTTTGTAGCGCACAGATCCTTTTCCCTCTTACCTGCCTTTATGTTGTTGGCTCCTCGCAGGAGGGAGAAAGGCACACCGCACTACCAGCCCGTACCCTCCTATATAAAGAGGTTGAGCGGTGTACTTGACGGGCCGTGTCCACAGCCGGAGTCAAAACTCCTCCAGAGGATGATTCTCACCTCTACTGTAGGTAGAGGCAAGTCCTTTAATTCCCAGTAAAGTCAATGTCCACACCAGCTGAAATTACAACTCTTATTCTCTCATGGCAAAATAAACTCTACTCGGATAGAAAAGGTTAGAGCAAAGAAACAGGACAGCTTAAGGTGTGGAGGAGGTCCAGGCACAAACGTAGCACATTCACTTCACTGCTTAGGTTTCTCAAACAGTTTTAGGTGCACGATCTCTGCTACAGACCTTGAGGTTGGTCTCTGCCACAGACCGGGTGTACAAGGCCCCTGCCACGGACCTGGAGAACTTTGGTCTCTGCCACAGACCAGGGTGTATAAGGCCCCTGCCACGGGCCGGGTGAATAAGGCCTCTGATACAGTCAAGATGACCTTGAGCTTCTCCTTCTACGAACCTAGCCCATATCAAGGGGAAGACATCTCTCCAGGGAGTCAACAGACCCTTCCTTCACCGTGACTCCTGCATCGGTCTATCAGAATGATCCTCCCTTCCCTGGAACATGGTCCCCTACACGAGGCGGCACCCTAAGACTCCTCGACCCTTAGCGGACTCCAGACGAAGGCTCTGGACTCCAGGCTTTACTCCCGCACCTAGGCCTCCATACCCAGGGCAGCAGGAACTCCAGGATAGTACCTCACCCCGGGCTAAAGGTACCCGAGATGGAACAGGAACACATGCACCCAGGCCGAAGGCACCTGGGTGTGGACCCCACTGGACATCAGCCCCCAGGCCAAAGGTCTGCCCCTTTTATATGCTCTCCCGGCATGCACAGCAGGTTCCCCGCCCCGCTGTACTACTGCCAAGAGGGGACACAAAAGGCACAGCACTGTATCGGCGGTTCAACCCTAGCCTACCATGGCAGCGCCACCTGTAGGCCGCAGGGAACTGCACACCAATACTGTCCCCCGAGGACAAAATGGTCCATGAATCCTACAGAATTAGGGTGTTTGAGCCAATTTACCACTCAAACACTTCCCTTAAATTTAGCACCCCGCTACATTTTTATTTCAAAGTATTTTATTTTCCCACTAGCTTATCCATTAAATTGAATAATTTATTCCAGAAAGGGCGTATTCTGGGGCATTCCCACCATATGTGTGGCATTGTGCCGTTGAGTTTCTGAGGTTCTTAATGACTTCCCGTACCTCTTCTGCTGAAAAGGGGGCCTCCAGCATATTTTTTTATTTTTTTATTTTTTTTATGTTATTTTAAGTTATTTCCCTATCCACATTTGTTTGCAGAGCGCTTGCCATGCTCTTAACAACATTTTTCTGCCATTTGCAGCCCTCTAGCCCTTTCCATTACTTTTTTAGAGCCTTTTTAGTCCTTAGAAGTCCGGGTCCCCATTGACTTCAATGGGGTTCGGGTTCGGGTTCGGGTTCGGGTTAAAGTTCGGTCCCGAACCCGAACTTTTTTCCGAAGTTCGGTCCAACCCGTCGAACCCGAACATCCAGGTGTCCGCTTAACTCTAGTCCTGGGCTGTCAGTATCAGATCTTCCATTTTATTTATATCTTCCACTTTCCGCAGCCACATTGCTGTGGTCGGTGGATTTTGTTGTTTCCAAAGTATGGGAATGCAAGACTTAGCTGCATTTGTCAGGTGGCGTAGTAGGGACTTTTTGTATTTTCTGGGGGAAAGAGTCGATACATGTAGTAGGAAGAAAGCTGGGTCATTCGGGATCTGGTACTCTGTAAATTTTTGGGATATAGTTCGGACCGCTGCCCAGAATGCTACCAGCCTGGGGCAGGACCAAAATATATGTAGCATTGTTCCCCTCTCTTCCCGGCACCACCAACAGTGTTCTGGAGTGTCTGGGAAGATCACATGTAGGCGGCTGGGTGTTAAGTACCACCTCGTAAGAATTTTATAGTTTGTCTCCTGTATTTTCGTGCATAGGGAAGACTTGAGGGGGAATTGTATTATGTTTTGGATTTGGGGCGCCGTGAAGGTGCGGTTTAGATCTACTTCCCATTTTGCAATTCCCGGGAGGTGTGGTTGCTGAGTTGGTGTATTTAGGAGTGAATACATTTTGGAGAGGACCCGAGGTAATGGCTCTGTCTCTGAGCAGTATTCTTCGAATGTGGTCATAGGTCTGGTGTAACTTTTGTGGGTTTGGGGTTGTCTGAAGGAAGTGGTGCAGTTGTGCCGCATTCCAGAAGGGAAGTTGGAATGGGCCTGTTGGTTCCATAAGTTCTAGAATGGAGGGCCATCTATCTCGTATCACAAATTGAGAGGCTGTGGTACGGTTAGAGTCTCGTGGCGCCTGAAATTGTGTGGTTGTCATCCCTGGGGAAAATTTGGGATTTCCCAGGATCAGGGTTAATGGTGACATTTTGGTTGTCAGGGAATTTTGTAATGCCGCTTGTAAGCCTTGGCGGAGGGTATTGCCTATCAAAGGGTGTGATTTTGTCTCCGATGCTAATGCTTCGCTACACCACATTGCTGTTTTCAATGGGATGGCAGCCGGATGCTGTTCTATTTGTGCCCATAACTTAAATTCTTGGTGGCGGCTCCAATCTATAACTCTGCCCAAGTGTATTGCCTGGTAGTACCTTTTTACGTCTGGTAGCGCTAAACCTCCACAGTGTTTTGGCATTGAGAGTTGAGTGCGTGGGGTCCGTGTTTTTTTGTGTGCCCAGATAAAGCGGGTGAATAAGGCTTGCACTTGTTTAAAGTATGAGGGTGGTATTTTGATGGGTAGGGCTTGGAAGAGGTATAGACATTTTGGCAGTATGCACATTTTCAGCAAGTTACATCTTCCAAACCAAGAGTGAGTTCCCTTGTGCCATGAGTCTAAAATAAGTTTTACTTTTGTTATTAGAGGGGGAAATTCCGCTCATATATGCCGGAAAGTTCGGGCGGGATGTTAGTCCCTAGATAGGTCAGGGAGGAGGACGTCCACTTAAACTGGAAATTTGATCGTACGATAGGGATCATATGCGGTGGTATTGATATTGCCATTGCTTCTGACTTAGAGAAGTTGATCTTTAAGTTAGATAATTTTCCGTATGTTTCAAATTCCCTAAGCAGGTTTGGCAGGGACACTCCCGGTTTGGTAAGTGAAAAGAGCAAGTCATCGGCATATGCCAATATCTTGTGCTGCGACTGCCCGACAGTCACTCCTTGTATGTCGGGGTTCCGTCTGATTGTGGCCAAGAAGGGTTCTAATGAGAGGGCAAACAAGAGGGGGGATAAAGGGCATCCCTGTCTTGTCCCATTCAATATTGGGAAGGGGTCCGACAGTACCCCATTTGCTTTCACCTGTGCTGTCGGGTTGGCATATATTCCGGTTATCCTATTTAACATTACTTCTCCCAGACCCACGTGTCTGAGAACTGTAAACATAAACGACCAGTTCACCCGATCGAAGGCCTTTTCGGCGTCGGTGTTCAGCAGTACACACGGGGTATTTGTGGCTCTCACCCGGCTGTGGAGTTTGAGCCGCGGATCTGGTAGATCTATTATTCCTGTTTGTGGATCTCTTTCTCTAGGTCAGTGGTTCTCAACTCCTGTCCTCAGGACCCACTAACAGGCCAGATTTTAAGTATTACCTTGGTGAGATGCAGATTAGAATACTGCAATCCCTGAGCAGCAAATTATATCACCTGTGATGCATTTCAGTTATCTTGCAAACCTGGCCTGTTGGTGGGCCCTGAGGACTGGAGTTGAGAACCACTGCTCTAGGTGTACATATTGTGCTGAATTAGCAGTAATCATCAGATTGGATGTGAGACGGCCGGGAGCTCTGTAAGTTCACGTCTCTATCCCTCCATGTCCAGGCCACGCCCCCTACTAGGGGACTTTAACTCGGTGATTGACCCCCATATTGATTGCTCACCCTCTAAATAACACCATAAATCTATATTTCAATCTACTATACATAGAGAATCCTTATATGATGTCTGGAGATGTCATCATCCGGAGGAGAAAGACTTTACGTTTTTTTCCAATCCTCATGGATCTTATTCTAGAATAGATCTGATCCTTACAGATTTATCTTCCCTATACAAAACTAAAATGACCACTATTGAGACCATCACATGGTTGGACCATGCGCCCATAACAATTGAACTAGAAGAACAACTTAATGTGACCCCTACATTTCTATGGCGTAGCAACACACATATTTTTAACAACAAGTTTCACCGAGAAAAAGTCAAAGCACAACTAGAGGAATTTTTTAGATTCAATGCCATAGAAGATACAACAGCCTCCACTAATTGGTGTGCTCACAAAGCCTTTATTAGAGGCCTACTGTTACAAATTGCTGCAAGGGAAAAAAAGCAAAGGTCACAGACAATTGATTTATTATTACAGAAAATACGCCACCTAGAAACACAAAATAAAAAAGATATGTCCCAAGATCTGATAGAGGACCTTAAAGAATGTAGACTGAAACTTAAACAAACGTTAGTCACTAACTATGAAAGAAAATTTAAACACCTAAGAGCATAATTTTACTCTTCTGGGAATAAAGCGGGGAAACTCTTAGCCCAGCAAATTAAAGTCAGGCAGGCCAAAACGAGAATTGCTCATCTACTTGATCCACAAACCAGTGCAAAAGTATCGCACCCTAAAGAAATAGCGAAAATGTTCAAAGAGTACTATAGTAGTCTTTATAATCTTAAATTAGACCCTAATACTACCCAGCCTACCATGGAAAATATAACTAAACTTTTAGACTCGGTTAACATTCCGACACTTGATCCTCATCTATTGGAAAGACTTAATGCCCAGATTACTTGTGATGAAATTGAACTAGTCCTTAATTCCCTAGCTCTAAACAAATCTCCAGGTCCAGATGGCCTTTCAGCGGAATATTATCGAACCTTCTCACCCATATTGACTCCACATCTAGTCAAAGTTTTCAATGAAGCTATTTCTTCAGGTTCGTTACCATCAGAACTGCTTAAAGCTATAATAGTCACTCTGCCCAAGCCAGGGAAAGAACCCAATATACCTCAAAACTTTAGACTGATATC
Organism: Rana muscosa; assembly: GCA_029206835.1. Taxonomy (NCBI): domain Eukaryota; kingdom Metazoa; phylum Chordata; class Amphibia; order Anura; family Ranidae; genus Rana; species Rana muscosa. Next base: position 435,539,331 of record CM055117.1, read on the forward strand.
CCTCCTCAATACGGATCTTAAAGTATATGCAAAGATTATTGCCAATAGAATAGCAGAAGTAACGCCATCTTTAATAGCCCCTGATCAAGTAGGATTTGTGAAAGGACGTCAAGCTCCTGATGGCACCCACAGAATACTTAATCTCCTTCGTATAGCCGAAAGCCGTAAATTACCCACTGCCTTTATAGCTTTAGATGCTGAAAAGGCTTTCGATAGGGTACATTGGTGGTATTTACATGCTACCCTCTCAAAATTTGGTTTTACTGGTATTATTTTATCAGCTATTTGAGCGCTATATACTAACCAATCGGCCCAGGTATTTACCTCCTCTGTACTCTCCGATACCTTTATTATAACTAATGGGACTAGACAGGGGTGCCCCCTTTCGCCCTTAATTTTTACACTAGTTATGGAACCATTTGCGGCTGCCATCAGGAGTTCCCCGACAGTAAAGGGCATTACAGTAGCTGGTAATGATCATAAATTGGGATTGTTTGCAGATGATGTCATTTTGACGCTCTCGGATGTGTCTATTTCTTTACCTGAAGTATGCAAAATAATTGAAACCTTTGGAGCCATATTTTACTATAAGATTAATATATCTAAATGTCAAGTCCTTACAATTAATCTCATCCCAATCACACGGAAATAAGGATTTCATTTTTGTCCTAATTTTATGATTAATAGTAAGATCCAATATCTAGGGATTTATCTCACTGCCAAATCGAGTCACCTTTATGACATTAACTACAAGAAACTACTTCAATCAGTTCAGGCCGAACTTACTCAACTGGCAAAATGAGAAATTTCCTGGATGGGTAGGATAGCATCATTCAAGATGATGGTGCTACCAAAAATCCTCTATATCTTTAGGACAGTACCGATACCCCTCCCAGCACTTTTTTTTAATAAACTTAATACATCACTTCGATCCTTTATTTGGAAAGGAACTAGGGCAAGAATAGCTTTTTTGACTCTCACGAAATTGAGATCAAAAGGAGGTATGGGAGTTCCGATTATTAAATATTATTAGATCAGCTCAAAGCATGGTTTGACCTGTCTACAAGAAAACAATGGGTATTATTAGAACGTAATTTAGCACAAAATACTAACCTGAAAGCCCTACTTATAGCAGCGGCCACTACTAAACCACTGTACATAACAGATCATCCATCTATCTCTGCCTCACTTGATGCCTGGAAGGATCTTTTAAGTAGAGGTCAAGAGGTCACACATATGAAATTGGTTGATATTCTGCTTCAGCCCTTTGCATTCCTAATACCGAACCCTTCGATCCAACATTGGATAAAAGCGGGATACCATAACTTACAGGAAATTCCAGAAGAAGTTAAACTTAAAGATAGATTTATAATGCTACAAATTCAACACTTTCTACACACCTGTAAATCCAATGTCATTAGTCTAAACAAAGCAGTGTGGGAATTTTACCACGTGGATTCTACCCAAAAGAGAGGCATTTCACTTATATACTCCCTGCTACAGCCTGATTCTCCAATCAAAGACTCACCATCGATAATTAAATGGGAATCAGAACTAAAGAGATCATACTCTACTTTAGAATGGTCCCAAGCAATTAACTATAGTTTAAAAGCCTCACAATGTGTATCACATTGGGAAAATGTGTATAAGATATTATATAGGTGGTACATGACTCCAGTACGTCTAGCTAAAATCTACGCAGGAAAATCTCCAGATTGTTGGCGTAATTGTGGGCAATCAGGGAAATTACTTCATATACTATGGTATTGCAAGTCATTAACCGGTTTCTGGAAATCTATTTTCCAGTTGATCTCAAAGATCACAGGGATAATAACCCATCCCTCGCCAGATTTAGCATTATTGGGTCTTTCTGTAGGAAAATTTCCTTCCAATTTTAGAACAGTAATTCTTCACATCTTCTTTGCGGCAAGGTTGTCAATAATGTGCCAAAGGAAAAAAGATCTAGCTCCTGCAATCACAGAAGTTATATCTAGAGTAACCTTACAATGTTCTTATGAATACTCCTTTGCCAACGTCCACGTAAATGGGGGAAAATTCATTAAACATTGGGAAATATGGCTTAAAACGTATAACCTGACGGATATGCTTCAAAGTATTACTGCACATAGATAAGCAATTAAACAGCGGGATAAATATAGACTATAGTTGAAAGATGAGGATTAACAACTGCAATTATTGGTTACTGCATTTGTGGTAACTCTACTTTTCCTTTATTGTGTTCTATTTTTGTTTTTTTTGCAGGGTTATACATTTGTTTATTTTCCTAGCCTAGTTGGTTCTTTTGTTAGAACAAGATATCTTTTTTATGAGGTCATCATTAGGGATGAGCTTCGTGTTCGAGTCGAACATACGTTCGACTCGAACATCGGCTGTTCGATCGTTCGACGAAGATCGAACGATTTGGGCCGTTCGCGCCAAATTCGAGTGACGCGAACGGCCCACAATGCACTACGCCATCGCAGTGTCATCCAGGCGCTGTGATTGGCCAAGCATGCACTGTGACCCCGCATGCTTGGCCAATCACAGCGCCGGCAGCGAGGAGAGCAATGATTGGCCACAGGCAGGATGCCTGTGGCCAATTATTGCTGAGGGTGTTTAGTACACGCCCCACACTATAAAAGGCCGCCAGCACGGCGGCCTAGTGTAGTGTGTTCCGGAGCAGGGATAGAGCAGCATAGGCAGGGACAGTGACTGTTATTTCTTTCTTGCTTAAACTGGATTCCTTTAGTTTAGGGAAAGAGAAGGATAGGTAGGGAGAGTGTCAGTGTGTTTTGTGCTTGTGCTATAGTGTGCTTAAAAAAAACATTTATTCTAGGGACAGAAAACTGTAGGTAGGGACAGTGTCAGTTTCTTTCACTCTGCAAGTCCTTGTTTCCAGGGACCTGGAAGGACAGTGAGTGAATTGTCCTTGTGCTATATTGTGCTTAAAAAAACATTTATTCTAGGGACAGAAAACTGTAGGTAGGGAGAGTGTCAGTTTCTTTCACTCTGCAAGTCCTTGTTTCCAGGGACCTGTAAGGACAGTGAGTGAATTGTCCTTGTGCTATATTGTGATTAAAAAAAACATTTTTTCTAGGGACAGAAAACTGTAGGTAGGGAGAGTGTTTTTTTTCTTTCACTCTGCAAGTCCTTGTTTCCAGGGACCTGGAAGGACAGTGAGTGAATTGTCCTTGTGCTATATTGTGCTTAAAAAAAACATTTTTTCTAGGGACAGAAAACTGTAGGTAGGGAGAGTGTTTTTTTTCTTTCACTCTGCACGTCCTTGTTTCCAGGGACCTGGAAGGACAGTGAGTGAATTGTCCTTGTGCTATATTGTGCTTAAAAAAAAACATTTTTTCTAGGGACAGAAAACTGTAGGTAGGGAGAGTGTTTTTTTTCTTTCACTCTGCAAGTCCTTGTTTCCAGGGACCTCTAAGGACAGTGAGTGAATTGTCCTTGTGCTATATTGTGCTTAAAAAAAACATTTATTCTAGGGACAGAAAACTGTAGGTAGGGAGAGTGTCAGTTTATTTCACTCTGCAAGTCCTTGTTTCCAGGGACCTGGAAGGACAGTGAGTGAATTGTCCTTGTGCTATATTGTGATTAAAAAAAACATTTTTTCTAGGGACAGAAAACTGTAGGTAGGGAGAGTGTTTTTTTTCTTTCACTCTGCAAGTCCTTGTTTCCAGGGACCTGTAAGGACAGTGAGTGAATTGTCCTTGTGCTATATTGTGATTAAAAAAAACATTTTTTCTAGGGACAGAAAACTGTAGGTAGGGAGAGTGTTTTTTTTCTTTCACTCTGCAAGTCCTTGTTTCCAGGGACCTGTAAGGACAGTGAGTGAATTGTCCTTGTGCTATATTGTGCTTAAAAAAAACATGTATTCTAGGGACAGAAAACTGTAGGTAGGGAGAGTGTCAGTTTATTTCACTCTGCAAGTCCTTGTTTCCAGGGACCTGGAAGGACAGTGAGTGAATTGTCCTTGTGCTATATTGTGATTAAAAAAAACATTTTTTCTAGGGACAGAAAACTGTAGGTAGGGAGAGTGTTTTTTTTCTTTCACTCTGCAAGTCCTTGTTTCCAGGGACCTGGAAGGACAGTGAGTGAATTCTCCTTGTGCTATATTGTGCTTAAAAAAAACATTTATTCTAGGGACAGAAAACTGTAGGTAGGGAGAGTGTCAGTTTATTTCACTCTGCAAGTCCTTGTTTCCAGGGACCTGTAAGGACAGTGAGTGAATTGTCCTTGTGCTATATTGTGATTAAAAAAAACATTTTTTCTAGGGACAGAAAACTGTAGGTAGGGAGAGTGTTTTTTTTCTTTCACTCTGCAAGTCCTTGTTTCCAGGGACCTGTAAGGACAGTGAGTGAATTGTCCTTGTGCTATATTGTGCTTAAAAAAACATTTATTCTAGGGACAGAAAACTGTAGGTAGGGAGAGTGTCAGTTTATTTCACTCTGCAAGTCCTTGTTTCCAGGGACCTGTAAGGACAGTGAGTGAATTGTCCTTGTGCTATATTGTGATTAAAAAAAACATTTTTTCTAGGGACAGAAAACTGTAGGTAGGGAGAGTGTTTTTTTTCTTTCACTCTGCAAGTCCTTGTTTCCAGGGACCTGTAAGGACAGTGAGTGAATTGTCCTTGTGCTATATTGTGATTAAAAAAAACATTTTTTCTAGGGACAGAAAACTGTAGGTAGGGAGAGTGTTTTTTTTCTTTCACTCTGCAAGTCCTTGTTTCCAGGGACCTGTAAGGACAGTGAGTGAATTGTCCTTGTGCTATATTGTGCTTAAAAAAAACATTTATTCTAGGGACAGAAAACTGTAGGTAGGGAGAGTGTTTTTTTTCTTTCACTCTGCAAGTCCTTGTTTCCAGGGACCTGTAAGGACAGTGAGTGAATTGTCCTTGTGCTATATTGTGATTAAAAAAAACATTTTTTCTAGGGACAGAAAACTGTAGGTAGGGAGAGTGTTTTTTTTCTTTCACTCTGCAAGTCCTTGTTTCCAGGGACCTGTAAGGACAGTGAGTGAATTGTTCTTGTGCTATATTGTGATTAAAAAAAACATTTTTTCTAGGGACAGAAAACTGTAGGTAGGGAGAGTGTTTTTTTTCTTTCACTCTGCAAGTCCTTGTTTCCAGGGACCTGTAAGGACAGTGAGTGAATTGTCCTTGTGCTATATTGTGCTTAAAAAAAACATTTATTCTAGGGACAGAAAACTGTAGGTAGGGAGAGTGTCAGTTTATTTCACTCTGCAAGTCCTTGTTTCCAGGGACCTGGAAGGACAGTGAGTGAATTGTCCTTGTGCTATATTGTGATTAAAAAAAACATTTTTTCTAGGGACAGAAAACTGTAGGTAGGGAGAGTGTTTTTTTTCTTTCACTCTGCAAGTCCTTGTTTCCAGGGACCTGTAAGGACAGTGAGTGAATTGTCCTTGTGCTATATTGTGATTAAAAAAAACATTTTTTCTAGGGACAGAAAACTGTAGGTAGGGAGAGTGTCAGTTTCTTTCACTGTGAAAGTCCTTGTTTCAAGGGACAGAGAAGGACACCTGAAGGTAGCCCTTATTGCTTTTTTCCCATCTCCCTGCAGGCCATCTATTAGAATGTCTGGAAGGCAAACAAGGAGAGGCAGACAGTCAGGAGGCAATAAAAGAGGGCAAGCAGGCTCTGTGTCTGGGGGCAACAGTGCTGGTCGTGGACGCGGTGCATTGTCATCAGCACATGGCCATGGGACACGCTTGTCCTTCTTTTCGGCAGCTGGACATGTTGAGCCACATCATGCCGAAGACTTGGTAGAGTGGATGACCAAGCCCTCCTCCCCCTCCTCATCCTCTCTCACCCAGGCTCAGGGTACTGGAAAAGCAGCTGCCAAAGCGTCGTCTTCCCTGGTATCAATGTCAGACAAATCATCAGTCACTCCTTCCCTAGACCCACCATGTCCTCCTCCTGAGGAGTCCCCCGAACTGTTTCAGCACAGTGTTGGGTACATGCTCCAGGAGGATGCCCAGCGTTTCGAAGGGTCTGATGATGAAACCCAGCTAGAGGAAGGCAGTAGCGTGAGAGCAGACAGAGGGGATGCTCAAGAAGGACACCAATCTGGCAGTCATGTTCCAGCAGCTGCAGCATACTGCCAGATTGGCTCCAGTGATGAGGAGGGAGGGGATGATGAGGTCACTGACTCCACGTGGGTGCCTAATAGGAGAGAGGAGGAGGAGGAGGATGAGGAGGAGGCACATCTCCAACGAGGCAGGATGCCCTTTGGTGGCCAGCGTAAGGGCAGTACACCGACGGAATCACACCGCAGAGCTCCGCCTGTGCAGGGCGCTGCCTCTGCCCGTCATTCAAAAAGTTCTTTGGTGTGGGCCTTTTTTGAGGCTAGTGCATCAGATCGCACAGCTGCTGTTTGCAACATATGTCTCAAGCGTATATCGCGTGGCCAAAACATCAGCCGCTTGGGTACCACATGCCTGACCAGACATATGTTGACCTGCCATGCAGCTCGTTGGCAAGCCTACCTCAAAGACCCACACCAAAGAACAAAGCGGACCTCTCCTTGCACCGCATCAGCTGGGATCTCCAACCCCACTATAACTTCAGTCCTCTCTGAAACATGCACTGAGAGGAATGAAGGTGTAGAATTAGGTGTGTCACAGCCAAGTACTTGCGCCCACTCTGCTAGCAGTACACCGACGTCCGATTCTAGCAGGCAAATTTCCCTGCCCCAGCTGCTGGACCGTCGAAAGAAGTTCACTCCCAGCCATCCACATGCCCAGCGGTTGAATGCTAGCTTGGCTAAATTGCTAGCGCTTCAACTGCTGCCTTTTCAGTTGGTAGACTCGGCCCCCTTCCGTGAGTTTGTGCAATGTGCGGTTCCTCAGTGGCAGGTTCCCAAACGCCACTTTTTCTCACGGAAGGCTATTCCGGCTCTCTACCGGCATGTGGAAGGCAATGTCTTGGCCTCGCTGGACAGGGCGGTCAGCGGTAAGGTGCATATTACCGCTGACTCATGGTCCAGCAGGCATGGACAGGGACGTTACCTTTCTTTCACGGCCCATTGGGTCACTCTTTTGGCAGCTGGGAAGGATTCAGGACAAGGTGCAGTAGTGTTGGAGGTTGTCCCACCGCCACGCCTCCAAAATGCTACTACTGGTTGTGACACACCTCTCTCCTCCACCCCCTCCTCTTCTTCTTCCTCCATGGCCTCTTCCTGTGGTTTGTCCTATGAACCAGCGGTGCTCCGTAGCCGTTCACGGGGCTACGCAAGTACGCAGGCAAAAAGATGCCATGCCGTGCTTGCGCTGGTGTGTTTGGGGGACAGAAGCCACACTGGGGCAGAGGTCCTGTCTGCTCTGCAGGGCCAGGCCGAGAGGTGGTTGACGCCACGCCAGCTTAAGCCAGGAATGGTGGTTTGCGACAATGGCACCAACCTCCTCTCCGCCCTCCGACAGGGACAACTGACCCATGTGCCCTGTGTGGCTCACGTCCTTAACCTGGTGGTGCAGCGCTTCTTGGGCAGGTACCCGGGCTTACAGGATGTCCTGAGGCAGGCCAGGAAAGTCTGTGTGCATTTCCGCAGATCTTATAATGCCAGTGCTCGCCTGGCTGAGCTGCAAAAGGAGTTGAACCTGCCCAAGAACCGCCTTATATGTGACATGCCCACCAGGTGGAACTCAACGTTGGCCATGCTGCAGCGGCTGCACACGCAGCAGAGGGCCATCAATGAGTACCTGTGCGACTACGGCACCAGGACAGGGTCAGGGGAGCTTGGTTTTTTTTCTCCACGCCAGTGGGGCATGATCAGGGATGCATGCACTGTCCTGGCACCATTTGAGGAGGCCACGAGGATGGTGAGCAGTGACAGTGCATGCATCAGTGACACTGTACCTCTTGTCCACCTGTTGGAGCACACGCTGCGTGGAATAATGGACAGGGCACTTGAGGCAGAACAGAGGCAGGAAGAGGAGGACTTCCTTGCCTCTCAAGGCCCCCTTTACCCAGACAGTGTTCCTTCTGTCCCACCCATCGCACAGGAAGAGGAGGAGGAGGAGGAGGAGGAGGAGGAGGAGGATTGTGTCAGCATGGAGGTGGAGGCTGGCACTCAGCATCATCAGCAGCAGTCTTTTAGGGATGATTTACAGTCCCAAGAAACCAGTGGACTTGTACGTGGCTGGGAGGAGGTGGCTGCGGATCATGTCGTCCTTAGTGACCCAGAGGACTCCGGAGCGAATGCCTCAGCAAACCTACGCTGCATGGCCTCCCTGATCCTGCAAAGTCTGCGGAAGGATCCTCGTATTCTTCGGATCAAGGAGAGGGACCATTACTGGCTGGCCACTCTCCTTGATCCACGGTACAAGGGTAAGGTTGCGGACCTTATGTTACCGTCGCAGAGGGAGCAGAGGATGAGACAACTCCGGGAGGCCTTGCAGAAAGGTCTGTGCAACGCCTTCCCAGAGACTGGGAGGTTGCAAACTCCTGGTCCTGGACAACGAGTTGCTGAGGCTTCGGCCAGTCAAAGAAGGAGCGGTGGGGAAGGTGGCCGTCTGACCGATGCGTTCAGACAATTCTTTAGTCCGCAGCCCCAAAGTATGATCGGTTCCAGCAACCATCGCCAGCGTCTGATAAACATGGTGCAGGAATATCTAGGGGCAAGGTCAGACTTGGACACCTTCCCCACCGAAAATCCTCTGGCTTACTGGGTCTTGAGGATGGATCACTGGCCAGAGCTTGCACAGTATGCAATTGAGCTACTGGCCTGTCCTGCATCCAGCGTTCTTTCGGAACGCACATTCAGTGCTGCTGGAGGATTTGTCACGGATCACAGGGTGCGCCTGTCCACCAACTCGGTTGATCGACTGACTTTCATCAAGATGAACCAGTCTTGGATCACCACCAGCTACCACACACCTGATGCTGATATAACAGACTAATTGATTTTAACATGTCACATCCCTTCAAGACTGATGCTGATGCTGAGTGCCTGTGCTGTTATGTTGACTGGCTATCCTCCTCCTCCGAGTCCTCAATGATACGATTGATGATGATAGCTTGTAAGATCATTTTTGTTTATGGGTGCCGCCACCAGTGCCTAACGCCCAATTTTTCAGCCCCTGTTTAACAGGGGCGTGTAATTACAATTTTTGAAGCAATACTTTGCAACAGGGCTCATTGCTGTGCTCCAAGTACAGTATCTGTGAGGAGTTGCAGTGTTGTGCCACCAGTGCCTAAGGCCCAATTTTTCAGCCCCTGTTTAACAGGGGCGTGTCATTACAATTTTTGAAGCAATACTTTGCAACAGGGCTCATTGCTGTGCTCCAAGTACAGTATCTGTGAGGAGTTGCAGTGTTGTGCCACCAGTGCCTAAGGCCCAATTTTTCAGCCCCTGTTTAACAGGGGCGTGTCATTACAATTTTTGAAGCAATACTTTGCAACAGGGCTCATTGCTGTGCTCCAAGTACAGTATCTGTGAGGGGTTGCAGTGTTGTGCCACCAGTGCCTAAGGCCCAATTTTTCAGCCCCTGTTCAACAGGGGCATGTAATTACAATTCTTGATCTAATAATTCACAGCAGGGCCCATTGCTGCACCCACCAAGAGTAACTGTCAGGGCTTACAGTGTTGTGGCACCAGCACCACCATCAAAGGCCCAATTTTTACTACCACTGTTCAACAATTATATGTAATTAAAATTCCTGATATAATAGTTGACAGCAGGGCGTTCCAGCACCAACCAAGAGTAACTGTGAGTGCTTACAGTGTTGTGCCAACACCAACAACTAAGGGGCCTATTTCTGCAGAGTATATACGGCAGGTCCCTACTTTCAAACATCCAACTTACAAACGACTCCTACTTGCAAACGCAAGAAGACAACAGGAAGTGAGAGGAAATCTACCACTAGGAAGGAAAATTCTCTCCTGTAAGAATAAATATGGGAGAAAGGTGTCTCCTCTGTACTGATGCTTTATCAGCAATCCTTGTTTCAAGAAAAACACCACATTTCAAAAACAGTTGTCATTGGGACGGAAAGTGAGGTGAAATGTTCTGAACAGGGGCACAGACAGCAAAACAAATGTTACAGGGGTGATAACCCTTACCTATGTTTTCCAAAAAGTTTAAAAATAGATTTTTGGTCTGGAGCTACACTTCAACAATGTACCTGTTCAAAATTACAAACAGATTCTACATAAGAACAAACCTACAGTCCCTGTCTTGTATGCACCGCCTGTATAGGGCTGTTCAGAGTATATAGGGCCTTTTTTATTTTATGTGCGGGGTTCCCCTTAATATCCATACAAGACCCAAAGGGGCTGGTAATGGGCTGGGGTAGGGGGGGGGGGTCATGGGGTAGCTATGCCATTTTTCTTAAAGAATTTCATCCATATTACCGGGACCAGACATTACATTAAAGCCGCAAGCAGTTTTAAATGGCTTTTTTTTCCTTTAGAAGTGTCATTTTGTGCAGGGACAGTTCTAAACACGGGAAACACGTGGCACTTCACAGGCATACTTTAGACACCCCCCAGGTACGATATTTAAAGGAATATTTGACTTTTTTTTTTTCACTTTATGCATCATTAAAATGACTGCTCCCGAAAAACAACCGTTTTTAAAACTTCTTTTTGCATTGATACATGTCCCCTGGTGCAGAACCCGGGTTCCCAAACCCTTTTTAGGACAATAACATGCATAATAGTTGTTATAATTAGCACTTTAGAATTCGAACGTTCGCATCCATTGTATTTAATAGGGTTCTAATGTTCGTTCGAACTTTCGGTCCGTTCGCGGGTTCTGGTGCGAACCGAACCCGGGGGTGTTCGGCTCATCACTAGTCATCATACATGTTCTTAACACCGAGGGTTATCTTCTTGAAGTAGTCTATGTATGGAAATGACAATACTCACACTTCTTGAATATATCTTGATATATACTGTATTTATCGGCGTATAACATGCACAGGCATATAACACGCACCCTAACTTTAAGAGGGAAGTTTCAGGAAAAAAACTTTCCACAGCCCCCTGCGTATAACATGCAGGCACAGTTTACCCTCTATTTTCAGGGTAAAAAAGTGAGTGTTATACGCCAATAAATACAGTACATAATATGATTGCTTTCTTTTTTCTTATCGTTGATATGACCTTGTAACTGTGTATATTCAATAAAAACTTAAATATATTTTAAAAAAAACATTTGATTTAAAAAAAATAAAAAATTCCGCTGTCCTTTCAAAGGTCATCAGAAACATCTCAGGGTCATCATCTGCAGTCATCTTTGGCAATAGGTGGCTTACCCAAAAAGTCGGTATGTTACTCCATGACTCCCAGCCTTGGTCTGGTGCCTCTGCTGAAGCTTTTTCATGATGGCCTCAATTTGCTGCTGGTGTCTCTGTTCCTGCTGTGTCAGCAATTTCCTATGGTGGCCTCCGCCTGATGTAGGGCTTGTTGCTGGGCTGCTACGCTCTGTTACAAACCTGCATTTGCCTGCTGTTGATTTGCATTTGCCTGCTGTTGATTTGCATTTTCTAGAGCCAGCTGTCTCAGTATCTCCTCCATGCCGGCCTTATTTCACCTGCCCCAGGGCCCCCTGGATGGGTAACAGCACAGTGAAGTAGACACAGACCGACAGTAGGATCTTTGTGAAAACAAAACAGTGGTTTATTTCCAAGTCTGTGATTACAAGTGCAGGTATCAAAAACAGCAAAAATAAAACAAAACAGAAAAAAAAACCTTGCCACTTTGGGCGCCTAATTGCAAAACACAGGAACCTATCTACATGGTCTGGAACAGTCTACCGCTGCCCAAAAACCTATCTGACACACAGAAAAAAAGAGTCTTTTAATCATACAGACTTAAGCCCTGTACACACGGCCGTGATTCTCGCCAGGAAAAGAACGTTGTTTTTCCTGACGAGAATCTTGACAAGAAACTTGTCCCGGCCGAGTGTACACACGTACGATTCAAAAGAACCGCCGTTCTTTTGAATGGCACGAACGCGGTGACGTCATCGACTACGACGAGTGTGCGCTTGTCATATTCAATGCCGTCACCGTCATCTTGCTACACCCTATGCCTATGAAGCTACCGTGCATGCGTCAAAGTCATTTCGAGCATGCGCGAGTTTCCACGGCGACAGGTAAGTGTACACACGCTCGGGTTTCTCGTTGAGAAACAGGCCGACGAGATTCTCAACGAGAAAAAAGACCGCAGGTCTTCTTTTTTCTCGTCGGGGAATCTGGGCAGTTCTCTTGATGAGAAAACTGAAACCCGCATACATACAGCCGGTTTTCTCGGCAAGAAAGCTTTCCCGGCAGTTTTCTTGTCGTTCTTTGCCGAGAAAACCGGTCGTGTGTACGCGGCCTCAATCTCACCACTTAGAAGAAGCTACTCCCCAGTCCTACACAGGAATCTGGTTCCAGGGTGGAGCCTCTTGTTGAAGCAACCTGGGAGTTTTATAGAGCCCTGAGTGCTTCATCTGTTACACCTCAGCTTGTTAACCCTCATTGAGCCCTAAACAGGCTCACTACCTAGCAGAAACCCAAAAGCAATTAGTGTACAGCATAAACCTAGGACAAATATATCTCTCATCTTGGACACAACCCATAGATTTTCCTGGCTTCCTGTCACAACATATAACTGAAATAACACTGTGAATGCAAGTGGACTGTGAGTGCACGTGTGTTGCGAGTACTTGTGTATTGTCTTGTTGAGAACCGGTGTATTGTTGAGTATTAGTGTCAGGAAGCTAGTTGTTAGTTAAAGCGGCGCTCCATCCGCAATTTTTTTTTTAAAGTCAGCAGCTACTAACACTTTAGCTGCTGACTTTTAATCAGGACACTTACCTGTCCTACTCTCCCGCGCTGATGGCCCCCCCGATACCAATCCCTTGATAGGTGCAGGTGCCGCGCCGCCATCCACACTAAGGGAAACAGGCAGTGAAGCCTTACGACTTCACTGCCCGTTTCCTACTGCGCATGTGTCAGTCTCGCGCCGACTTGTGAATGGGCGGCTGCTCTCTGGGATTACACACAGTTCCCAGAAAGCAGCGCGCCCCATTCACTAGAAGAGGATGGGGAAGAAAACAGACCGCGGTTATGGAAGAGGCAGATTACGGACTTCCGCATTGCAACAGGTATTTCGGTGAGTATAATTATTTTTTTTCTATTTTTTTTTTTAATAATTTTTTTAGGATATTTTGTGAAAAAAAAAAATTCTAGGTGGAACTCCACTTTAATTTAAATTAGTGGGTACGATGCCCGACGGGTGTGGAGATGCGACTCGATGTACATCTTGTGGCATGTATGCGTTCCTTGATCATCCGATGGAGGGCGAATACTGCTGTGCAAAATGTAAGCACATTGTTTCCCTCGAAGCCCAGGTTCTGAATCTAGGGAAGCAACTGTCAACACTGAGAAGTCCCTCCATACTAATGGAGAGTTGGGATCATACCAGGCAGGTTCCGGCAGGGACCAGTACAGAGGTGGGTGGAGATAAAGAGGGGCAGGCACCAAAGCAGAGTAGATGGGTGACAGTCAGGAAGGATAGAGGGGAAAGAGTCAGGGAGGCCGGTCCTCGGCTGGAACATCCCAATAAGTATGCCCCGTTGAGTGACATTGGTAAAACCAGTCAGGGACCAGCACTGCTGGAGCTGAGTGACTCCCCTAGCTGCCAGGGGAATAACTCCTCCAGTGAGGGTGGGAGTAAAGCCAAGGAAAAGGAAAGACAAATTCTGGTGGTAAGGGACTCAGTTCTTAGAAGGACAGAGAGGCCAATCTGTCACAAAGACCTGAAGCGCCGAACTGTATGTTGTCTACCGAGTGTTTGGGTTTCGGCATATCACGGATCTGGTGGACAGATTACTGGGAGGGGCTGGGAAAGACCCGGCTGTCATGGTACATGTTTGCCCCAATGACAAAGTCAGAGGAAGATTGAGTGTCCTAAAAAACGATTTTAGGGACTTAGGAGCTAAATTGAGGAAAAGGACCTATAAGGTAGTATTCTTAGAAATACTACCAGTACCTCGAGCCACACCAGAAAGGCAGAGGGAGATTAGGGAAGTAAACAAGTGGCTGAGGAGCTGGTGTACAAAGGAGGGGTTTGGGTTTCTGGAGAACTTCTTCTCCTTCTCAGTCAGTTATCAGCTCTATAGAAGGGACGGACTGCACCTAAAGGGGGAAGATGCAGATCTGCTGGGAGTGAAGATGTCCGAAAAGTTAGAGGGACTTTTAAACAAGGCAACAGGGTGGAGGGTCCAGAGGTAGAGATAGTCAGTGCAGAACATATTCCAGAGGCTAGAATTGGGGGCATTAGTGGTAGGTTGACTAAAGCACCTAAACCCAAGGTTAGTATGGTAACCAGTCTTATTTGCAACCCAAGTGCCCAATAAGGAGATAGTATGCGACCGGTTTAAACTACGTGGCATGTTCACCAATGCCAGGAGTCTAGCGGACAAGATGGGAGAACTAGAGCTACTGTTGTTCGAGGAGGATTTACATATTTTAGGAATTACAGAGACTTGGTTTGACAGCTCTCATGATTGGCTGGCAACCATTCAAGGGTATTACCTATATTGCAGGGAGAGAGAGGGTAAAAAATGAAGAGGGGTATGCCTGTATAGAAAATATGATGTGCAAGTAAATATGAGAGATGACATCACTAAGGGACCAAGGGAGGAGGTGGAATGCTTATGGGTATAGCTACAAAGGGAGGAAACTAAGGGGAAAGTAATACTGGGAGTATGCTATGGGCCCCCTAACAAGAGGGAGGAAGCGGAGGCGGACCTCCTATCACAATTTGTATTAGCGGCAAGAATGGGAAGTGTCATTATAATGGGGGATTTTAATTCTCCAGACTGGGTGGAAGCAACTGCACATTCATCTAAGGCTTGCCAGTTCCTAAATGTCTTGCATGACAAATTCATGGGTCAGATGGTAAAAACACCAACTAGAAACTGTCAGGGAATTAGTTGACCAGACTGTGTGGACTGCACAGAGAGAACCAAAAACGCATGTAAAGTGAATTATAATGATGTTTATTAAGATAGGTGATATATAAGTAAATACAAAGAGTACAAAACCAACCAAACAACCCACAAACAACAAATAGTATATACAGCAAAGGGCAGTACCAGAATCTTGAACCTAAGCCAGGCCAGGGTCATACAAAGCAGATCAGGAGATAGACAAAAGTGTGTTCCAGAAGCATAAACGTAGTCAGGCCAAGGTCATACACGGGGAGTCAGCAGATGAGGACAGGGAACAAACAAGACAGGGAGACGGCGGGAGGATAGGCTGCAGGGCAGGGATCAATGGAAATCAAGTATGCAAGGTAATCAGGGGGACAGGTCCAGGATAGGCTCAGGATGGGGATCAGATCAGGTCAGGTGAGGTACAGGCTCAAGGTCAGAATACAGGCAGTGAGGTCAGGGCTCAAGGAGAGAGATACCAAGGCAAAGTATGTGATGGCTTGCCGGGTATTTATGAGACTGCAGTAATTGACCTATGTAACACCTGAGCGGAGCTGCATGCCCCACACTGCCGGAATACACCCGCTGGTGGACGCCGGTACTACGGCCCATGGATTAGACAGTGCCACCAGCAGGTTAGATCCTTTATCATAGATACTGGCTGCAAGAAGGCACCCGCTGGTGTACACTAGTACTGCAATCCATAGAACCAACAGCGCCGCCAACGGGTGAACCCTTTCCTGACAGTACCCCCCTAAAGGAGCAGCCTCCGGATGCTCCAACCAGTCTTAACTGTCCATAGTATATGGCTTTGAGTAGCACAAAGGATGAGGGTACTTCAGGCTGGTCATCAGGCACTTTAAACTGGATAACGGGCACATCCGGGAAAACAGTGGGCACATCCGGGCAGACAGCAGGCACATCCAGGCATACAGTGGGCACATCCAGGCCGGCAGCGGGCACATCATGGCCGACAGCGGGCACATCCTGGCAGGCAGCGGGCACATCAAGCTGGGCAGCAGGTACGGGCACATCAAGCTGGGCAGCAGGTATGGGCACATCAAGCTGGGCAGCAGGTACGGGCACATCAAGCTGGGCAGCAGATATGGACACATCAAGCTGGGCAGCAGACAGGGGCACATCAGGCTGGGCAGCAGACAGGAACACATCAGGCTGGGCAGCAGACAGGAACACATATGGCTGGGCAGCGGACAGGGGCACGTCAGGCTGGGCAGCAGACAGAAGCTCATCAGGCTAGGCAGCAGACAGAAGCTCATCAGGCTGGGCAGCAGACAGAAGCTCAATAGGCTGGGCAGCAGACAGGGGCACGTCAGGCTGGGCAGCAGACAGAAGCTCATCAGGCTGGGCAGCGGACAGGGGCGCGTCAGGCTGGGCAGCAGACAGAAGTTCATCAGGCTGGGCAGCAGACAGAAGCTCAACAGGCTGGGCAGCAGACAGAAGCTCCGCAGGCCGGGAAATGGGCACCTCAACCTTAGGTCGGGAAACGGGCACCACAACCTCAGGCCGGGAAATGGGCACCACAACCTCAGGCCGGGAAATGGGCACCACAACCTCAGGCCGGGAAACGGGCACCACAATCTCAGGCGGGAAACGTGCACCACAACCTCAGGCTGGGAAACAGGCACCACAACCTCAGGCCAGGAAACGGGTGCCACGATCTCAGGCCGGGAAACCGGCACCACAACCTCAGACCCGGAAACGGGCACCACAACCGCAGACTGAGAAACAGGCACCAGAACCTCAGACCGGGACGCTGGCTCTAGCTCTTCAGGCTGGAACGCTGGCACTGGCTCTTCAGGCTGGGACGCTGGCACTGGCTCTTCAGGCTGGAACGCTGGAACACAGGCACCTCGGGCTGGAACACCGGCACCTCGGGCTGGAACACCGGCTCCTCTGGCTGGAACACCAGCACTTCGGGCTGAAACACCGGCACTTCGGGCTGGAACACTGGCACTTTGGGCTGGAACACTGGCACTTCGGGCCGGAACACTGGCACTTTGGGCTGGAACAGATTGGTGGGTGTGGAGGCAGGTTGGGTTATGGCAGGATCGTTTTGGTTGTAAAAAACTTTTGCTTCTTTTTTGGCTTAGCCACTGTAGATTTATAAATAAGTGGAGGAATGTAAGAAAATGAGGTAATTGAGCAAAAAAGAAGGGCTGGAATGCGGTGGAGACATGGGGGCAGAGGCTGGAGGAGATTTTTGTGGAATTGTTACAGGAGAAAGGGAAGAGGCAGGTGGATTGAAGGCAGGATAAGTGTGGTAAGTAGAGACTGGGTAATAGTACTTGGTGGGAAGCTGAGTATACTGGGCTGTAGCTGAGATTGCTATGGGCGACAGAGAGATAGATACTTGGGAAGACAGGTAACTAATGGCAGGGCTGTATTGTTGTGGCTTGTCTAAATACAGGAGATCAGACCATGCCTGCAGCACAGGCTGAACAAAAGTTGGTTCACACACACCCTGCTTAATCAGAGACTGCACTGTACAAATACAATCTTTTAACAACTGCTCAATAGTGCTCAAAAAAGGATGCAAAGTCATCCTCCAACAGTCATACTAGGGACTCCACCTGATCAACACTGAAAGGGGGAGTGTAATCATAACGGCCCTTTGGAACACAGGACAGGGCTAGCTCAGTACACATTTGAATCATGGGCTGAACTTCCCCAAATGGCATAAAGCCCTGATAAACCAGGGAGTGAATTAAACGAATACTCCCTAGCAGCTGGTCCACTCTTTCAATGCCTGGCGGCAGTATTCACTAATCTCTGACGCCAGCAGAGCATAATAAACAACCTCATTGGCATTCATGTTTTAGCAAAACAAACTGAACCAAAGTGGTTTCTCTGTGCAGCCACTTCTGGTCAGGGATTGGGCAGGGATCCAAGGAAATCAGGTATGCAAGGTAATCAGGGGGGACAAGTCCAGGATAGGCTCAGGATGGGGATCAGATCAGGTCAGGTGAGGTACAGGCTCAAGGTCATAATACAGGCAGCGAGGTCAGGGCTCAAGGAGAGAGATACCAAGGCAAAGTATGTGAGGGCTTGCCGGGTATTTATGAGACTGCAGTAATTGTCCTATGTAACACCTGAGCGGAGGAGGTGCTGCCTGCCCCACACTGCCGGAATACACCCGCTGGTGGACGCCGGTACTACAGTCCATGGATCAGACAGTGCCATCAGCAGGTGAGATCCTTTATCATAGATACTGGTTGCAAGAAGGCACCTGCTGGTAGACATTAGTACTGCAATCCATAGAACCAACAGCGCCACCAACAGGTGAACACTTTCCTGACAGAAACAAAGCGTTACTAGACCTACTGATTGCCAACAATACAGACCTGATCACGATGTGGAAATATGGGGCAATGTAGGAAGCAGCGATCACAGGTCAATTAGTTTTAGTGTAAATCACACAAATAGGAAACATAAGGGGAATACAAAGACACTGATTTTCAAAGGAGCCAACTTCTCTAAACTACAATCCTTGCTAGAAGATAATAATTGGGATAAAATCTTAGGAACAAAGAACACTGAGGAAAAATGAGTATGCTTTAAAAGCATATTAAATAAAGGCACTAGCCAGTGCATCCCAATGGGAAATAAATTTAAAAGAGCTAAAAAAAGTCCTAGGTGGCTTAACTCCAATGTAAAAATGCATATAAAATCAAAGGAGAAGGCCTTCAAAAAATATAAGGCTGAGGGATCATCATCAGCATTCCAACTTTACAAAGAATGCAACAAGAAATGTAAGGGTGCAATTAGGGCGGCTAACATAGTACACAAAAGGCACATAGCGGAGGAGAGTTAAAAAAATCCCAATAAATTCTTTAAGTACATAAATAGTAAGAAAGGGAGGTCAGATCATATTGGTCCCATGAAGAATGATGGAGGGAATCTGGTTACTAAGGATGGAGAGATGGCGAAGGAATTGAATTTATTCTTCTTCTCAGTCTTCACAAGGGAATCGGGGGGGGGCTTCAGTAACCAAAACTGCAATGTTTATCCTCATGACACGTCTCAGGAAGCACCCTCATGGCTAACAGAGGACAGAATTAAAATAGACTAGAAAAACCTAACATTAATAAATCACCGGGACCAGATGGCTTGCACCCAAGGGTCCTTAAGAAACTCAGTCAAGTAATTGCCAGACCATTTGTCAGGGAAATGGCCGAGTTATTGTCATTCCTGCCAGTGTTCATCATGGCCGCGCCAGACTCACTCCTATGCGCATGCGCGCACACAGATGCGCCGCGGCGCGCACAGGCGCACGCAGATGCGCCACGGGGCGCATAGGCGCACGCAGACGGTGTGGGCGCGCTCCCTGGCCTATTTAAACCTGTCACTGGCCACACAGGTTGCTGGATTATCATCAGCTTCCTGTATCTCCTGTGTCTCCTGTATCCTGTTTATCCTGAATCCCCGGCTTGACCCTTGGCTTGTATCTGGACCTGTGACCCTGCCTGTCTCCTCGTATCTGACCCCGGCTTGGCTGACTACTCCATTATCTTCTGCTCCCGTGCATGACCTGGCTTGTTCCTGTGAATACTCTCGGACTGATTCCTGTGTTTGACCCCCGGCCTGGCTCTAGACTCTGTTCGTGGTTTACCTACTGCTCCACACCAGAACCTTTCCTTGCACGGCTACTAAATCTGTTCTCCCAGCACACCCCAGCTACCTTATGCCTGCATTGGCCCAGTCAGCAGCAGTACCGGCAATCCGTGCACCTTTGGGCTCTGCACTCCCTGTCTCATCTCCAGGGGTGCGGTGCACTTAGCCGCAAGGGGCGCCATCTCAGCAATCCGGCCTCACACCAGAGACTTGACAGTATAATCCAGCTATGTCTGAGGTCGGCAGAGGTGCGTCCCCGTTAGAGGCTCTGTGCCAACAAACTGCAACTTTGGCCCATGAAGTCCAGAAACTGCAGGAAGCACATTTTCAGCTTGAAGGACGTTTACAACACATGACAGTGTCACCTGCTCCTGTGGAACCGGGACCATCCGCTACCTGCTCCTCAGGAACCGTCCAAGGGCAAACTCCAGCAGCCCTGACGATGTTGGCTCCTCCTCCTGAACCCCGCGTTCCAATCCCTGAACGATTTTCTGGAGATCGGAAAAAGTTTAGGTCCTTCAAAAATGCCTGTTTATTACATCTGGCCTTGCAACCCCGGACTTTTGCTCTAGAGACTGTTAAGGTTGGGTTTCTCATTTCCCTGTTGTCTAATGAACCCCAGACCTGGGCCCACCACCTATGGGAACAGAAGAGCCCGGTTATCAGCACGGTGGACTCCTTCTTCTCCGCCATGGCACAGCTCTACGAAGACCCCCAGCGGACGGCCACCGCAGAGGCCAACCTGCACTCCCTGCGGCAGGGGAAGCGGCCAGTGGAGGACTACACCGTGGACTTCCGTTGATGGTCTGCAGACACAGACTGGAATCAAGCGGCCCTAAAACACCAGTTCCGCCTGGGTCTTTCCGAGTCCCTCAAGGATGAGTTAGCCAGAGTTGGTATCCCCACTACTCTTGAGGGCCTCATTAAATTGGTCATTCAGCTTGACCGACGCCTGCGGGAGCAACAGTCAGAACGGTCTCAGACCTCCGGACCCACCTGGTTGCCACCTGAAGTTCCCATTCCATCTGCACCACCGCAAGTAGGACTGGTACGTTCGGCACTGACCCCTGATGAGAGACGTCGTCGGCAAGCCAATCTTTGCCTCTATTGCGGAGGGAACGGACATTTCCTTTGCAACTGCCCCATAAGGCCCAAGAAGCCACGGTAATACACCCCAGTGTACTTCCAGGTCTCCGGAACTTCTCCTTCCCATATTGTTCTTCCCATTATGTTGCAGTTAGGGAAAGAGGAAGTACAGCTCCGGGCCATAATCGATTCTGGGGCATGTAGCTGCTTTGTGGACTTAAGCCTAGCAAAGAACCTTAGTTTACCCCTTCTCCACAAGGAACGGGGACTGGAAGTTCGCCTGGCAGATGGTACAATGCCTAGTTCTGGCCCTGTTACCCTAGAGACTGCTCCTCTTCTTGTCACTACTCCTGATGGCCACAGGGAATTTCTACACTTCGACGCTTTAAGTTCATCTATGTTCCCAGTCGTCTTGGGGATCCCCTGGCTCCAAGCACACAATCCTCAGGTCAATTGGAGCACCAAGGAAGTTTTGTTTACCTCGTCCTATTGCCAGCAGCACTGCTTGGTCCCTGAATCTGGAGATACCACCAGCTGCCTGACAGTTCAACCCACATCTGCCAATAACCAGAATATACCACCAGCTTATCAAGAGTTCCTGGATGTCTTTGATAAGAGAAAAGCAGATACCCTACCCCCACATAGGTCATACGACTGTCCTATCTAATTACTCCCTGGGGCTGAAATCCCATTCGGGCGTATCTTCCCACTCTCTGAGATGGAGTTAGGAACTCTACGGCAATACATAGATGAAAATTTGGCAAAGGGTTTCATCCGCCCTTCCTCCTCTCCAGCCGGTGCCGGCATTTTCTTTGTAGAAAAAAATATATAAGACTCTGAGACCATTTGTTGATTATAGGGAACTTAATAGGATTACCATAAAAAAACGCTACCCACTTCCACTTGTCCCTGAACTCTTTCAGAGATTCCGCACCGCCCAGATATTTACCAAACTGGATCTACGGGGGGCTTACAACCTTGTTCGCATCCGTGAGGATGATGAATGGAAGACGGCCTTCAGAACGCGGTTCGGACATTTCAAATATCTTGTAATGCCTTTCGGGCTCTGTAACGCCCTAGCAACGTTCCAGCACTTCGTTAATGATATTTTCCGGGAATATCTAGATTACTTTGTCATCATCTACTTGGACGACATCCTCATATTCTCAGCTACTCTGGAACTCCATCGGACACATGTGAAGACAGTATTACTCACACTAAGGAAACACGGACTTTACGCGAAGGCGGAAAAGTGTGAGTTCGAAAAGGACTCAATCCAGTTTCTTGGGCTGATCATATCCACCGACGGGGTAGCTATGGATCCACAAAAGGTACAAGCAGTCCTGGATTGGCCAACTCCGTCAGACAAAAAGGGGGTGCAGAGATTTGTAGGCTTCGCAAATTTCTATAGAAGGTTCATAAGGAACTTTTCTTCCATCATTTCACCTATCACCCAAGTCACCCGCCTACACACCCGGTTCCAGTGGTCCCCAGAAGCGCAATCCGCTTTTGAAGAACTAAAGTCTCTGTTCACCTCAGCTTCCATCCTAAAACATCCTGATCCTGCCCTGCCCTACATCTTGGAGGTCGATGCCTCAGAAGTAGCCACAGGGGCAGTACTTTCGCAACGCCAGGGACCTAAGTCGTTGCTTCACCCCGTGGCTTTCTCCTCTCGGAAAATGAGCCAGCCAGAGAGGAACTACAATGTAGGTGACCGTGAACTGTTGGCCATTAAAACAGCCTTAGAGGAGTGGAGATATCTTCTCGAAGGGGCCTCTCACCCTGTTATGATATTCACAGATCACAGGAACTTGGAGTACCTTCGCACTGTCAAACGCCTGAGACCCCGACAAGCTCGCTGGGCCTTGTATTTCTCAAGATTCAATTTTCACATCACATACCGCCCTGGTTCCAAGAACGGAAAAGCTGACGCCCTGTCCCGGATGTTTCCCGATACCCCAGAGGAAACAGCTCCCAGTACAATCCTATCACCACAGAACTTCCTCATGATCCAACCTGATCTAAGGGCCTCACTTGAACAGGCATCCATCCAATGCCCGGAACCAGAGGCATCCTCTTTGAGAAGTCAGGGGGGGGTACCTTTGGTATCAGGATAAGGTCTTTGTTCCACAACCAGCCAGAATCCAGGTCCTAAAGACATTTCATGACACTAACTTGCTGGCCACTTCAGGGTACGGAAAACAATGACTCTTAATGAACGTTCTTTTTGGTGGCCTACTCTGAAATCAGACTGCCGGGAATATCTTAGCTCCTGCACCACCTGCCAATCAAACAAGGGGTCCAACGTTAGATCCTGGGGTCTGTTACGACCACTGCCGGTACCAGAACAACCATGGAAGAAAATATCAATGGACTTTATTGTAGAGTTGCCTCCTTCTGATGAGTTCACAACTATCTTAGTAGTAGTGGACCGTTTGTCCAAAATGGCCCACTTTTTGCCCATGATGGGCACACCATCTGCTGTAGACACGGCAACATTTTTTATAAAAGAAATAGTCAGACTCCATGGCCTTCCCGATAATATTGTGTCCGATAGAGGGGCACAATTCACCTCTTGATTCTGGAGAGAACTCTGTAAGATACTGTCAATCGAGCTGTGCCTATCTTCGGCCTATCATCCCCAGAGCAACGGTCAAACCGAAAGAACGAATCAGACTGTAGAACAATACTTACGCTGTTTTTGCTCGTTCTCCCAGGATGATTGGATTTCGTTACTCCCGTGCGCAGAGTTCGCATACAATAATTCTGTACATACTTCCACCAATCAATCACCCTTTTGGGCTAATTATGGGTTCCACCCCTCATTTTTGCCTAATGTCATTCCGGAGGCCTCAGTCCCAGCGGTCCAAGACAGGATAAATTCTATCCAGACTAACTATCAGACCCTCCAGCTAACTATGCAAAGAGCCCAGGAAAATTATAAAAAACAGTATGACAAGAGAAGGAGAGAGAACCCTGCCTTTAATGTTGGTGACGAAGTATGGCTTTCTTCAGCGAATCTCAAGCTTTCTTGTCCCTCCCGGAAGTTGGGACCCAGATTTATCGGTCCATTTAAGATCAGATGAG
The DNA here is from genome assembly GCA_029206835.1 of Rana muscosa. NCBI lineage: Eukaryota > Metazoa > Chordata > Amphibia > Anura > Ranidae > Rana > Rana muscosa. Next base: position 435,563,091 of record CM055117.1, read on the forward strand.
AAATCAATCCAGTAGCTTTTGAACTGGCGCTACCTAGCTCCTATAAAATCCACCCGGTTTTCCATGTCTCTCTACTTAAACCTGTTATCTCTAGTCCATTTCCAGGAAGAAGAGAAGTTCCTCCGCCTCCAGTCGCTGTGGGAGATGAAACTGAGTTTGAGGTAGAAGCCATCCTGGACTGTCGTAGGAGAGGTAGGACCATTCAATTTCTCATAAAATGGAAAGGTTACCCAGTAGAAGAGAATTCCTGGGAACCCGAAGGCAATATACACGCCCCTAGACTTTTGCAGAGGTTTCAAGCCTGTTACCCTGAAAGATGGGCTCGGTTGGGCATCCGGAGGCTGCCCCTTGGGGGGGGGCACTGTCAGGGAAATGGCCGAGTTATTGGCATTCCTGCCAGTGTTCATCATGACCGCGCCAGACTCACTCCTATGCGCATGCGCGCATGCAGATGCGCCGCGGCGCGCACAGGTGCACGCAGATGCGCCGCGGCGCGCATAGGCGCACGCAGACGGTGTGGGCACGCTCCCCGGCCTATTTAAACCTATCACTGGCGCACACAGGTTGCTGGATTATCATCAGCTTCCTGTATCTCCTGTGTCTCCTGTATCCTGTTCATCCTTAATCCCCGGCTTGACCCTTGGCTTGTATCTGGACCTGTGACCCTGCCTGTCTCCTCGTATCTGACCCCGGCTTGGCTGACTACTCCATTATCTTCTGCTCCCGTGCATGACCTGGCTTGTTCCTGTGAATACTCCCGGACTGATTCCTGTGTTTGACCCCCGGCCTGGCTCCAGACTCTGTTCGTGGTTTACCTACTGCTCCAAACCAGAACCTTTCCTTGCACGGCTACTAAATCTGTTCTCCCAGCACACCCCAGTTACCTTCTGCCTGCATCGGCCCAGTCAGCTGCAGTACCCGCAATCGGTGCACCTTTGGGCCCCGCACACCCTGTCTCATCTCCAGGGGTGCGGTGCACTTAGCCGCAAGGGGCGCCCTCTCAGCAATCCAGCCTCACACCAGAGACTTGACACCATTGTTCCTAATTTTTATGAACAGTCTAATGACTGGAATGGTACCAGCTGATTGGAGAAAAGTCAATGTAGCACCTATATACATCCCTGGGAATTACAGACCAGTTGACTAACACCAATTGTATGCAAGCTCTTGGAGGGGATGATAAGGGATTATACACAAGATTTTAGTAATGACAAAGGTATCATTAGCAGTAATCAGCATGGATTCATGAAGAATCATTCTTGCCAAACCAATCTATTAACCTTCTATGAGGAGGAAGTGAGCTGCCATCTAGAAAAAGGAAGGCTGGTGTATCTGGATTTTGCAAAAGCATTTGATACAGTTCCCTCTATAAACGGTTACTGTACAAAGTAAGGTCCGTTGGCATGGACCATCGGGTAAGTACATAAATTGAAAACTGGCTACAGAGGCGAGTTTAGAGGGTAGTGATAAATGGGGAGTACTCGGAATGGTCCGGGGTGGAAAGTGGGGTCCCCCAGGGTTCTTTCCTGGGACCAATCCTATTTAATTTATTCATAAATGACCTGGAGGATGGGATAAAAAGCTCAATCTCTGCACTTGCGGATGATACTAAGCTAAGCAGGGCAATAACTTCTCAGCAGGATGTGGAAACCTTGCAAGAAGATCTGAACAAATTAATGGGTTGGGCAACTACATGGCAAATGAAGTTTAATATTGCATTTTTGGGGCGTGGCTTGGCACGTAACGAGTATGGAAGCACACTAGGAGAGCTCCGGCACACACACAGCCTACCCCTGCCTAATACCCGACCTATCAACTGCAGATGGCCGGCAAACAACTTTATACCACCCCACATTCATGCCCGAGACAAGGTTCCGCTGCCCACCCGGCTAGAAACATCACAGACTTATTTAAAGCTAAAACAGGGGCCCGCAGCAGCGTGGGGAAGCCCAAGATGGCGGCGGAAAACCATGAGGAGGAATACAGCGAGGACTCTCAGTCTGCTCCTGAGTATTCAGGTAGGGGGAAAGCTCGCCCTGACCACCCGCTCACCTTCGTTGACATGTCGGTGATCACCGCGGATATTAAATCCACGTTCTCGGCTGCCATTACTGACTTAAAATCCAACTTGCTGGCCCCTCAATGAGATAATGGCGGCAGCTGAGATGGCGGAGAAGCACATGGATAGAGCCATACACAGACTGGAAAAGGTGTCCGTCATCCAAAACCACCATTTCATTGAAATTAATAGACACATTGACGATTTAGACAACAGGGGCAGAAGAAACAATTTACGTGTACGGGGAATCCCTGAAACAGTGGAACCAGCCCAGATCATCCCGGACAGGACAGGAAGACATAGGGATTGATTTTGTGAGAGCACACAGAGCACTCAGACCAAAGGGTCCTGACACTGCACCCCCAAGGGACATAATCTGCTGCCTACAGAACTTCAACCTGAAGGAAGAGATTATGTGCAAGGCTAGGAGAAATGAATAGATCATCTTTAATGGGGCTAATATCATGCTGTTTCAGGATCTCTCCAAAATTACTTTAAGAAACCCAGAGTGCTTCGCCCCTGCTGGAAAAACTGAGGGAAAGAGAGCTGAAATATATGTAGCAATACCTCCACTTAAGAAGGCAGCAAATTTAGTTTGGGCCCTGAAAACAGCTCCGCCAACCCCCGGCAATGTACTCGACCCCCTACTGGCACAGTTAGTATTGGCAGCAATATATCTATTCTTATACTGTATGAGTAACCCAGACACCAAGACAATAATAGTAAACAAGGTATAAGATTTACTTAAGCTTTTGATAAGAAAGGGGTTAACAGTGGTAACAGTTCACGGATAATAAATTGCATAGCCCTGCAGCAATAACACACTATGCATATAGAATGAACAGTAACAAGTGCGCCACGTGGGCGACCGTTAACTAGGCGTCCTGTGGCGCAGCAACCAAATGAACTAACTAGCTGACCAGGCCTGGCTCAGATATCTACAACTTAGTCTATAGGGGATGATGGTTTTTCTTCACCGGCAGGTCTTTAAAGGTGGTGCACATTAACAGAATACCATTTGTAATCCAATGGGAAGGTAGAGATGGAATAAACACTTGGCTATGTAAACTCTGAGTTCAGCTCCTTTGAGGTCCTCTAATGAGAGTAACAGAAACAACTTGTGGGCCACGGCAGTCTATAGGCCCATTAGCAACAACAGTATATGGTCTGGGCATACGCCCTCTCACCCATCCGGACGCGGTCCCAGTTCGGGTTACTTCCACCGACTGTGTCACACACAGTGTCTCCAGCGATCGGGTCCCCGATCCGGTCAAGGCTGTAGACAAGCGAAGTCAGGTGCCACCCAGGCTCGCAGTGGGGTGGAAGGCTCTTTGGTGCTGCGCAAGGTCTCAGGCTTCAGGCCTTGCACTCCGACACATCCGCACAGGAGGATCAGTCACTGAAGTCTCGTGTCCCAAAGAGGCCGAGCGCAGCCGCACCTCCTCCTTATATAACCCCTCCCATGAGTCTCTGCGGTGAACACTGCCGAATGGGGTTCTGGGTAATGTAGTCTCTCTACATTAAAGGGGAACACCCGGCTACACACTCCCCCCACTTGAACTCTTTGGTCCCCAAAGATAAACCTTAACAAAGACTATGTACAACTCTAGACAATTCTGTAAACAAAGTTGGCATAGGGAATTCCCACCAAAACTGAGGGGTAGAACTCCCTCACCCACAGGTCACATTATCATGGGTGGCCTGCCTAACTGTGCCAGAGAGTGAGTTGGGGTTGCCCTCCACCAAATGGACAGTGGAGGGATCTGGATTTTCAGCATTTCTCCTAGCGGTAACTACAGAGTCCTCCGAGCTATTCCCCATTTGTGGGTAGGTCAGCTTCTTAGGAGGCCGGATGACTCTTCGAGCCCTTTGCTCTCTTGGGACTTCTGGCTCTGGCACCACAGGCTCCTCTTCCTCTGAGTAACTATCACGGGCATCTTCCCAGTGATCTGATGAAGGACTAGATGGGATAAACTCTGTGGCCTCTGGGTTCAGTGTTCCATCTGGAGTGTCTTCAGTAGGTGGAAGATCTATAGTGGAAGTCCCTGGAGTCGGGGAAGGCCACAACCAATCAAGTTCTCTTTCTTCATCTTCACTAAGTTGAGAGGCCTCTCCATCTTCAGCTCGGGAGGTCTGCGACCGAGTGTTTGGCCTGGGAGTATCCAGAATAGAGACCGGTTCAGGAGAATCTCTCACGGGAGGTATCCTGACTGCCTCAGCAAGTGGGAGCAGGTGGTTTTGATGCCACGTCTTCAGTGGGCCTACCTTCCCTTCTGGCTTCAACTTGTAGACAGGTAGGCCCGGCAACTTCCTACAGACGACATAGGGTTCAGATCTCCATCTGTCTGCAAGTTTGTGTTTTCCAGGGACCCCCAGATTGCGTAACAGTACTCTATCCCCGGGCTGTAGGTCTTGTATCCGGACCTTCAAGTCGAAGTTTCTTTTATTTCGAGCTCCCCTTTGATCTGAGGCCGCTTGAGCTTGTTCATAGGCCACCTTCAGGCTGTGTCTGAGCCTGTCCACATATCCTTTGTGGAATGTGGCTGAGGAATGGTCCAGAGAAGTGCCAAAGGCCAAGTCCACAGGTAGTCTCGCCTCTCTCCAAAACATGAGTCAATATGGGGAGTAGCCTGTAGCATCACTAGTGGTGCAGTTGTAAGCATGTACTATGGCTGCTATGTGTTTGCTCCAATGTTGCTTCTTCTCACTTTCCAGAGTCCCCAACATGTTGAGCAAGGTTCGGTTAAACCTCTCCGGCTGAGCATCTCCCTGTGGGTGGTAAGGTGTAGTTCGAGTCTTCTTGATCCCCAAAGAATCCAAGAGCTTCCGGATCAGCCGACTTTCAAAGTCCCTTCCTTGATCTGAATGAAGTCGTTGGGGCAGCCCATAATGGACAAAATACTTCTCCATAAGTATCTTGGCTACATTGGAAGCCTTCTGGTCTTTGGTTGGAAAAGCTTGGGCATACCGGGTGAAATGATCGGTTATCACCAGAACATTTCCCAGTCCACTCAGGTCGGGTTCGAGGCAGAGGAAATCAATGCATACCAGATCCATTGGGCCTTGACTTTGTAGATGGCCCATTGGGGCAGCTTGATGAGGTAAAGTCTTCCTCTGGATGCATCGTGCACATGAGTGGCAGTACTCTTCTACTTCTGCCCTCATGCAGGGCCAATAGAACCGACTTCTGACAAGTTGAAAGGTCCTCTCCGCTCCTAGATGGCCGTGATTGTCATGTAGGGCAATCAGAACAGTCTCTGGATGTTTTTCTGGAAGAAACAATTGCCATTTATCTTCCAGGTAATCAGAGGGGCCCCTTCGGTAGACCACTCCCTGATGTACCTGTAACCTGTCCCACTCTTTCCTCAACAGGCGGGCTTCTTTTGAGGAGTGACTCAAGAGTTTGTTTGGATCCTGATTCTCCAGGGCTTCCAGAACCAACTTCCCCATGGGATCTTCTAATTGGTCACACCTTAGTTCCTTCTTGGACAACTTCGGCAGATGGTCTTCTCCCAGCTGAGTTACTCCACAGTATTGATTGGGGACTCCTACCATGGTAACTCCTATCTCTTCCGCCCTTGAGCCCCCTCTGGCTTGCAATTCAGCCCCTTGACAAAGGGCCCGCACCCCATCAGGTGCTACTTGAGTCCAGTCTTCCATGTCACTGTTGGGACCATGAGATCTCCGGGACAGAGCGTCTGCATCTCGATTCCCAATCCCTGGTCTGTACTTTAGGCTGAAATTGAATCCAGATAATGCGGCCAGCCACCTGTGTCCAGTGGCGTCCAGCTTCGCTGTAGTGAATAAGTAGGTCAGGGGATTGTTGTCGGTCTTCACAGTGAACTCCGCCCCATAAGGTAGTCTTTGAGCTTGTCTACTACCGCCCACTTAAGGGCCAAGAACTCCAGCTTGTGAGTGGGGTAGTTTTTCTCAGAGGGGGTCAGGCTCCTGCCCACGTAGGCAACAGGCCGTAGTTGCCCTTCGTGTTCTTGATAAAGTACTCCTCCCAGACCGTCATGACTAGCATCTACGTGTAGTTCATAGGGTTTGGTTGGGTCTGCGTAGGCCAAGACTGGAGCAGTGGTTAGGCTCTTCTTCAATGCCTGGAAGGCCTCTTCACATTTCTGGTTCCACTGATCTTGGACTGACTCTCCCGGCTTCCGGGGTCCTGAGTCGTCCTCTTCTCCCTCAGTCTTGAGTAGTTCATTCAATGGTCTAGCAATTCGGGCAAATCCTTCCACAAACCTCCTATAATAGGAGCAGAACCCTAAGAAGGACCGGAGTTCTGTTACTGTGGTGGGTCGTGGCCAGGAGGTAACTGCCTCCAATTTCTCAGGGTCTGTGGCCACCCCTTCTTCAGACACTATGTGCCCCAGATAATTCACAGAAGATTGGTAGAACCGACACTTCTCAGGTGAAAGCTTGAGTCCCTCCTCACTGAGTCTCCTCAAGACTTTTTTCCAGCCTCTCCTTGTGTTCCTCCAGGGTTCTTCCGAAGACAATGACATCGTCCAGGTATACAAGGACTTCAATAAGGTTCATGTCTCCCACAGTCTTCTCCATGAGACGTTGGAAAGTAGCTGGGGCTCCAGACAGACCTTGGGGCATCCGGTCGAATTCAAAGAATCCCACTGGGGTTATGAAAGCTGTCTTCTCCTTGTCTTCTGGGTGCATAGGGATCTGATAGTACCCACTCTTGAGATCCATAACGCTGAACCACTTGACTCCAGACAAGCTCTGTAGGGCATCCTCTATCCTCGGAGTGGTGTACTGGTCGGGTATGGTTCTCCTGTTAAGAGTCCTGTAGTCGATACAGAGCCTCAACGATCCATTCTTCTTCCTGACCACCACTATCGGTGAGGCATAAGAGCTTCTGGACTCCCGTATCACACCAGTCCTTTTTAATTCTGCAAGTTGTTCCCTTAGATCCTCCAGATCCGCTAGTGGGACCCGCCTGACCCTTTCCCTGAAGGGCTTATCTTCTTGGAGGCGGATCCGATGGGTGGCACTCCTTGCACACCCCACATCGAACTCATCTTTGGAGAAGATCTTCTCCCACCTGGTCAACTGGGCCTTGGCTCTCTCCTTCCAAGCCCTGGGCAGGTTCGGGTTTTCCATGGATAGCTTCTCCCAAGCATCTCCTCCTTCGCCCGCCCCCTTTACTTCTGACAAGTTGACCGGGGCAGCAGGGCTCACCTGGCCTAGCAGCATCCTGGCTGGGATTTCCATGGGGCCATCTGTATTATTCCTAACACTCACTGGAACTCTACAATGGGCCTTCTTCAGGGCCTTCAGCGGAATCACTTCTGGTATCATTTCCAGGCCGGGGGACTCTTCCCTTGGGTCAGACTCCAACATGATAATGGGTCCAGGCTGCTCCCAAGTAAGCTTCACAATGGCTCTGAGACAGGTTACTTCGCCGGGCTGCAACCCCATCCCTTCTCTTCCAAGTCTCCACACCTTCCCTATCCCCTCTGCTCTAGGACCAGCCGTTGATAAGCCGTCTTCAGCATGGGGTGAATCTTGGTGGCCGCTGACCCCTTCTCTTTCACTAGATGGGTCAGAAGTCTTCGGACCAGGTCCGTGTTTGTTCCTATTATAGGGGAACTCTTGTTGGCTCCTGGCGGCCGAGGGCACACAACCGCCAGAGTGTCAAACACTTTGGCTTTTCCAGCCACGGATGGGTCAAAGATCATCCTGACAGGCAAATAGCCATCGTAGGGGAAATTCTGGGTCCCAATCCCACATATCTCTAGTCCCTCTATCTTCTGGATGGGCAAGTGACTCAAGTGCTTCTCATAGAAATCTCGGTATAACAGGGTCACTTGTGCCCCAGTATCCAATATGGCTCTGGTGTAGGCTCCCTCCACTTGAATGGGCACTATAGGAGATGGGCCTACTAGCCTCTCTGGATATGGCCTGGCAGGGGTCGCCTTCTTCTGGCCCTTTCCCTTCGGACTCTCTCTCATCCAGTTCCCTTTGGACTTTAATCTTTCTTGAGCCTGGTATGCATTAATTCCCTTCCTCTCGATGGGTGTACAGACCCGCTGAGGGATACTATTGACTTTCTTAGGTGTGCACCCCCTCTGGGGAGTGCTGTGCTTCTTCTGAGGGGTCTTGCCCCCTTTCTCTGGGGTGTATCTCTGTTGAGGAATGTTGTGTTTCCTCCGAGGTGTATTATCTCCTCTTTCCTTCTGCTTCGCTTTCAGCTTGGAGCTCACTGAAGGTGATGGGCACCCGGTTGACTCCCTCACCGGGGCCCTCTGGAGTTTTCCGCCGGCTTGCGGTTGTCCAGCTTCTTCTTCTTGGGACTGGAACAAGTAGCTACGATATGGCCAATTCCTCCACAGTTAAAGCAGACTATATCTCCCCATTCTTGTAAAGATGCGGGTGCTGAGGCAATTGGGAATAATTCCTTCCTTGGTACTTCTCTCTTGGGACCCTCTGTGTCTTTTGCCATCAGAGAGGTCAACATTTCTAACACCTTGGACATTTGTGCTTTTAAAGTGTCTACCTCTGAGTCTCTTTCAGTAGTCATCACTGGATTGACTAGCACCTGTGCGGGGACGACATTTGCCTTAATCATTTGCTGGTCCTGTTGTAGCGCCTCTTCATCTCTGATGATTTTTATCAAGTCAGCATAAGTCAGCAACGTTCCTCCTCCCGAGGTTTTCAGGTGCAGCCAGACTGGATCCGAGCGTAACACTCCCTTTAAGGCTTGCTTCATTCTTGCCGCATCTGCATCTTGGGGCTTCATTCCCTTCTTCAACACAATCTTGCACAGCAACCTGTTTAGTCTCCTAACATATTCTGACAGTTTCTCCCTTGGTTGTTGGAAAGTATGTTCAAATTGGTAGACCATCTCTGTCACCTTTTCCAATTGACCAAACTCTTCCTGTAGCATGGCTAGACAGTCTTGAGCCGTGCAATCTGCTTTCCCAAACCGAAAACTTTTCACTGCTTCTGCTGCTGCGCCTTTTAGGCTTTCTATCACTCGTTGCCTCTTCTGCGCTTCAGGCACCTCCCATGCCTCTACTGCCTGCAATGCCTGCTCCACCCAGGTATCAAAATCTTCTTCCCCTGCAGGGACAGGGAGCTTCCCTGAGAATGTCTTCAGTCTCCGGTAGCTAGTCTCTACATGCACCGTGCTTGTCTTCTGACATTTGATTAGCAGATCTCCTATTGCCTTTATCAATTCTGGTTATATAGCAGTGGCAGGTGCGGGTGTCACCGGGGGCGTCACCCTGTCTCCTTTTACTGGTGAGGCGCGGGCCGCAGCCTGCGGTGATCACATCGGTGATGATTCCTTCTTTATAGTTAAAGCAGGCGCCAACCTATAGGTTCTATTATCTGGCGTCTTTACACACTTGCGCCTGCACGCCTCTGGTATCCCGTCTCCGTATTCCACCAGTGCATACTGATATGAAGTGTCCGGGTCTGCCTTTATATCTATCACCCATGGTGTGTGGTCTGGGGACTCTGACTTCATCAACTCCTCTACCGTCTCAGTCTTCCATTCCTCCCCTGGGAGGCTGATGACTATTGAGTTGTTTGGCTCTGCCCTAACGGCTTTGCACCACTCTTCTATCGCTTGTGGATCCATGCCGGCACTTCTGGCGTTCACCTGCTGTATCAGGATCCCGGACCCGAGCCCCCACGTGTAGCGATACCTCCACTTAAGAAGGGCGCAAATTTAGTTTGGGCCCTGAAAACAGCTCCGCCAACCCCCGGCAATGTACTCGACCCCCTACTGGCACAGTTAGTATTGGCAGCAATATATCTATTCTTATACTGTATGAGTAACCCAGACACCAAGACAATAATAGTAAACAAGGTATAAGATTTACTTAAGCTTTTGATAAGAAAGGGGTTAACAGTGGTAACAGTTCACGGATAATAAATTGCATAGCCCTGCAGCAATAACACACTATGCATATAGAATGAACAGTAACAAGTGCGCCACGTGGGCGACCGTTAACTAGGCGTCCTGTGGCGCAGTAACCAAATGAACTAACTAGCTGACCAGGCCTGGCTCAGATATCTACAACTTAGTCTATAGGGGATGATGGTTTTTCTTCACCGGCAGGTCTTTAACGGTGGTGCACATTAACAGAATACCATTTGCAATCCAAAGGGAAGGTAGAGATGGAATAAACACTTGGCTATGTAAACTCTGAGTTCAGGTCCTTTGAGGTCCTCTAATGAGAGTATCAGATACAACTTGTGGGCCACGGCAGTCTATAGGCCCATTAGCAACAACAGTATATGGTCTGGGCATACGCCCTCTCACCCATCCGGACGCGGTCCCAGTCCGGGTAACTTCCACTGACTGTGTCACACACACACACAGTGTCTCCAGCGATCGGGTCCCCGATCCGGTCAAGGCTGTAGACAAGCAAAGTCAGGTGCCACCCAGGCTCGCAGTGGGGTGGAAGGCTCTTTGGTGCTGCGCAAGGTCTCAGGCTTCAGGCCTTGCACTCCGACACATCCGCACAGGAGGATCAGTCACTGAAGTCTCGTGTCCCAAAGAAGCCGAGCGCAGCCGCGCCTCCTCCTTATATAACCCCTCCCATGAGTCTCTGCGGTGAACACTGCCGAATGGGGTTCTGGGTAATGTAGTCTCTCTGCATTAAAGGGGAACACCCCGCTACATATACATGGAGGTTCCCATTTGCATTGACTGTGACCTGGAATGGTCACCAGCATGTCCGACCTACATGAACCAGATGACTTACAGGATTTCTGAAAAGCATTGGAGCTGGGACAAGTCTCTCTCCCATACTGGTATGCATAATTCAAAGTGGCCCCATGGAGAGATCCCCACCGAGATCACCTTTCTCACAAAAGGCAGTTCAAGAAACAGAAATCACACTGCTCTGGGGGCTCAAAAGCTGGAACACCTAGACCTTCCAGGCTCCTTCTTTCCCCACCAAGTGCTTCCAGGCCTAGTTGGTTGGGTACTGGACTCACTAATTTACAACTTTTTTAAACAGTTTTTTCTGTCTGAAAAAGGGATATCTTCAGCCTCTTACATCACCCTTTCTCCAATTTCCTACTACTCTTTTCCCTCTGCTCTCTGGCATAGTGCACACTATTCTCTCTTTACTGGTATATGTGTACTGACATTGACTCTCTATTACCAGTTTTGTTTTCTAGGTCAACTCCGGATCATCTCCACCTGAGTCCTCAACATGGCTTACTCGGAACTGGGACGTGGCCCCACAGTAATATCACATAACATCAGAGGTTTGAATAAACCCAAAAGATGCTCCACCTTATTGAGGAGCTCAAAAAAGGTAGGCCACATTTTGTGTTTCTACAAGAAACTCATTTTAAAACGCACCATCTGCCTAAACTCACTGACACCTTCTTCAGCGAAGCGTATCATGCCACAAATGATGACTCCAGATCCAAAGGGGTCTCGATTCTACTAAGCAGGGAGGCTCCTTTCACCCTACAAGAAAAATTGATAGACCCAAACGGTAGATTTGTTTTTCTAAAGGGTTATATAATAACGCGCCTGTAACGCTGGCCAATGTCTATTTTCCCAATAGATCCCACGTATCCTTTTGCCAACAGATAGTGAAGGAGCTTTTGGGGTTTGCGTCGGGATGTTTGATTTTGGGAGGGGACTTTAACGTGCCCTTAAACCCATTAGTAGACACGTCAAATGGGAAGACATGCATTACCTACAAAATCCTTAAAAAAATCAAGACCCTACTCCAATACATACAACTGATTGACACTTGGCGTTTTACTCACCCTGACGGACATGACTTTACATACTTTTCATCCCACATAACAGACATGCCCATTTGGATTATTTATTCATCTCACAACGAGACCTCGCAGCGGTCACAGGGGCCCACATAGGAATCCAATCTTTCTCTGACCACGCACCAATCTCACTGTCTCTTAACTTAGTAGCATCCACTTTGAGATCCCACTCGTGGAGACTCAACGCATCCCTATTGACCGACCCTGTTCTCCTGCCGAAACTGACTACCTCTATTAAGGAATTTTTCCAGCAAAACACCTCCCCAGATGTAGATCCACTCATGACATGGGAAGCTCACAAGTGTACCCTGAGAGGGCAACTTATCATAATCGGTTTGCACCGTAAACGGGAAAGGGACAGAAAAATTAAGGCCCTGACTGAGCTCAAAAAAAACAACTGGAAATGCTCCATAAACAATCCCTCACCGCCCACACGGCATCAGAACTCCTAGAAACTTGGAAGGCCCTCCAACATTTGATAACAGGTCAAAGAGATTCCTGATTTTCAAGAAGCGGGTATATTATGAATCTGGCAATAAGACGGGCAACCTTCTTGCCAGAACCCTGAAGGCGCAAGTGGCCAGTAACTTCATACATGGCATTCGGGACAGCGATCACAAAATAGATGTTACCACAGAGGCTATAGCAAAACATTTCCATGATTTTTACACCAAATTGTACAATCTACCTTCTCAACATGGACAAGAAGGTATGACAGGTAACAGGTTGGAAATTATTCGGGAGTACCTCGACAAAAGTGGAATGCCTGCCCTGACAGATGCGGACGTATCACTTTTGGAGAGTCCGATTGAGGCGTCAGAAATTAAGCTTGCAATTAAGAACCTGAAATCGGGCAAGAGTCCGGGCCCAGATGGGTTCACCTCCATCTATTATAAGACCTTTGCCCACATCCTTACAGACCCGCTTAGGGCAGCCTTGGACTCCTTGTCTGAGTTCAGGAGAGTCACACCAGATTTCCTTTCAGCTCACATCACTGTACTTCCAAAGGCAGACAAGGATCCAGCGGAATGCGCAAGCTATCGCCCTATTTTTTTGTTAAACCTGGACGTAAAGATATTTGCAAAGATACTGGCCTCAAGGCTGAGCCCCCTGCTGCCAACCCTGATTGGCCAGGAAAAGGTGGTTTCATGCCTGGACGGGAATCTAAAGACAACGTTACAAAAACCATGCTATTAACTCATGCGGTACACACAAGGAACATTGAGGGCCTCCACCTGTCCACGGATGCAGAGAAGGCCTTTGATCGTGTTGATGGGATTACATGCTGGCCGTTTGTGAAAGAGTGGGCTTAGGGCCTAGTATGATGGCCAGGATTGCTGCGCTATACCAAAACCCGACAGAAAAACTAAAGATCAACGACACTCTATCAGACAAGGTTTTTATAACCAATGGTACTAGGCAGGGGTGCCCACTATCGCCTCTCTTATTTATACTTTCCCTAGGACCATTTATCAGGACAATTAAGGCTAATAAGAACATCAAGGGCTTTGAGGTGCAAGACAGAGAATTCAAAATAGCCGCCTACGCGGATGATTTATTATTCTTCCTGACTAACCCGGTAACCACCCTACCCAACCTAATGAAAGAGTTTTCTAATTATGGCTACATCTCTAACCTTAAGATCAACTACTCAAAATCGGAAGCCATGAATATTTTCCTACCTGATAAGACACATGTACAGATGAAAACTGACTCCCCCTTTAGATGGGAATCACAGGCATTAAAATACCTGTGAATCTGGCTCATGCCCAAATTAGCTTACACTTACAAACAAAACTTTCCCCCATTTATCAAAAACATTACGAAAGACTTAAACCGCTGGCGGTCGGGATATTTTTCTTGGTTTGGCCGCACGGCCATAATCAAGATGAATATTCTACCTAGACTGCTCTATCTTCTACACACGCTACTGGTTAAAATTCCTGCATCCTTTTTTTGCCTCTCTAAAAACCATCTTACTAAAGTTTCTCTGGAGTTTCCAGAATCCAAGAGTTAGATACACATTACTGACTAAACCCAAAGAACAAGGAGGAATGGGTATCCCTGAATTTAGACATTACTACCAAGCGTCCCACATAACCAGAATTATAGACTGACATTGTCATGGAGCAGTAAAGGATTGGGTTTCACTAGAAATGGTGTTAAACCCATTCCTATTGAAATTCTCCCCATGGGTCCCTTAGGGAAGTTGCCCTCTCAGCATAAAAAAAACACCCCTTAATGGGAACTACCCTAGAAATCTTCCATAAGTTGGCCTTTAGTTTGGAAATCTCCTCCCGACTTAGCCCCCTTACACCATTAAAAGATAACTCTGACTTCATACCAGGCATGAGTAACTCATCATTCCAGCCAAAAGAAAAACCTGACCCTCTCTTGGCCGTAGATTGCTTCACCAAAGGCACAATAAAAGAATGGTCCTCACTCAAGGAGGGAGCTAACTTGCCTCATATGCCTTTTTGGACTAGGGGGAAAGACAAATAAAAATAACTTCCATAGACCCCCCACGGCTCTGGAGTCGATTTGTCATAAAGGTGCTCAATGCGTTAAGGCCACGTCCACTGCGTATTCTTGGCTACAAAATTCCCAGCAATCTGACTCAGAGGGTCTCAGGAGGAGATGGTCGGAGGAACTTCAGTCAGAGATCACTACCAAACAATGGAGGAATGTTTGCATTCTAGCACACAAATGTTCCATAAGCACAAAAATGCAGGAGACAGCATACAAACTCATAACACACTGGTATAACACCCCAGCCAAGATGCATGGTTGGAACTCGCTGATTCTAGAAACCTGCTGGAGATGTCCAAATGAGAAAGGCACTTTGTCCCATATATAGTGGCATTGCCCATTAATCGTACCATTCTGGGACAAGGTCAAATCTCTGATCAAACAAATACCTGAAACTAAACTTACTTTGGATGCAGCATGCTGCTTATTGCACATCATCAATGTCTCACTAAAGAGATAAAAGCACTCTCTGTCGAGACACCTACTGAACGCAGCTAAGTCCCTGATTCCGCTATACTGGAAGTGTCAGGGAATCTAGTAGACCAGACTGTGTGGACTGCACAGATGAAACAAAAACGCATGTGAGTGATAAATATACCGTAATAATTTATTAAAGTAAGTAAATATAAATACAACCACCTCAAATAAACACAGTGCAATAACCAACCCACAAACAGAAACGCACAAATAACAATAGACAGATATGTACAATGATGGGAGATACTGAAATCGTAAATAAGCCAGGCCAGGGTAATACACAGCAGATCAGGAGATGGACAAGGGGTGTTCCAGAAGCATAAACGTAGCCAGGCCAGGGTCATACACGGGGAGTATTCCTGCACCATGTATATCAGGCGCTGGCGATGGTTGCTCTAACCGATCATACCTTGGGGCTGCGGACTAAAAAATTGTCTGAACGCATCGGTCAGACAGCCACCTTCTCCACCGCTCCTTCTGCTACTGACCGAAGCCTCAGCAACTCGTTGTCCAGGACCAGGAGTTTGTAACCTCCCAGTCTCTGGGAACGCGTTGCACAGACCTTTCTGCAAGGCCTACTGGAGATGTCTCATCCTCTGCTCCCTCTGCGACGGCAAGATAAAGTCCGCAACCTTACCCTTGTACCGTGGATCAAGGAGAGTGACCAGCCAGTAATGGTCCCTCTCCTTGATCCGAAGAATACGAGGATCCTTCCGCAGACTTTGCAGGATCAGGGAGACCATGCAGCATAGGTTAGCTGAGGCATTCGGTCTGGAGTCCTCTGGGTCACTAAGGACGACATGATCCGCAGCCACCTCCTCCCAGCCACATACAAGTCCACGGGTTTCTTGGGACTGTAAATCATCCCTAAAAGACTGCTGCTGTTGATGCTGAGTGCCAGGCTCCACCTCCATGCTGACACAATCCTCCTCCTCCTCCTCTTCCTGTGTGATGGGTGGGACAGAAGGAACACTGTCTGGGTAAAGGGGGCTTTGAGAGGCAAGGAAGTCCTCCTCTTTCTGCCTCTGTTCTGCCTCAAGTGCTCTGTCCATTATTCCACACAGCGTATGCTCCAACAGGTGGACAAGAGGTACAGTGTCACTGATGCATGCACTGTCACTGCTCACCATCCTCGTGGCCTCCTCAAATGGTGCCAGGACAGTGCATGCATCCCTGATCATGCCCCACTGGCGTGGTGAAAAAAACCTGAGCTCCCCTGACCCTGTCCTGGTGCTGTAGTCGCACAGGTACTCATTGATCGCCCTCTGCTGCGTGTGCAGCCACTGCAGCATGGCCAACGTTGAGTTCCACCTGGTGGCATGTCACATATAAGGCGGTTCTTGGGCAGGTTCAACTCCTTTTGCAGCTCAGCCAGCCGAGCACTGGCATTATATGATCTGCGGAAATGCACACAGACTTTCCTGGCCTGCCTCAGGACATTCTGTAAGCCCGGGCACCTGCCCAAGAACCGCTGCACCACCATGTTAAGGATGTGAGCCACACAGGGCACATGGGTCAGTTGTCCCTGTCGGAGGGCAGAGAGGAGGTTGGTGCCATTGTCGCAAACCACCATTCCTGGCTTAAGCTGGCGTGGCGTCAACCACCTCTCGGCCTGCCCCTGCAGAGCTGACAGAACCTCTGCCTCAGTGTGGCTCCTGTCCCCCAAACACACCAGCGCAAGCACGGCATGGCATCTTTTTGCCTGCGTACTTGCGTAGCCCCTTGAAGGCCTACGGAGCACCGCTGGTTCCGAGGACAAAGCACAGGAAGAGGCCATGGAGGTAGAAGAAGAAAAGGGGGTGGAGGAGAGAGGTGTGTCACAACCAGTAGTAGCATTTTGGAGGCGTGGCGGCAGAACAACCTCCAACACTACTGCACCTTGTCCTGCATCCTTCCCAGCTGCCAAAAGAGTGACCCAATGGGCCGTGAAAGAAAGGTAACGTCCCTGTCCATGCCTGCTGGACCATGAGTCAGCGGTAATATGCACCTTACCGCTGACCGCCCTGTCCAGCGAGGCATGGACATTGACTTCCACATGCCGGTAGAGAGCCGGAATCGCCTTCCGTGAGAAAAAGTGGCGTTTGGGAACCTGCCACTGAGGAACCGCACATTGCACAAACTCACGGAAGGGGGCCGAGTCTACCAACTAAAAAGGCAGAAGTTGAAGTGCTAGCAATTTAGCCAAGCTAGCATTCAACCGCTGGGCATGTGGATGGCTGGGAGTGAACTTCTTTTGACGGTCCAGCAGCTGGGGCAGGGAAATTTGCCTGCTATAATCAGACGTCGGTGTACTGCTAGCAGAGTGCCCGCAAATACTTGGCTGTGACACACCTAATTCTACACCTTAATTCCTCTCAGTGCAGGTTTCAGAGAGGACTGAAGGTATAGTGGGGTTGGAGATCCCAGCTGATGAGGAGCAAGGAGAGGTCCGCTTTGTTCTTTGGTGTGGGTCTTTAAGGTACGCTTGCCAATGAGCTGCATGGCAGGTCAACATATGTCTGGTCAAGCATGTGGTGCCCAAGCAGCTGATGTTTTGACCACGCGAGATACGCTTGAGACATATGTTGCAAATAGCAGCGGTGCGATCTGATGCACTCGACTCAAAAAAGGCCCACACCAAAGAACTTTTGGAATAACGTGCAGAGGCAGCGCCCTGCACAGGCGGAGCTCTGCGGTGTGATTCAGTCGGTGTGCTGCCCTTACGCTGGCCCCCGGAGGGCATCCTGCCTCGTTGGAGATGTGCCTCCATTCTCATCCTCCTCCTCCTCCTCTCTCCTATCAGGCACCCATGTGGAGTCAGTGACCTCATCATCCTCTCCCTCTTGATCACTGGAGCAAACCTGGCAGTATGCTGCAGCTGCTGGAACATGACTGCCAGATTGCTGTCCTTCTTGAGCATCCCCTCTCTCTGCGCTAACGCTACTGCCTTCCTCTAGCTGGGTTTCATCATCAGACCCTTCAAAACGCTGGTCATCCTCCTGGAGCATGTACCCATCACTGTGCTCAAACAGTTTGGGGGACTCCTCAGGAGGACATGGTGGGTCTAGGGAAGGAGTGACTGATGATGACATTAATACGAGGGAAGAGGACGCATTGGCAGCTGCTTTGCCAGTACCCTGAGCCTGAGTGAGAGAGGATGAGGAGGATGAGGAGGGCTTGGTCATCCACTCTACCAAGTCTTCGGCATGATGCGGCTCAACACGTCCAGCTGCTGAAAATAAGGACAAGCGTGTCCCATGGCCACGTGCTGATGACAATGCACCGCGTCCATGACCAGCACTGTTGCCCCCAGACACAGAACCTGCTTGCCCTCTTTTATTGGCTCGTGACTGTCTGCCTCTCTTTGTTGGCCTTCCAGACATTCTAATGGCCTGCAGGGAGATGGTAAAACCAGCAATACGGGGTAGCTTCAGGTGTATATTGTGCAGGAGGCACCTACACCCACTGTAACTACTTGCAGATGCCTGTCTGTGTTACACAACAGAACAACACCACGTGCAATAAGGGGTAGCGTATACTGTGCAGGAGGCACCTACACCCACCGTAACTACTTGCAGATGCCTGTCTGTGTTACACAATTGAACAACACCACGAGCAATAAGGGGTAGCGTATACTGTGCAGGAGGCACCAACACCCACTGTAACTGCTTGCAGATGCCTGTCTATGTTACACAGCAGAACAACACCACGAGCAATAAGGGGTAGCGTATACTGTGCAGGAGGCACCTACACCCACTGTAACTGCTTGCAGATGCCTGTCTGTGTTACACAACAGAACAACACCACGAGCAATAAGGGGTAGCGTATACTGTGCAGGAGGCACCTACACCCACTTTAACTGCTTGCAGATGCCTGTCTGTGTTACACAACAAAACAACACCACGAGCAATAAGGGGTAGCGTATACTGTGCAGGAAGCACCTACACCCACTGTAACTGCTTGCAGATGCCTGTCTGTGTTACACAACAGAACAACACCACGAGCAATAAGGGGTAGCGTATTCTGTGCAGGAGGCACCTACACCCACTGTAACTGCTTGCAGATGCCTGTCTGTGTTACACAACAGAACAACACCACGAGCAATAAGGGGTAGCTTCAGGTGTATACTGTGCAGGAGGCACCTACACCCACTGTAGCTACTTGCAGATGCCTGTCTGTGTTACACAACAAAACAACACCACGAGCAATAAGGGGTAGCGTATACTGTGCAGGAAGCTCCTACACCCACTGTAACTGCTTGCAGATGCCTGTCTGTGTTACACAACAAAACAACACCACGAGCAATAAGGGGTAGCGTATACTGTGCAGGAGGCACCTACACCCACTGTAAATGCTTGCAGATGCCTGTCTGTGTTACACAACCGAACAACACCACAAGCAATGAGGGGTAGCTTCAGGTGTATACTGTGCAGGAGGTTTAGCAAAGAATAACACTGACACTGTCCCTGCCTAGCCTTCTCTCTCCCTGCACGCCAACACACTGTAAATGCACAAGGTTTAGCAAAGAATATCACTGACACTGTCCCTGCCTATCCTTCTCTCTCCCTGCACGCCAACACACTGTAAATGCACAAGGTTTATCAAAGAATATCACTGACACTGTCCCTGCCTATCCTTCTCTCTCCCTGCACGCCAACACACTACACAAGGCCGCCGCGCTGGCGGCCTTTTATAGTGTGGGGCGTGTACTAAACCCTCCTGAGCTATAATTTGCCACAGGCATCCTGCCTGTGGCCAATTATGGCTCTCCTCGCTGCCGGCGCTGTGATTGGCCAAGCATGCAGGGTCACAGTGCATGCTTGGCCAATCACAGCACTGGCTATGCACTGCGATGGCGCAGTATATTGTGGGCCGTTCGCGTCACACGAATTTGGCGCAAACGGCCCACAAAGTTCTGGTTTCGCCGAACAGGCGAACAGCCGATGTTCGAGTCGAACATGCGTTCGACTCGAACACCGAGCTCATTCCTAATTGGCATGCATTAAAAAGGGGATTAACTCCAGAGATAAAATGATAATTCTCCCACTCTACAAGACTCTGGTCTGGAAGCAACTGGAGTATGCCGTCTAGTTCTGGGCACCAGTCCTCAGGAAGCATGCGCTGGAACTGTAGAGAGTCCAGAGAAGGGCAACAAAACGAATAAAGGAACTGGAGGACCTTAGTTATGAGGAAAGGTTACGAGTAGGGATGAGCTTCGAGTTTGAGACGAACATGAGTTCGACTCGAACATCGGCTGTTCGATCGTTCGGCGAAGATCGAACATTATGGACCATCTGCACCAAATTTGAGTTGTGCGTCACGGCCCATAATTCACTGCGTCATCGCAGTGCATTGCTGGCTGATGATTGGCCAAGCATGCACGCATGCTTTGGCCAATCACAGAGCCGTCAGCACAGAGAGCCATAATTGGCCAAAGGTATGGTGCCTTTGGCCAATTATGGCTCAGGGGATTAAGTACACGCCCCTCACTATATAAGGCCGCCTGCATGTCAGCCTTGTGTAGTGTGTTCCGGCGGAGAGAGAGAGAGTCCTTTCATTTCATTTAGATAGATTGAGCAGGCAGGCGATTCAGTTAGCTAGATTGAGTTGATTCAGTTAGCTCCAGAATATTTAGTATATATATACATACCAGGCTTTGTATATATATATATATATATATATATATATATATACTGTATACAGTTTAGCGTGATCTCACTGCAGAGCGTTCCTGGTGTACTGTTCCTAATATACTACAGGCAGGCAGTTGATTCAGTTAGCTGCAGTATATTCAGGAAGCAATTGTAGTTTTATCAAACTAAGCATATCAGAAAGAAATGGAGAGACAACTTGTGGATACACTCACATACCAGAAACTTCTGAGTACTCACAATTTATATTATAAGAAAGATCTCTGCAAACTGATAGAAACAGGGAAAGAGAAGACATTTCTTGATGAGAAAGAGGCACTATATCTTGTACTAAACACATGTTGGATACCAGTTATATATATATACTTCGAAAAGTTCATAAAAACAAAGAAAACCCGCCTGGTAGACCTATTGTAAATGGGATAAATTCGGTAGGATCCAGGCTGGGAGAATAGTTGGACTCTTTTCTACAACCAGTTGTGAAGGAAACAAAATCATATTTAAAAGACACCAAGCACCTTATACAAATACTTGAAGAGATTACATTAGACGATGAACAAATATATCTAGTAACAGCGGATATAGCCTCGCTATATACGAACATTAGTCACCAGGATGCCGTATCAGCCACAAGATGGGCTATAAGGGAATACAGTGACCTGAAGTGTAAACAAAGAAAATATCTTTTGGAGTGTTTAGAGTATAGTCTTAGTCACAACTATTTTTGGTATCAGCATAATTACTATAGACAGACACAGGGGGTGGCAATGGGGGCTAAATATGCCCCCAGTGTCGCTAACGTGCACATGGCACTTTGGAAAGAAGATTCAATATACAAAAATAGACCTAGTCAATTACTTGTATACAACCGTTATATCGATGACATATTTTTGATCTGGAAAGGCGACAAAGAGAGCCTTATACAATTCAGTCAAGATCTGGAAATAAATGACAAGAATATCAAGCTAACGTGGGAAATACAAGAATCAAGAATCAATTTCCTGGATCTAGACATCTGCTATGAAGAAAAGGAAATTACAACTAAAACGTTCTTCAAATTAGTAGACAGAAACAGCTATCTTCCTATTGATAGCTGTCATCACTATGCGTGGTTAATGAATATTCCGAAGGGACAACTGGTCAGACTCAGAAGGAATTGTACAACAGAATCTGACTATAGGAAACAATCTGAATTCATTGGGGAATGTTTTATCGATAAGGGATATGAGAAATCCTTTATACAACAAAAAATTGTGGAAGTGGGAAATATAGAAAGGCAAAATCTTCTAAGAACTAAAGCAAAAGAAGAACCTGACTATGCAGAAATACCACTAATTCTTGACTATAATATGCAGTTTAAAAACTTGGAAAAAATCATCCGCAAACACTGGAAAATACTAACAGCAGATCGCCATCTCACCCAAGTGCTATCACCATTCCCTAGATTTGTCTATAGATGAGCCCAGACACTTCGTGACCTAATAACTAAGAATGTTCTGGACCCCCCTACAAAAAAAAACGTCACCTTCTTTGAGGGAAAGGGGTTCTATCCGTGCAAAACTTACTACGCCTGCCGACATGCATCTTTCAAGAAAAAGAAGAAAGAAGAATTTAGTGCTACCACTACAGGGAAGAAATATAGTATTAACCACTTAAGCCCCGGACCATTTTGTAGCTAAAGGACCAGGCCACTTTTTGCGATTCGGCACTGCGTTGCTTTAACTGACAATTGCACGGTCGTGCAACATGGCTCCCAAACAAAATTGGCGTCCTTTTTTTTCCCACAAACAGATCTTTCTTTTGGTGGTATTGGATTACCTCTGTGGTTTTTATTTTTTGCGCTATAAACAAAAATAGAGCGACAATTTTGAAAAAAATTCAATATTTTTTACTTTTTGCTATAATAAATATCCCCAAAAAATATATGTAGCGGGTATATACATTTAGGGGAGGCATCTGAGTGATAAATGGCTCAGATGCAGCAATTGTTAGGGTTCATGGACCAATTTATGCCAGTGGAGGATGCAAGGGTGTCCAGTTCCCTGCGGCCTGTAGGTGGCGCTGTCGCCATAGGCCGGGGTTGAACCACCATTGCAAGTCTGTACCCTTTTTGTCCTCTCGTAGCAGTAGTACAGCAGGGCGGGGAACCTGCTGTGCATGCTGGGAGAGGGGATAAAAGGGGCAGACATCTTCCGCTCGAGGTCCACGCCTAGGCACCTTCAGCCTGGGTGTGAGTGCTGGTGGTCTCCAGGCACCCTCGGCCCGGGGATGGAGCTGCGATTCCACCCCAGACACCTTTAGTCTGGGGTGAGGTACTCTCTGGAGGCCTGGGGCCCAGTACCTTCAACTGGGTCCAGCGAGGGATGGAGGATTCCTAGGGTGTCCTCCGGTATTGGACTCCCGAATCTCGGGCGAGGGGGACCAGAGAAGTGACCTTCCCAGAGATCCAGCGCAGCATTGGCTGGTGACGGCGGAGGCCTCTGGTGACCATCCGGATGGATGACTCCCCTGACAGGGGCCGCATCTCAAGAAGGTAGTCCATGTTCTCATGGTCGGTGGCAGTGACCCAATTGAAACCCAGGTTGGTGGCAGAGACCTCAAATTCTATTTCACCCGGTCGGTGGCAGCGACCACCCTCACGATCGGTGGCAGCGACCGTGCGCCAAGCCTGTTTGCGCATACCAAAACAGGAGAGTAATACGTTTATGTTTGTGCCTGGACCTTCCTCTTCACCTTGTCTGTTCATTGTCTGACCAGTCTGCTCTTAAAGGACTATTTATTGCTCGAAAAGAATAAATAAGTGTTGGACTTTCAATGGTGTGGAACTTGGCTTACTGGGATTTAAAGATCATCCTCAAGGGGAGTTTTGGCTCTGGACAGGGGCACAGACCCGAAGGTAATTGGATATAGCTCACACCTCTACACACTAGAGGATACGAGCTGGTGGTGCATCACACTCTCCTCCCTGGTCCCCTAGACGAGAGCCATTGACATTGACAGAGAAGGAGGGAGTGAGAGGTGAGGTCGATACATATATAAAAAAAAAATATTGCTCAGTTTAGGCCGATACGTATTCTACATATTTTTGGTAAAAAAATTGCAATAAGCGTTTATTGATTGGTTTGCGCAAAAGTTATAGCGTCTACAAAATAGGGGATAGTTTTGTGGCATTTTTATTAATATTTTTTTTTTTAGTAGTAATGGCGGCGATCAGCGATTCTTATCGTGACTGCGACCTTATGGCGGACACATCGGACATAAGGTCCGAGGTCATAAGGGACCATTGTCATTTTTACAGCGATCAGTGCTATACAAATGCACTGATTGCTGTGAAAATTACACTGGCAGTGAAGGGGTTAACCTGTAGGGGGCGCTGAAGGGGTTAAGTGTGACCTAATGTGTGATTCTTACTGTGTGGGGGCATGGCTTGGCGTGTGATGTCACTGATCGTCGCTCCCTATGACAGGGAACAGATGATCAGTGACAGTCTCACTAGGAAGCACGGGGAGAGGTTTGTTTACACTTACCTCTCCCCGTTCTTCAGCTCTGTGACGGGATTGCGGGACACCAGCAGAGATCGGGTCCGCGGGCGCGCTCGTGGAGCGCCTGACCCACGGCTGGGCATCTTAAAGAGGACGTACCTGTATGTGCTTGTGCCCAGCCATGCCATTCTGCTGACGTATATGTACAGGCGGCGGTCCTTAAGTGGTTAAGGACATTATTACTTGGTGAACAGAGGGAGTAGTCTACATATTGGAGTGCCCGTGCAATTTCCAATACGTGGGCAAAACGAAAAGACCCCTTTGGAAACGCCTAAGAGAACATGTTCAGAATATCAAGTGAGGCTATCCGAAACACAGTGTCTCTAGACACTATGCAGAATTCCATGGAAAAGACTCTAGTTCACCTTTTTTCTGGGGCATTGAAAAGTTTAAGCCCCTCTGGCAAGGAAGTAACAAAATAATTACCCTTAGCAAACCCGAATCTCGCTGGATTTTTGAAATTCAATCCTTTGCCCCCGCAGGTCTTAATATAGAGTTCAATTTAAATTGCTTTATTTCCAATTATTAGTATTTAATATTATGTTGGGTGATTTATTTTTTTCTCTTCTTCTTTTTCTCTTTCTTTTTTTTCTTCTTATTCTTTTTCTCTTTCTTCTTCTTTTTCTCTTTCTTTCTCTTTTTCTTCTTTTTTTTTCTCTTTCTTCTTCTTTCTCTCTTTCTTTTTTCTTCTTCTTTTTCTCTTTCTTTTTTCTTCTTTTCCGTTCTTCTCTTTCTTCTTTTTTCTTTAAATTTTCTTAAATTTTTTTATTCATCATTCCTTCTCTGGTATTTATTATCACCTTTCATTTTGTTATTTAACCACTTAAGCCCCGGACCATTATGCAGCTTAAAGACCAGAGGTGTTTTCAGAATTTGGCACTGCGCTGCTTTAACTGGAAATTGTGCGGACATGCAATGTTGTACCCAAACGAAATTTGCGTCCTTTTCTTCCCACAAATAGAGCTTTCTTTTAATGGTATATGATTGCCTCTGCGATTTATTTTTTTGCGATATAAACGGAAAAATACTACTTTTTGTTATAAGAAAAATCAAATAAACTCAATTTTAGTCATACATTTATGCCAAAATGTATTCAGCCACATGTCTTTAGTAAAAAAAAAAATCAATAAGCGTATATTTATTGGTTTGCTCAAAAGTTATAGCGTCTACAAACTAGGTTACATTTTCTGGAATTTACACAGCTTTTAATTTATGACTGCCTATCTCATCTTGAGGTGCTAAAATGGCAGGGCAGTACAACCCCCCCCCCAAATGACCCTATTTTGGAAAGTAGACACCCCAAGGAAATTGCTGAGAGGCATGTTGAGCCCATTGAATATATTTTTTTTTGTCCCAAGTGATTGAATAATGACAAAAAAAATAAAAAATTACAAGAAGTTGTCACTAAATGATATATTGCTCACACATGCCATGGTTATATGTGGAATTGCACCCCAAAATAAATTTTGCTGCTTCTCCTGAGTACGGGGATACCACATGTGTGGGACTTTTTAGGAGCCTAGCCGTGTACAGGCCCCTGAAAACCAAGCACCGCCTTCAGGATTTCTAAGGGCGCAAATTTTTGATTTCACTCCTCACTACCTATCACAGTTTCGAAGGCCATAAAATGCCAAAATAGCACAAAACCCCCCCAAATGACCCCATTTTGGAAAGTAGACACCCCAAGCTATTTGCTGAAAGGCATGTTGAGTCCATGGAATATTTTATATTTTGACACAAGTTGCGGGAATATGACAAACTTTTTTTTTGTGCACAAAGTTGTCACTAAATGATATATTGCTCACACATTCCATGGGCATATGTGAAATTACACCCCAAAATACATTCTGCTGCTTCTCCTGAGTACGGGGATACCACATGTGTGGGACTTTTTGGGAGCCTAGCCGCGTACAGGACCCCAAAAACCAAGCACCGCCTTCAAGATTTCTAAGGGCATCAATTTTTGATTTCACTCCTCACTACCTATCACTACCTATCACAGTTTTGAAGGCCATAAAATGCCAAGATGGCACAAAACCCCCATAAATGACCCCATTTAGGAAAGTAGACACCCCAAGCTATTTGCTGAGAGGCATGTTGAGCCCATTGAATATTTTTTTTTGTCCCAAATGATTGAATAATGACAAAAAAAAAAAATGTACAAAAAGTTGTCACTAAATGATATATTGCTCAAACATTCCATAGTTATATGTGGAATTGCACCCCAAAATACATTTTGCTGCTTCTCCTGAGTACGGGGATACCACATGTGTGGGACTTTTTGAGAGCCTAGCCCCGTACGGAGCCCCAAAAACCAAGCACCTCCTTCAAGATTTCTATGGGTGCAAATTTTTGATTTTACTCCTCACTACCTATCACAGTTTCGAAAGCCATAAAATGCCAAAATAGCACAAACCCCCCCCCCCCCCAAATAACCCCATTTTGGAAAGTAGACACCCCAAGCTATTTACTGAGAGGCATGTTGAGTCCATGGAATGTTTTATATTTTGCCACAAGTTGCGGGAATATGACAAACTTTTTTTTTTTTGCACAAAGTTGTCACTAAATGATATACCCCAAAATACATTCTGCTGCTTCTCCTGAGTACGGGGATACCACATGTGTGGGACTTTTTGGGAGCCTAGCCGCGTACGGGCTCCTAAAAACCAAGAACCGCCTTCAAGATTTCTAAGGGCATAAATTTTTGACTTCACTCCTCACTACCTATCACTACCTATCACAGTTTTGAAGGCCATAAAATGCCAAGATAGCACA
This sequence comes from Rana muscosa, assembly GCA_029206835.1. Lineage (NCBI taxonomy): Eukaryota > Metazoa > Chordata > Amphibia > Anura > Ranidae > Rana > Rana muscosa. Next base: position 435,589,880 of record CM055117.1, read on the forward strand.
AAACCCCCCTAAATGACCCCATTTAGGAAAGTAGACACCCCAAGCTATTTGCTGAGAGGCATGTTGAGCCCATTGAATATTTTTTTTTGTCCCAAATGATTGAATAATGACAAAAAAAAAAAATGTACAAAAAGTTGTCACTAAATGATATATTGCTCAAACATTCCATAGTTATATGTGGAATTGCACCCCAAAATACATTTTGCTGCTTCTCCTGAGTACGGGGATACCACATGTGTGGGACTTTTTGAGAGCCTAGCCCCGTACGGAGCCCCAAAAACCAAGCACCTCCTTCAAGATTTCTATGGGTGCAAATTTTTGATTTTACTCCTCACTACCTATCACAGTTTCGAAAGCCATAAAATGCCAAAATAGCACAAACCCCCCCCCCCCAAATAACCCCATTTTGGAAAGTAGACACCCCAAGCTATTTACTGAGAGGCATGTTGAGTCCATGGAATGTTTTATATTTTGCCACAAGTTGCGGGAATATGACAAACTTTTTTTTTTTTGCACAAAGTTGTCACTAAATGATATACCCCAAAATACATTCTGCTGCTTCTCCTGAGTACGGGGATACCACATGTGTGGGACTTTTTGGGAGCCTAGCCGCGTACGGGCTCCTAAAAACCAAGAACCGCCTTCAAGATTTCTAAGGGCATAAATTTTTGACTTCACTCCTCACTACCTATCACTACCTATCACAGTTTTGAAGGCCATAAAATGCCAAGATAGCACAAAACCCCCCTAAATGACCCCATTTTGGAAAGTAGACACCCCAAGCTATTTGCCTGAGAGGCATGTTGAGCCCATTGAATATTTTTTTTTGTCCCAAGTGATTGAATAATGACAAAAAGAAAAAAAAATGTACAAAAAGTTGTCACTAAATGATATATTGCTCAAACATGCCATGGTTATATGTGGAATTGCACCCCACAATACATTTTGCTGCTTCTCCTGAGTACGGGGATACCACATGTGTGGGACTTTTTGAGAGCCTAGCCACGTACGGGGCCCCGAAAACCAAGCACCGCCTTCAGGATTTCTAAGGGCGTAAATTTTTGATTTCACTCCTCACTACCTATCACAGTTTTGAAGGCCATAAAATGCCAAGATAGCACAAAACCCCCACAAATGACCCCATTTTGGAAAGTAGACACCCCAAGCTATTTGCTGAGAGGCATGTTGAGCCCATTGAATATTTTTTTTTTGTCCCAAGTGATTGAATAATGACAAAAAGAAAAAAAAATGTACAAAAAGTTGTCACTAAATGATATATTGCTCAAACATGCCATGGTTATATGTGGAATTGCACCCCACAATACATTTTGCTGCTTCTCCTGAGTACGGGGATACCACATGTGTGGGACTTTTTGAGAGCCTAGCCACGTACGGGGCCCCGAAAACCAAGCACCGCCTTCAGGATTTCTAAGGGCGTAAATTTTTGATTTCACTCCTCACTACCTATCACAGTTTTGAAGGCCATAAAATGCCAAGATAGCACAAAACCCCCACAAATGACCCCATTTTGTAGACACCCCAAGCTATTTGCTGAGAGGCATGGTGAGTATTTTACAGCTCTCATTTGTTTTTGAAAATGAAGAAAGAACATTTTTTTTTTCTTTTATCAATTTTCAAAACTTTGTGACAAAAAGCGAGATCTGCAAAATACTCAACATACCTCTCAGCAAATATCTTGGGGTGTCTACTTTCCAAAATGGGGTCATTTGGGGGGGTTTGTGCCATCTGGGCATTCCATGGCCTCCAAAACTGTGATAGGCAGTGAGGAGTGAAATCAAAAATTTACACCCTTAGAAATCCTGAAGGCGGTGCTTGGTTTTCAGGGTCCTGTACGCGGCTAGGCTCCCAAAATGTCTCACACATGTGGTATCACTGTACTCAGGAGAAGCAACAGAATGTATTTTGGGGTGCAATTCCACATATGACCATGGCATGTTTGAGCAATATATCATTTAGTGACAACTTTTTGTACATTTTTTTTTTGTCATTATTCAATCACTTGGGACAAAAAAAAAAATTCAATGGGCTCAACATGCCTCTCAGCAAATAGCTTGGAGTGTCTACTTTCCAAAATGGGGTAATTTGGGGGGGGGGGTGAACTGTCCTGGCATTTTATGCACAACATTAGGAAGCTTATGTCACACATCATCCACTCTTCTAACCACTTGAAGACAAAGCCCTTTCTGACACTTTTTGTTTACATGAAAACATATTTTTTTTGCAAGAAACTTATGTTGAACCTCCAAACATTATACATTTTTTTAAAGCAAAGGCCCTACAGATTAAAATAGTGGGTGTTGCATTTTTTTTCCACACAGTATTTGCGCAGCGATTTTTCAAACACATTTTTTGGGGAAAAAACACACTTTTTTTTATTTTTACTGCACTAAAACACACTATATTGCCCAAATGTTTGATGAAATAAAAAAGATGATCTTAGGCCAAGTACATGGATACCAAACACGACATGCTTTAAAATTGCGCACAAACGCGCAGCGGCGACAAACTACATACATTTTTAAAAGCCTTTAAAAGCCTTTACAGGTTACCACATTAGATTTACAGAGGTGATACCTCACATGCATGGTGAAATTGCTGTTTACATATGACGCTAGACCGACGCTTGCGTTCGCCTTTGCACAAGAGCAGGGGGACAGGGGTGCTTTTTTTTTTAATTATTATTTATTTTGCTTTTTTATTTTATTTTTAAACTGTTCCTTCCATATTTTTTTTTTATTTTTTACCATTTTTATTGTTATCTCACGGAATGTAAATATCCCCTATGATAGCAATAGGTAGTGACAGGTACTCTTTTTTTAAAAAAAATTGGGGGGTTTGACCCTAGATCTTTCCTCTGCCCTCAAAGCATCTGACCACACCAAGATCGGTGTGATAAAATGCTTTCCCAATTTCCCAATGGCGCTGTATATATCCAGGGGGGGGACATTCCCTCCCACTGCTTGTAAAAGCAGTCTAGAGGCTAATTATCTGCTAGGATTGCTTTTACATGAAAGCCGGCCGCTGGCTGAAAAGAATGATACCAAGATGATACCTAAACCCGCAGGCATCATTCTGGTATAAACATTCAAAGTCCAGTAACATACCAGTACGTTGCTGGTCCTTGTTGGACATGTATTGTAATCTTTTTTTTTCATGCAGCCTGTTGGCTGAACGAAAAAAAGAGATTGATCGGTGGGTATGCCCACCATTAGAATACCTCCCTTCATCCACCCACTTCTAATGATGGGCATACATGCACCATTTATATATGCCGAAGCATGGGGGCATCCTCCCGCAAAAAAGTTATGCCGCGTACACACGGTCGGACATTTCCACGGGCAAGCCTCCGTCGGAATTTCGACCGTATGTACGTGGCATAAAAGGTTATGCTGCGTACACACGGTCAGACTTTTCCACGGGCAAGCCTCCGTCGGAATTTCAACCGTATGTACACGGCATTAGGAGCAAAATCGCTCCTCCGCCCCTGCTGCCCCCATGCTTCGGCATATATGCTCTTTTTTTTAACTGTGGTGGTGAAATCACCTCCTACAGCATTGGAGTCACGGCTTTATGTATTGTGGGAGCAAACACTGTTGCTGTCAAGATAAATAGATCCGCGCTGCAACTGAATGGCGTACCTGCTAAGCAAATGATGGTTAACATTAAAACAAAGTAACATTACAGTATAACAGTAAGACCTTACCATACCATACCTGCAAAGCAAATACCAAAAAAAAAACTAGTAAAAAATAAAACATTTTTTTAACGCAACCTATGCCTAAAATATATATATGCCGAAGCATGGGGGCATCCTCCCGCAAAAAACGTATGCCGCGTACACACGGTCTGACTTTTCCACGGGCAAGCCTCCGTCATAATTTCGACCGTATGTACGCGGCATTAGGAGCAAAAATCGCTCCTCCACCCCTATGCTTCGGCATACATGCTATTTTTTTTAACTGTGGTGGTGAAATCACCTCCTACAGCACTGGAGTCACGGCTTTATGTATCGTGGGAGAAAACACTGTTGCTGTCAAGATAAATAATTCCGCGCTGCAGCTGAATGGCGCACCTGAAAACAAAAAATTACATACCTGAAAAGCAAGCATGATAAAACATTGCAGAATAGAATACAGTAAAAAAGAGCAGAACAATAGAGAGAAAATAGAGAGAGAGAGAGAACAATAAAACGACAACTATTTTTGGTTTTTTTATTTTATATTTTTTTGTGTTTTTTGTTTTTACGTTTTTTTTTTTTCTTTTTTACACTTTTTTTTGTAACATTAACAACTGTAATGGTTCGGGTCTCTCAAAATGCGATGGCATCTTGGGAGACCCTGTGTAAGTGTGTCCTGTTCTGTGCAATGCTGTACCCTACGCTAAAACTTCACTTTTGAGTGAAAGCGTTCAAAACATTTACCAATGCAAAGACCAGGATTGTTAGGACAGCGTGGACAAAAATAACGGGTGTCACGCCTAAATCCGCACTTGCTACAGACACGACATCTTTTTTGGGGGGCTCGTTGGGTAGGGGTACTCTTGAGGACATACGGATAATGCCTCTCATGCAGCCGGCTTACTGCATTTGGTTGGGGATGGTGAGGTGCAGAACCGCCTGGATACAGGAGTTCTGTGACTATCTCATCCTGGAATTTTAGGAGAGATAACGTCCCGCCTGAAGCTCTGTATAGGACATGAGCGTTCAGCAAAGCCAATTGGAATAAGGATAGAGACACTTTTTTGTACCAGCGTCTCGCCTTACGGTCAATTAGATACGGCGCCAACAACTGGTCGTTGAGGTCCACCCCTCCCATATTTTGGTTATATTCGTGGACACAGAGGGGTTTCTCCACAACACCAGTCGCCGTACGAATTTGGACTGTCGTGTCTGCATGAAGGGAGGTAAGAAGGAAAACATTCTTATTATCCCTCCACTTCACAGCGAGCAAGTTATAATACTTCAAGCAGGCTCTCTCCCCCAGCCTAAGACGGGAATTTACAAGCCTCTGGGGAAAGCCCCGGCGATTAGGTCGCACGGTGCCACATGCTCCAATCTGATGATCAAACAAGTGACTAAACAGTGGCACGCTCGTGTAATAATTGTCCACATACAAGTGGTACCCCTTTCCGAATAAGGGTGACACCAAGTTCCACACTATCTTGCCAGCGCTCCCTATGTAATCTGGGCAGTTGACCGGCTCAACCTGACTGTCTTTTCCCTCAAAAACCGTAAAGCTCCATATATAGCCTGTTGCCCTGTCACAGAACTTATAGAGCTTGACCCCGTATCTGGCACGCTTGCTGGGAAGGTACTGCTTGAAAGACAAGCGGCCAGAAAATGTAATCAGGGACTCATCAACGCAGACAACTTGATCAGGAATAAACAAGGTTGCAAAACGTTAGTTGAAGTGGTTTATGAAGGGCTGAATTTTGTAGAGTCGGTCGTATTCAGGGTCTCCACGTGGATGACAAAGTTCATTGTCGTTGAAATGCATGAACCGCAAGATCTGCTCGTATCGTTTCCTGGGCATGGAGGCAGAGAACACGGGCATGTGGTCAATTGGGTGCATGGACCAATAAGCACGCAATGACGGGAATTTATGTGTGCCCATGTTGAAGGAAAGGCCCAGAAAGGTCTTAAATTCGGAAACCGTAATTGGTTTCCAATTTTTGGCAATGGAAAGCAACTGGGGATTAGCGGCGATGAATTGACCAGCATATAAATTACTCTGGTCCACAATAGATCTATAGAGATCTTCTGTGAAAAACAGCGAATAAAAATCAATTGGCATAAAATCAGCTGTTTCCACCTGAATACCTGGGTTGGGCAGTGAATGGGGGAAGTACGGGTTCTGCAGAAGTGGTTGGGACCCAATCAGAATAGACGAATTCTGCAGGAAGGGCACAATGGGCACGACGGGCCTCCCTTTGTGTTCTTCTTGGTGGCAGCGGGACACTACTTGTGCTTGCCACCTCGCCAGTTTGAACTGCACTTATGGGACTCGCCACGTCACCACGTGATACTGCAGTGCTGGATGTACGCCCAGGCTGTACTAGGCCGCTGGTGCTTGCCAATTCACCAGAAGGAATAGCGGCGCTAGTACTACTCTGCTCCATGATACGAGAGCCCTGCGGTTCTTGCTCCTCAACAACCTCAGAAGATCAGGATGGGTACGCCTGATCTTAGCAGGGACCTCATCTTCGTCGTCAGAGCTATCTGACATGGAGCCGCTGACTTCACTGTCTTCTACGGGAAGATATTCTGAGCCTGAATCTGACAGATGCGTGACCTCCTCTTCACTATCTGTCATGCTCAGAATCTCGTAGGCCTCTTTACTAGTGTACCTTCGATTTGCCATTTTGGGCTCTAAATTTAGGGGTACACTAGTAAGATTCACAGGTAAAAAAGCACCTGACTGTCAGCAAATGTATCAAACGCTTAAAAAAAAAACTGTTAGCGATTGCAGGGATCAGGACTGTCTCTACGAATGCTGCAGTTATGTGTGTTGTGTTTGGTAAGTTACAGTGATCGATCGATACTGCACTTGGGTGGGCTGGGCTGGGCTGGGCTGGGCGGAGGGGCTAAATGCAGGTGCTAGCAGGTATCTGGGCTGATCCCGCTAACGCTGCGTTTTTGGGAACCCTAAACCGCTGGGGACGCTAGTATAGATCTGATCAGATCAGATATTGATCTGTTCAGATACTATACCACTAAGGGAGGTGTATGCTTTGCGCGTGGGTGTTAGCGTTACTGGCACTAAACTAACGCTGCCTGGGGCGACGCAGACCCTCTCTGGCGCTAAAACCTAATTGATATCAGCCGCTGGGTGATCAGGGGGTTAAACCTTTATTGGGTTATATACGGCGGGTGCCCTGATGCTATAAAAAGCAAACTAACCAACCAGCGTCACCCGTAAAACTTATATGGTGATCACTGGTGAAAGGGTTAACTAGGGGCAATCAGGGGGTTAAAACCTTTATTAGGTTATATATGGGGGTACCTGACGCTATATAAAAACCTGACGGGTAACCTAAATAACTAAATAACTAACTGGCTAACCAGTGTCACCAGTGACACTTATACGGTGATCACTGGTGAAAGGGTTAACTCTAGGGGCAATCAGGGGGTTAAAATAATATATGGGGGTACCTGACACTATAAAAACCTGTGGCAAACGTAAAAATAAATAACTGGCTATCTAGGGCACCACCGGCACTAAATACAGCGATCGGAAATACAATTGCTTAGTGACGCTGGCGTTAGGGGGTGAAAGGTTTACCTTGGGGGCAATCAAGGGGTTAAACCTTTATTAGGGGGGGTTAGGGGGCTACCCTGGACCTAAAGGGGCCTAAACCTAACTGCCCTGCAACTTTTTACTGTCACAAATGACACTGATTGCAGTGATCAGTAAAAAAATGACCACTGCAAACGGTGCACTGTGACTGGGGGTACTGGGGGTGATCTGGGGGGTGTAAGTGTGCCTACGTGTACTGGTGTCAGCGTAGTGTTGGTGCACTTACTGTGAGATGTCTTCTCTCCTCGCGCCGGATCGAAAAGACCGCCGCATGGAGAGATGACATCACTTCCTCTGCCTGTGTTTACATTACACAGGCAGAGGAAGATTCTCATCCGCCGGGAGCAATCGCGAGGGGGTGGCCGGAAACGAATGGCCGTCCCCTCATCACGGATCGCTCCCGCACCGAGAACCACCGCTCACTGTACCAGAAGGGGGTCCGATGGGACCCCCCAACTATACGAAGGCAGGCACGTACACGTACGTGATTGTGCCTGTCCGTGCCATTCTGCCGACGTATATATACAGTGAGCGGTCGTTAAGTGGTTAAGCTCCCTTTTATGCTATTACCATTGTTAGTGTTTCCAGTTAGTGAGAGCCAGAGTGATGTTTTGCACTCCCAGATGTCCATGCTTGTATTCCTATATTTGCATATGTAAATGTTTGTCTCAATTTTGATGCCCCCTTAATTACCATGTCTATATAGGTTCACCACGGTCACCTGGCTCCTACACCCTTGATAAAGTCACGTGACAATGGCACAACGCAACGCATCTGGAGGAGCTTAGGTGACATCACTTGCAGTTTATGGCCTTGACCGGAAATCCCTGTGTCTTTGATGCTGTTTTTACCTGTATGGCGTTTTTTTCCTTTTATATTGTCAATTACTTATTTTAATAAATGGACCTTTGTGCCTTTTTATCTACTATACTATGGAGATCCTTTTTTCTTGCTTTTAAATTCTCGGATCTGGAGATACACCTTCTAGGAAACCTGTGTTGAGATTGAAGGCAGTATTGCAGTGGTGTCCTGTCCAAAACACACTGAGGAGGAAGGAGCAATTACCGCTGGCTGGCCATTATGGTTCAATGCACCATTAGACCCAGTGGGGTCTATCTATAAGGTAAGAGGCTATTACCACCGGGGGAGGATATGAGGAATCTGTCGTTATAATCTACATATTTTTCAGACTTGGACTCCCTTGCCCGTCCCTTTCCCCCTCTCTTCATTTTGCTCATCTATGAAACCATCCTGCTGTGATAAGGACTGATTTGCTCCCTGGATGATCAGATTTTTTGTGGATGCACTATTTATAAGCACTTGTCATATGGACTTGGTTTTAGTTTTATTATATTTTATCTTTATGGACTTTATATTGCTAACATTACACTGTTGTGATGCACCTTATCATTAGATTTAATTGCACTAATTTTATTCACATAGCACTTTGTTTAATAAGTATTTAGCGCTACTTCAATATATTTATAACATTTTCTGGGTGCTGGATACACTACAGAATTCAGCTGCTATTTACGCCCTCATTATAGCACTTTATTAGTATTATTTGTATATTTTGTCAAACACTTTTGGTAGCGCATTAGTACTTTTGTTTACATATTCAGTATACTGTAACCAGTTTAGCTAGATCTCACTGCAGACCGTTCCTGTTGTACTGTTCCTAATATACTACAGGCAGGCAGTTGATTCAGTTAGCTGCAGTATATTCAGTATACTGTATCCAGTTTAGCTAGATCTCACTGCAGACCGTTCCTGTTGCACTGTTCCTAATATACTACAGGCAGGCAGTTGATTCAGTTAGCCGCAGTATATTCAGTATGCTGTATCCCGTTTAGCTAGATCTCACTGCAGACCGTTCCTGTTGTTCTGTTCCTAATATACTACAGGAAGGCAGTTGATTCAGTTAGCTGCAGTATATTCAGTATACTGTATCCAGTTTAGCTAGATCTCACTGCAGACCGTTCCTGTTGTACTGTTCCTGCACTAAGGCAACAAGATCCGGCAAGGACAGGAAGGAGGAGTGGGTTTTTAAGTGTTTTGGAGTGTGACACAGTAATTGGACCAGGCACCAATCAATGGTGCACTGGCCCTTTAAATTTAAGAAGACCGGCGCGCGCGCGCCCTAGAGAGCAGCGGGACCGCGCGCGCTGGGACGGAGCAGGAGGAGGAGGCCGGTGAGCAGAATGGAATGCGATCCGCGGGCGGACAGGTGCCGCCGCAAGGATCGCATCCCCGCCAGCATCAGAGCAGCGCTCACGGTCAGAGGGACACGACCGGAGCGCTGCAGGGAGACAGACGCCGCAGGCGCTCCGGGATGGATGGGACACCCGGAGCGTTCGGCGTTACAGTACCCCCCCTTTAGGTCTCCCCCTCTTCTTGGAACCCAAGAATCTTCGGATGAGCTCTTTATCTAAAATGTTGGCCTCAGGTTCCCAGGACCTTTCCTCAGGACCACAGTTCTCCCAATCCACTAAAAAACATCTTTTACCTCGGATGACCTTGGAGGCGAGGATCTCTTTCACCGAGAAGACATCAGAAGAACCAGAGACAGGAGCATGAGCAGTGACCTTAGGGGAAAATCGGTTAAGAATGAGGGGTTTAAGAAGAGACACATGAAAAGAGTTGGGAATACGAAGAGAAGGAGTAAGGTGGAGCTTGTAAGAAACAGAATTGATTTGGTTTTTGATTTTAAATGGCCCGAGGTAATGAGGGCCCAGCTTGTAGCTAGGTACCCGAAACCGAATATATTTGGAGGAGAGCCACACTTTGTCACCAGGGGTATAGACAGGAGGGATTCTTCTTTTTTTACTTTCAAAGTATTTTATTTTCAAATAGGAAAATACAGAGTAACAAATACGATAGCAATATAAAAGATAGAAGTTTTTGGCCGATAGCATGGGCGGGCTGAAAAAATACACAGCGAAAGTGCAAAAATTAAGGAAGATCTGTAATCGTAAACAATTCTGTCAAGTGGTTAATCATATCATCTGGCATACAGATTTTAATTATAGGTACACTCCCTCCCAAACTCGCCTTATCAACAGAGCCTGGGGTCCTAAATTCTCTCTCTCAGTCCCCTACATCCGGGGCAGGGAAGGTGCCACAGAGCTCCCGCCCTCCGGCACCCCAAAAGGGAACATGCTGTGCCAGAGGGAGGGAACCCTCCCTCCCCCCCAGGGGGGAACCCCCGATGGGACTGACTCACTCCTAAGAGGACCTCCATTGTTGTACCATTAATAGTAATACGATACCCTGTTAGAAGAAAGGAGAGGTAGTCAGAAAGAAGAAAGATAGAGAAGACGGGGGTTAGGGTAGGGTGGGGGTAGGGAAGGGAGGCAAGGTTCACTAAGTGCTTAAATTAATCCAGGTTTTAATTGTGAGCTAATCCAGGAACTAGAGAGATACCCAAGAACTGAGCCCATGGTTCCCAAACCTTCTCAAATTTACATGTTGAGTCGTTAATGATACTGGCAAGCTTTTCCTGGGCCATGATCCAAGATACTTTCCTGATCGCTGCTTTAGTGGAGACATTTGGGTGCTTCCACGCCTTGGCTAGTGTAATTTTGGCTCCCAGCAATATATAGTGGATTAGTATACGATCGTGTTTGGATATCTTGGGAATATGAGCATTTAGTAAAATGGTTTCCGGAGACCTGGGAATCTCGCAACCCGTGACTCTTTTAATGAGAGTTAATATCTTTCTCCAAAAGGACCTGATTCTAGGGCATTCCCACCACACATGGGCGATTGTGCCCCTCAGATGACATCCCCGGAAGCATAACGGGTCAGCTGTTGGGAAAATCTTGGCCAGTCGTGTAGGTGTCATATACCATCTAGTCATAATTTTTAAATTTGCTTCCATGAGAGATGTATTGATGATTCCTTTATACGCTGTGGCTAGCGCAGACTGCCAGGTCTCCAAGCTCCACTGAAACTTGAAGTCTCCCTCCCAGGCTAACATGTAAGGGGATTTATCAGTCGGTTGGGAAAGTGACGCATAGATGACTGAAATGCCTCCCCTCTGCTCCATGGGTTGACTGCACCAGAGTTCATAATTTGAAAATTTGGGAGGATTAGGCTTTTCGGGCCATATTCTATGCAAGAAGTGGCTTATTTGCTGAAACCGAAATCTCTCAGACTGAGGGAGGTCGAGATTGCTCACGCAGTAAGCCAGAGAAAGTGGGCCTCTAGACGTGAAGAAATGGCCTATACGGTACAGCCCTTTGTCCAGCCACCATTGAAAGGCCTTTATGTTTAACCCTGGGGGGAAACTCGGGTTACGGAATAGGTGTGAGAGGGGTTGCATGGCTGAGGTAAGGTTAGGGTTCAATTTCAGTTTATCCCACAAAGCAAAGGAGTGTGAGAGAGTGGGGGCCAAAATAGGTGGTCTATTTTTAGGTGAACACCACAATAGGTAATCCAGGGTATGATGTGGAACCGCCTGGCGTTCGATTTGTATCCAATCTGGTTTTCTCCCTTTAGTATATACAGTGGAGAACTGGGACAGTCTTGATGCTAAAAAATATCTATACAAGTTTGGCACACCCAGTCCTCCTCGTTTTCTAGAGTGGTAAAGAGTCTGTTGGTTGATCCTGTATCCCGATCCCCCCCAAATAAATTGTATAATTTTGCTCTGGAGTGACTTGAGATGGTCCCTCCTCAGTGGGATGGGGAGAGCTCGGAAGAGGTAGAGCAGTCTAGGCAATAGTGTCATCTTGACAGCATTTATTCTTCCCAACCAAGATAAATTTTGCTTTGACCATAGTTTTAGGTCTTGCTCTAACTTGTGGTACATGGGAGGGAAGTTTTTAGCGTAGAGGGACTCAAATTTAGAAGTAAGGGAGATACCCAAATATTCGATATTGTATTCATTCCAGGCAAATTTAAAATTCATTTTAAGTAGGGAGACCATCTCAGGGTTAAGAGAGATGTTTAGGGCTTGGGATTTGGCAAAGTTAACCTGCAAACCTGTTACTGTCGCAAAAGAGAAAAGAATTTTATTCAAATTAGGTAGGGAGGTTAGAGGGGAGGTAATAAAGAGTATTAAGTCATCCGCAAACAACCCACATTTGTGCATTTGGGGCCCACAAGAAACCCCCTTTACATCAGGATTCTCTCGTATAGCTATCGCCAATGTCTCTATGGCCAATGTAAAGATTACGGGTGACAATGGGCAGCCTTGCCTTGTTCCCCTTGCTATGTGGATCGGGGAGGAATAATGTCCTTGAATTCGAATACGCGCCGTGGGCGTGGAGTATAGTGCTTTCAAGGTTCCGATAAATTGATTCCCAAAGCCCCAATGCTCTAACAGGGTAAAGATGTACTGCCAGGACACAGTATCGAATGCTTTTTGTATGTCCAGGGAAAGTAGCATTCCCTGTTGCTTAGGTCCTCCTGGCCAGTTAGACTGTAAGATCGAGACTATATCAATAGCTCTTCTAGTTTGATCAGGGCCCTGTCTACCTGGGATAAATCCCACTTGGTCTTTGTGAATATATCAGCTGATGAATGAGTTTAGTCTGTTTGCTAGGACTTTGGTGAGGATCTTTAAATCGTTATTTATCAACGATATTGGTCTATAGTTAGCTACCTCTTCTGGATTTTTATCAGGTTTTGGGATGACAGTAATGTATGCTGAGTTTAGGTCAGGTTTTAGGGGGGAACCGGAGGTTTTTTCGTTAAAATTTTTTGTCATAAAGGGCGCTACTATCTCTGAGAAGGTCTTATAGTAGGGGACCGATAGACCGTCCGGACCTGGAGCCGTTCCCCCCTTTAGGTTTTTGATAACCACCATGGATTCTTCCACTGAAATTGGGTCCTCCATGATGGTTTTGTGTTCATCAGAGAGTTTAGGAATAGGGAGGGTGTCTAGAAAATGTGAGATGGAACTAGCGGAAACCTGCTGACCAGCACTATAAAGCTTGTCATAGAACTCTCTGAAAGCTGTAAGGATTTTGGAGGGATCAGAAGTCGTGGTCTGATTATGAGATTTGATCCTAGGGATTGTGTTTAGCCTCACCCTGGGGGTGAGTTTATTGGCCAGCATCTTGCCTAATTTGTCCTTCTGGGTATAAAATTTCGCTCCGCTCCATCGGATCAGTTTTTCAGCTCGTGTTGTCAGGGCTAAGTTAAGTTGCAGTCTGACTGAGTCTATTTGTGTCATGCTAATTCTGCTCGGATCTTTTTTATGTTGGGCTCTGAGAGAAGCGTACATTCTTTCCAATCTAACTATATCAGCCATTCTTTCTCTTTTGATTTTGGATGCGAGCTGGATAAGTTTACCTCTGACGGTAACTTTATGGGCTGCCCAGAGTACTTCTGCGGATACCTCCCCATTGTTATTTAAAGAGAAGTATTCGGTTAGTGCTTTATTAATCTCGATCACATTAATGGGGTCTGACAAAATTGACTCATTAAGCCTCCACTCGAAATGTTTGGGTCTGTGTGAGAGTGAGTCGAGAGATGCTGACACAATAGAGTGATCCGAGAGTGACGTGTCTATAATCCGAGCATCATTGACATGTGGAAGATGATGTGAGGGGATGAGAATGTGATCTATCCTGGCATAGGATTGATGGGGGTTAGAGAAATGGGTATAATCTCTTGTCGTTGGGTTCTGTTCACGCCAAACGTCTGCCAAACCCTGAGCATGGAGTAGTCTAGCAAATTTTAGGCTGGCCCTGGTGGGGCGAGTGAGGATGGGTTTGGCTGGGTTGGACTTATCCAGCCCACGATCAAGCGCCATGTTGGAGTCACCCCCAAATATGGGAGTCCCCTCCAACATAGGGCTCAGGGTTGACATCATTGACTGAAAAAACCTCAGTTGCCCTTTATTTGGAGCATAGTATGAAATAAAGGAGAAAACGTGCCCCTCAATTAGGCCTTTCACTAAAAGAAACCTGCCTTCTGGGTCTTTGTACTCGGCTTGCCAAGAGAAATTGCAAGATTTTGAAAATAAAATTGCAACCCCTTTTGATTTGTCTTCTGCCTTTGCCAAATAAAAAACTGGGAAGTGATGGTGTAAAAAGACAGGGCTGTACCGTCTAGGGAAGTGAGTCTCTTGAATCAAAACCACATCCAGTCCGAGGGATTTGTAACTGTCAAATATTTTTCTCCTTTTTATTGGGGAATTAAGACCCTGGGCGTTGTGGGTAGCTATTTTAAGTATAGGTTTTGGTGCATTAGCCATGGAGAGGAGTTGAGTGTATGCTGTCTATCCCTGCGTCACTTACCTTTAGGTGAGCCGAACCTCTAGTTGTCTTCTGTATGGACCTTCTGTGAGATGGTTTAGTTTGATTAGGAACCTCAGTGATAACCTGGATGGATTCTGAGAAACACACAATTGTTAAGCATCTTAGTACGTAGAAGGGGGAGGGGAGGAGGGAGAGGGAAGGGGTATACAGAAAGAGCAAGATAGGAAAGATAGAGGAAGAGACCATAGACAGCCTCTTCAGAGAAAGACGGTCCGCTCCCTGGGGAAATAACCTCTCCCCCGAGCCAGACCTTACAAAAAGTGTCTGCACCATTGTGAGCAGACAACCCACCCCACAAATCTTCGAGAGACTGAGGGATAGGCGGAGGCACATGCTAAGCACCCAGCTCCACGGCGCTCAACTAACTTTTGTTCATTTAGAAATACCTAGCACAGAGGGTTTAAATTCCCATAAAGGGGGGACCTCCAGTCCCCTGGGATGAGCATCTGGATAACTACCCCTCACCCGCCCCTTTTCAGAGCAGGCAATGTGGTGAACATCTTAGAGCTACTATCTATTATAATTGAGGGGAAACATTTAGTTCAGTAACTAACCCACTAACATTAGGGGGCCACTATGAGCCCAACTCATAGAAACAACCACGTGAGAAACATAAGGTTCCTGTCTTCTAACAGATGGTAATAATGAGCCAACAGGTTCGTTTAAGGCCTTATCCAGGACTATAAGCAAAATCAATTGGGGGAAACCCTAGATCGGATCAATATCTTAATATACTGAAAAATAAGAAAGTTTGATCAATAGAATTTGGGATGGCAATTGCCCCTTTCAGAAGAAGAGGAAGTCTCTGATGAGTACTCCCTTTGGGAGCCAAGGTAGAGAGTAGGAAATATAAAAATAAAATAAAATTAATTGCTGGCAATACTCAGGTCGGGCGAATGTCTTTCGCTTTCTTCGATTTCGGGTTGTTCCACAGGGGCGTCAGGGGGCTGGTGGGTGGTGGCCGTTTAGTAGAGTTGTTGGCTGGGTTTGATGTGTCCATGTCCGATTCTAGCGAGATCAGCTTCAGTGAAAGGAGGGTCTTCTCTCAATCTTGGAGGTTAGAGAACGAATAGGGTTTACTCTTGAAAATGAATTTAACGGCAAATGGGAATGTCCACCAGTATTTGATGTCTTTCTGGGCCAGGACCCCTAAGAGAGGTTTCAGGGCCCTTCTTCTCTGGATCGTGGAGGGGGATAGGTCAGCAAAAATTTGGATAGGGTGATCGTGATGGGAGATCTGTTTCGCCGCTCTGGATTGCTTCATTATTTCCTCCTTTACCTGGTAAAAGTGTGGTTTAGCGATTACATCCCTGGGGGAACCATCTTTTCTAGGAGGGCCCAGGGCTCTATGAACCCTGTCCAATTCCAGGCGGTGTTGCGGTATGTTAGGGATCAGGGATTTAATTATTTCCTGTGTCGCTTGTGAGACCTCTGTAAAGGTTTCAGGGAGACCCCTGATTCTGAAGTTGGATCTCCTGGATCTATCTTCAAGTTCATCGATTCTCAGTAGGGCTGAGTCGAGCCTATCTTGAAGTGTCTGGATGTGGCTAGAATTCTGGTTAGTGGTTGCTACTGTTAAATCCAGCTTGCTCTCTATGGCTTCCATCCTGGAACCTAGGTTCTGGAAGTCAGCTTTTATATCGCCAGTAATCTTAGCTGCTGTATTGGCCAGACCCCTCTCCAGTAAAGTAGACAACTTCTGGAATAGATCATCGTGGTGGGGGCTTTCTTCATTATTCGGGGATGTAAGGTAGGGGCCCCCTTGGTGTGCATGAGAGGGTGTCCCTGTTAAAGGGACAGCATTGTCCCCAAAGTGTCTGCTAAGTAGCGATTCAGTAGACGCTGGGGATGGGGTCATATGTTGCATGAGCAAGCTTTGACTGGCTGGGGTGTATGACAGGGTGGCGGGCGCTAACACTTGCCTCTGCTCTGCATGTCCCTCCATGTTTGCAGCGTGTAGCTGGGCCGCGGCGGCCATCTTGGTATACCCCGGCGGCTGAACCCGGTCAAATTGCGGCCCGAGGTCTCTCCGTACCTGGCTTCCACTCATGCGGCGGGATTCCCTGGTGAACTGGGGGTCTGGATCGCCCGTTGTAGCTCGTCGGTGATCCCTCTGTGCGGTGCTGTGAGCGGCGCTAGAGCTAGGTGTGATGGAGCTCCGGCTCAAGCGGCCTTATTGGAGACTCCGCGCATGCGCACTCCGGGATTCTTCTTTTTTTATCTGCATGTCTCTTCATGCGGGCAGAGGCCAGTGAGAGCGACTTTTGAGTCTCTTTCCAGATAGAGGCAAAGTCCTGAGTAAATTCATCCACGGCCAGAACTCCAGAAGACGTGGGAATGGGGAGGGGGGGCAATGGGTGATGGCCGTAGACCACAAAGAAAGGCGACTTGGAGGAAGATTCAGAGTTCTTGAAATTGTATGAGAATTCTGCCCAGGGCAATAGGTCGACCCAATCGTCTTGACGGGCGGAGACAAAATGTCGTAGGTAGTCGCCAAGGACCTGGTTAACTCTCTCCACCTGTCCATTGGACTGCGGGTGATAAGCGGAAGAAAAATTCAACTTAATTTTTAGTTGAGTACAGAGAGCTCTCCAAAATTTTGAGATGAATTGAACACCTCTATCCGAGACGATATGTGAGGGCAGCCCATGGAGGCGGAAAATTTGAAGAAAAAAATGCTTCGCCAACTGAGGTGCAGTAGGCAGACCAGGGAGCGGGACAAAGTGAACCATTTTAGAAAAGCGGTCAACGACCACCCAGATGACAGTGTTACTACGAGACAAAGGGAGGTCCGTGATGAAATCCATGGCAATGTGGGACCATGGTTGTTCAGGCACAGGTAGGGGAAGGAGAAGACCTGCAGGCTTCTGGCGAGGCGTCTTGTCACGTGCACAGATAGTGCAGGCCCGTACAAAGTCAGTCACATCTTCCTCCTGGGTAGGCCACCAATAGTGTCTGGCAATCAATTGTATGGATTTTTTGATCCCAGCATGACCGGTTAGATGGGAGGAATGGCCCCACTTGAGTATCTTAAGCCGAAGGCGTGGAGGAACGAAAGTCTTTCCTGGAGGAATTGGCACGAGAGAAGCGGGAGCAGAGGAAATCAGACACTCAGGGGGTATGATGTGTTGAGGAGGGGTCTCGGTTTCAGAGGTATCGGAGAGACGGGACAAAGCATCAGCCCTGACATTTTTGTCTGCGGGCCGTAAATGGATCTGGAAGTTGAAGCGGGCAAAGAACAATGACCACCTGGCCTGGCGAGGATTTAGGCGCTGAGCGGACTGAAGGTAGGACAAATTTTTATGGTCAGTGTAGATGGAGATAGGGTGAAGGGATCCTTCCAGGAGATGTCTCCACTCTTCTAATGCCAACTTGATGGCCAACAGTTCACGGTCACCTATGGAATAGTTTTTTTCCGGAGGGGAGAAAGTTTTAGAGAAAAAACCACAAGTGACGTTTTTCCCTTTAGCGTTTTTTTGAAGAAGCACAGCTCCAGCTCCTACCGAGGAGGCATCGACTTCAAGGAAGAACGGCTTTAGAGGATCTGGCCGAGACAGGACAGGTGCAGAGGAGAAGGCGGTCTTAAGGCGAGTAAAAGCTTCCTCCGCTTGAGGCGGCCAGGACCTAGGATTCGCGTCTTTTTTGGTCAGTGCCCCTATAGGAGCAACGATGGTGGAGAAGTGGGGTATGAACTGACGATAGTAGTTGGCAAAACCAAGGAAGCGTTGGATAGCACGAAGTCCAGAGGGGCGTGGCCAACCCAAGACTGCGGAGAGTTTGTCAGGGTCCATTTGAAGATCTTGTCCAGAGACCAGATATCCTAGGAAAGGAAGACTGCTGCGCTCAAAAAGGCATTTTTCAAATTTAGCGTAAAGATGATTTACGCGGAGGCGCTGGAGCACTTGACGGACATGGAGCCGATGTTCCTTAAGGTTGGCAGAGAAGATTAGGATGTCGTCAAGATAGGCAACCACACAGGTATACAGTAGGTCCTGGAAGATTTCGTTGACAAAATCTTGAAAGACTGCAGGGGCGTTGCAAAGTCCGAACGGCATGACGAGATATTCAAAGTGACCGTCTCTGGTGTTAAATGCGGTTTTCCATTCATCTCCCTTTCGGATTCTGATGAGGTTATAAGTGCCCCTGAGGTCCAATTTAGAAAAAACTTTTGCTCCGCGCAGACGGTCAAAGAGCTCCGAGATGAGAGGCAGAGGGTAGCGGTTTTTAATAGTGATTTTATTGAGACCACGATAGTCTATGCAAGGGCGTAGAGATCCGTCCTTCTTGGCCACGAAGAAGAAGCCTGCTCCGGCTGGAGAAGATGATTTCCTAATAAAACCTCTCTTGAGG
This sequence comes from Rana muscosa, assembly GCA_029206835.1. Lineage (NCBI taxonomy): Eukaryota > Metazoa > Chordata > Amphibia > Anura > Ranidae > Rana > Rana muscosa. The sequence goes on from CM055117.1 coordinate 435,608,817, forward strand.
TTCTCCTGAATGTATTCAGTCATAGCCTTGGTTTCAGGAGAGGAGAGAGGGTAAATTCTGCCACGGGGTGGTGTAGTACCTGGGAGCAAGTCAATGGGGCAGTCGTAGGGTCTATGTGGTGGTAAGACCTCCGCCTGTTTTTTGCAAAAGACATCAGAAAAGTCCTGATAGGCCTTTGGAAGGCCAGGCAAAGGAGTAGTGATGGGGACTTGACAGGTCGGTACAGACTTAAGGCAATGCTTGTGACAGGAGTCACCCCAGGATTTGATGTCCCCAGTGGTCCAGTCGAGGGTAGGAGTGTGACGCTGGAGCCAGGGCAGGCCAAGAAGGATGTCAGAAGTACAGTTCGGCAAAACAAAGAATTCAATCTTTTCTTGGTGAAGAACACCAACGGACATGAGCAGGGGTTCGGTGCGGTAACGCACGGTACAATCCAAATTCTCTCCATTTACAGAGGAAATGAAGAAGGGTTTGATGAGACGGGTAACAGGAATGTTGAACCTGTTGATGAAAGAGGCTTCAATAAAGTTTCCTGCAGAACCAGAGTCCAGGAAGGCCACCGCAGGGAAGAGGGAGCCAGCAGAAGGAGAAATCCGCACAGGAATAGTCAGACGTGGAGAGGAAGAATTCACACCCAGTAACGCCTCTCCCACGTTCACTAGGTGCGGGCGTTTCCCTGACGCGGAGGACGAATAGGGCAGTCTTTTAGGAAGTGATCAGAGCTCGCACAATAAAGGCATAAGTTCTCGTTCCTACGGCGAGACCTCTCTTGTAGGGTCAGGCGAGACCGGTCCACTTGCATGGCCTCCTCGGCGGGAGGCACGGTAACAGGATGCATTGGATTCAGAAAGAGAGGAGCCAGGCGCGGATAACGCCTGGTGCGAACAAGATCTTTCTCCTGGCGAAGCTCTTGGCGTCTTTCGACGTAACGCATATCGATGCGGGTAGCTAAATGGATGAGTTCCGTCAAGGAAGAGGGTATCTCTCGTGCGGCCAGACAATCCTTGATGTGGCCGGATAAACCCTTCTTGAAGGTCGCGCAGAGAGCCTCATTATTCCAAGCTAACTCTGAGGCCAGTGTGCGGAACTGTATGGCATATTCGCCCACAGAAGAGTTTCCTTGGACAAGGTTAAGCAGGGCGGTTTCAGTGGATGAGGCTCGGGCTGGTTCCTCAAAAACGCTGCGAACCTCAGCAAAGAAGGACTGAATGGTGGCTGTAGCAGGGTCGTTGCGGTCCCAGAGTGGCGTGGCCCAGGCCAAGGCCTTTCCAGACAACAGAGAGACCACGAATGCCACTTTAGACCGTTCTGTGGAAAACTGGTCAGACATCATCTCAAGATGCAGGGAACATTGGGACAAGAATCCCCGGCACATCCTAGAATCCCCGTCAAATTTCTCTGGAAGAGACAGGCAAATTCTCGAGGTAGTAGCGGCAGCTCGGAGAGGGGAAGATGCTGGAGGCTGCGGCGGCAGAAGCTGCTGGACCATGGCGGTCAACTGCAACAGCTGCTGTCCTTGTTGTGCGATCTGTTGCGACTGCTGGGCAACCACGGTAGTGAGGTCAGCCAGATTGGGCAGCGGTACCTCAGCGGGATCCATGGCCGGATCTACTGTCAGGGCCTGGACTGGCGGCTAGTAAGGACACAGGAGGTGGATCCTCTGTGCCAGAGAGGCGAAGGCACGGGTCGCACTGGAGGACCGGTTCTAAGTAGCTACCGGTTTTCACCAGAGCCCGCCGCAAGGCGGGATGGACTTGCTGCGGCGGTAGCAACCAGGTCGTGTCCCCCAGTAGCGGCTCGACTTCTCTGGCAGCTGAGATAGGCACGGTACACTGGGACTAGGCAGAGGCAAGGTCAGACGTAGCGGAAGGTCAGGGCAGGCGGCAATGGTACGTAGTCAGGGGCAACGGCAGAAGGTCAGATACACTGGAAAGGCAAGTACAAAATGCTTTCTCAGGGCACTAAGGCAACAAGATCCGGCAAGGACAGGAAGGGGGAGTGGGTTTTTAAGTGTTTTGGAGTGTGACACAGTAATTGGACCAGGCACCAATCAATGGTGCACTGGCCCTTTAAATTTAAGAAGACCGGCGCGCGCGCGCCCTAGAGAGCAGCGGGACCGCGCGCGCCGGGACGGAGCAGGAGGAGGCCGGTGAGCAGAATGGGATGCGATCCGCGGGCGGACAGGTGCCGCCGCAAGGATCGCATCCCCGCCAGCATCAGAGCAGCGCTCACGGTCAGAGGAGCCGACCGGACCGCTGCAGGGAGACAGACGCCGTGGGCGCTCCGGGATGGATGGGACACCCGGAGCGTTCGGCGTTACAGTTCCTAATATACTACAGGCAGGCAGTTGATTCAGTTAGCTGCAGTATATTCAGTATATATATATATATATACATCCCAGGCTTTGTGTATATATATATATATATATATATATATATATACACACAGTATATATATATATATATACTGTATACAGTTTAGCTAGATCTCACTGCAGAGCGTTCCTGGTGTACTATTCCTAATATACTACAGACAAGCAGTTGATTCAGTTAGCTGCAGTATATTCAGTATACTGTATCCAGTTAAGCTAGATCTTACTGCAGACCGTTTCTGTTGTTCTGTTCCTAATATACTACAGGCAGGCAGTTGATTCAGTTAGCTGCAGTACATTCAGTATACTGTATCCAGTTTAGCTAGATCTCACTGCAGACCGTTCCTGTTGTTCTGTTCCTAATATACTACAGGCAGGCAGTTGATTCAGCTAGCTGCAGTATCTTCAGTATATACAGTATATATATACATCCCAGCTTTGTATATATATATATATATATATATATATATATATACACACACACACTGTATCCTGTGCAGCTAGATCTCACTGCACGCCATTCCTGGTGTACCTATTCAAATACACTTTCAGGCAGGCAGGGCAGGCAGGTGATTCAGTGATCTGTAGTGCATAAAATATATACTGTCTCCTACATATATATTCACTGCATTCTAGTCTAGCCAAGCCTATACCTGACTGCAGGTCATTCCGTGTGTACTTTTTCTAGTAAACTTCAGGCTTTGTTTTGCTACTCTAAGTTTACAGTATGTCTGGAAGGCCAACGAGAGGCAGACACTCTACAGCCAACCTTGCTGGTCATGGACACGGTGCATCCTCAGCACGTGGCCGTGGGGCATGCTTGTCTTTTTTATCGGCAGCTGGCCATGTTGAGCCACAACATGCAGAAGAGTTGGTAGAGTGGATAACCAAGCCATCCTCATCCTCCTCATCCTCTGTCACCTAGGCTCAGAGTACTTTGGCTGCCAATGCAGTTGCCAAAGAGGCCTATTCCATTGGCTCCAAGTCATCAGTTACTCCTTCCCTAGCCCCACCATCATGAATGGAGTAGTCACCCGAACTGTTCGACCACAGTGTTGGGTACATGCTGCAGAAGGATGTGCAGCATTTTTAACCACTTGTCTACCGCTCACCGTCAAATGACGGCAGGCGGAAGACTCTCTTGTTCTGACAGGACAGGACGATGAGCGTGCCCGGCGGCCGCGACGGCCGCCGGGCACCCGCGATTGCCCAGTAACTGAGCACTTTAGAGCAAGTAAGTCCATGAACTGTAATTAGTGCCAATTCTACACCTCCCTTCAGTTTACTCATTTACTCCACCCAGGTGGATTAATTATGTCGAGGCAGCTCCTTACTTATTCATCACAGGAAATTTTTCTGTACCCCTGTTGTGTGTTTCTAATGGCATATCAGGTCCATTGCGCGGATTCACACCCACACTCCATGATCAAGAATGCATGCACTGTCCTCTCACCATTTGAGGAGGCCACAAGGATGGTGATCAGTGACAGTGCATGCATCAGTGATACTGTCCCTCTTGTGTACCTGTTGGATCACACGCTACGTGGAATAATGGCTAGGGCACTTGAGGCAGAACAAAGGGAGGAAGAGGAGGACTTCCTTATCACTCAAGGCCCCCTTTATCCAGACAGTGTTCCTGCGGGCCCGCCGATCACACAGGAAGAGGAGAAGGAGGAGGATTGTGTCAGCATGGAGGTGGAGTCTAGCACTCAGAATCAGCAGCAGTCTTCAAGGGATCGTTTACAGTCCTCAGAAACCCATGGACTTGTATGTGGCTGGGAGGAGGTGGCTGCGGATCATGTCGTCCTTAGTGACCCAGAGGACTCTGGACCGAATGCCTCAGCAAACCTATGCTGCATGGCCTCCCTGATCCTGCAAAGTCTGCGAAAGGATCCTCAGATTTGTGGTATCAAGGAGATGGATCATTACTGGCTGGTAACCCTTCTTGATCCACGTTACAAGGGTAAGGTTCCGAAACTTATCCAGCCGTCGCAGAGGGAGCAGAGGATGAAACATCTTCGGGAGGCCTTGCAAAAAGGTTTGTGCAATGTGTTTCCAGAGCCTGGGAGGTTACAATTTCCTGGTCCTGGACAACGTGTTGCTGAGGCTTTGGTCAGTCACAGAAGGAGCGGTGGAGACGGTGGAGACGGTGGCCGTCTGACCGATGCGTTCAAACAATTTTTTAGTCCGCAGCCCCAAGGTCTGATCGGTTCCAGCAACTATCGCCAGCGTCTGATTTACATGGTGCAGGAATACCTAGGGGCAAGATCGGACTTGGAGATCTTTCCAGCCGAAAATCCTCTGGGTTACAGGTAGGGATGAGCTGAACACCCCCCTGTTCGGTTCACACCAGAACCTGTGAACAGACAGAAAGTTTGCGCAAACTTTAGAACCCTATTAAATACAATGGACTTGAACGTTCAAAATCAAAAGTGCTAATTATAAAGGCTAATATGCAAGTTATTGTCCTAAAAAGTGTTTGAGGATCCGGGTCCTGCCCCAGGGGACATGTATCAATGCAAAAAAAAGTTTTAAAAATAGACGTTTTTACGGGAGCGGTGATTTCAATAATGCTTAAAATTAAACAATAAAAGTGAAATATTCCTTTAGATTTCGTACCTAGGGTGTGTGTATAGTATGCCTGTAAAGTAGCGCTTGTTTCCCGTGATTAGAACTGTCCCTGCACAAAGTGTCATTTCTGAAGGAAAAAAAGTCATTTAAAACTCACTCGCGGCTATAATAAATTGTCGGCTCCCGGCAATACATAGAAAAGTCATTGATAAAAAAATAAATAAATGCGTGGGGGTTCCCCCAAATTCAATTACGCGTAGGGCACCAACGATGCGTTTTGTGTATTTGCCATTGTTGAGGACTATGCTCTTCACAATTCATCCACCACCGGTTACATATAATATCGTCTGATATAGCAATTTTGCCTGTGCGCATGTACCCACGTGTTCAGCCTTTCATATTATTATCATTGTGCATGGATGTACCATATATGCTTTTGTATGTTCAATTGTTGTACCAATGTTGTTCTACATGGGCCACTATGCCTTGGGACATACAAATTTTTGTTGTCTCTGTTTTGTTATTACAGCATTCATCACCAATAAATTGTTTTTTACTTATGCATTTTTGTGAATATATGCCCAACTCTAGTACCTCACTCAAAGTCCCAGGGCGACCTGCACTTTTGTGCTCCTTCTGTTCTCTTTTTTAGGGATGGAGGTGCCTGAGTGGCTGCATCACACCAGATCCCTCTTTTCTGTTGTACCGGGTGGCAGACACCCACCTAGCCCATTCTCTGGTATGCTGCAGCCGGGGTTTTATTCACCTTTACATTCAGCTTATTGCCATCATTTTTTAGGCCAGTGTGTCAGCGCTTTGGCATTTTGGGGTCCTTTTATTCGGCTGGGCACTCATGCCTTTGGTTGGTTTGTCCTGATGGTGGCGTTTTCATCCAGCTGGGGGGCTGCGATGCACAAAAAGGAGATACTTCTGATCTCCCGCTATCCACGCCTGTCCCTTTTGGGATGGGCGTGGCTACCAGTGCATCGGCGCCATGTCGAGCACGCCCACACACTGACGTCTTAGACGTCAGCTGCATGTTAGGGCGTTTTTACTTTTTGGATGGTGGGGTTGGTTTGTGCGCAGCTGCACACCCCCTTCACGGCTGACATCTCTCTGACGTCAGCAGGTTACCATCCGGACATGACGCAGGGGGCGGAGTTTTCGGGTCCCTACGGGTATATCCGGATGTCCGGCACAGCTGGGACTGTATTTGCAGTCTGGTGATCGGGTTTGGTGGTCGTAAATGGTGTGAGTGCAGCAACACTTTGTGTACTTCATACATCTCTTCAAGGTAAACCTCCCAGTCCTATACCTGGCTGTATGGATGTAATATTTATGAACACATACTACAGTTGAGTTTTCTCCTGTAGTATCCACCCTGACATTACTCTGGTTATCGCTCTCATATTAATTTTGTTACTTATACATCTTAGCTCTCCTCCTTGGCCCATATTGACATATGCTGCACTTAGTTATAATTACTTTCTCTTCTATACTTTAGCACACTAAATACACTTGTACAAACATAGCAAGGTTAGCCTATTATATGCTACCTGCACTGCTCAAGCAATCATATGCTCTGACCATAATCAGTACATGCTACTATAGTGTTGTCACATATGTGCATTGTCAAATTTCTCGTTGATACTTTCAATTGGTCCTCTGGGGTGAGTGCAACAACAACCTTTGCAATTTATGCATTTACTTAAGGTTAACCTCCCAGTTCTATACGTATATGCATGGGTGTATTACTTACTAATATACATTATAGTTAAGGTATTTTTCGATCACACACATGCAATACCACTCTGGTCATCTCACGATATCCTTGTTGCCTGCACCCTCCCTCCTCCCCTTTGGCCCATATTTTATACATGTTATCTAGTCTAACTATATCTTCTTCAACATCACAGCACATCGTATACATCTATACAACCCAGCAAGGCTAGCTTACTTTACGCTACCTGTACTGCTCTTGCAATCATATTTCTTGATCACAATCAGTCTATGTTGCTACAGTGTTGTTACATGTGCATTGTTACACCTTTCTCAGATATCCCCTTTTTGGGCCCCAGCGATCACTGGACAAACATCCTCTCACAGACTGTGCTTTGCATCTGGATTCCCGTGGGTAGCTCCGCTCCCGAACTGGATGTCGTACATGCCGCCCTTTTGGCGACCAGCGAAGGGCCACTCAGCCCTTGGTAGTGGTGAGTACAGGGTCGTTTGCACCCTTCTGACCCCTTATACCCACCTTTTGTCCATAGCCCCCCATTACTAGTAACAGATACCCTTTGTACTTATCTTCCTACAGATACCACAACCACGCATCAGCCCCTGAGGAAGCGAGTAGTAGCTCGCGAAACGCGTAGGGCACCAACGATGCGTTTTGTGTATTTGCCATTGTTGAGGACTATGCTCTTCACAATTCATCCACCACCGGTTACATATAATATCGTCTGATATAGCAATTTTTGCCTGTGCGCATGTACCCACGTGTTCAGCCTTTCATATTATTATCATTGTGCATGGATGTACCATATATGCTTTTGTATGTTCAATTGTTGTACCGATGTTGTTCTACATGGGCCACTATGCCTTGGGACATACAAATTTTTGTTGTCTCTGTTTTGTTATTACAGCATTCATCACCAATAAATTGTTTTTTACTTATGCATTTTTGTGAATATATGCCCAACTCTAGTACCTCACTCAAAGTCCCAGGGCGACCTGCACTTTTGTGCTCCTTCTGTTCTCTTTTTTAGGGATGGAGGTGCCTGAGTGGCTGCATCACACCAGATCCCTCTTTTCTGTTGTACCGGGTGGCAGACACCCAACTAGCCCATTCTCTGGTATGCTGCAGCCGGGGTTTTATTCACCTTTACATTCAGCTTATTGCCATCATTTTTTAGGCCAGTGTGTCAGCGCTTTGGCATTTTGGGGTCCTTTTATTCGGCTGGGCACTCATGCCTTTGGTTGGTTTGTCCTGATGGTGGCGTTTTCATCCAGCTGGGGGGCTGCGATGCACAAAAAGGAGATACTTCTGATCTCCCGCTATCCACGCCTGTCCCTTTTGGGATGGGCGTGGCTACCAGTGCATCAGCGCCATGTCGAGCACGCCCACACACTGACGTCTTAGACGTCAGCTGCATGTTAGGGCGTTTTTACTTTTTGGATGGTGGGGTTGGTTTGTGCGCAGCTGCACACCCCCTTCACGGCTGACATCTCTCTGACGTCAGCAGGTTACCATCCGGACATGACGCAGGGGGCGGAGTTTTCGGGTCCCTACGGGTATATCCGGATGTCCGGCACAGCTGGGACTGTATTTGCAGTCTGGTGATCGGGTTTGGTGGTCGTAAATAGTGTGAGTGCAGCAACACTTCTTGTACTTCATACATCTCTTCAAGGTAAACCTCCCAGTCCTATACCTGGCTGTATGGATGTAATATTTACGAACACATACTACAGTTGAGTTTTCTCCTGTAGTATCCACCCTGACATTACTCTGGTTATCTCTCTCATATTAATTTTGTTACTTATACATCTTAGCTCTCCTCCTTGGCCCATATTGACATATGCTGCACTTAGTTATAATTACTTTCTCTTCTATACTTTAGCACACTAAATACATTTGTACAAACATAGCAAGGTTAGCCTATTATATGCTACCTGCACTGCTCAAGCAATCATATGCTCTGACCATAATCAGTACATGCTACTATAGTGTTGTCACATATGTGCATTGTCAAATTTCTCGTTGATACTTTCAATTGGTCCTCTGGGGTGAGTGCAACAACAACCTTTGCAATTTATGCATTTACTTAAGGTTAACCTCCCAGTTCTATACGTATATGCATGGGTGTATTACTTACTAATATACATTATAGTTAAGGTATTTTTCGATCACACACATGCAATACCACTCTGGTCATCTCACGATATCCTTGTTGCCTGCACCCTCCCTCCTCCCCTTTGGCCCATATTTTATACATGTTATCTAGTCTAACTATATCTTCTTCAACATCACAGCACATCGTATACATCTATACAACCCAGCAAGGCTAGCTTACTTTACGCTACCTGTACTGCTCTTGCAATCATATTTCTTGATCACAATCAGTCTATGTTGCTACAGTGTTGTTACATGTGCATTGTTACACCTTTCTCAGATATCCCCTTTTTGGGCCCCAGCGATCACTGGACAAACATCCTCTCACAGACTGTGCTTTGCATCTGGATTCCTGTGGGTGGCGCCCTGTAGCTCCGCTCCCTCAGCTCCCGAACTGGATGTCGTACATGCCGCCCTTTTGGCGACCAGCGAAGGGCCACTCAGCCCTTGGTAGTGGTGAGTACAGGGTCGTTTGCACCCTTCTGACCCCTTATACCCACCTTTTGTCCATAGCCCCCCATTACTAGTAACAGATACCCTTTGTACTTATCTTCCTACAGATACCACAACCACGGATCAGCCCCTGAGGAAGCGAGTAGTAGCTCGCGAAACGCGTAGGGCACCAACGATGCGTTTTGTGTATTTGCCATTGTTGAGGACTATGCTCTTCACAATTCATCCACCACCGGTTACATATAATATCGTCTGATATAGCAATTTTGCCTGTGCGCATGTACCCACGTGTTCAGCCTTTCATATTATTATCATTGTGCATGGATGTACCATATAAGCTTTTGTATGTTCAATTGTTGTACCGATGTTGTTCTACATGGGCCACTATGCCTTGGGACATACAAATTTTTGTTGTCTCTGTTTTGTTATTACAGCATTCATCACCAATAAATTGTTTTTTACTTATGCATTTTTGTGAATATATGCCCAACTCTAGTACCTCACTCAAAGTCCCAGGGCGACCTGCACTTTTGTGCTCCTTCTGTTCTCTTTTTTAGGGATGGAGGTGCCTGAGTGGCTGCATCACACCAGATCCCTCTTTTCTGTTGTACCGGGTGGCAGACACCCACCTAGCCCATTCTCTGGTATGCTGCAGCCGGGGTTTTATTCACCTTTACATTCAGCTTATTGCCATCATTTTTTAGGCCAGTGTGTCAGCGCTTTGGCATTTTGGGGTCCTTTTATTCGGCTGGGCACTCATGCCTTTGGTTGGTTTGTCCTGATGGTGGCGTTTTCATCCAGCTGGGGGGCTGCGATGCACAAAAAGGAGATACTTCTGATCTCCCGCTAACCACGCCTGTCCCTTTTGGGATGGGCGTGGCTACCAGTGCATCGGCGCCATGTCGAGCACGCCCACACACTGACGTCTTAGACGTCAGCTGCATGTTAGGGCGTTTTTACTTTTTGGATGGTGGGGTTGGTTTGTGCGCAGCTGCACACCCCCTTCACGGCTGACATCTCTCTGACGTCAGCAGGTTACCATCCGGACATGACGCAGGGGGCGGAGTTTTCGGGTCCCTACGGGTATATCCGGATGTCCGGCACAGCTGGGACTGTATTTGCAGTCTGGTGATCGGGTTTGGTGGTCGTAAATGGTGTGAGTGCAGCAACACTTTGTGTACTTCATACATCTCTTCAAGGTAAACCTCCCAGTCCTATACCTGGCTGTATGGATGTAATATTTACGAACACATACTACAGTTGAGTTTTCTCCTGTAGTATCCACCCTGACATTACTCTGGTTATCGCTCTCATATTAATTTTGTTACTTATACATCTTAGCTCTCCTCCTTGGCCCATATTGACATATGCTGCACTTAGTTATAATTACTTTCTCTTCTATACTTTAGCACACTAAATACACTTGTACAAACATAGCAAGGTTAGCCTATTATATGCTACCTGCACTGCTCAAGCAATCATATGCTCTGACCATAATCAGTACATGCTACTATAGTGTTGTCACATATGTGCATTGTCAAATTTCTCGTTGATACTTTCAATTGGTCCTCTGGGGTGAGTGCAACAACAACCTTTGCAATTTATGCATTTACTTAAGGTTAACCTCCCAGTTCTATACGTATATGCATGGGTGTATTACTTACTAATATACATTATAGTTAAGGTATTTTTCGATCACACACATGCAATACCACTCTGGTCATCTCACGATATCCTTGTTGCCTGCACCCTCCCTCCTCCCCTTTGGCCCATATTTTATACATGTTATCTAGTCTAACTATATCTTCTTCAACATCACAGCACATCGTATACATCTATACAACCCAGCAAGGCTAGCTTACTTTACGCTACCTGTACTGCTCTTGCAATCATATTTCTTGATCACAATCAGTCTATGTTGCTACAGTGTTGTTACATGTGCATTGTTACACATTTCTCAGATATCCCCTTTTTGGGCCCCAGCGATCACTGGACAAACATCCTCTCACAGACTGTGCTTTGCATCTGGATTCCCGTGGGTAGCTCCGCTCCCGAACTGGATGTCGTACATGCCGCCCTTTTGGCGACCAGCGAAGGGCCACTCAGCCCTTGGTAGTGGTGAGTACAGGGTCGTTTGCACCCTTCTGACCCCTTATACCCACCTTTTGTCCATAGCCCCCCATTACTAGTAACAGATACCCTTTGTACTTATCTTCCTACAGATACCACAACCACGCATCAGCCCCTGAGGAAGCGAGTAGTAGCTCGCGAAACGCGTAGGGCACCAACGATGCGTTTTGTGTATTTGCCATTGTTGAGGACTATGCTCTTCACAATTCATCCACCACCGGTTACATATAATATCGTCTGATATAGCAATTTTTGCCTGTGCGCATGTACCCACGTGTTCAGCCTTTCATATTATTATCATTGTGCATGGATGTACCATATATGCTTTTGTATGTTCAATTGTTGTACCGATGTTGTTCTACATGGGCCACTATGCCTTGGGACATACAAATTTTTGTTGTCTCTGTTTTGTTATTACAGCATTCATCACCAATAAATTGTTTTTTACTTATGCATTTTTGTGAATATATGCCCAACTCTAGTACCTCACTCAAAGTCCCAGGGCGACCTGCACTTTTGTGCTCCTTCTGTTCTCTTTTTTAGGGATGGAGGTGCCTGAGTGGCTGCATCACACCAGATCCCTCTTTTCTGTTGTACCGGGTGGCAGACACCCAACTAGCCCATTCTCTGGTATGCTGCAGCCGGGGTTTTATTCACCTTTACATTCAGCTTATTGCCATCATTTTTTAGGCCAGTGTGTCAGCGCTTTGGCATTTTGGGGTCCTTTTATTCGGCTGGGCACTCATGCCTTTGGTTGGTTTGTCCTGATGGTGGCGTTTTCATCCAGCTGGGGGGCTGCGATGCACAAAAAGGAGATACTTCTGATCTCCCGCTATCCACGCCTGTCCCTTTTGGGATGGGCGTGGCTACCAGTGCATCAGCGCCATGTCGAGCACGCCCACACACTGACGTCTTAGACGTCAGCTGCATGTTAGGGCGTTTTTACTTTTTGGATGGTGGGGTTGGTTTGTGCGCAGCTGCACACCCCCTTCACGGCTGACATCTCTCTGACGTCAGCAGGTTACCATCCGGACATGACGCAGGGGGCGGAGTTTTCGGGTCCCTACGGGTATATCCGGATGTCCGGCACAGCTGGGACTGTATTTGCAGTCTGGTGATCGGGTTTGGTGGTCGTAAATAGTGTGAGTGCAGCAACACTTCTTGTACTTCATACATCTCTTCAAGGTAAACCTCCCAGTCCTATACCTGGCTGTATGGATGTAATATTTACGAACACATACTACAGTTGAGTTTTCTCCTGTAGTATCCACCCTGACATTACTCTGGTTATCTCTCTCATATTAATTTTGTTACTTATACATCTTAGCTCTCCTCCTTGGCCCATATTGACATATGCTGCACTTAGTTATAATTACTTTCTCTTCTATACTTTAGCACACTAAATACACTTGTACAAACATAGCAAGGTTAGCCTATTATATGCTACCTGCACTGCTCAAGCAATCATATGCTCTGACCATAATCAGTACATGCTACTATAGTGTTGTCACATATGTGCATTGTCAAATTTCTCGTTGATACTTTCAATTGGTCCTCTGGGGTGAGTGCAACAACAACCTTTGCAATTTATGCATTTACTTAAGGTTAACCTCCCAGTTCTATACGTATATGCATGGGTGTATTACTTACTAATATACATTATAGTTAAGGTATTTTTCGATCACACACATGCAATACCACTCTGGTCATCTCACGATATCCTTGTTGCCTGCACCCTCCCTCCTCCCCTTTGGCCCATATTTTATACATGTTATCTAGTCTAACTATATCTTCTTCAACATCACAGCACATCGTATACATCTATACAACCCAGCAAGGCTAGCTTACTTTACGCTACCTGTACTGCTCTTGCAATCATATTTCTTGATCACAATCAGTCTATGTTGCTACAGTGTTGTTACATGTGCATTGTTACACCTTTCTCAGATATCCCCTTTTTGGGCCCCAGCGATCACTGGACAAACATCCTCTCACAGACTGTGCTTTGCATCTGGATTCCTGTGGGTGGCGCCCTGTAGCTCCGCTCCCTCAGCTCCCGAACTGGATGTCGTACATGCCGCCCTTTTGGCGACCAGCGAAGGGCCACTCAGCCCTTGGTAGTGGTGAGTACAGGGTCGTTTGCACCCTTCTGACCCCTTATACCCACCTTTTGTCCATAGCCCCCCATTACTAGTAACAGATACCCTTTGTACTTATCTTCCTACAGATACCACAACCACGGATCAGCCCCTGAGGAAGCGAGTAGTAGCTCGCGAAACGCGTAGGGCACCAACGATGCGTTTTGTGTATTTGCCATTGTTGAGGACTATGCTCTTCACAATTCATCCACCACCGGTTACATATAATATCGTCTGATATAGCAATTTTGCCTGTGCGCATGTACCCACGTGTTCAGCCTTTCATATTATTATCATTGTGCATGGATGTACCATATAAGCTTTTGTATGTTCAATTGTTGTACCGATGTTGTTCTACATGGGCCACTATGCCTTGGGACATACAAATTTTTGTTGTCTCTGTTTTGTTATTACAGCATTCATCACCAATAAATTGTTTTTTACTTATGCATTTTTGTGAATATATGCCCAACTCTAGTACCTCACTCAAAGTCCCAGGGCGACCTGCACTTTTGTGCTCCTTCTGTTCTCTTTTTTAGGGATGGAGGTGCCTGAGTGGCTGCATCACACCAGATCCCTCTTTTCTGTTGTACCGGGTGGCAGACACCCACCTAGCCCATTCTCTGGTATGCTGCAGCCGGGGTTTTATTCACCTTTACATTCAGCTTATTGCCATCATTTTTTAGGCCAGTGTGTCAGCGCTTTGGCATTTTGGGGTCCTTTTATTCGGCTGGGCACTCATGCCTTTGGTTGGTTTGTCCTGATGGTGGCGTTTTCATCCAGCTGGGGGGCTGCGATGCACAAAAAGGAGATACTTCTGATCTCCCGCTAACCACGCCTGTCCCTTTTGGGATGGGCGTGGCTACCAGTGCATCGGCGCCATGTCGAGCACGCCCACACACTGACGTCTTAGACGTCAGCTGCATGTTAGGGCGTTTTTACTTTTTGGATGGTGGGGTTGGTTTGTGCGCAGCTGCACACCCCCTTCACGGCTGACATCTCTCTGACGTCAGCAGGTTACCATCCGGACATGACGCAGGGGGCGGAGTTTTCGGGTCCCTACGGGTATATCCGGATGTCCGGCACAGCTGGGACTGTATTTGCAGTCTGGTGATCGGGTTTGGTGGTCGTAAATGGTGTGAGTGCAGCAACACTTTGTGTACTTCATACATCTCTTCAAGGTAAACCTCCCAGTCCTATACCTGGCTGTATGGATGTAATATTTACGAACACATACTACAGTTGAGTTTTCTCCTGTAGTATCCACCCTGACATTACTCTGGTTATCGCTCTCATATTAATTTTGTTACTTATACATCTTAGCTCTCCTCCTTGGCCCATATTGACATATGCTGCACTTAGTTATAATTACTTTCTCTTCTATACTTTAGCACACTAAATACACTTGTACAAACATAGCAAGGTTAGCCTATTATATGCTACCTGCACTGCTCAAGCAATCATATGCTCTGACCATAATCAGTACATGCTACTATAGTGTTGTCACATATGTGCATTGTCAAATTTCTCGTTGATACTTTCAATTGGTCCTCTGGGGTGAGTGCAACAACAACTTTTGCAATTTATGCATTTACTTAAGGTTAACCTCCCAGTTCTATACGTATATGCATGGGTGTATTACTTACTAATATACATTATAGTTAAGGTATTTTTCGATCACACACATGCAATACCACTCTGGTCATCTCACGATATCCTTGTTGCCTGCACCCTCCCTCCTCCCCTTTGGCCCATATTTTATACATGTTATCTAGTCTAACTATATCTTCTTCAACATCACAGCACATCGTATACATCTATACAACCCAGCAAGGCTAGCTTACTTTACGCTACCTGTACTGCTCTTGCAATCATATTTCTTGATCACAATCAGTCTATGTTGCTACAGTGTTGTTACATGTGCATTGTTACACCTTTCTCAGATATCCCCTTTTTGGGCCCCAGCGATCACTGGACAAACATCCTCTCACAGACTGTGCTTTGCATCTGGATTCCCGTGGGTAGCTCCGCTCCCGAACTGGATGTCGTACATGCCGCCCTTTTGACGACCAGCGAAGGGCCACTCAGCCCTTGGTAGTGGTGAGTACAGGGTCGTTTGCACCCTTCTGACCCCTTATACCCACCTTTTGTCCATAGCCCCCCATTACTAGTAACAGATACCCTTTGTACTTATCTTCCTACAGATACCACAACCACGGATCAGCCCCTGAGGAAGCGAGTAGTAGCTCGCGAAACGCGTAGGGCACCAACGATGCGTTTTGTGTATTTGCCATTGTTGAGGACTATGCTCTTCACAATTCATCCACCACCGGTTACATATAATATCGTCTGATATAGCAATTTTGCCTGTGCGCATGTACCCACGTGTTCAGCCTTTCATATTATTATCATTGTGCATGGATGTACCATATAAGCTTTTGTATGTTCAATTGTTGTACCGATGTTGTTCTACATGGGCCACTATGCCTTGGGACATACAAATTTTTGTTGTCTCTGTTTTGTTATTACAGCATTCATCACCAATAAATTGTTTTTTACTTATGCATTTTTGTGAATATATGCCCAACTCTAGTACCTCACTCAAAGTCCCAGGGCGACCTGCACTTTTGTGCTCCTTCTGTTCTCTTTTTTAGGGATGGAGGTGCCTGAGTGGCTGCATCACACCAGATCCCTCTTTTCTGTTGTACCGGGTGGCAGACACCCACCTAGCCCATTCTCTGGTATGCTGCAGCCGGGGTTTTATTCACCTTTACATTCAGCTTATTGCCATCATTTTTTAGGCCAGTGTGTCAGCGCTTTGGCATTTTGGGGTCCTTTTATTCGGCTGGGCACTCATGCCTTTGGTTGGTTTGTCCTGATGGTGGCGTTTTCATCCAGCTGGGGGGCTGCGATGCACAAAAAGGAGATACTTCTGATCTCCCGCTAACCACGCCTGTCCCTTTTGGGATGGGCGTGGCTACCAGTGCATCGGCACCATGTCGAGCACGCCCACACACTGACGTCTTAGACGTCAGCTGCATGTTAGGGCGTTTTTACTTTTTGGATGGTGGGGTTGGTTTGTGCGCAGCTGCACACCCCCTTCACGGCTGACATCTCTCTGACGTCAGCAGGTTACCATCCGGACATGACGCAGGGGGCGGAGTTTTCGGGTCCCTACGGGTATATCCGGATGTCCGGCACAGCTGGGACTGTATTTGCAGTCTGGTGATCGGGTTTGGTGGTCGTAAATGGTGTGAGTGCAGCAACACTTCGTGTACTTCATACATCTCTTCAAGGTAAACCTCCCAGTCCTATACCTGGCTGTATGGATGTAATATTTACGAACACATACTACAGTTGAGTTTTCTCCTGTAGTATCCACCCTGACATTACTCTGGTTATCTCTCTCATATTAATTTTGTTACTTATACATCTTAGCTCTCCTCCTTGGCCCATATTGACATATGCTGCACTTAGTTATAATTACTTTCTCTTCTATACTTTAGCACACTAAATACACTTGTACAAACATAGCAAGGTTAGCCTATTATATGCTACCTGCACTGCTCAAGCAATCATATGCTCTGACCATAATCAGTACATGCTACTATAGTGTTGTCACATATGTGCATTGTCAAATTTCTCGTTGATACTTTCAATTGGTCCTCTGGGGTGAGTGCAACAACAACCTTTGCAATTTATGCATTTACTTAAGGTTAACCTCCCAGTTCTATACGTATATGCATGGGTGTATTACTTACTAATATACATTATAGTTAAGGTATTTTTCGATCACACACATGCAATACCACTCTGGTCATCTCACGATATCCTTGTTGCCTGCACCCTCCCTCTTCCCCTTTGGCCCATATTTTATACATGTTATCTAGTCTAACTATATCTTCTTCAACATCACAGCACATCGTATACATCTATACAACCCAGCAAGGCTAGCTTACTTTACGCTACCTGTACTGCTCTTGCAATCATATTTCTTGATCACAATCAGTCTATGTTGCTACAGTGTTGTTACATGTGCATTGTTACACCTTTCTCAGATATGCCCTTTTTGGGCCCCAGCGATCACTGGAAAAACATCCTCTCACAGACTGTGCTTTGCATCTGGATTCCTGTGGGTGGCGCCCTGTAGCTCCGCTCCCTCAGCTCCCGAACTGGATGTCGTACATGCCGCCCTTTTGGCGACCAGCGAAGGGCCACTCAGCCCTTGGTAGTGGTGAGTACAGGGTCGTTTGCACCCTTCTGACCCCTTATACCCACCTTTTGTCCATAGCCCCCCATTATTAGTAACAGATACCCTTTGTACTTATCTTCCTACAGATACCACAACCACGCATCAGCCCCTGAGGAAGCGAGTAGTAGCTCGCGAAACGCGTAGGGCACCAACGATGCGTTTTGTGTATTTGCCATTGTTGAGGACTATGCTCTTCACAAATCATCCACCACCGGTTACATATAATATTGTCTGATATAGCAATTTTTGCCTGTGCGCATGTACCCACGTGTTCAGCCTTTCATATTATTATCATTGTGCATGGATGTACCATATATGCTTTTGTATGTTCAATTGTTGTACCAATGTTGTTCTACATGGGCCACTATGCCTTGGGACATACAAATTTTTGTTGTCTCTGTTTTGTTATTACAGCATTCATCACCAATAAATTGTTTTTTACTTATGCATTTTTGTGAATATATGCCCAACTCTAGTACCTCACTCAAAGTCCCAGGGCGACCTGCACTTTTGTGCTCCTTCTGTTCTCAAATTCAATTACCAGGCCCTTCAGGTCTGGTATGGATTTTAAGGGGAACTCCACCCCAATTTTTTTTATTAAATGGCGTGGAGTTCCCCCAAAAATCCAGACCAGACCCTTTATCCGAGCACGCAACCTGGCAGGCCGCAGGAAAAGAGAGCGTCCCCCCCTCCTGAACCATACCAGGCCACATGCCCTCAACATGGGGAGGATATCCCCATGTTGATGGGGACAAGGGCCTCATCCCCACAACCCTTGTTAAAAAAAAAAAATGCGTGGGGGTCCCCCCAAATTCAATTACCAGGCCCTTCAGGTCTGGTATGGATATTAAGGGGAACCCTGCCGCAAATTTTTTAAAAAAATGTGTGGGGTTCCCCCAAAAATCCATACCAGGCCCTTCAGGTCTGGTATGGATTTTAAGGGGAACTCCACCCCAAATTTAAAAAAAAATGGCGTGGAGTTCCCCCAAAAATCCATGCCAGACCCTTTATCCGAGCACGCAAACTGGCAGGCTGCAGGAAAAGAGAGCGCCCCCCCCTCCTGAACCATACCAGGCCACATGCCCTCAACATGGGGAGGATGTCCCCATGTTGATGGGGACAAGGGCCTCACCACCACAACCCTTGCCCGGTGGTTGTGGGGGTTTGCGGGCAGGGGGCTTATCGGAATCTGGAAAACCCCTTTAACAAAGGGGACCCCCAGATCCCGGCCCCCCCTATGTGAATTGGTAATGGGGTACATTGTACAGCTACCATTTCACAAAGAAAGTGTAGCAAATTGTAAAAAAAAACCACAGACACCATTGGGAAAGTCCTTTTTTAAAAAACAAACAAAAAAAAAAACATTCCAGCGATGAAATCCAGTGTCCCGCGGTGATCCGATGTCCAGCGCTGTCCACACGAAACGTCATTGGCTGAGCCTGAGCAGACCTGATGGGGAACTTCCTCCGCAGTGTAATAAATGAATAGACCTGTCCCTTCTAAAGTTCCCCATCAGGTCCGCTCAGCCAATGATGTAGGTGTAAGGCTAAGCGGACCAGATGCGGAACATGAGAAGGGGCGGGTCTATTCATTTATTACACTGCGGAGGAAGTTCCCCATCAGGTCCGCCCCCTCATATGTCAGACCCCGCCTACATCATTGGCTGAGCAGACCTTATGGTGAACTGCCTCCGCAGTGTAATAAATGAATAGAGCCGCCCCTTCTCACGTTCCGCATCTGGTCCGCTTAGCCTTACACCTACATCATTGGCTGAGCGGACCTGATGGGGAACTTTAGAAGGGGCAGCTCTATTCATTTAATACACTGCGGAGGAAGTTCCCCATCAGGTCCGTTCAGGCTCAGCCAATGACGTTTCGTGTGGACAACGCTAGACATTGGATCACCGCGGGACACTGGATTTCATTGCTGGAATGTTTTCAAGGACTTTCCCAACGGTTTCTGTGTTTTTTTTTACAATTTTTTACACTTTCTTTGTGAAATGGTAGGGGTATAATGTACCCCATTACCAATTCACATAGGGGGGCTGGGATCTGGGGGTCCCCTTTGTTAAAGGGGTCTTCCAGATTCCGATAAGCCCTCCGCCCACAGACCCCCACAACCACCGGGCAAGGGTTGTGGGGATGAGGCCCTTGTCCCTATCAACATGGGGACATGGTGCTTTGAGGGGTCACAGACCCCCAAAGCATCCTCCCAATGTTGAGGGCATGTGGCCTGGTATGGTTCAGGAGGAGGGGGCGCTCTCTCGTCCCCCCTCTTTTCCTGCGGCCTGCCAGGTTGCGTGCTTGGATAAAGGGTCTGGTATGGATTTTTGGGGGAACTCTATGCCATTTTTTTTTATTTGGGGTGGAGTTCCCCTTAAAATCCATACCAGACCTGAAAAGGCCTGGTAGGGATATTTGGGGGGAACCCCACGCATTTTTTTTAAAATTTGCGGCAGGGTTCCCCTTAATATCCATACCAGACCTGAAACGCCTGGTAATTGAATTTGGGGGGACCCCCACGCATTTTTTTTTTTATCAATGACTTTTCTATGTATTGCCGGGAGCCGACAATTCATTATAGCCGCGAGTGAGTTTTAAATTACTTTTTTTCCTTCAGAAATGACACTTTGTGCAGGGACAGTTCTAAGCACGGGAAACAAGCGCGACTTTACAGGCATACTATACACACACCCTAGGTATGAAATGTAAAGGAATATTTCACTTTTATTGTTTCACTTTAAGCATTATTAAACTCACTGCTCCCGAAAAAATGTCCGTTTGTAAAACTTTTTTTGCATTAATACATGTCCCCTGGGGCAGGACCCGGGTCCCCAAACACTTTTTATGACAATAACTTGCATATAAGCCTTTAAAATTAGCACTTTAGATTTCTCCAATAGACTTTTCGAATTTGCCGCAAACACCCCAAATTGTTCGCTGTTCGGCGAATGGGCGAACAGGCAATGTTCGAGTCGAGCATGAGTTTGACTCAAACTCGAAGCTCATCCCTAGTTACTGGGTCTTGAGGATGGATCACTGGCCAGAGCTTGCACAGTATGCAATTGAGCTACTGGCCTGTCCTGCATCAAGCGTTCTTTCTGAACACACATTCAGTGCTGCTGGAGGCTTTGTAACCGATCACAGAGTGCGCCTGTCCACCGACTCGGTTGATCGACTCACCTTCATAAAAATTAATTAGTCTTGGATCACCAGCTACCAAGCACCTGATGCTGATGTAACCGATTAATTTTTTTATGAATGTGAGATCCCGTCAAGACTGCCCATGCTGATGCTGAGTGACTATCCTGTTATGCTGAGTGACTATCCTCTTCCTCCTCAATGTTCATGTTGATAGCTTCTAAGAACTTTTTTGGTTCTGGTCACCAGCACCAGTGCCTAAGGCCCAATTTTTCTGCCCCTGTTTAACAGGGGTGTGTAATTACAATTTTTGCTGTAATATTTTGCAGCAGGGCTCATTCCTGCGCTCAACTAGAGTGTCTGTTAAGGGTTGCAGTTTTGTGGCACCAGCACCAGTGCCTAAGGCCCAATTTTTCTGCCCCTGTTTAACAGGGGCGTGTAATTACAATTGTTGCTGTAATATTTTGCAGCAGGGCTCGTTCCTGCGCTCAACTAGAGTATCTGTGAGGGGTTGCAGTGTTGTGGCACCAGTGCCAAAGGCCCAATTTTCTGCCCCTGTTCAACAGGGGCATGTAATTACAATTCTTGATATAATATTTCAGAGCAGGGCCCGTTCCAGCGCCCACCAAGAGTAACTGTGAGGGCTTACAATGTTCTGGTACCACCAACACCTAAGGCCCAATTTTCTGCAGAGTATATAGAGCAGGCTGTATAGTATATACAGGCGGTCCCCTACTTTCTAACATCCGACTTACAAATGACTCATACTTAGAAACGGAGGGAGACAACAGGCAGTGAGAGGAAATCCACTCCTAGGAAGGGAAATTCTCTCCTGTAAGTTAATATGGGAAAAAGGTGTCTCTACTGATGCTTTATCACCAATCCTTTTTTCCCTAAAAAACACAAATTTTTAAATACCATTTGTCATTGGGACAGAAAGTGAGGTTAAATCTTCTGAACAGGGCACAGACAGCAAAACAAATGTTATAGGGGTGATAACCCTTCCCTATGTTATCCAAAAAGCTTTCAAATAGATTTTTTGGCTGGAGCTACACTTACAAAATGTACCTGTTCCAAATTACAAACAGATTCAACTTAAAAACAAACCTAGGGGTTCGGGGGCGGTTTGGCTGGCCTCGGCGGGCCTCGGAGAGACTCTGTTCCCGGGCCTTTCCAGGGTTTGCTGGGGTTGGCCGAGCTGTCCTTAGTCCTTTCCGTGCATTTCTGAACGGCGGCGATTGGCACCTGCGCCCCCCGCCTTGGGCCAAACGTGGTACTGCACACCGCTTTGGCCTGAATCCTGCTCGTTTTGCGAGACAACACTCGCAAACCGAGTTAGGATATTTTAAAATACTGTGCTCGTATTGCGAAACGCTCGTTAACAGCATTATTCGCAATCCGAGGTTCCACTGTAAACATATAGATGCACACAAAATCCAGAATCTCTAGAGCAAACCATGAGCATTCTCAGTATTGGGTACCCATTTTTTAAATTGCCAAAAGGGTTTTTCACAGGGGAATTCCAGAAGCAAATGAAATCTATTTATTTTTTTCCTTGTACAAATAGCTTACATACTTCATGATTAATCCTTCTATACTTACCTGAGGAATTCTGAGTCCCACACTGTCTTTCACAGGGGAACAAAACAGGAAGCACCACCTAAGTGCAATATTTTAGTCACAATTTATTAAAGACAGAGGAGATGCACTTACAGACATATGATGGACCTCTACAGTTACTCTCAGACAGAGGATTACTTTGCCCAACACTGTTGGCACACATCTGCTGCTGGGTGCTAACGCAATCATTTCACAACTATTTGTATGAATATTTAGATGAATTTAGCCATAAATGTCCAGAGTTGGCCAGGAGAGCTAAATGAAGTGGGAAAAAAATAATCACAGTTCTAACTCTGCTGCCCTAGATAATGGCCAAAGAGTGACCTTATGGTTAACGAATATATGAAGACACAGCATTTTAACCGCTTGACTTGCGGAAGGTTTTACCCCCTTCATGATCATGCCATTTCTTGATAATCAGCACTGTTCTACAAAAAAAAAAAAAAAGAACAAACCTACAGTCCCTGTCTTGTTTTGACCAGCTGTATACTGCTGTTCAGCGTATATAGGGCCTGGGGGCTCCACGCCTTTTCTTTTTTTAATTTGGGTGTGGGGTTCCCCTTAATATCCATACAAGACCCAAAGGGCCTGGTAATGGGCTGGTTTTTCTCAATGATTTTCATCCATTTTGCCCGGACCCGACATTACATTAAAGCCGCAAGCAGTTTTAAATGACTTTTATTCCTTTAGAAATGTCATTTTTTGCAGGGACTATTCTAAACACGTGAAACATGCACCACTTTACAGGTATACTATAGACACCACCCAAGTAGGATATTTAAATAAATATTTCAGTTTTATTTTTTCACTTTAAGCATCATTAAAATCACTGCTCCCGAAAAAACGTTAGTTTTTAAAACTTTTTTTTTTGCATTGATACATGTCCCCTGGGGCAGGACCCGGGTCCCCAAACTCTTTTTAGGACAATAACTTGCATATTAGCCTTTAAAATTTGCACTTTTGATTTCTCGAGTCCCATAGACTTTACGGTGTTCGAATGTTTGCGCAAACTTTCGCTCCGTTTGCATGTTCTGGATGCGAATCAAACCGGGGGATGTTCGGCTCATCCTTAGTTACGAGCACTGAACTTGTTCTGGAGAGGAGACACTTGAGAGGGGTTATGATTTCAATGTACAAATACCATACTAGTGACCCCACAATAGGGATACAATTTTCTATTCACTAAAATTTAGGAGAAAAGCATTTTAACCTTAAATTGCGTAGAGGGTTCTTTACTGTAAGAGTGGTTAGGATGTGGAATTCTCTTCCACAGGCAGTGGTTTCAGCGGGGAGCATCGATAATTTAAAAAAATGATTAGATAAGCACCTGAACGACCACAACATACAGGCATATACAATGTAATACTGACATAAAATCACACATATAGGTTGGACTTGATGGACTTGTGTCTTTTTTTTCAACCTCGGCTACTATGTTACTGTAGCGGGGTCTCCTTTAAGGCCCCAGAACTACGTTACCCAGAACCCCATCCAGCCTCAGGGGAAAGTTTCCACCGCAGAGACTCATGGGAGGGGGCTATTTAAGGAAGAGGGGAGGCGGAGCTCGGCCTCTTTGGACACCACGCTGCAAGCAACCAGTCTTCCTGTGCAGAGCTGCTGCAGTGCAAGGCCCGAAGCCTGGGGCCTTGCGTGACTTCCGAAGAGCCTTCCACCCCACTGCGGAGCCTGGGTGGATCCTGTCTTGTCGTGTGAGGACATCAGTTGGATCGGGGACCCGATCGTTGCAGACACTGTGTGCGGATACACAGCAGGTGGAAGTCCCAGACTGGGATCGCGTCCGGAGTGGTGAGCGGGCACCTGCCCAGACCAATAGACTGTGTCGTGTTCAGGCCTATAGAACTACATTGGCCCACAGTTTGTTTATCTGCTGTTTCACGGGGGGACCGGTAGCAGGACAGAGTTTAAGTGTCCCCCCAATATAGTTGTTCCAAGTTCCAAGTTACTGCCTGTTGTGGATTACAAATTAGACTTTCATCAAGTGCACCACCAAAAGCTGGCATGCGAAGAAATCCTTATAGGAAGGGACTGAGATTTACTCCATGTCAGGCCTGACTCGGGTGGGGAGATAGTATATTGTTTAGTGCGCCATAGGGCGCGCACACCATAATGGCTACGCGTGGTGTAATACCGCGCAGTGCCATTATAGTGTGCTGAATTGATGCCAGTTGCATGTTGTGATGTTATACCTATGCTATTTACTATAAGAGTAAAACCGTTATAATCAATCTCTCGCCTTAGTGTGTTGTCTTACTGCTTAGAGATTAATTCATGCAATACAATTGAATGTGGTATAAGTATAGCCCTAGACTAACTGTGCCAGCGGGGGTCGAGTAAGATTGCCGGGGGTTGGCGGTACTGCACGCAGGGCCCGAAAATAACCAGCGGCTCTCTTAAGTGGGGGTAACGCTACACATGGGGGCTATCGAGTCTGGGATCCTGTTGCAGCAAGTAACGCGCCAAAAGTACCAGCATGGACCCACTAGAAGTAGGACAGTGGTGTAAAACTGTCAACATAGATCCAGCCGGGGTAGTAGTCATAGAACTCCCAGGGATCTGGCAAGAAGAAGCGGTGAGGCAGCTGGTGATGTCACTGTCACCGTATCAGAAGGCATGGGTGGTGGATGTCAGGACGAATTCCTCGCTGACCCACGCATTGGTGGAGTGGAAGGACGGAGTCCCAGAGCATTTTAAGAATCCAAGTGTAGAAGCTATGGATGACCAGACTTATAGCCTAATACGCGCGCTGCCAGTTGAGCCAGGAGAACGGTCTCAGACACCGAAACTGTCTCCATCACCCACCCCAAAAGAAGCAAGACACTTAAAAAGGGAAAGTCCCGGGTCGCCATCCACCATTCTTGGCGCAGAGTTGTGCGCGGTCCTGGGGGAACTTGTAGCCCAGTGCAAGAAAGATCCTACAGATTACCAGATGTCAGGATACAGAAAGCTTAGAATATTCTCAGGGAGGAAACCTGTACCCTCAGGTGAAGAGGGGTACGAAGAGTGGTTAGACGGTGCCACTCAGGCCCTAGAAGAATGGGAAGTCCCAGACCACAGAAAGAAGCAGAGAATTGCTGAGAGCTTGAAGGGGCCTGCTCTAGAGGCCATACGCAATCTCAAGATGAGTAAGACAGACTGTAATGCGCAGGACTATCTGGACATCCTGCAGAATGTGTTCGGTGGAACAGAGAAAATCACTGAGCTCACTTACCAGCTGGAGCACTGCTTCCAGAAGACAGGAGAGAAGCTGTCAGAGTTCATGAAGCGCCTGGATAAGATACTGCACAAGATGATCCTTAAGAAGGGGATTGATCCGCGGAAGGTGGATGAGGCCCGTGTTCAACAGGTGATGAGAGGATCTCAGCCCCTGGACCCCATCGCACTGGCGTTACGTACAAGACAGGATGGGAAGAGCCTGGAGTACCCTGACTTGATCCGAGTAGTCAGAGAAGAAGAAGCTATGCTGGAGGAGAAGAAGAGGAGCCAACCAGTTGAGACGGTGAATCCTCCTCCAGTGATGGTCAGGACGGCCATGACCCTGGAGAGAGACGCAGAGGTGGATACCTTGAAGTCACAGATGTCCCAAGTGTTGGGGATGCTGACCTCCCTGATGGAAAAGAAGTCAAGGGAGCCGGAGAGAGAAAGTCCAAGAAGGGAGCTGTTTCCCAACTCCTCAGCGCCCGCATCCCTGGAAGATTGGGGGGATGTGATTTGTTTCAATTGTGGAGGAGCTGGCCATTTCGCTAAAGTGTGTGCCAGCCCAAAGAAAAAAAAAGATGAATAACCGCAAGCCGCCGGAAAACTTCAGCGGGCCCTGGTGAGGGAGTCAACCAGGTGCCCATCATCTCCAGTGAGCTCCAAACTGAATAAGAAGCACATGAAAAGGGTGGAGAAGACCCCTCAGAAGAAGCGCAAAGTTCCTCAGAAGGAACGCACCCCAAAGAAAGAGAGCAGTGTCCCTCAGCGGGTAATTACACCCACCAAAAGGAGGGAGATCAATGCATACCAGGCCCAAGAGAGACTTAAGTCCAAAGAGAAATGGAGGAAAGAAAGTCAAAAGGGACAATGCAAAGATCAAAGGAAAGAGACCCCTACGAAGCGATATCCAGAGAAGCTGGTGGGTCCCTCCCCGATAGTACCAGTTCAAGTGGAGGGAGTCTACACAAGAGCCATATTGGATACTGGGGCGCAAGTGACCCTGTTGTACCTGGACTTTTATGACAAGCATTTAAGTCACCTACCCATCCAGAAGATTGAAGAGTTGGAGATATGGGGAATTGGGACAGAGCGTTTCCCTTATGACGGCTATCTGCCTATAAAACTGACTTTTGACCCGTCCATAGCCGGGAAGGCTGAAGTGTTTGATACCTTAGCTGTGGTGTGCCCCCGACCGCCTGGAGCTAGCAAGAGTTCCCTGATAATAGGGACGAACACGGATCTGGTCCGAAGACTTCTGGCCCCTTTGACAAGAAGGAAAGACTGCACAGTCACTGAGATCCACCCAATGTTGAAGACAGCCTATCAACGGCTGATCTTGGAACAGAAGGCCCCGGAAGAGGGGGTAGGGAAGGTCTGGAGGCTGGGAAGAAGGGGAATAGTGTTACAGCCCGGTGAAGTAACCTGCTTGAAAGCCACAGTGAAAATCACTTGGGAGCAGCCTGGCCCTTTTGTCATGTTGGAACCCGACCCAAGGGAAGAACATTCGGGCCTAGAAGTAGTCCCAGAAGTGGTCCCAGTGAGGGCCCTGAAGAAGGCTCATTGTAAAGTGCCTGTGAGCATTAGAAATACCACGGATGGTCCCATGGAAATCCCAGATAGGCTGTTACTGGGCCGAGTGAGCCCAGCTACCCCAGTTGCTTCGCCAGATGTGGGGAAGACAGATGGAGAAAGTACTATATGGGAGAAAATTTCCATGGAGAATCCAAATCTGCCCAGGGCTTGGAAGGAAAGAGCCAAGGCCCAGTTGGCCAGGTGGGAGAGGATCTTTTCCCAGGACGAGTTCGATGTGGGGTGCGCTAGGAGTGCCACCCATCGGATCCGCCTCCAGGAAGACAAACCCTTCAGGGAAAGGGTTAGGCGGGTTCCGTTAGCAGACCTCGAAGACTTGAGGAAACAGCTCGCCGAGCTCAAGCGAACAGGGGTGATTCAAGAATCTAGAAGTCCCTATGCCTCCCCTATAGTGGTGGTCCGGAAGAAGAATGGATCACTGAGGTTGTGCATAGACTATAGGACCCTCAACAGGAGAACCATACCGGACCAGTAAACCACTCCAAGGATAGAGGATGCCCTACAGAGCTTGTCTGGAGCCAAGTGGTTCAGTGTTATGGACCACAAGAGCGGGTACTATCAGATCCCTATGCACCCAGAAGACAAAGAGAAGACGGCTTTCATAACCCCAGTGGGGTTCTTTGAATTTAACCGGATGCCTCAAGGTCTGTCTGGAGCTCCAGCCACCTTCCAACGTCTCATGGAGAAGACTGTGGGAGACATGAACCTCATCGAAGTCCTCGTATACTTGGAAGACATCATTGTCTTCGGAAGAACCTTGGAAGAGCATGAGGAGAGACTGGAGAAAGTTTTGAAGAGACTGAGTGAGGAAGGACTCAAGCTCTCACCTGAAAAGTGCCAATTCTACCAGTCATCAGTCAACTATCTGGGGCATATAGTGTCTGAAGATGGGATAGCCACAGACCCCAAAAAATTGGAGGCAGTCACCTCCTGGCCCAGGCCCACCATGGTGACGGAGCTCAGATCCTTTCTGGGGTTCTGTTCCTATTACAGGAGGTTTGTGGAGGGGTTTGCTCGGATAGCCAGGCCTCTGAATGAGCTGCTAAAGACGGAGGGGGAAGAGGATGACACAGGCCCGAGAAAGCCAGGGGAGTCAGTCAAGGACCAGTGGAACGAGAACTGTGAGAATGCCTTCCAGATGTTGAAGAAGACATTAACCACTGCCCCTGTCCCGGCCTACGCAGACCCTAAGAAGCCTTATGAACTTCATGTAGATGCCAGTCATGATGGTTTGGGAGGAGTGCTGTACCAGGAGCATGAAGAGCAACTGAGGCCTGTTGCGTATGTGAGCAGAAGTCTGACTCCCTCCGAAAAGAACTATCTTACCCATAAGTTGGAGATCCTGGCCCTTAAGTGGGTGGTAGTTGACAAACTCAGAGACTATTTATATGGGGCGGAATTCACAGTGAAAACAGACAACAACCCCCTCACCTATCTCTTCGCCACAGCAAAGTTGGATGCCACAGGACATAGGTGGCTGGCGGCGCTGTCCGCCTTCGACTTCGGCCTAAAGTACAGACCTGGGGCTGAAAACCGAGATGCAGATGCTTTGTCTAGGAGATCTCACATCCCCACTTGCAGTACAGAAGACTGGGCCCAAGTGGCACCCGACGGGGTGCTGGCCCTCTGTCAAGGGGCTGAACTTCAAGCCAGTGGCGGCTCAAGAGCAGAAGAGATAGGGGTTACCATAGTAGGAGTTCCCAAGCAATACTGTGGAGTAACCCAACTGGGGGAAGATAACTTACCAAGACTGTCTAAGAAGGAGCTGAGACCTGACCAGTTGGAGGACCCTATGGGGAGGTTAGTCCTAGAGGCCCTGGAAAATCAGGACCCGAATAGGCTCTCACGCCACCCTTCAAAGGAAGCTCGCCTGTTGAGGAAAGAGTGGGACAAGTTACAGGTGCATTAGGGAGTGGTCTACCGAAGGGGCCCCTCTGATGACCTAGAAGACAAATGGCAGCTGTTCTTGCCGGAGAAGTACAGAGAGACAGTCCTGGTTGCCCCGCATGACAACCATGGCCATCTAGGGGCGGAAAGGACTTTCCAACTCGTTAGGGACCGTTTCTATTGGCCCTTCATGAGGGCTGAAGTTGAAGAATACTGCCACTCATGTGCACGATGCATCCAGAGAAAGACTTTGCCCCATCAAGCTGCCCCAATGGGCCATCTACAAAGTCAAAGCCCGCTTGATCTGGTATGCATTGATTTTCTTTGCCTCGAACCCGACCTGAGTGGACTAGGAAATGTTCTGATAGTAACCGACCATTTCACCCGGTATGCCCAGGCCTTCCCAACCAAAGACCAGAAGGCCTCCACTGTGGCCAAGGTACTTATGGAGAAGTACTTCATACACTACGGGCTACCACAACGGCTCCATTCAGACCAAGGAAGGGACTTTGAAAGTCGACTGATACGAAAGATTCTGGATACCTTGGGGATTAAGAAGACAAGGACCACCCCCTATCATCCACAAGGTGATGCTCAGCCGGAGAGGTTCAACTGAACCCTGCTCAATATGCTGGGAACTTTAAGCTGTGAAAAGAAGCAACATTGAAGCAACCACATAGCACTATCAGCGACGCTACAGGATACTCACTCTATAGACTCATGTTCGGGAGAGAAGCAAGACTGCCAGTGGATCTGGCCTTTGGCACCTCCATAGACCATTGTTCTGCTGCTTCCCACAAGGGATATGTTGATAGACTCAGACGTAATTTGAAAGTGGCCTATGAACAGGCACAGGCGGCCTCGGAGCAAAGGGGAGCACGCAACAAGAGAAATTTTGATCTAAAGGTTAGGATCCAAGATCTACAACCAGGAGACAGAGTGTTGCTGCGGAACTTGGGAATCCCTGGAAAACACAAGCTTGCAGACAGATGGAGACCTGAACCTTATGTTGTTTGCAAAAGACTACGGGGCCTACCCGTTTACAGACTTAAACCAGAAGGGAAGTTGGGGCCTTTGAAGACCTGGCATCGGAACCACCTACTCCCACTAGCTGAGGCAGTTCGGATACCCCCTATGATGGATTCCCCTGGACCAACGTCCATTATGGACACTCTTAGACCAAACACTCGGTCTCAGACCCTTCGCACCGAGCATACCGAAGACTCTGAGATAAGTGAAGATGAGGGGGAGGAACTTGGTTGGCTTTGGCCTTCCCAGGCCCCGGCAACTTCAGCTATTGATCTTCCACCTGACGAAGATACTAAAGATCAAACACTGAATGCAGAAGCTACGGAGTTCATCCCGTCCAGTCCTTGGTCAGATGCTTGGGAAAGTGCTTGTGACTTACCACCTGAAGAAGATCCAAGGGAGTCCCTGTACCTCCCTGCCCCGGAGTCCAGTGCTCCTGAACCAGAAGTAAATTCTAAGCCAGTTACAGAAGAAGAACCTGCCTCAACAGAAAGTTCAAGAGGACAGAGGAAGCGAAGAGCCATAAAGTCTCCCAGGAGATTAACCTACCCACAAATGGGGAGGAGTGCTGAAGACACTGTGGTCACTGCCAGAAGGAGTATGGAGAACCCTGACTCTCCCACTGTTCATTTGATGGGAGGCAACCCCAACTCACTCTCTGGCACAGTTAGACAGGATACTGATGATAGTGTGTCCTGTGGGCAGGGGAGTTCGCTACCTTGGTTTTGGTACTTTGTTCCAAGTTACTGCTTGTTGTGGATTACAAATTAGACTTTCATCAAGTGCACCACCGAAAGCTGGCATGCGAAGAAATCCTTATAGGAAGGGACTGAGATTTACCCAGTCAGGTCTGACTCGGGTGGGGAGATAGTATATTGTTTAGTGCGCCATAGGGCGCGCACACCATAATGGCTATGCATGGTGTAATACCGCGCAGTGCCATTATAGTGTGCTGAATTGATGCCAGTTGCATGTTGTGATGTTATACCTATGCTATTTACTATAAGAGTAAAACCGTTATAATCAATCTCTCGCCTTAGTGTGTTGTCTAACTATTTAGAGATTAATTCATGCAATACAATTGAATGTGGTATAAGTATAGCCCTAGACTAACTGTGCCAGCGGGGGTCGAGTAAGATTTCCGGGGGTTGGCGGTACTGCACGCAGGGCCCAAAAATAACCAGCGGCTCTCTTAAGTGGGGGTAGCGCTACATTACTATATGTAATACACATGAAATCAAACAATTTAATATAAAGCATAACAAGTTCCAATATGACATCATAAAACATCTTGGCTTGTTGAAGTGCAGTATCTTGTGTCTGTGGGGGTCGTCAGAGGGAGAGATTAAGCGCTGAAATTAGATATCATGGTTTCTCCACCCAGTAGCCAGGGTAACTGGGTAGTCAGGAGAAAGCGCTCCCCCCTATTGTGGGGGGGGCAGACGCCCCCAAACAGCACCCCTCGGGTGAACCAAGACCGCCAGGGAGAGGGTCTCCTGAGGTCCTGGCTTTATAGACATTAAAACCTTGTATTGCATATATACCATATGTAGTACATTTGGTCAGGTAAACAGATTCAGTAGTTGTACAAATAGAGGGGAGTAGAGTCAAAGGGCATAGCCAGAGATGAGTAGATGTTGAAAGGGGAGATAAGGAGAGTCATAGAGAGTTTGTACAGTGCGCTGAAGTGACTAATAAGTAAGTCCAGGACTTGGTTTGTCACGGTTGATTAGATGTCTTATCCATAAAGAATAAGCTTCCATGTATTAGTATTAGTTGGTTAGTAACAGGGAAGGCTCTTCAGGGGTGTTATAGAGGATAGGGTAGTTTTCCACCTCCAGAAATGAGCAAGTAGGTGTCATAGTCTTTAGTAGGTTAGGATTTTGTAAAAAAACTGGGTCCATTTGCTCAGAAAGAGAGACATTGTTCCAAGGTGAGACAAGTCAATGTCTAGTTTTTCCTTACGTAGCAGACTCATGAGTCATTGTTTGACATCTGAAAGTACAGGGGGATAGCGGAGGCCCATTTCCTCAGAATGGCACATTTCCATGACATGAAGTACGTCAATAACCATGCCTTGTTTCACTGAGTTAGTAGCCGCTGAGTTATAGAGTGGTGTGAGGAAGCTGCCTCCAGGTACTCAAAGAGTAGGGGAAAGAAATCCTTAGAAGGGGAATGGCAGGTGACAGAGCCTGTAAAGCTCTTGATTTAATCCCAATAATCTGCAATTGGGGGACAAGACCAGAGTCTGTGAAGCAGTGTTGGTCTGGGTTGACCACATAGGGGGTATTGGTGGTCTGTGGTGGTCCGCTGGATAAATGGGGGATATAGGCTCTGTGCATAATCTTAAGTTGTTGCTCTCACCAAAATTCATTGGTAACAAAAGCACATGTAGTATTGTATCCTGCCTTAGTGACAACCGGGGAGAAATTTAAATAGTAGAGCGAGGAATGTAATTTACAAATCTTTACTCACAGGTAGGTAATGAATTGCTTGGCAACCATAAAGATTGAAGCATTTGCCCATGGGGGGATCCTGGTTTGGTATATGGAGAGAATCTCACTTTTGGAAAAGTTAGTGAGTAGGCCTGAGCAAGTTGAAAAGCAGGTAAAAATGTCTTGGATGTGGGGCATGTCATCTTTAGGGTTGGAGGTGAAGATAAGGAAATCGTCTGCAAATAATGCTAGGCAGAGT
The DNA here is from genome assembly GCA_029206835.1 of Rana muscosa. Classification (NCBI taxonomy): domain Eukaryota; kingdom Metazoa; phylum Chordata; class Amphibia; order Anura; family Ranidae; genus Rana; species Rana muscosa. Next base: position 435,641,800 of record CM055117.1, read on the forward strand.
TCTTGGTGTCCTATGTGAATGCCATGGAGATTGGAATGAAATAGCAGGTATTGGGATAACGGTTCTAAGGCCAGATTGAATAGAAGCAGTGAAAAGGGGCAACCTTGTCTGGTCCCCTTATGGAGTTTGATACTGCCTGATATGTGTCCCGCCATGACATTATTTGCTGTAGGGGCCGAGTACATGGTTGAGACCAACTATAAAAAGGGACCAGAGAAGCCAAAACAACGAAGGACTAGGGACAGCCAGGCAAAACTGACATTGTCGAAAGCCTTCTCTGCATCGAGTGAGATTATGGCGTTACCGATGTCGGGGTTGGCTTTAGCATGTTCAAGGGCTGTGATGACCTTTCGAATGTTGGACAAGGCTGAACGACCTTGTGTAAATTATACCTGTGAGAGGTGAATGAGAGAGGGCATTATTTTAGCTAGTCTGCTGGCTATGACTTTTGAAAGTATTTTGGAGTCTATATTAAGAAGGGATATAGGCCTGTAAGAGCTTGGTTCCGTGGGGTCTTTGAATTTTTTTACTATTAGCTTGATATGTGCCAAATATCCAGAAGGTAAGTATTCACCTCCTGATAGACTTTTCTGATAGACCTTGACTTAGACTGTGATTGCTATGCTCACAGACATCTTGTAAAACTCTGGGGTGTATCCATCATGGCCTGGTGCTTTGCCATTGGCTAGAGTGGAGATAGCTTTGGAGTTGTCTATTTGAGGAAGGGAGACTTGATCTAGGAAACCCTGGGCTGTGGTCATGTCTATTGGGTCTTCGCCATATAGCGCGGCATAGTACTATTCTAAGATTTAGTTGACCTCTTTTGCTGTTGAGATTAGGGTGCCTTGTGTGTCTTTGAGGGCAGATATATGTGTATGAGTATGGGCACCTTTGCACAACCTGGCAAGCAGTTTACCTGGCTTGTTGCCAAATGTGTGGTATTTCAGGTCAAGGTGGAATTTATGGATGTGCTCCTGTGCTTCAGCCCATAGATCGAAGTTGTGTTTGGCTTCTTTCCAAATTTTTTGGTACGTAGGGGAGTTGATATGCATCAATTGAGATTGGGCAGCACGTAGCCGATCGCTCGCTTTGCAATAGTTTTTTGAGGACATTATTTTTGTGAGTAGCTGTGAAAGCGATAATCCTACCATGTAACACAGCTTTGCCCGCTTACCAGAATAGGTTGGGATCGTTGTTATGTATCAAGTTTGTGGCTTCGTATTCTGCCCAGGTCTCTTGAAGTATGTTGCTGAGATCCTGGTTGTGTGCGAATTATGATGGGAAGCGCCATGTCCTCATGGTATTGATTGGGGTAAAATTATGTAGGAGGACTGATATGGGGCCGTGATCTGAGATTACAATCTCCTGGATGCGGGTTTCGAATGTGAGCAGGGGGAGTGCAGGACTGCATAATAAGTAGTCAATTCTGGACAGAGTATGGTGTGTAGTAGGGATGAGCTTCGTGTTCGAGATGAACTCACGTTCGTCTCGAACATCGGCTGTTCGATGAAGATCGAACGTTATGGTCCGTTCGCGCCAAATTTGAGTGGTGCGTCACGGCCCATAATTCACTGCGGCATCGCAGTGCATTGCTGGCTGATGATTGGCCAAGCATGCACTATGACACGCATGCTTGGCCAATCACAGCGCCATCTGTACAGAGAGCCGTAATTGGCCAAAGCCAGGGTGGCTTTGGCCAATCATGGCTCAGAGGATTAGGTACACGCCCCACACTATATAAGGCCGCCTGGAAGTCGGCCTTGTGTAGTGTGTTGGCGTTTGTGAAAGAGACAGTTACAGAGAGAGAGACAGTGTCATTTATATTGAGTTAGATAGAGCAGGCAGGCGAGTCAGTTAGCTGCTGTTACAGTGTGTAGAGGATATATATGCATCCTAGGTGTTGTATATATATTTATACACTGTATTGAGTTTAGCTAGATCCGTTCCTGTTAGTCTCTATACTGTGACAGGCAGGCAGGTGATTGTGCTAGCTGCAGACAGTCAGTGTTTCACTTAGTGTACTACTGTGTGCTTTGCATAGCATTCACCTAAAGCTCACCTGGATACAGTTATTCTCTATACTGTGACAGGCAGGCCGGTGATTGTGCTAGCTGCAGACAGTCAGTGTTTCAGTTAGTGTACTACTGTGTGCTTTGCATAGCATTCACCTAAAGCTCACCTGGATACAGTTATTCTCTATACTGTGACAGGCAGGTCAGTGATTGTGCTAGCTGCAGACAGTCATTGTTTCACTTAGTGTACTACTGTGTGCTTTGCATAGCATTCACCTAAAGCTCACCTGGATACAGTTATTCTCTATACTGTGACAGGCAGGCCGGTGATTGTGCTAGCTGCAGACAGTCAGTGTTTCACTTAGTGTACGACTGTGTGCTTTGCATAGCATTCACCTAAAGCTCACCTGAATACAGTTAATGACTAATACTATTATAGTGGTGTTCTCATAATAAAACCACAAGCAGAGAGCTGCAAGTATTTTCAGTGTACTGTGTCCTCTGCACAGTTTTAACCTAAAACTAACGGAAAACAATTGCTGCTTTTCCCATACTAACACCACAGCAGGCCATTAGTATGTCTGGAAGCCAAACAATGAGAGGCAGACAGTCACGTGGCAATAACAGAGGGCAAGCAGGCTCTGTGTCTAGAGGCAACAGTGATGCTTGTCATGTACACGGTGCATTCTCATCAGCACGTGGCCGTGGGAAACGCTTGTCCTTCTTTTCGGCAGCTGGCCATGTTGAGCCGCAACATGCCGAAGACTTGGTAGAGTGGATGACCAAGCCGTCCTCCCCCTCCTCATCCTCTCTCACCCAGGCTCAGGGTACTTTGTCTGGCAAAGCAGCTGCCAAAGCGGCCTCTTCCCTCGGCTCAATGGCATCAGTCACTCCTTCCCTAGCCCCACCATGTCCTCCTGAGGAGTCCCCCGAACTGTTTGACCACATGGGTACATGTTCCAGGAGGATGCCCAGTGTTTTGAAGGCTCTGATGATGGAACCCAGCTGGAGGAAGGCAGTAACGTGAGCTCAGAGAGAGGGGGTAGTAACGTGAGCCCAGAGAGAGGGGGTGCCCAACAAGGTCAGCTATCTGGCAGTCATGTTCCCCCAGCTGCAGCATTCTGCCAGATTGGCTCCAGTGATGAGGAGGGAGGGGATGATGAGGTCACTGACTCCACGTGGGTGCCTGATTGGAGAGAGGAGGAGGAAGAGGAGGAGGAGGCACATCTTCAAAGGGGCCAGCTTAAGGGCAGCACACCGACTGCATCACACCTCAGAGCTCCGCATGTGCAGGGCGCTGCTGTCTCTGCGCATTATTCCAAAAGTTCTTTGGTGTGGGCCTTTTTTCAGACATGTGCAGCAGATCGCACCATTGCCATTTGCAACATATGTCTGAAGCGTATCTCGCATGGCCAAAACATCAGCCGCTTGGGCACGACGTGCTTGACCAGACATATGTCGACCTGCCATACAGTCCGTTGGCAAGCACACCTGAAAGACCCCCACCAAAGAACAAGGCGGACCTCTCCTTGCTCCTCATCAGCTGGGATCTCCAACCCCACTATACCTTCAGTCCTCTCTGAAAACTGCACTGAGAGGAATGAAGGTGTAGAATTAGGTGTGTCACAGCCAAGTACTTGCGGGCAATCTGCTATCGGTACACCGACGTCCGATTGTACCAGGCAAATTTCCCTGCCCCAGCTGCTGCACCGCCGCAAGAAGTTTGCTCCCAGCCATCCACATGCCCAGCGGTTGAATGCTAGCTTGGCTAAATTGCTAGCACTTCAACTGCTGCCTTTTCAGTGCCTTCTGTGAGTTTGTGGAATGTGCGGTTCCTCAGTGGCAGGTTCCCAAACGCCACTTTTTCTCACGGAAGGCGATTCCGGCTCTCTACCGGCATGTGGAAGGCAATGTCTTGGCCTCGCTGGACAGAGCGGTCAGTGGTAAGGTGCATATTACCGCTGACTCATGGTCCAGCAGGCATGGACAGGGACGTTACCTATCTTTCACGGTGCATTGGGTGACTCTGCTGACAGCTGGGAAGGATGCAGGACAAGGTGCAGTAGTGTTGGAGGTTGTTCCGCCACCACGCCTCCAAAATGTTACTACTGGTGATTCTGACACACCTCTCTCCTCCACCCCCTCCTCTTCTTCTTCCTCCATGGCCTCTTCCTGTGCTGATTTGTCCTCGGAACCAGCGGTGCTCCATAGGCGTTCAAGGGGCTACGCCAGTACGCAGGCAAAAAGATGCCATGCGGTGCTTGAGCTGGTGTGTTTGGGGGACAGGAGCCACACTGGGCAGAGCTTCTGTCAGCTCTGCAGGGGCAGGCTCAGAGGTGGTTGATGCCACACCAGCTTAAGCCAGGAAAGGTGGTTTCCGACAATGACACCAACCTCCTCTCCGCCCTCCGACAGGGACAACTGACCCATGTGCCCTGTTTGGCTCATGTCCTTAACTTGGTGGTGCAGCGGTTCTTGGGCAGGTACCCGGGCTTACAGGAGGTCCTGAAGCAGGCCAGGAAACTCTGTGGGCATTTCCGCCGGTCATATAATGCCAGTGCTCGGCTGGCTGAGCTGCAAAAGGATTACAACCTGCCCAAGAATCACCTAATCTGTGACATGTGCACCAGGTGGAACTCTATGTTGGCCATGCTGCAGTGGCTGCACATGCAGCAGAGGGCCATCAATGAGTATCTGTTGCAATATGGCACCAGGACAGGGTCAGGGGAGCTTGGGTTTTTTCCCCACGCCAGTGGGCCATGATCAGGGATGCATGCACTCTCCTGGCACCATTTGAGGAGGCCACTAGGATGGTGAGCAGTGAAAGTGCATGGATCAGTGACACTGTCCCTCTTGTCCACCTGTTGGAGCACACGCTGCATGGAATAATGGACAGGGCACTTGAGGCAGAACAGAGGCAGGAAGAGGAGGACTTCCTTACCTCTCAAGGCCCCCTTTATCCAGACAATGTTCCTGCTGGCCCGGCTATCACACAGGAAGAGGACGAGGAGGAGAAGGAGGATTGTGTCAGCATGGAGGTGGAGACTAGCACTCAGAATCAGCAGCAGTCTTCAAGGGATCAATTACAGTCCCAAGACACCCATGGACCTGTACGTGGCTGGGAGGAGGTAGCTGCGGATCATGTCGTCCTCAGTGACCCAGAGGACTCGGCACCGAATGCCTCAGCAAAGCTACGCTGCATGGCCTCCCTGATCCTGCAAAGCCTGCGTAAGGATCCTCGTATTCGTGCGATCAAGGAGAGAGATCATTACTGGCTGGCAACCCTCCTTGATCCACGTTACAAGGGTAAGGTTGCGGACCTTATCTTGCCATCGCAGAGGGAGCAGAGGATGAGGCATCTTCGGGAGGCCTTGCAAAAAGGTCTGTGGAATGCGTTCTCAGAGACTGGGAGGTTACAAACTCCTCGTTCTGGACAACGTGTTGCTGAGGCTTCGGTCAGTCAAAGAAGGAGTGGTGGAGAATGTGGCCGTCTGACCGATGCGTTCAGACATTTTTTTAGTCCGCAGCCCCAAGGTATGATCGGTTCCAGCAACCATCGCCAGCGTCTGGTTTACATGGTGCAGGAATACCTAGGGGCAATGTCAGACTTGGACACCTTTCCCACCGAAAATCCTCTGGGTTACTGGGTCTTGAGGATGGATCACTGGCCAGAACTTACACAGTATGCAATTGAGATACTGGCCTGTCCTGTATCCATCGTTCTTTCGGAACACACATTCAGTGCTGCTGGAGGCTTTGTAACCGATCACAGGGTGCGCCTGTCAACCGACTCGGTCGATCGACTAACCTTCATAAAAATGAATCAGTCTTGGATCACCATCAGCTACCAGGCACCTGATGCTGATGTAACAGAATAATTTTCTTTGAAATGTCAGATCCCTTCAAGACTGCCTATGCTGATGCAGAGTGACTATACTGTTATGCTGAGTGACTATCCTCTTCTGGTTCTGGGCACCGCCACCAGTGGCTAAGGCCCAATTTTTCAGCCCCTGTTTAACAGGGGCGTGTAATTACAATTTTTGATGCAATACTTTGCAACAGGGCTCATTGCTGCGCTCTAAGTACAGTATCTGTGAGGGGTTGCAGTGTTGTGGCACCAGCACCAGTGCCTAAGGCCCAATTTTTCTGCCCCTGTTCAACAGGGGCATGTAATTACAATTCTTGATCTAATATTTCACAGCTGGGCCCATTCCTGCACCCACCAAGAGTAACTGTGAGGACTTACAGTGTTGTGGCACCAGCACCACCGCCACCACCAAAGACCCAATTTTTCAGCCCCTGTTCAACAGGGGCATGCAATTACAATTCTTGATCTAATAATTCACAGCAGGGCCCATTCCTGCACCCACCAAGAGTAACTGTGAGGGCTTACAGTGTTGTGGCAACACCACCACCACCACCACCACAAAAGGCCCAATTTTTCTGCCCCTGTTCAACAGGGGCATGTAATTACAATTCTTGATCTAATATTTCACAGCTGGGCCCATTCCTGCACCCACCAAGAGTAACTGTGAGGACTTACAGTGTTGTGGCACCAGCACCACCACCACCACCACCATGAAAGGCCCAATTTTTCAGCCCCTGTTCAACAGGGGCATGCAATTACAATTCTTGATCTAATAATTCACAGCAGGGCCCATTCCTTCACCCACCAAGAGTAACTGTGAGGGCTTACAGTGTTGTGGCAACACCACCACCACCACCATGAAAGGCCCAATTTTTCTGCCCCTGTTCAACAGGGGCATGCAATTACAATTCTTGATCTAATAATTCACTGCAGGGCCCATTCATGCGCCCACCAAGAGTAACTGTGAGGGCTTACAGTGTTGTGGCACCATTACCACCACCAAAGGCCAAATTTTTCTTACCACTGTTCAACAGTGGCATGTAAATACAATTCCTGATATAATAGTTGACAGCAGGGCGTTCCAGTGCCCACCAAGAGTAACTGTGAGGGCTTACAGTGTTGTGGCAACACCAACACCTAAGGGGAAAATTTCTGCAGAGTATATATGGCAGGCCCCTACTTTCAAACATCCAATTTACAAACGACTCCTACTTGCAAACGGAGGGAGACAACAGGAAGTGAGAGAAAATCTACCCCTAGGAAGGCAAATTCTCTCCTGTAAGAGTTAATATGTGAAAAAGGTGTCTCCTCTCCACTGATGTTTTATCACCAATCCTTGTTTCAATAGAAAAACCAAATTTTCCAAAAACATTTGTAATTGGGATGGAAAGTGAGGTGAAATGTTCTGAACAGGTGCACAGACAGCAAAACAAATGTTACAGGGGTGATAACCCTTCCCTATGTTCTCCAAATAGCTTGAAAATAGATTTTTTGGCTAGAGCTACACTTAAAAAATGTACCTGTTCCAAATTACAAATAGATTGTACTTAAGAACAAACCTACAGTCCGTGTCTTGTTTGCACCGCCTGTATACTGCTGTTCAGAGTATATAGGGCCTTTTTTTATTTTGGGTGCGGGGTTCCCCTTAATATCCATACAAGACCCAAGGGGGCTGGTAATGGGCTGGGGTGGGGGGTGGAGTGATGGGGTAGCCATGCCATTTTCTCAATGATTTTCATCCATATTGCCGGGACCAGACATTGCATTAAAGCCGCAAGCAGTTTTAAATGGCTTTTTTTCCTTTAGAAATGTCATTTTGTGCAGGGACAGTTCTAAACACGGGAAACACGTGCCACTTCACAGGCATACTTTAGACACCCCCCCCCCCAGGTACGATATTTAAACGTTTTTTTTTTTTTTCACTTTATGCATCATTAAAATCACTGCTCCTGAAAAAACGACCGTTGAAATTTTTTTTTTTTACATTCATACATGTCCCCTGGGGCAGGACCCGGGTCCCCAAACCCTTTTTATAACAATAACATGCATATTAGGCTTTATAATTAGCACTTCAGATTTTGAACTTTCGCGTCCATTGTATTTAATAGGGTTCTAAAGTTCACGCAAACTTTCGATCCGTTTGAAGGTTCTGGTGCGAACCGAACAGGGGGGGTGTTCGGCTCATCCCTAGTGTGTAGTCAATTCTGGACAGAGTATGGTGTGGTGAGGAGTAAAAAGTATATTCCCTGCCTTTCGGGTGGGCTAGTCTCCAGATATCATTAAGTTGGAGGACTTCTGTGAAGGTTTCTAGGGGGGAGCCCAGGGTGGTGGAATAAGTGGGGGGTTTGGGTTGACCCAGTGGCTTGTATTCCATAGCATGCATGGCTGAGTTAAAATATCCCCCTACCATGAGAGGCAGATGTAAGTAGGAGGACAGATGAGAGGATACTGTTTGAAAGAAAGTTTTATTATAAGAGTTGGGGGCATAAACGTTGGTGATGACTATGTCCCTGTTGGATATACGTATGTGTAAGGTCAGAAGATGACCTGTGTCATCATGTTTCACTGAGACTATCTTGCATGAGAGATTTTTGTGGATGAGAATCAGTACGCCTGCCTTGCTTTTTATGCAGAGCCAAATACTTGGCCCACCCAAAGTTTACGCATTCAGTAAAAGTCCTCCACAGGGAGGTGTTTCTCCTGGAGGAGGGTAATGTCCGTTTGAGGTAGTTTAAGGTGGCGGAGGATTGTCATCCTTTTATGTAGGGAGCATAGTCCTTTGACATTCCAAGAGGTGATCCTCATGGTGTGTGCTGATTCGGAAGGTGGCTAGAGAGAAAGTGCGTGATCTGGCATTTAAGGTAGGTAACTAGTTTTGATGGGAAGTGTGTAAAGTGTTATTGAGGCAGCTAGGGGGGGATGGGGGGTAGGGGCTGGCTAGAGCAGCTGGTGAGGGAGGGAGAGGTTCAAAGGGGATGCGAAGAGGAATATTATATCCCTCCAAGACCTGAGAAACACAAGATAAAGGTAAATCAATTCAACTTACAGTGGTAAATTTTTCATATGGCAGCGTACCCTAAGAGGGGAGTAGAATTCGTTGACCAAGAGTCGCATTTTGACACTTTTTTTGGTGAATGTGTAGTTGTACCTGATACCCATTCACATAGCGGGCGCAAGGATCTGGGTGGACCCCAAAACACCCTCCCCATGTTGAGGGCATGTGGCCTGGTATGGTTCAGAAGGGGCGCTCTCTCACCCCCCTTTTCTTGCGGCCTGCCAGGTTGCGTGCTCGGATAAGGGTCTGGTACGGACTTTGAGGGGACCCCACACCAATTTTTTTTTGGTGCAGGGTTCCCCTTAATATCCATACCAGACCCAAAGAGCCTGGAAATTGGACTGGGGGGGACCCATGCCGTTTTTTTAATGATTTTTATGTATTTTGCCAGGATCCGGCAATACATTACAGCCGCGAGCAGTTTTAAATTAAATTTTTTCATTTACAAATGTCATTTTGCTGCTCTCAGTCATAAAACTATGTACGGCTGCCGTGTAAGCAGCCTTACATAGCATGGGATATGGACTTAGCCCCCTGAACCATGATTGGCCAAAGGCACCCTGCCTTTGGCCAATCATGGCTCTCACAGCAAAGCATGCCGTGATTGGCGAAAGCATGCAGGTCAGGTGCATGCTTTGGCCAATCAGCAGCTGTCAATGCACTACGATCTCGCCGTTCATTATGGGTCGTTCCACGGGCGCTCAAATTTCCCGCAAACGCCCCATAATGTTTGGTATACGGCGAACGGCGAACACCTGATGTTCGAGTCGAACTTACATTCGACTCGAACATCGGGCTCATCCCTACTTATAATGTGGCCTAGCCAAAAGACTCATATGAGTATGTCTGTACAATAGTCTGACTCTTGTCTCTGACATAATCAACTGTAATTGTTACTTCATTTTAAAAACCAACATCATCTTTGCTTCTTACAAAGCAGGATCATAAAATAGGCTTCTATTATGTGTAGAGTGTCTGTGCTATATTTCTGGCTCTGGTTTCCGACACAATCCACTAATCAGTTTTATTTCTTAGAAGAAACACCTTAAAAAAATGCTGCACTTTGAATGCAGCCTAGTATAAGGCTTCCATTATGTGCAACATGTCTGTGCTACTTTCTGGCTCTTGTTTATGACACAATACACTGCAAAAGTTATTTATTTATTTTTTTAAAGCTTGCCTTGTCTCTCCCTCTTGAAATGCTGCCTAGTAAAAAGGCTTACATGTGCAGCGTGTCTTGGCTATACTTCTTGCTTTTGCCTCTGATATGTTACCTCACTCTCCATTTACACAGCCATTAAAGTCCCCATGTATTTCCAAGAGTGCTCTTTCCCTTTCTCTATGTACTTCTAAAGGCTGGGATGTGGCCGTGTGCCTTTTTTCTTTAAGACATGGTAGGATCTAGTGTGCCATTTTATACTGTATTGTGATTGAGATGACTGCCTATTAGGCAGTGAAAATGCAGTGAGGGGTGGACCTATATTATCCATAGACCCCCTCAACAGAAATTAGGATTTTTTTACATTGTTTTTTTTTTTGATTCAATATTTTTATTGTTTTTAATACAAACAGTCAAGTTACAGGTAATGACCAGTATACGTTGGAAGTAAAACAGTCAATATAAAAAAATAAATAACAAAATTACAGGATAAACAAGATAAACATTACCAGAAGAAAGTGGTTTTGTTTACAGGTGTGTGGTAGACAATAACTTTAATCATAACCATAGCTTAGATGAGTAGATCATAGATCAGACTCCCCTTCGACACCCCACAGGGAACTCACTGTGTCCAAGGGAGAGTCCGATCCTTCCATCGTGATTAGGAGATATTGTGTATGTGTTCAAGGTGAAGCAATTCCATTTACATTTGAGTACCAGAATGACCAGGACTTCCATTGGACAAGTGATTTTGGGAGATGTCCCATTGAAGACGCCAATACCCTTTCATGCGTGCAGTGAAGGTTGGTTAGGTCGGTTACCTCATCAATAGTAGGAGGGGAGGCGTTCTTCCACTTCCTAGTAATTGATAGTCTGGGTGTCAAGAGGATATTGGTGATAGTGTGTTGCAAGTTAGCTGGAAAGTAATAAATTCCTATGGATAGAAGTGCCAAAGCGGCGTTTGGTACCACTTGCGAGTGTGTTATGTCTGATATGATTTTGAAGACTTTGGACCAGTACAGAGTGAGTTTAGGGCAGTTCCATAGGGTGAGTAAGAGGTCTCCTCGGGAACCACACTGTCTCCAACATGTATCAGAAATTTGGTTGTTGAATTTGGATAGTAATGCAGGAGTTTAATACCACCGTAGATTAATCTTAGCCAACATTTCCCACATGGTGGAACAGTTTGTGGCTTTTTGAGTGATTTTGCACGCTTTATGCCACTGGTTCGGTGTAAAAGTTTGACGCAGGTCAGTTTCCCATTGTAAATGGGAGGAGGATTTCACAAAAGTTTGTTTTTGCTGAAACAAGTTGTAAAACAGTGTGATTCCTCTCTTTTGTGGGGTGTGGGTTGTGAGAAATGACCATACTGATGCGTGAATTGTTTGTTTGTGGGTATCGGATTTGTGCAGACAGTGTTTAATTTGCATATATTGGTAGAAACAGGATTGGGGAATGCTGTATTCTCTCTGGATGGATGCAAACGATTTTAGACCTCTTTTATCGTATAAATCGTGTAGATATTTTATGCCTTTCTATTGCCAGTGTTTGAGTGAGAAATGATCTATTTCCTTATTTAGTACTTCTATGGGAATGGCCATAGTCACCATTGGGTCAGACGAGTGTTTGTGTGCAAGAAGCTGAAGCCATGTGTGTATTGACACTGACATAGTGGGTGGAAGGTGAGTGGGAATATTTTTTCCCTCCTGGGCAGTAAATAACCATACGTTTGTCTTGCCAGATGGTCTGTAGGTGGATTCTATATCTCCCCATATGGTTGTAGGTGTTAGTTGAAACCATTCTCGTAACTGGGACAATACCGTGGCTGAGAAGTAGTCTCGGAAGCTCACTCCCCCACACAGTCTGTGTTTAATCAACTTGTTATGTGAACATCTGGATTTTTTCCCAAGCCAGATAAATCTGGACAACATTGCTTGAAGGGACTTAAAGTAGCTGTGGGGAATAGGGATAAGCAGTTTCCTGAAAAGATATAGGATTTGAGGAAGTTGTATCATCTTGAACGCAGCTAATCTACCCCACCATGAGAATTCCAATGTGCTCGTTTTAGGAAGATCAGATAGTATTTTGGCTCGTAGAGGGAGATAGTTATGTGTAAAGAGGGATTTTGTGGATCTTGTAAGATGGTTACCAAGGTAGGGGATACTTGTTTCTGCCCATGAGTATGGGACTTGTTGTTGAAGGATTATGCAAGTGACTGCATCTATGCCTAAATCAAGAATGTTGGATTTAGTTTTGTTTGCTCTATAGTAAGGTACTTTACTGAACCAATTTAATAATGTTTGTATTTCCTGAAGGGATCTTGATGGGTTGGTTAACATTAAGATTATGTCGTCCGCGAACAGGCTAATTTTGTGTTCTTGTTTACCAATAGTAACACCCGAAATTTTGGGGTTGGTGCGAATGTGCTCTGCAAGGGGTTCCATAATTAAGTTGAAAATTAGGGGAGAGAGGGGACATCCCTGTCTTGTTCCATTAGTTATGTAGAATGGAGTTGATAAGAGGTTTGAGGTATATACAGTACCTGTGCGGAAGGTTTAGTATATAAGGCTAGGATAGCTTGGAGGATGCGGCCTTCAAAGCCAAATTTTTGTAATACTATGGACAGAGCTATGAGTAAGCATCAAGTTATGATGTGAAAAGCGTCAGCCGTTAGCCCCTGCACTGTCTGTTTTGGTTTGCTTTTGGCACTTATGGATTAATTTTTGGATTTGACCTTTTAACATTTTGCAATAAACCGTTTTACTGAGTGCGGCAGTCCAGGACCTCTTTCTTTTCCTACGGACCAGTGCATAGTCAACATCTGTGCAACAGGGCGGGAGCAATTATTGGAGTCTAGCAGCTTGAAGCGGTACGTTTCTTTGATGGACAGATATTTCCAATTTACTCTATCGAATGCCTTCTCTGCTTCCAAAGATAGAAGCAGAGAAGGCGTTCCTGTCGCATTTGTGTGGTGAATGATGTTTATCAATCTTCTAGTGGCATCAGAGGTTTGGTGACCTTTCGTGAAACCTGTTTGGTCCTTATGGATTAACAAGGGAAGGATGTCAATAATTCTATTTGCAATTAGTTTGGCATATATCTTCAGGTCTATATTTAGTAATGAGATATGACGGAAATTTTGAGGTTTGTCTGGGTCTTTACCTGGCTTGGGTAATGTGATGATAAGAGCCGATAGCATTTCAATAGGAAAAGAAGAGGTGGACGTAGTGTGGTTAAAAAGATTACATAAATGGAGGGATAATGTTTTAATAAACATTTTAAAATATTCACACGTGTATCCATCCGGGCCAGGAGATTTGGCAGTGGGCAGGTTGTCTATTATTTTAGATATCTCGGAATCCGTGATGGGGGAATTAAGATGTGATAATTGGTCAGAAGTCAAAGATGGTAGTTTTATATTGTTTAGGAAGGATCGAATCTCATCTTCTGATGTGTGGTGAATGGCTTTATCGTTTCGTAAGTTGTACAGGTCCCCATAGTAGGAACTAAAGGCATCGGTAATAGCCTGAGGATTAATATGCTTGTCTTGGGCTGTGGGGTAATAAAGATGCAATATTTTGGCTTTTTCTCTGTGACCTTTTATGCGTTGGGACATAACTTTCTCTGCTTTGTTGTTAGTTACATAAGATCTGGCTTTTAGTTTCCTAAGTTTTAATTTGTATCCCTCCAGTAGATATGAACGCAGTTCATGACGAAGTTTGAACAATTGTGTCTGCAGTGACTGGGATGGGTTAGATTTGTTTTGTCACGGTTAATTCCTCGAGCCTCTGCATTCTTCTTTTTTTCAGTTTAGCCCGTTTGTATGAAGAAGCCTTGCATATACGATTTGTGGGCATTCTACAGTATCACCGGGTCAGACACTGATCCTGAGTTATTGAGGAAAAATTCATCTAATTTTTGGGAGAGGTATTCAACATTATTTGGATGTTAGAGGATTGAGTGGTTCACTCTCCATATAAAAGATTTCAGCTTAGTGTCTGTGATTGCAATTTTTATGGTAACATGGGCGTGGTCTGACCAGGTGATAGTGTAAATCTTGGCTTCATAAACATTTTGTAGTAACCATTTGTCCGAGACAAAAAGATCTATGCGGGAGTAGGTGTTATGACGCGGGGAGAGGTATGTGTAGTCCTTCTCGGTAGCGTGATAACACCTCCAAATATCATGTAAATCATTGCCTGTAAAGAAAGAAGTTAGTGGAAAAACAAATCGTTTAGGCCCAGATGACGAGTCCATGACTTTATCAGGAACAAGGTTGAAGTCCCCGCAGATGAGTAAGTGTCCTTGTTGCAATTTCTGAATTTTCTTTAGTGTTTTTTTTAGGAACTGAATTTGTCTGTAGTTTGGGGCATATAGGTTTACCAAAGTGTAGGTGACATTTTCTATGTTACAAACAAGGATTATATACCTTCCCTCTGGGTCAAGGGTGCAACTCAGTAATTGAAAAGACAGAGTATCTCTAATGGCTATCAGAACACCCTTCTGTTTTTTGGTGAAGCAAGCTTTGTAGACATGCGGAAAGGATTTATGTTGGCAGTATGGAGTTGCATCCTGAGCAAAGTGCGTTTCCTGGACGCATATAATGTCACTGCTATGCGACAGTGCTGTTTTCCACAAGGAAGCACTTTTAGCCGGGTGGTTTAGGCCTTTTGTATTCAGTGATAATATGTTGAAGGACATTGTGACAGTACTGAGGGCAATGTAATGTTCAGTAACACTCACTGTGGTAAGGTGGTTGTGACGCTGCGTTATGGATGTTTCCGGACGTTGGTTCCTCAGATTTGAAGTGTCTCTGGAAGTATGGTCCTGTAGCAGACAGATCTTGTGTAAAAGTTCTGGTAAATAAGAAACAATCAAAAACGAAAGAAAAGCAAAGCAAAGGTAAAACAGTAACTGTTGGGCTGCTAAGCCCTGCGCCTACTAATCAGTGAAGTTTTCCCCCTGTTGTGAACGCTCAGCCACTGTGACCCACGGCCGTGGGAAGCTTATATTGTTGTGACCAAGTAACTAAGGTGCGAACTAGGTAATAACAGGAAAGGAACTACAACTCAAGGGTCAGTATATTCAACAAATATACTAGGTTTAGGGGCAAAGTTCAATTCAGGTGTAAATCAGCATGACAGAGGACCGGGGATGTAGGTCGCTGGCTAAATGAAGTGCTGAGGGGATCGTTATTTCCCTCTAGAGTTGCGGAACTCCTTTCGGTAGGTGCCTCGGTGGTTGGTGTCTGCGCGGTTCCTCCATTCTTCAGTGGGCAGCTCAGGGATAATTCCCCATGAGTGAAGGAGTTTTAGGCTATCCTCGGGATTGGATATGACGGATGTGGTTCCATTGTTGGTGATCACCAGGGTTGCTGGATGTCACCATTTATAGGAAATTTTGTGGTTGTTGAGAGCCTTAGTGACAGTCTTCATCTGTCTCCTCATATTGAGCGTGTATTGAGAAAGATCCGCATACATTTTTATTTTAGTGTAAGGTGCCGGCAGCACGGGAGTGGATCTGGCTTTTGCCAGCAGTTTCTCTTTGGTGGGGAAGAAATGGATTTTCATTAATACGTCTCTGGGAATCGACGCCTCCAGATATTTAGGTTTAGGGATCCGGTGAATTCGATCGATCATTCTCTCAATCGGCGAAATCTCGGGAAGAAGTTTAGCGATCATATCTCTGGCGTATTTTTGCAGATCGAAAGGGGGAATGGATTCAGGGACACCCATAAGTTTGATGTTATTTCTCCTCGAATGGTCTTCGAGGTCTGCTAGCTTCGCTTTCATCCAATCAGAGTCATCTGCTTGGTCTTTATATGCATCAATGAGCTAATTGACTGTAGAGGTGCAGGCATCCATTTTGTGTTCAATGTGTTGCACTCTCTCTCCCATGCCTTGCATCTCAGATGAAAAGGTCTTAATCATGGATGAAATGTTCATCATCAGGGATGTTTGCAATGAAAGCAACATTTCTTTCATAGTTGTGTCAAGGACCGGTAAGCCAGATGTAGGGAAATGAGCTATGGAAGATGATAAATTCAGGCCTATCTGGTCCTGAGGGAGATGAGTAGCTCCAGCAAGTGCGGCCTGCATCTCCGGATCCAGCCGCATCCTCAATTTCGCCGGACTGTTAGACGTTGGGCTGTGCTGCGGTGATTCCCCGGCGTCAAGAGTAGCAATTCCTGCTTCCCAAGAGACAGGATTATCATCTGGTAAGTCTGTGTAAGAAGATGAGGCCGTAGCTGCTCCTCCGCCAATGCCATCTTGCCGCTTCTCCCCTTCCGTCGAAGGCATGGTAAAGAAGTCCGTTAGTTTTTTAGGATGTCTTTCTTCCCTACGTTTGCGGGACTGCATCAGGGTATTCCCCCAGTGATGAGGAGTTACTGAGGCCTCTCGGTGTGACGAGTATTGCTCTACAAGTCGCTGATTCCCCGATCTCTTGTCAGAGCTGTCGGCTCAAGCTACCATCACTATTGCGCGCAAGCCACGCCCCCTTTTGACATTGTTTTGAACTCTATTTGGCTTATAGTGGTTTGCACTTTATTACCTTCTAAGGACAGAGAAACTTGAAATGAAAGGAATGATGCTTCATCTTTGAATATTGCGTTAAGCCTAGTTTTTTCTTCTTTGGGGCCCCTGCACTTACCCAGAGGACTAACTTCAGTGACCATGATCTGGTCAAGCTCAAAGCAATAGAAAATAGCCTCACTGTATTTCTTAAGATGCTGTGTTGAATCCAAGAAATGCTTTGAGAAAGATCTCTATTTCACATCAAGTTACAAATCCTGCAAAATACATGAACAAACAGATTCATTGTGCTCCTGAAGAAGCGGCGTTGAATTTGAGGAATATGTTGAGAACGCATTCTATTCCACCTTATTAGTTAAAATGTTAAAAATAGTCACTGAAAAATAAAATACAAAAATGTTGTTACACCTAACAGTTGGTGAATTGTAGACTTGTGCACAACGGAAAAATTTGTTTAGTTTCGGTTCGTTTCTTGTGCACAACGGAAAAATTTGTTTCGTTTTGGTTCGTTTCTTTTCGGTCCTGTTGATTCGTAATCATTCGTAATTTTGCTAGACAGCATTTTTCGTGTTCGGACTAATTCGTATTTTCGCAAACAAAATTTTTCGTAGAATTTTTCGTTGATTTATAAATCGTATGTAGCGGCCTCACTCTCTCTCTCTTGTATCGGTTGTTTGTGGCTGTTGTCTAGGGGTACTCTGGAGGAGAGAGTGCAGGACACTACGCCAAGCTCTCACCCTCCGTGTATGTGAGGTTTGAGCAAAGTCTTTTTTTTAATTACCTTCGGGTCTGCATCCTGCATATGGAGCCTCCGCTTCTTCCGTGGAGGTGTATCTGCCAGTAATAGAGCCCCACACCATTAAAAGTTCAACACTCCTTTATTTCTTCATTGCCAGAATTAACATAATCAGTTGAACTTACATAACAGACAGACAGGGGTGTGGATACGAGTAGGCCCAGGCACAATGAACTCTCCTATGCCTTTCTCGTGCGGATAGGCCTGACGCACGGTCTCTGCCACCGACCGTGAAGTTGGTAGCTGCCACCTACCGGGTGAACTGTTTGGAGCCCCTGTCATGGGCCTAAGTAACAGTCTCTGTCCCGACCTTAGAGTAACGGTGGACTACCTTCCGTGTGAATATGGCCCCTGTTTGGTGAGGACATCCATCCCGACGGTCTCCGGAGGCCCTGTCCCGGCACTGGCAATCTGCTGCACCAGATCTACGGGAAGGTCACCTGCGCGGTCCCTTATGCCTGGATTCAGACACCCGATCCTGTGGGTGCTTTAGGATGGTTCCTCCCGGGCGGATCCCAGTGGAAGAAGCTGGGCCCCAGGCCTGAACGATGCACCTCACCCCAGACTGAGGGTGTCTGGGGTGACTCCCGAACTCCACGTGTCCAGGCCTAGGCCGCCTGGACACTGTCCGCTGGACAGTAGCCCTCAGGGTAAAGGTGCCTGGGACTTGGACCTCGTGGCGAAGATGTCCGCCATCTTTATAGCCTCTCCCAGCTAGCACAGCGGGTTCCCCGCCCCGCTGTACAACGGCTGCGAGAGACCAAAAAGGGTACGGCACTCCAGCGATGGTTCAACCCCGGCCCAAAGTGACAGCGCCACCTGCTGGGCCGCAGGGAACTGGACATCACTGATGTCTCCACCCGAATCAACATACTGAAAAGTACCTACCCGCTACACGTAATTTTGGTAGGGTACATTGTTTTTCGTTGATTCTGGACACAACTCCTACTTTTGTAACTTTTTTTGGGTTCGTTGATTCGTAATTTTCTGTGTCTCTCTCTCACGACGACGCTGCCTATTATGCCTAATGTGCTTCGAATGGATTTGTACTTTTCTAAATACATAGCGGTTATTTGTAACGATTCGAAATCTAGTATTTTACTTTCGTTTTTTACATGCGGCTATAGCCTCCGCCCCTGCACACCATTTTGAGAGGGTTCAGCACGGTGAGGGAGAAGCAGAGAGCAGAGCAGAGTGTTATTGTGCTTTGAATGGATTAGAAATCTCGTATTTTACTTTCGTTTTTTACATGCGGCTATAGCCTCCGCCCCTGTACACCATTTTGAGAGGGAGTTCAGCACGGTGAGGGAGAAGCAGAGAGCAGAGCAGAGTGAGTGTTATTGTGCTTCGTATGGATTCGTACATTCGTAACTTTTTTCATAACGAATTATGCCGAAGACATTCGGGCATTCGCTATTTGCGGAAAAATTTATTTCGGAATCGGTTTTATTCGTAAATGCTTTGTTCGGAAATTCGAATGCTTCCGAATGTCCGAAAATGGCTAAATTCGGACGAATTTCGATTTGTTACGAAACTAATTGCACAAGCCTAGTGAATTGTGTTATTGATACAATTGAGACTCAAGTGAATTAAACCACTTGACCATGGGAAGATCTACCCCGCTTCATGACCAGGCCATTTTTTGCGATACAGCACTGCGTTACTTTAACTGACAATTGCGTGGTCATGCAACGCTGTACCCAAAAAAAATTGATTTAATTTTTTTCCTACAAATAGAGCTTTTTTTGGTGGTATTTGATTGCTTTAACCATTTCCGGACCGCCCACCACCGTTTTACATTGCTACTTTGAAGAGGAATACCGCTAGCTAACATAACCCCGGTATCCTCTTCAAGAGTGGGTGGTCCGCTTCAAGATAAAAGTAGTCTCTGCGGTGGATTCGCCGCAAGATCACTTTTTTTGACGGCGGGAGAGGCCCCCCTCCCGCAGCTCTCCGGTGGCCTCCGCCGCTTACCGGAGCTGTCGGTAGCAGCGGAGGCGTTCGGAACCTTCTTGGTCTGTGGTATAGAGACGAGTGAGGGGAAGATGGCCCCCACCCGTCTCCATATCAAAACATCACTTCCGTCCATAGCTCTTAAAGGAACATTTTATTTAAAAAAAAAATTCAAATGACATTAAATATTTTTTTTTCTTTTTATTGCATTTTTGTGTAAATATGAGATCTGAGATCTTTGTGACCCCAGATCTCATATTTAAGAGGTCCCGTCATGCTTTTTTTCTATTACAAGGGATGTTTACACAATTTTTTTTTTTTAAACAGTATAAAAATTTAAAATGAAAGGTAAAATAAATAAGGTTGAGCGGACCCGAACTGTAAAGTTCGGGTCCGTACCAAACTTTTGGGTTTTTAGGTCCCGGACCCGAACAATTGACTGTATGTTCGGGTTTGGGTCCGGTGTTCGGCAATATGCATGTAAAGCAGCGCTTGTTTCCCGTGCTTAGAACTGTCCCTGCACAAAGTGTCTTTTTTTTCTGAAGGAAAAAATGTCATTTAAAACTCGCGGCTATAATGAATTGTCGGCTCCCGGCATCACATAGAAAAGTCATTGATAAAAAAAAAAAAGCGTGGGGGTTCCCCCAAATTCAATTACCAGGCCCTTCAGGTCCGGTATGGATATTAAGGGGAACCCTGCCGCAATTTTTTTAATAAAAATGCGTGCTGTTCCCCCCAAATATCCATACCAGGCCCTTCAGGTCTGGTATGGATTTTAAGGGGAACTCCACCCCAATTTTTTTTTAAAAAATGGTGTGGAGTACCCCCAAAAATCCAGACCAGACCCTTTATCCGAGCACACAACCTGGCAGGCCGCAGGAAAAGAGAGAGCACCCCCCCTCCTGAACCGTACCAGGCCACATGCCCTGAACATGGGGAGGATGCCCGGTGGTTGTGGGGGTCAGCGGGTGGGGGGCTTATCGCAATCTGGAAGACCCCTTTAACAAAGGGGACCCCCAGATCCCGGCCCCCCCTATGTGAATTGGTAATGGGGTACATTGTACCCCTACCATTTCACAAAGAAAGTGTAACAAATTGTAAAAAAAATACACAGACACCGTTGGGAAAGTCCTTTATTAACCACTTCCCGCCCCGTCAATAGCAGATTGACGTCCGGGAAGTGGTTCAGTTATCCACACTGGACGTCATATGACGTCCTGCGGGATAACAGCCGCCGCGAGCCCAGGGGGGCGCGCATCGCGGCGATCGGTGGAGCGGTGGGTCAGTCTGACCCACCGCTACACTGATCTCGGTAAAAAGCCTCCGTCGGAGGCTTTTTACCACGTGATCAGCCATGTCGAATCACGGCTGATCACAATGTAAACAGGAAGAGCCGTTGATCGGCTCTTCCTCACTCGCGTCTGACAGACGCGAGTAGAGGAGAGCCGATCGGCGGCTCTCCTGACAGGGGGGGTTCATGCTGATTGTTTATCAGCGCAGCCCCCCCTCGGATACACACACTAGACCACCAGGGAAGCCCCCCAGGACCACCAGGGAAGCCCCAATCATGTGGATGGCCCCCATGGCCATCCACATGTAGTAAAAAAATAAAAATAAAATAAAAACATACAAAAAAATATGCCAATCAGTGCCCACAAATGGGCACTGACTGGCACTTTCACAATGTGTGGTGGCTGGCATTGCTGGGCACCAGTGCCACCAATGCCACCTACTAGTGTCCATCAGTGCCACCTATCAGTGCCCATCCGTGCCAATCTGTGCCCACCTATCAGTGCCCGTCCATGCCACCTATCAGTGCCACCCATAAGTGCCCATCAGTGCCACCTATAAGTGCCCATCAGTGCCGCCTATGAGTGCCCATCAGTGCCGCCTATGAGTGCCAATCAGTGCCGCCTATGAGTGCCAATCAGTGCCTCCTATGAGTGCCCATCAGTGCCGCATACCAGTGCCACATATCAGTGCCCATTAGTGCCGCCTATCAGTGCCCATCATCAGTGCCCATCAGTGCCACCTCATCAGTGCCACCTCATTGGTGCCACCTCATCGGTGCCCATCAGTGTCGCCTTATCAGTGCCCTTCAGTGCCGCCTTATCAGTGCCCGTCATTGAAGTAGAAAAGGTACTTATTTACAAAAAAATTTACAGAAACAAAGAAAAACTTAGTTTTTTTTTTTAAAATTCGCTCTTTTTTTATTTGTTGTGCAAAAAATAAAAATCGCAGAGGCGATCAAATACCACCAAAAGAGAGCTCTATTTGTGGGAACAAAATGATAAAAAATTTGTTTGGGTACAGTGTAGCATGACCGCGCAATTGTCATTCAAATTGCGACAGTGCTGAAAGCTCAAAATTGGCTTGGGCAGGAAGCTGTATAAGTGCATGGTATTGAAGTGGTTAAAAATAAAAATAAATAAATAAAAAAAACATTCCAACAATGAAATCCAGTTTCCCGCTGCGATCTGATGTCCGGCGCTGTCCACACGAAATGTCATTGGCTGAGCCTGAGCGGACCTGATGGGGAACTTCCTCCACAGTGTAATAAATGAATAGACCCGCCCCTTCTAAAGTTCCCCATCAGGTCCACTCAGCCAATGACGTAGGTGTAAGGCTGAGGACCTGATGTGGAACGTGAGAAGGGGCGGGTCTATTCATTTATTATACTGCAGAGGAAGTTCCTCATCAGGTCCGCTCATCCAATGACGTAGGCGGGGTCTGACATATGAGGGGGCGGACCTGATGGGGAACTTCCTCCACAGTTTAATACATGAATAGACCCGCCCCATCTCACGTTCCGCATCAGGTCCTCAGCCTTACAACTACGTCATTGGCTGAGCGGACCTGATAGGGAACTTTAGAAGGGGCGGGTCTATTCATTTATTACACTGCGGAGTAAGTTCCCCATCAGGTCCGCTCAGGCTCAGCCAATGACATTTCGTGTGGACAGCGCCAGACATCGGATCGCCGCGGGACACTGGATTTCATCGCTGGAATGTTTTTGTTTTTTTTAATAAAGGACTTTCCCAACGGTGTCTGTGTATTTTTTTTACAATTTGTTACACTTTCTTTGTGAAATGGTAGGGGTACAATGTACCCCTTACCAATTCACATAGGGGGGTGGGATCTGGGGGTCCCCTTTGTTAAAGGGGTCTTCCATATTCCGATAAGCCCCCTGCCCGCAGACCCAACAACCAGCGGGCAAGGGTTGTGGGGATGAGGCCCTTGTCCCTATCAACATGGGGACATCCTCCCCATGTTGAGGGCATGTGGCCTGGTACGGTTCAGGAGGGGGGGCGCTCTCTCGTCCCCCCCTCTTTTCCTGCGGCCTGCCAGGTTGCGTGCTCGGATAAAGGGTCTGGTCTGGATTTTTGGGGAACTCCACGCCATGTAAAAAAAAAAAAATTGGGTGGAGTTTCCCTTAAAATCCATACCAGACCTGAAGGGCCTGGTAATAGAATTTGGGGGAGCCCCCACGCATTTTTTTATTTTTTATCAATGACTTTTCTATGTATTGCCGGGAGCCGACAATTCATTATAGCCACGAGTGAGTTTTAAATTACTTTTTTCCTTCAGAAATTACACTTTGTGCAGGGACAGTTCTAAGCATGGGAAACAAGCGCGAATAGTCCTCAGAAGTTCGAGTCCCCATTGACTTCAATGGGGTTCGGGTCCGGGGTCAAGTTCGGATCAAGTACGGTCCTGAACTCAAACTTTTTTCCAAAGGTCGGCCGAACCCGTCGAACCCAAACATCCAGGTGTCCACTCAACTCTAAAAATAAATAAGAAAAAATAAAAATTTTAAAAGCGCCCCATCCTGCCGAGCTCGCGTGCAGAAACGAACGGATACGTGAGTAGCGCCCGCCTATAAAAAGGGTGTTCAAACCACACATGCGTGGTATCGCCGCGATCGTTAGAGCGAGAGTAATAATTCTTATTTTTTTCCTATATTTCTTTAAAAAATAAAAAAATCATCATTACAGACCAGATTACATTCTTATTGGAGAGTATAGTACTTATCTCACTATTAAATTAATACATAAATTCCTTATTTCCAAAACATCATATAAGGTCAATCCAAAAGCAAATTCTGAAAATTTTCTCTCTTTTTCTTACACTTATCATCGATACAACATAACAAGCATTATAAACATCTACAAATAATAACAACATATACACAAACATACAAAAAACAAACACAACAAAAAAAAGAAAGAAAGAAAAAAACCCACACACAAATAAAATAAAAAAAAACACACACAAATAAATAAATAAATCAAGCGACTAATCAAATATTCGCCTGATGTAAAGAGCTGTATATCTATGTCTATTATTATTATTATTATTATTATACAGGATTTCTATAGCGCCAACAGTTTGCGCAGTGCTTTATAACATCAGGGAAAACAGTACAGTCACAATACAATTCAATACAAAGGGATCTGAGGGCCCTGCTCGTTAGAGCTTACAGTCTAGAAGGGAGGGTCAAGTGAAACAAAGGGTAGTAGCTGTGGGGGATGATCAGGTGGACAAAATGAAAATACAGTTGTTAGGTGTGGGTAGGATAGGCTTCTCTGAAGAGAAGGGTTTTTAGGGATCCTCTAAAAGATAATAGAGAAGGAGATAGATGGACAAATTGGGGTAAGGAGTTCCATAGGCTTGGAGAGGCTCTGGAAAAGTCCTGGAGACGAGCATGGGAGCAGGTGATGAGAGAGCTAGAGAGCAGGAGGTCTTGAGAAGAACGAAGAGAACGATTAGGTTGGTATTTAGAGACTAGGTCAGTGATGTAGCTTGGGGCAGTTGTTGTGAATGGCTTTGTAGGTAGTTGTTAGTATTTTTTATTTAATTTGTTGGGTGAGCGGAAGCCAGTGGAGGGATTGACAGAGAGGAGTAGCAGAGACAGAGCGGTTGGTAAGGTGGATGAGTCTGGCAGTAGCATTCATGATGGACTGAAGGGGGCTAAAGTATGCCGAGGTAAGCCAATGAGGAGGGAGTTGCAGTAATCGAGGCAAGAGATGACCAGGGAGTGAATTAGGAGCTTTGTTGTGTCATTGGTTAGAAAGGGGCATATTTTGGAGATGTTGCGGAGGTTCAGGCGACAAGATTTGGACAGTGATTGGATGTGAAGCTTAAAGGAGAGTTCAGAGTCCAGGACTACGCCTAGGACCTTGGCATGTGGGGATGGGCTGATAGTTGTGCCATCAATTTTGACAGGGAGATTGGGGGAGGAGGCACGTGGGGGTGGAAAAATGATCAGTTCAGTTTTGGATAGATTAAGTTTGAGGAAGTGGTATGACATCCAAACTGATATATCTGATAGTAAATTAGAGATACGTGAGGAGAATGAAGGAGTGAGTTGAGGGGCAGAGAAATAGATTTGAGTATCGTCAGAGTAGAGGTGGTATTGGAAGCCGTGGGAGGCTTTCAGCTGACCCAGGGAGGAGGTGTAGATTGAAAATGGGAGAGGTCCAAGAACAGAACCTTGGGGGACCCCAAATGAGAAAGGAAGAGGAGAGGAGGAAGTAGAGTTGTAAGTAACGCTAAAGGTGCGGTTGGATAAGTAGGTAGAGAACCAGTGAAGAGTACAGTCGCGGGGACCAAAGGCATGGAGTTTTTTGAGGAGGAGAGTGTGGTCAACCGTATCTAAGGCAGCAGAGAGGTCCAGGAGTAGGAGTACAGAATAGTGTCCCTTAATTTTGGGCCGTTAGTATATCATTTGTTAGTTTTAGGAGAGCAGTTTCTGTGAAATGTTGAGGACTAAATCGAAAAGTTACTACTACAGGTGGATTATTTCACTCCTTTACTTTTCTACCCACCGGTATGGCCCTCCATCCCCATTTTCTTTCTGAAAGTGTACTTACTCATCACAAACTACAATTGACCACCCTGCGAAGGAACAAAAAGAGACAATGAAGATGGGGCCAACCTTGGGACCGATATTTATGGTTTCCACAGTTTATTTAAGTTATTAGGTATGCCCCTATTACAGTAGATTTATTGTTCATTCAGAAGGTTTTCATTTAGGCGCCATTCCTCGAACGAGGGTATGCTCGGAGACATCTGCTTTAGGACAATTAACTTTTGTGCTATAAACAATAATCTACTTACTGATATCAAAATCTCAATGGGAAAAAAATCTTCATTGACATAACCCAGTAAGACGTCTTAGGATCCATATCGATATGAATGTTAAAAATGTCATTAATTGTAGTCACCACCTCTAGCCAGTATCTAGCCAATTTAGAACATTTCCACAACATATGTATTAAATCAGCGGAAGATTTTGGCACCATGGACAGTCTGGGGAATCGTGCCTACCCCCCTTAAATAACTTTACCAATGTTCTATACACCCTATATATTATGAATAATTGAGTCAGACATTGTGCAGGTGATATTTAAACTAAAGGCGCCCTTTCCAAAATTGGTTGCCAGGCATCATCTGAAATGTCCCCTAGGTCTACCTCCCACCCTCTTCTACCCGGACTGACACAATTATCTCGATAGGGCCTCATAAGTTGGCCATATAGAGATGAAATAATGCCTTTTTTCTCAGTCTCCACTGCTAATGAAGTTAAGAGTAAAGATTGTACCGCATGCCGTAATTGTAAATATTTAAGATAGTTACGATGAGGCAGTTGAAAAGATTCTTGCAGATCCTGAAAGGAGCGTAGAACATTATTTGAATAGAGCTGAGCTATATATTGAAGCCCCTAGGAAACCCCAACCTTCGAATCCCTCCGGTTTACATAGTTCCTTATAATGTCTATTCCCCCCAAAGTGGTGAGTACTCCAAAGCCCCTTCAAATTTCATTATACTCCTCATTTCCTGCCAAACTCTATTCATAAGTGACAATGTTGGACCTTTACAGGTATAAACGAGGGCTGCAGATTGCAGCTGAGCCAGAAGATTGTAACAAGAACTCTTACTTAGCAATAGGGCCTGTATAGGATCTTCCCAATTGACAACTCCCAAACCAGCAAAATGCTGAAGTTGGGAGGCTATGAATTAAAGTCTTGGCTGAAGCACTGCCAATCCGTCCCTAGCTCGCTGGAGAATTGATAGCTTGATCCTGTTTTTTTTTTTCCTTTCCATAATAGCCTTTGAAATATTGTTTCTATTTTTTTTAACCATTTGAGAGGTATCCATAATGGTGAATTGTGAAGGACATATAATAATTGAGGGGCCCAGATCATTTTTATAATGTTTGCTCGGCCCACCACCGATAACGGCAACTTGATCCACGCCGTGCTCTTAAGTTGGAATTTTTTTAACAAACAGGTTTTCTTTATTAAGCAAAAAGATTATTAAACAAATGAAGAACCAAAGAAATTTGGCTGACACAGCCGATTGACATGACATTACAACATGACTAACGTGCATATTATTCAACAGCAAAACAGTAGATGTACCATAGGATACACTAAAGGTATACACAAGAAGTACTGCAGGAAGAACTCAAACAGGACTTAGCTTATACATTAAGCAAGGAACATCAAGGGGAACAGCGAGTACATAGGGGTCAAGAGAAGCATTATTTAGTATCAGTGACCACAAAGCCATCTCAGAGGGAAGGGGAAAAAAGGAAGCCCTCTTTTACGGAGATAGCCATATCTGCCACACCTTGTCAAATTTCCAGGGGCACCCTCTACTAATATACGTCAGCTTGTAAAGTGGCATGATCATGATCATGGCTAGGAATGAGCTTACTGTTCGAGTCGAACGCATGTTCGACTCGAACATCGGCTGTTCGCCTGTTCGGCGAAGCCAGAACTTTGTGGGCCATTTGCGCCATATTTGTGTGGCACGAATGGGCCACAATGCACTGCGCCATTGCAGTGCATTGCTGGCTCATGATTGGCCAAGCATGCACTGTGACCCCGCATGCTTGGCCAATCACAGCGCCGGCAGCGTGGAGAGCCATAATTGGCCACAGGCAGGATGCCTGTGGCCAATTATAGCTCAGGGGGGTTTAGTATACGCCCCACACTATATAAGGCCTCCAGCACGGCGGCCTAGTGTAGTGTGTTGGTGTGCAGAGAGAGAGCAGGATAGGCAGGGACAGTGTCAGTGTCATCTTTGCTTAACCTAGCGCAGTTACAGTGAGTGTAGTGTGTTGGCGTGCAGGGAGAGAGCAGGATAGGCAGGGACAATGTCAGTGTCATCTTTGCTTAACCTAGCGCAGTTACAGTGAGTGTAGTGTGTTGGTGTGCAGGGAGAGAGCAGGATAGGCAGGGACAGTGTCAGTGTCATCTTTGCTTAACCTAGCGCAGTTACAGTGGGTGTAGTATGTTGGCGTGCAGGGAGAGAGCAGGATAGGCAGGGACAGTGTCCGTGTCATCTTTACTTGTTAACCTGCAGCAGTTACAGTGGGTGTAGTGTGCCTCCTGCACAGTATACATCTGAAGCTACCCCTTATTGCTGGTGTTGCTGTTGTTCTGTTGTGTAACACAGGCATCTGCAAGCAGTTACAGTGGGTGTAGTGTGCCTCCTGCACAGTATACACCTGAAGGTACCCCTTATTGCTGGTGTTGTTCTGTTGTGTAACACAGGCATCTGCAAGTAGTTACAGTGGGTGTAGTGTGCCTCCTGCACAGTATACACCTGAAGCTACCCCTTATTGCTGGTGTTGTTCTGTTGTGTAACACAGGCATCTGCAGCAGTTACAGTGGGTGTAGTGTGCCTCCTGCACAGTATACATCTGAAGCTACCCCTTATTGCTGGTGTTGCTGTTGTTCTGTTGTGTAACACAGGCATCTGCAAGCAGTTACAGTGGGTGTAGTGTGCCTCCTGCACAGTATACACCTGGAGCTACCCCTTATTGCTGGTGTTGTTCTGTTGTGTAACACAGGCATCTGCAACAGTTACAGTGGGTGTAGGTGCCTCCTTCACAGTATACACCTGAAGCTACCCCTTATTGCTGGTTTTCCCATCTCCCTGCAGGCCATTAGTATGTCTGGAAGGCCAACAAGGAGAGACAGTCAGTCACGAGCCAATAAAAGAGGGCAAGCAGGCTCTGTGTCTAGGGGCAACAGTGCTGGTCATGGACGCGGTGCATCGTCATCAGCACGTGGCCATGGGACACACTTGTCCTTATTTTCGACAGCTGGACATGTTGAGCCGCATCATGCCGAAGACTTGGTAGAGTGGATGACCAAGCCCTCCTCATCCTCCTCATCCTCTCTCACCTAGGCTCAGGGTACTGGCAAAGCAGCTGCCAACGCGTCCTCTTCCCTCGTATCAATGTCATCAGTTACTCCTTCCCTAGACCCACCATGTCCTCCTGAGGAGTTCCCCGAACTGTTTGAGCACAGTGTTGGGTACATGCTCCAGGAGGATGCCCAGCGTTTTGAAGTCTCTGATGATGATACCCAACTAGAGGAAGGCAGTAGCGTGAGTGCAGAGAGAGGGGATGCTCAAGAAGGACAGCAATCTGGCAGTCATGTTCCACCAGCTGCAGCATACTGCCAGGTTTGCTCTAGTGATCAAGAGGGAGGGGATGATGAGGTCACTGACTCCACGCGGGTGCCTGATAGGAGAGAGGAGGGGGAGGCACATCTCCAACAAGGCAGGATGCCCTCCGGGGGCCAGCTTAAGGGCAGCACACCGACTGAATCACCGGCCTCCCGGAGATGAGACATCTCCGGGAGGCCTTGCAGAAAGGTCTGTGCAACGCGTTCCCAGAGACTGGGAGGTTAAAAACTCCCGGTCCTGGAAAACAAGTTGCTGAGGCTTCAGTCAGTCACAGAAGGAGCGGTAGAGAAGGTGGCCGTCTGACCGATGCGTTCAGACAATTTTTTAGTCCACAGCTCCAAGGTATGATCGGTTCCAGCAACCATCGCCAGCGTGTGATTTACATGGTCCGGGAATACCTAGGGGCAAGGTCAGACTTGGACACCTTTCCCACCAAAAATCCTCTGGCTTACTGGGTCTTGAGGATGGATCACTGGCCACAGCTTGTACAGTATGCAATTGAGCTACTGGCCTGTTCTGCACTTCTTTCAGAACGCACATTCAGTGTTGCTGGAGGCTTTGTAACCGATCATAAAGATCATAAAGATGAATCAGACTTGGATCACCACCAGCTAACCAAGCACCTGAAGCTGATGTAACCGAATATTTTTTTTTTTAATGTCACATCCCTTCAAGACTGCCTATGCTGATGCTGAGTGGCTGTCCTGTTATGTTGACTGACTATCCTCTTCCTCCTCAATGATCCTGCTGATAGCTTGGAAGAACATTTTTGGTTCTGGGTGCTGCCACCAGTGGCTAGGGCCCAATTTTTCAGCCCCTGTTTAACAGGGGCATGTAATTACAATTTTTGATGCAATGCTTTGCAGCAGGGCTCATTCCTGCACTCCAACTAGAGTATCTGGGAGAGGTTGCAGTGTCGTGGCACCAGCACCAGTGGGGTAACCATGCCATTTTTCTCAATGATTTTCATCCATATTGCCGGGATCAGACATTACATTAAAGCCGCAAGCAGTTTTAAATGGCTTTTTTTCCTTTAGAAATGTCATTTTGTGCAGGGACAGTTCTAAACACGGGAAACATGTGCCACTTCACAGGCATAATTTAGACACCCCCCAGGTACGATATTTAAAGGAATATTTTACTTTTTTTTTTACTTTATGCTTCATTAAAATCACTGCTCCCGAAAAAACTACCGGTTTTAAAACTTCTTTTTGCATTGATACACGTCCCCTGGGGCAGGACCCGGGTCCCCAAACCATTTTTAGGACAATAACATGCATATTAGCCGTTATTATTAGCACTTTAGATTTCGAACGTTCGTGTCCATTGTATTTAATAGGGTTCTAAAGTTTGCGCAAACTTTCGGTCCGTTCACAGGTTCTGGTGCAAACCGAACCGGGGGGTTGTTCGGCTCATCCCTAATCATGGCCAACCAGGAGGACACAGTCGGGGGTCAGGAGAGGACCATTTACATATAATCGCCTTCTTCACATAAAATAGTAAATATGAGATAAGCAACTTGCTATGGTGAGACCTCTGATCATCATCAGGTATTCCCAGGAGGGCCAGCTCTGGCGACAGGGGGAGCGACAGATCCAATTTAAGATTGACCAACTCAAATACCTCCCTCCAAAAGACCTGTATCTTGGGGCAATCCCAAAGCATGTGCATAAGAGTTCCCAAATGGACCAGGCAACAAGAGCAATGGTGGTCCCTTTCAGGGTAGATCCTGTGCAGTCTAAATGGCGTGAAATATAACCTATGCAGCCGTTTAACTTGCAGCAGTTTATCTCAGGAAGAGATAACCAGCCTGGGGCAGTTCTCCAATGATTCCTCCCAGTCCTCCCTATCCAGGGATGGTATATAATTCTGCCATTGATCCCAGAGCCTCTCTACTTTGGGTGAGTCAGTCCTGAGCAGGGTCCCATACAGAACAGAAAGTGGTTTCCGGAGATCTTCCTGCAACAGGACCGCCTCAACAGGGTTCAGTTGGAGCGAAGGCCTAACAGGAAACTGAGCCCTAGCCGCATGCTGAAGCTGGAGGTACCGAAAAAACATCCAGCCCGGCAAGCGAAACGCTCGACAAAGCTGAGCATACGTCAGCGGAACACCCTCCGGTATGATATCAAGCAGGGTTCTCACCCCGTATCTGGCCCAGACCTGCGGATCGGGAATCATCCTAAAATGAGGCAGAGACGGATTTCCCCAAAAAGGCTGCACTGGGGACATCTATTAACTTGAGAGAAACGCTTCCTAGCCGCCACCCAGACTCTAAACGTAGTGATAGTAGGAGTCGGTACCGACTCATATGCTCGGGTCCCCCTATGTGCCAGGTTACACAGGTCCATCATCGAACCCAGGTAAGCAGCTTCCAGGCACACTGCCGCATTAGTGCGAGCCCCCTCAAACCACCAATAGACTGACACCAGTACGGATGCCCAGTAATACACCTGGATATTAGGCAGAGCAAGGCCCCCCAACTGCGTAGGGAGATGAAGAGTGGATCTAGCAAGCCTAGGCACCTCCCCATTCCAGATAAAGGAACTAATGCACTTATCCACCTCTATAAAAAAGGAAATTGGAATCCACACCGGGCTATTACGAAACAAATAAAGACATTTCGGCAATAGGAACATCTTGAATATATTAATGGGGCCAAGGAGGTTCAAAGGGAGCCCAGATCACGCCAGGCACCTCTCCCACAGAACAGTCAACAAAGGAAGAATGTTTTGGGCATAATACTGGGCCGTGACCCTTGTCACCACCACCCCTAAATACTTAAATTCAGTTACCCAACGTAAGGGGGATGGACTGACCAGGGCAGAGGCCTGGTCATCCAGTGGAAAAATTACTGACTTGGACCAATTTATTTTAACACCCGAATACCTCCCAAAGATCTCAAATGTGTCAAGGGCATCCAAGAGCGAGGGCCCAGCATCATTCAGATACAGCAGGGCATCAGCGGCATATAGGGATATTTTCTCCTCCAGTCTCTCCACCATTAGCCCGCGAATCTCACGGGATTCCCTGACAGAAATCGCCAGGGGCTCCAATGCCAGAGCAAAGAGATTGGGGGAAAGGGGACATCCCTGCCGAGTGCCCCTGAATGGCGGGAAAGGATCTGAGACCCAACCATTGGTACAGACCCGCGCCCTTGGACTCCCATACAACATCCGAACCCAGTGAATAAAATTTGGGGCCGAAGCCGAATCTACACAGGACCTCCCACAAATAATCCCCATCAACAGAATCAAACGCCTTTTCAGCATCTAGGGAGACCACTATGCGAGATCTGGCCAGGTCAGGAATAGACATTGAACATTGATGTCAGTGCCCTTGCGCGGCATAAACCCAGTCTGATCCACATGGACCAGATCAGAAATGACTCCAGACAAAAGCACGGCAAGGATTTTAGCAAGGACCTTAGGGTCCACATTCAGCAAGGAGCTGGGCCTGTACGAAGCACACTCCAAAGGGTCCTTACGGGGCTTGGGCACCAACACAATAACCGCCTCTGACCCTGCATGTTACATTCAGAGAAAAGGGATGTCAATTTAGGGGCCAGAAGCTCTATATGCTGCGAAAAAAATTCCGTTGGGAGACCATCTACACCCAGTGTCTTGCCCCCCTGCAGCCCCCCAATAGCCTCCTGTACCTCCTCCAGGGTGATCTCCCTCTCCAGATTCTTCCTAGAGTCCTCCGCCAACACAGGGAAGCTGATGGTCCCCAGGAACTCCCAGAGTTCAGAGGAAGTATAATGGGCCCTAGAAGAATAGACCCCCCGGAAGAATTGGGAAAACCGAGCATTAATATTCTCTGGAGAAGTGAGCACGTTCCCACCCTCATCTCTAATCCCAGCTATGTGTGTAAAAGGAGTTTGTCCCCTGGCCAGCCACGCTAGCAACCGTCCATTTTTGTCTCCATGTTCAAACACCCTCTGGGCCGAATGCCACATGGATTTCTTAGTTTGATCAACTCGACATAAAGATAGCTCTCTAAGGACCCATTGCCACTCATAATATTTGGTGTCAGTGGGGGAGGCCACAAATTTCCATTCACACCTCCCAGCCTCCTCTTCCTTATCCCCCAAAGATTTTGCCCCCGCCTTTTGCAACAAGGAAATCCAGGAAATGTATGCTCCCCTAACCCAGGCTTTAAAAGCATCCCACAGAACACCAGAGCTGACCGAGTCCCGGTCCAGGGTCCAATAATTACAGATAGCCTCCGCCATGTCCTCCTGGATCTCAGTATCTAAGGCCCAATACCTGGACAGGCGCCATAATCTAAGACCCCCAGCTTCGGTAAGGGACACATAGAGACAGATGGGAGCATGGTCAGAAATTCCTCTAGAGAGTTGGCAGGCATCCCAAACCCAATTGAGGGCCGCAGCAGAGGCAAACACCAGGTCAATGGGGGACAGGGACTTATACGTGGCAGAATGACATGTATATTCCCAGGTGCAAGGATGAAAATGCCGCCACATATCTGTCAGACCGTACGACTCAGCCCACCAGGGGAGGTCTGGAGAGGGCCTAACTGTGGAGTGTAGCCTGTCCAGATTTCGGGATGGAACCATATTAAAATCCCTAAATATATAGAACTCAGGAGTATCATATGCCAGAATAATCCCCATTAAGTCATACAACAATTGTATTGGAGCTGGGGGAGGCAAATACACTCCAGCCAGCACCAAACGTCTATCATACAAACTAACATGGAGAACCACATATCTGCCCCTTGGATCCGTGCGCACCCCCAAAAGCTGGAAGGTCAAAGACTTCCTAACAAGCACACTGACTCCACGGGCATAACATGAATAAGTGGAGTGATAAGCTGACCCAACCCAGGACCTACGCAAGGCTAGGACCATAGAGCCCGTCAAGTGAGTTTCTAGCAAGATACAAATGTGTGGAGCGGCTTTCTGCAAATACTGAAACACCAGGTTCCTCTTGACTGCCGAGTTAAGGCCCCGGGTGTTCCAGGAAATTATCTTTAACTGAGCCATTCAGATCCATAAATAAATAATATTAGCAGTACTGCACAGAGGGAGGAGGCAGGATAATCCAGGGATCAGATCCCCCCTCCCCACCATCCAAAACACCAGTTGAAGTACCTGTAAAAGGAAAAGGTTATGCATGTCATGTCAGAGCAGGTCATGTCGGGAGCAACCTGCCACTGCCAGGGTCCAACCAGACCCATAAACAGAACTAAACCCCCTAAAAGCTGCAACAGCAGCATGGGGAACAAACCAACCCTCCCTCCACCCCGCAACCCCATCCCAATCATGGAGAGCATCAATCCCTAACTACAGACAACAGGTCTGTTAGAACAAGTCAATGATATAGAGGGCTGTGAACTAGAGGAATCCACACACTAGTTCAGGTGCTGATCCAGCACTGGAGATGCTGGCCACCACATGTCTGTATATAAAAATACCAAAAACAATGTATGTTCTCCGTGGCTATACCAAAAGTACATGATAATGAATGGTAAGAACAAAGTCAGTCCGGTATATTGCCAGAGTAAAAAGGGGGAAGAGAAAATATAAAAAACAAAACAAAAAGGGGGAAGAAAACACCACAGGAACAACAGGTGGTGGACAGTCTAACTTCACCTGCAAGCAGGGGCACAAAACTTAGAACGTTACAGTACCTGGGGAGCATAGAGAGTTCCAATGTCAGGCAGGTCAGAGCTCCCAGGGATTCAGACAATGCGTAACATCACAAACTTGTAGCTAGAACAACAAGGCAGGCAGCCCACAGCCGTGGGCTGGAAAAAAAGGGGAGAGGACTTCCATCCCTC
This sequence comes from Rana muscosa, assembly GCA_029206835.1. NCBI lineage: Eukaryota > Metazoa > Chordata > Amphibia > Anura > Ranidae > Rana > Rana muscosa. The sequence continues at coordinate 435,676,464 of CM055117.1, forward strand.
ACTCAGTTCTCAGCTCCACCCCCCCCCCCCGGTCAGTGATGCAGTGGTAAGGTGTCAATCCAGGATGAAGCTTCCCACGGAGAAGTAAAAAACCTGATCGTCTCCCCATCCTGCACCCGGAGACGTGCAGGAAACAGCATATTGTAGCAAATAGCGCGGGCCGGCACCAACGCCTTCACTTGGTCAAATGACTTTCGCAGCTTCTGAGTCTCAAGGGAATAATCCGCGAAAATCTGTAGTTTGGTGTTCTGATAGCGTAGCTCCCCCTTCACCCGTGCCGCTCTCAGCACCTCATCCCGGTCCCAAAAGTTCATAAAACGAAGAATAAAAGTGCGGGTGGTCCCCCCACAGGGTTCCGCTTCGGTGGGACCCGGTGCGCTCTCTCCACCGCATAATAGGGGGGAAAATGAGCGTCGGGCAACAGGTCACGCAGGAGGTCCTCCACAAACACCGCCGGATTATGCCCCTCCGCGCCTTCCGCCAATCCCACTATCCGGAGATTGTTTCTTCTATTCCGGTTCTCGGCATCGTCAACTTTGTACTCCAGGGCTTTAACCTTTTGTTGAATGGCCAGGATAGCGGAGGAGTGCTCAGTAACTGAATCCTCCACGGCACTCACCCGCTCTTCCATCTCCGTAACCCGGGAGTGAAGTTTATCGATATCCTGCCTTATGAGGCCCATCTCAAGCTGCACCGCCTCGAGTTTTGTTGTCAGCGTCGCTTGACATGTGGCAATCACTGCCATAATATCCGCCAAATAGCTGGGCTGCGGTGGTGTGTTGTCTGGCAGTGGTGTTTCATCCGGCTGATCTGTCTGAGACGCCATGTTGAGGCTCTTCCTTCCACGAGGCTCCACACAGGCCACAGGCGACTCGGCCTGAATCTCCTCTGGCAGCGGAAAACGAACCTGCTTCCCCCTGCAAGAGCCTCCCTTATGAGAACGGCGTCTCATCTGTGGAAGACCCGGTCATCAATGTCTCAAATCACTGCCAGGAGACGGATATTTAGACAGGCAGCCAGCAGAGCTCAGTGAAGTGCGACCGCTCAGATCTCCATCTTGGCCACGTCCCCCTTAAGTTGGAATTTAGTGAGAATAGGAGATAAGTTTAATATTAAATAATCTTCTACCCTAGAATGTATCCTTATTCCCAAATATTTAAACAATGAGACAATTTTAATTTGCGGAGCCTCTCTTAATATGAGCAAACTGGGATTATCTAATGGGAGTATAACAGATTTATCCCAATTAATAACATATCCAGAGAACGAACCAAAGTTTTGTATAAGTGACATTAATAACCTAAAGAGTTATCCGTATCCCCAAGAAACAGCAGAGCGTCATCTGCATACAATGAGATTTTTTATTCTTTATTCCTCTAATAAATCCACAAATAGATTCCGAATGTCGGACGGCTTCAGCCAATGGTTTGAGGGCCAGTGCAAATAGCAGAAGAGACAGGGTTGCACCCCTGTCGTCTAGTACCACTATATAATGAAAAAAATTCTGAAGCCAAACCGTTTATTTGCATGCAGGCCCTTGGAGCAGAATACAACAGCTTAACCCACCGTATAAAACTATTCCCAAGGCCAAACAAACCCATCACCTCTCACAGATATGTCCACTCAACGCTGTTGAACGCTTTTGCAGCGTCAAGTGACAAAATTGCTCTCCTCCCAGGGTTATCAGATGGTATTTGCATATTTAAAAAAGCCTCCTTAAGTTAACAGCTGTTGACCTTGTAGGGATAATTCCAGACTGGTCTGGATGAATCAAGCCCTGCATATATCTGCTTAGTCTTGTTGCCAGGACCCTGGCTAGAATCTTAGCATCCAAACTCAGCAATGATATTGGGCGGTAAGATTAGGGTTGCCACCTCATCCCTTTAAACCCGAACACATATTAATTACACAGGTTTTGAGGCTGATTTAATGCAGATAAGGTGCTAAGTGAGTTTAATTACCACCTTAATCAGCCACAGAACCTTTGTAATTAACATATGTTCGGGTTTAAAGGGATGAGGTGGCAACCCTAGGTAAGATTCCAGAGCCAAAGGGTCCTTTCCTGGTTTTGGTAACACATACTCATAGAATCTGGAAGCTTAAATGATTCTAAAACCTGGTTAAGGCTTCAACAGTTCTGTAAGCATGACCTCCCCATATTGTTTATACACTTCTAATGGTAGTGTATATACTTCTAAGGTAGGTCATCAGTACCCGGGGCCTTATCACTTGGGCATTCTGCCACTGCCTTGACAAGTTCCGCTAACGTCAGAGGGGCATTAGGTTCCTGTCTAGAAATAACAGAAAAAGAGGGGAGTTTTAATGGGTCTAAAAATTCCTTAAGGCTTGTCTTAGAATATTCAGCTTTACTTTGATATAGATTAGTATAGAAGGTAACAAAAGATTGCAGTATTTCATTATGATCATGTGAAATAGCTCCCCCTGCTGTACGAATAGCGGAAATAAATGTGATATTTTCTTGAGACTTTGTGATTACTGATAGCATTCTACCTGATCTTTCCCCCTATTTAAAACTGCGACATCTGGACGAAAAGCCAGACCGCGCAGCTTTGTTCAACGTTGTCTGTCTATACAGTAATTGTGCATCCTTCCAAACCCCACGATTAGAGGTGGTAGGATCCTGAATATACTGAGCTTCTTTCTGCTGCGCCTCGGTTGCTAACAGGTATTCCTGTTCCCGACTAGTTTTTTTTATAAACACTTATGGCTTTAAGAAAAACTCCTCTTAAAAGTATCCCATACCACCTGTGGTGAAGCTGAGTTATCATTGATATAAAAAAATTTGACTAAAGCACGGAACGTTGAGCCCCCTGGGGCAGAACTTTAAACCAAAAAGCAGGAACCTGCCAGCTAGTTCTAATTCTGGGCTTTATTTTATGTTACTGCTATAGGTGAATGATCTGATAAACCCCTAGTTAGGTATTGTATTTTAGACAATCAGGGAAGAACTGAATCTGTACCCAGGGACATGTCTATTCTCAATAAGGTCTGATAGGTGCTAGAACAACAGGAATATTTTCATTAGAATGCGGGTTCTTAAGACATCATATATGCTGTAGTCCCAGCTCCCGAATATAGCTACAAAAGCTAGTATCTACATTAGGGCCTGCTGGATATCTATCCATACTAGGATTGCAATAATTCTAGCCCTAGACCTCCTCTGTAACTCAAAACATGCAACCTGTACAATTTTTTAAACATCGTCTATGGAGATTTTTAAGGGCAAAAGTTTGGCGCCATTCCATGAGCGGGTGCAATTTTGAAGCGTGACATGTTGGGTATAAATTTACTCAGCGTAACATTATCTTTCACAATCTAAAAAAAAAATTGAGCTAACTTTACTGTTGTCTTATTTTTTATTCAAAAAAGCTATTTTTGTCCAAAAAAAGTATGCTTGTAAGACCGCTGCACAAGTACGGTGTGACAAAAAGTATTGCAATGACCGCCATTTTATTCTCTAGGGTGTTATAAAAAAGAAATATAATGTTTGGGGTTTTTTAAATAGTTTTCTAGAAAAAAAACTGTTTTTACTTGTAAACACAAAATCTCATAAAGAGGCTCGGTCCTTAACCACTTGCCGATGGCTGGCCGTCATATGACGTCCTCGGATTTGTGGTGGTATATCTGAAAGATGCCTGAAGATACAGGCATAATTCAGATATCGGCATTTTCAGCCGGCGATTCCCTACACCATAAGAATGATCATGGCGGCTGGTCAGCCGATTGATCGTTCTTACGGGCGGCGAGAGGGGACATCCCCCCTCCCGCCGCCCTCCGGTTCTTCTACCGACTCACCGCTACGATCGGTGAGTCAAAGAATATATCCGCCAGCCCCGGATGTTGACCATAAAGATTTCTGGCAGAAATTGACCCCATATCTCACTGTAAAGAGGTCCTGTCATGCCATATTCCTATTACAAGGGATGTTTACATTCCTTGTAATAGGAATAAAAGTGTTAATGTTTTTATTTATTTTTTAAAATGCCAAATTATTATTTTTTTACGTAAAATTAACAATAACATTTTTATATTTATTTTAAACTGCCCCTGTCCCCGTATGCTCGCACACAGAAGTGAATACATATGTAAGTCCCACCCACATATGAAAACGGTGTTGAAACCACACGTGTGAGGTATCACCGCGAACATTAGAGAGAGAGAAATAATTCTGGCCCGAGAATGAAAGCATGAAACTGTTTTGTTTTTTTTAAATGCGTTTGAAAAATTTCTGCGCAAATACCGTGCGAGATAAAAATTTGCAATGACCACCATTGTATTCTCTAGGGTCTCTGCTAAAAAAACATATATAATGTTTGGGGGTTATATGTAATTTTCTAGCAAAAAAATTATGATTTTTACATGTAGGAGAGAAATGTCAGAATTGGCCTGGTTGGCAAGTGGTTAAGTGGTTAAAACATATCCAATAAAAAAAAAAATAATCAAATTTATTTATACATTTAGGCTAGTATGTATTCTGCTATCTGGCTTTTTTATCTGTATGTCTTTTCCACTTTGCAACAGGTATCTTCTTCTCTTCCCAATATTCACTCACTATTTGGCTTTCCTATCTTTAATCCCTTTTATTGCTCTCTTTTTTTTTCCTTTTTTTTCTTTTTTTCTCAGCCTTTTCTCTGTTTCTTTTTCTCCCTTTTTTCTTTTCTTTCCCTGCCTAATTAATGTCCTCTCACCTCACACTACCCTCCCCCACACCCTGACACACACCACTTTTTCACATACAGATACACACAGCTTTTAGTGTTACAACATTTTTTCAGTGTGACAGTTTTAAATGTTTTTTTATTTTTTTCCTTTTTTCACAGAGGTCCCCACATTTGGGGTTACCCTACATAGCTCACAACCACTTTGAATCTTATTTTTCCACCCTCACGGGGCGTTGTCAGTATGGGTCGTTGTCGCCCTGCCATGCCTCCCCAGCTCCCGGTTGTGACGCCCTCTGGCTGGTCCGTGACTCTCGTGGACACACCACCCCCATGCAGACGCATCCGTAAGTTCTTTGGGTTAAATGTATGGGTGGGGGATTTTTCTCCTATTCTATGTTCGCCCACCAGCTCTGTAGCATTCTTTTAGATCATTAAAATGTATCTGTCCTTTTCATCCCCAGATGATCACTTCGGTTTTTGCTCCTGATGAGCGGCCCGCAAGGCCCGAAATGCATAGAGCTAATATCTACCGATAAGTGTATATACCCATCAACCTTTATGGACGTTCCTTCCAATATATACCAAATCCCCCCTGCTTATGTCTCCTTTTTTTAAAGAAAATGTTTTAGTGGATTACCAAGTTGCATAGGTAGCGACTGCAATGTCTGGAAGATATGTACTGTGTATCTGCAAATATATGAAATATCCTTGATGGAATATTTATTTACTATTGTGCAATATTTGGTTCGGATGAAATATAAAAAAGTATTGATATATAGCAAAATGCATAAAATTTAAATATGAAATTGTATTGCGATTTGAACCAATTAAAAGCTGTCCTCCATCAAAGTTATCTCTTTGTGTCCGTGTGCCTCATACAAAGTCCCGCCCTCTACTTTCCTTTTTGAATACTAAACCCGGGATGGAGGAGGGGATCTGAACGGCCCCTGAACCTCATTTAAAGTCCCAAAAAACCCCTTCTTTCTTTTCCCCTTTTTTATCAATCAATTAGGGATGGAGGCACACGGTCGCACTAATATATTTTTTGAATTTCCCACACATGGCTCCTTCGTTAGCTAAACTCGATGTCCAGCTCGCGTATATTGTACTTTACAACTAGTTCCTCCCAAAAAACGGTAAAACAAATTTCCAACATCCTACCCTGCTCCATTTTTTCATTTTTTATAATGCTAATGCGTATGCATGTGGGTGGTCCTGTGCATGTCCTTCATTGGACTTTGCCGTCGCCTTCGCTTCAGGGAGCTGCGACGTGCACTGGGGTCCCCCCCTCTCCCTTCGCCTTGTTGTGGCCTGGGGTGAATGGGGGTTCCGCCACTGCACGTCGACGTCACGCATAGCACACCGGGCGTGCGGTGTCCTTCGGGCACTGCACCACCGACGTTAGTGTGTTCCATAGCTGGCGCGCAGGGGGGAATGATTGGTTGGTTGGGCGCATCTCGCCTGGTCTTACGGCCTGGTTGATGGCGCCTTCCCTCCTCTCTCCCCCACTTGCATGTGTCAGTGTGACGTTGGGGGCGTGGTTATGGCGGCACTTCCCATATAAGCCTCTCCCTTTGTTGGGCCCTACACTCAGGATCACACACATCACTTCTCAGTTTGGAACAGCACTTACACTGCATAACTTGCTCTCTTCACTTTGCAACAGGTATTTTCTTTTCTCCTCAATATTCACACACTATCTGGCTTTTTTATCTGTATGTCTTTTCCACTTTGCAACAGGTATCTTCTTCTCTTCCCAATATTCACTCACTATTTGGCTTTCCTATCTTTAATCCCTTTTATTGCTCTCTTTTTTTTTTTTCCTTTTTTTTTCTTTTTTTCTCAGCCTTTTCTCTGTTTCTTTTTCTCCCTTTTTTCTTTTCTTTCCCTGCCTAATTAATGTCCTCTCACCTCACACTACCCTCCCCCACACCCTGACACACACCACTTTTTCACATACAGATACACACAGCTTTTAGTGTTACAACATTTTTTCAGTGTGCCAGTTTTAATTTTTTTTTATTTATTTTCTTCCTTTTTTCACAGAGGTCCCCACATTTGGGGTTACCCTACATAGCTCACAACCACTTTGAATCTTATTTTTCCACCCTCACGGGGCGTTGTCAGTATGGGTCGTTGTCGCCCTGCCATGCCTCCCCAGCTCCCGGTTGTGACGCCCTCTGGCTGGTCCGTGACTCTCGTGGACACACCACCCCCATGCAGACGCATCCGTAAGTTCTGTGGGTTAAATGTATGGGTGGGGGATTTTTCTCCTATTCTATGTTCGCCCACCAGCTCTGTAGCATTCTTTTAGATCATTAAAATGTATCTGTCCTTTTCATCCCCAGATGATCACTTCGGTTTTTGCTCCTGATGAGCGGCCCGCAAGGCCCGAAATGCATAGAGCTAATATCTACCGATAAGTGTATATACCCATCAACCTTTATGGACGTTCCTTCCAATATATACCAAATCCCCCCTGCTTATGTCTCCTTTTTTTAAAGAAAATGTTTTAGTGGATTACCAAGTTGCATAGGTAGCGACTGCAATGTCTGGAAGATATGTACTGTGTATCTGCAAATATATGAAATATCCTTGATGGAATATTTATTTACTATTGTGCAATATTTGGTTCGGATGAAATATAAAAAAGTATTGATATATAGCAAAATGCATAAAATTTAAATATGAAATTGTATTGCGATTTGAACCAATTAAAAGCTGTCCTCCATCAAAGTTATCTCTTTGTGTCCGTGTGCCTCATACAAAGTCCCGCCCTCTACTTTCCTTTTTGAATACTAAACCCGGGATGGAGGAGGGGATCTGAACGGCCCTTGAACCTCATTTAAAGTCCCAAAAAACCCCTTCTTTCTTTTCCCCTTTTTTATTATTCTGCTATATGTTTTTGCAAAAAAAATATCCAAATAAGTGTATATTTATTGGTTTACGTGAACAATATAGTGTCTACAATCTATGGGATATATCTATGGAATTTTTATTTATTTATTTTTATTATACAGTGATCAGCAACTTATAGTGTAACTGCGATATTGCAGTGGTTATCCAGACACTAACTGACACTTTTGACACTTTGCGGGAACCAGTGACGCTAATACAGTGATCAGAGCTAAAAATATGCACTGTCACTGTACTAATGGCACTGGCTGGGAAGGGGTTATACATCTATGGTGATCAAAGTGTTAACTGTGTGCCTAGCCAGTGTTTTTGTGTAATGTGTTAGGTACATTTTTCTGGTCCGGGTAAATCATCACTTTCGGTTTCAATTTTCCTCCTGTCTTTTCTAGCTGGCTTCCAGGGACACAAGGTAGCTGGCACTTTTTGAAAGCATGGATAATTTTCCAATACCACTGGGATCAAAATCCTGAATCCTCTGTGGGTTCTGAGGTGGGTATTGGATTAGTAGGATAAGAGAAGGTAAACATCTCCTTGAATGAAATAGGTGCCCAGTGTGGTGTGTCTAAGGATGGGTCAGCGTAATCAAGTTAGACAAACATCAGATACATTTATTTCACCAAAATACACACTTTCATGGCTAGTACCACTTCCTCATTTTATGGCGACACACAAATGTCTGTGGGTACCAATTCAATTGGCATCATTTGTGTAATATTTTTTACAGTTTAAATCAAATGTTCAAAATATGCATTCATAAAATGTGAGTTTATCACAAATTATATAATAAAATCATTGAAAATATTCAAAAAAATAAATAAAATAAAATAAGACATATAGTAAAAAAGAAAACACAGCAAATGTGTGTCCACCTGGTCAATGTATTGTCATTTAACAGTACTCAAAATTGTGCTTTTCATTGGAATAGTTTGGTAAGGAGCTCAGGGTGTGGAAGCTCTAGATTTTTCTTTTGTCCATTTCCCTGACAACTAAAGAAATGTGTTTTAATTCCCACTCTTAGGGGATCTTATTATTTCTATATTTTACTTTTCATGTCAATTTCAATTTAATTGTTTATTAAATAATATTAGTTAATCATGTGTCTTAAGACCCTGCAAAGCTATTTTTATCATAAGCTGCAATTTGAAACATTTTTACATTAAGTGTATCATCTAACATGCAAATATAGAAATTGACTTGCATAGTCTAGTTTGCATAAATGTGATTAATGCTATTTGCTGGTTGGTTGCTGAAAGTAACTAGACTTGTCAGAGTAAGTAGATGTCAGAAAACCATATGGATAACTACTGGAAAGAAGGAAAATCTCTACTGAGTGGTGTTTGATTTTATGATTATGTTGATATTAAAGTAGAACTAAAGGCAAAACTTTTTTTTCCCCTTTTGGATAGAGAAAGGGAGGCTTATATCTTTTTTTTTTTCATCTGTGTCCTATTAAGGAAATTTCAAGAAGTGAGTGGAATTTCCTCCAAAATTTTGTAATTTTTGGTTGTCACCAGAGTCACCAGAACTAGAGTCCCCATTAGAAGAATTCTCCCTCCTATAAATGTTCTAGCAGCAACTCAAAATTTGGATTTGTCTTTCACTTTCACTCTCAGTTATAATGGTAAACAAGACAAACCGAGAGGGTGAATCTCACTAATGGAGTCACAGACAGCCATAAATAACCAAATTTGCTTAAATTGATAATTTGGTTGGAGCAGGGAGATTTGCATAATCCTGAAGAATAGATTTATTCTTACTAGGTGCTTTGGGGAGGCAGAACCCCCCCCCCCCCGCCCCAAAGCACCTCTCCCATGTTGGGGGGATGTGGCCTGCTAGGGTTCAGGGAGGGTGCTTGCTCGTCCCCTCCCTTTGCTGCCCAGCCAAGCTGCATGCTCGAAAAGAGTCTGCTATGGATTTTGGGGGGACCCCATGCCATTTGAAAAAAAAATGCCATGGGGTTTCCCTTAAAATATATATACCAGATCTGAAGGGCCTGGTATGGATGGGGGGATCCCCACACATTTTTTTTTCACTAATTTTATTTGCTGGCAATTGTTTTTACATTCAGCTGTCAGCAGGGAATCCCGCTGACAGCTGATGAGTCATCGGTTGTTAGGATGCCAGCGGGTGCTGGCTCCTAACAAACAATGCAAAAACGGACTGTTTAGGACTGCTTTCTTTTTTTAAATGGAAGAAAAATGGGCCTTTCTTCCTTTTCAAAAAATGGATGGTTAACGAATTTGGATGTCAGCAGATGTTAACGTATGATTATCCGCTAACATCCGTTTGTCCATAGAAATACATGGGTGTCTGCTTTTCATCTGTCAATGGACAGGAGAAAAACAAACAAACAAAATACACGTTAAACCGTACCCTCCCTCAATTCTTTAAAACACTAGAGCCTATTGCATGGACTAAATACAATATTAAATTACTCGCTCAAGTGGTCACTGATCAGAGACTAGCCACTTTCTCTACACGTATCTCAATGTTTAATTTACCTAGTTCTTATCTATTTGGATATTACCAGCTCTTACATACCTTTCATACACAGTTTCCACAGGATAGCTTAATTATGATACAATCTACCTTGGAGCTAGTACTTAGGTCTGAGTGTCTGGATTAGCCTACCTCAAGACTCTATTCTCATCTCACTTTAATCTCTATCCTGCCATTAGAGAGTCTTCGAGCTAGGTGGATGCGAGATATACCAGATTTGAGTATGGGGGACTGTAGCTATGTGTGGGATTTCCCCTTGAGATCTCTTGTCTCCTTGAGGGATCGTGTTATCCAATTTAAACTGGTACACAGAGCATATATTACACCCTATAGACTTCAAAAGATAAATCCTGCTTGTTGCTCTAAGTGTTGGAGGTGCGGAGCATCTCGAGGGGATTTCACGCACATCTTCTGGTCCTGTCCATATATAGTTACATTTTGGGTGGAGGTAGTGGATCTATTAAATTCTATCACCTCTGCTCCTTTACCGGTTTCAATGTCGGTCTGTATGTTGGGCTTGATAGAGGATATTACCTCTCTAGTGACCGAGCGAATATTTATTAATACAACCTAATTCTACGCAAAGAAAGCTATCGCATTACATTGGAAGAAACCTCATCCTCCTTCATTTATATATTGGAAACAACTGTTAAATAATAATCTTCAATTGTATAGAGATACCTATAGGAATAGGGGTCGTCCTAGTAAATATGATAATGTTTGGGCAAAGTGGTTGGACAAACCGTATACGGCATCTAATATAGATGGAGGTAATGATGCATAGAAGGGATGCTCCCTATATGGGATATTTGAGCTAAGAAATGATGGTAATAATAGAGATAACTATTATAATTTTCCTTTATTTTCTTTGCTATGCAAGGTGATGGGATCATGTTATTTTATTAATATATTTCAGATTTAATGTCTATGATGTATTGTTATGTTTTGTTTTGTGTTGTTCTTTGTTTAAGAAATTCAATAAAAAGAGATTCATAAAAAAAAATGCACGTGTGAAAAGGACCTAAAAATTTGCTGCTGTTCATGGGCTCTGGGCTTCAGCAAAATGGCAGTCTCCGGCAAGAAAAAAACATGAACAATGCTGAAGGCAATTTGCAGCACACACCACATTTTTGGTAGCATAATTATTAATGTGGGGACACAGCAAACATGTGGAAGAAGGAGCTCTGGTCAGATGAGACCTAAATTGAAATTTTGGCCTAAAAGCAAAATGCTATGTGAGGCAGAAAACTAACACTGCACATCACCCTGAACACACCATACCCACTGTGAAACATGGTGACAGCATCATGTTGTGGGAATGCTTTTCTTCAGCGGGGCCAGGGAAGATGGTCAGAGTTGATGGGAAGATGGATGGAGCCAAATACAGGACAATCTTAGAAGAAAATCTGTTAGAGTCTGCAAAAGACTTGAGACTGGGGTGGAGGTTCACCTTCAAGCAGGACAACAACCCTAAACATACAGCCAGATCTACAATGGAATGGATTAGATCAAAGCATATTCATGTGTTAGAATGGCCAAGTCAAAGTCCAGACCTAAATCCAATTAAGAATCTGTGGCAAGACTTGAAAACTGCTGTTCACAGACGCTCTCCATTCAATCTGACAGAGCTTGAACTATTTTGCAAAGAAGAATGGGCAAAAATTTCACTTGCAGCTGTAATTGCAGCGAATGGTGGTTCTACAAAGTATTGACTCAGGGGGGCTAAATGCAAATGCACTCCACACTTTTCACATATTTATTTGAAAAACATTTGGGAAACTATTTATCAACTTCCTTACACTTAATAATTATGTCCCAATGTGTGTTGGTCTATAGCATAAAATCCCAATAAAATACATTTATGTTTTTGGTTGTAACATGACAAAATGTGGAACATTTCAAGGGGTACAAATACTTTTTCAAGGCACCATATATCCTCCTCTTCTCAGGTCCCTTGCCAACGCTCCTGGCCCCTCCCTCCTGCTGAGTGCCCCCACAGCAAGCAGCCTGCTATAGAGGCACCCGAGCAAAGCCGGATCTCTGTGTGTCCATTCAGACATGGAGACACGGTTTGGCCACGCCCCCTCTCTCTCCTCATTGGCTCACTGACTTTAATTTACAGCAGCAGAAGCCAATGGCCCTGTGCTGTACTCTCAGCCAATGAGGAGGGAGAGTTCTAGGCAGCAGAGACTCTCCTGCAACATCGCTGGATCGAGATGGGCTCAGGTAAGTATTAGGGGGGCTGCTGCACACATAAGGTTTTTTATCTTAATGCATAGAATGCCCCTTGATCACCCCCTAGTGTTAACCCCTTCCCTGCCAGTGACATTTACACAGTAATCGGTGCATTTTTATAGCACGGATTGCTGTATAAATGTGAATGATCCCAAAATAGTGTCAAAAGTGTCCTATATGTCTGCCGCAATGTCACAGTCATGATAAAAATCGCAGATCGCTACCATTACTAGTAAAAAAAAAAGAATGTAACAATAAAAATGCCATAAATCTATTCCCTATTTTGTAGGCGCTATAACTTTTGCCCAAACCAATCAATATACGCTTATTGCGATTTTTTTATTTTTTTACCAAAAATATGTAGAAGAACATATATCGGCCTAGAAGACACCCGTGCAGATATTCAAAAAAAGGGGGGGCTCTCCACTCTTCATTAGAGGCTAATGACCAAACGTGAATTCCACCACCACCAGTAAATAGTCCTGCTTACCAGATGGAGTTGGTCCCCTATGACGGAGGACCTCAACAGGCATAAAATTAATCCCAGTTGGTTTAGCCAAACAGACCATGTGTCATCTGTTGGATGTCAGCACTTTCAACACTCAATTTGGAGCACATAGAGAGGAAAAGAGGAAGCTGGATAGAGTAAAATCTTCGGGATATTTATTGATACATAAAACATAAAAACATGAGCAAGAAAAAAGACAGCCTTAAGTACATCAGCGCCGACCGGTCGGACGCTAACACACAGATCTGTCCGTATAGACCGAGCAGTGGAGGGTGACAACAGCAAGCCGCTCATTCCGACCTACGCGTTTTGGGAAAATTCACGTTGTCTCGGGGCACGGGCGACGGGCTGTGTCACCCCCTCTTATAGGGAACATATTGAAAAAGAACGGCCAATCCGAAGGTTGGATGCGCGCGCACGCTCCGCCGCGAGGTAACCAAGCCTCGTTCTCGGTGCTCCCATGGTATCCCGTGTGTCCACGCTGTCATAACTATGGAAGCAGCACCAAGCCGATGGGACGTAGCCCAAATTAGCAGAAGGAAGCGCGCACATCCTCACAGAAAAGATCCGTTCGTAAAAAGACAGGCTCGTCTCCGCGAATTCCTCGCAGCATATAGCTAAAAGGAGAAGCAGAATTACGGGCCGGTCTATTTAATAAAAATGAAATAGCTGAAAATTAAAAACATATTAAAAAAAACTAATTGAATCTGAATGGACTCGTGTCGCACCCAATAATCTGGCTAAGCCAAAAAATCGAGGGTAGATGGAGCGGCACAGAGTCCATGCAGACATCCAGCAAGTAATTACATTAAAAAGCCACCACGTTTGGCTATATCCAGGACATCAAATAAATTAAATAGTGGTATTCTGGTCTCAAAACATAAAAGTGGCAATGTGCCCAAAAGGGGGGACCTCTAAATACATTGCTAAGATGAGACAATCATAAAGATTTGCCTCATATTGACCCCAAAGGGGCACACACCACAGCATAAAGATTACATTTATAAAAATAAAGTAAAATTAGACATATATATTAAAAAAAGTTGATAAACCTTACATCTAACATTCAATCAGCATTGATCAACAGATGATATTGATAAATGACATATAGACGCAAGGAACCCAAATTTTCTTAAAATCCTCACATATAAGCATTCTACTGGATGGTGATTACCAAAATTGGCAACCACCAATAGATAAATGCTAATGACCAAATAAACATAAAATTACTGGATAAACACCATCAAAGGCTCCATTATATTCCAGGGAGTGAACTCGCAACCTCATATATCCAGGTCACTCATTGACAAACACGGACACCTAGGAGTTATTAATAAAAGCATTGACATCGGTGTCAATGTTGAGTCCAAAAGGAACATATGTCCTCAACCGGTACACTCATGCCATTTCTTGCTTGGATATTTCTCTCACTAGAGAGCTGCCTCTCCAGTGGGGCCTGTATTTGTCAATACTAAAGAACAACATTTTTGAAGGGTCTCTCTTATGAACCTGGTCGTAATGCCTAGATAGAGAATGCTTATCAAAGCCTCTTTTGATATTGGCTATATGTTCATTGAGTCTCACCATCAATGCCCTCTTGGTCCTCCCTATATATTGGAGGCCACAAGGGCACTGTATGGGGTACACGACTCCCAAAGACGAACAAGTTATGAAAGGTTCGACTTCGTAAGAACGGCCTGTGCTAGTTGAAGAAAATTGACAGATCTTCCTATCCCTACAAGCGTTAAGAGTGCACACTTGACATTTCTTAGAATGGTAGTACCCCGTTAGGTTCTGTAAAAAAGTTCTGTTTGCCCGTGGAGGATCCTGAACATTAGGGACAATGCGACTAGATAACGAAGAGGCTCCTCTAAAAACAATTGAGGGTCTCTCTGGTAAAGAAGGTGCTAACACCTGGTCACTGGCCAACACATGCCAGTGTTTACGTATCAGGCGTTTTATGGTCTGATGTTGCACAGAGAATGTGGTGATGAATGGAAGAGAAAAATTTCCCCCACTCAACCCTTTTCCTTTGTCTTCCAAGAGACTCCCTCGATCGGTCTCTCTAACAACCTGAATTAGGCGAGACATATCATCTTGTTGGTAACCTTTTTCAACAAACCTATTAGAAAGGACCTGTGCCTGACTGTTGAAAGCCTCTATATCAGTGCAGTTATGCCTCAACCTAGTGAACTGCCCCTGAGGTACTGCTTTAAGCCAAGGGGCATAATGGCAGCTGTCGTGTGGAATATATGAATTCCTGTCGATCTGTTTGAAGAAAGTGATTGTGACAAACTTGTTGTTTACAACAGAAATATTCAAATCTAGGTAATGGATTGATTCCTGACTTGCCTCAAAGGTTAATCTGATGCCCTTGTTGTTGTTATTGAGGGACAACATATAATCCTGTAAATCAGGCTCACTGCCATCCCAAAGGAGGAGGACGTCATCGATAAACCTAGCCCAGAGAATCACTTCTGGTCTCCGGCGGGCATCCACAACGTCCTCCTCCCACTTGGCCATAAATAAGTTGGCCAAGCTGGGGGCATATTTAGCCCCCATTGCTACGCCTCGATCTTGGCGATAAAACTGGTTATGAAACGAAAAATAATTATGGCTCGCTGCATATTCCAGCAGAGTCATAATGAATTTTATCTGACGCGGTGCAAGGTCTGATCCTCTTACCAGATAAAGCTTAACAGCTTCAAAGCCACACTCATGAGGAATAATGGTATAGAGTGACGTCACGTCAGCCGTGACCAACCACATACCACTTTTGTAAACAAAGCCCTCTAGCAGATTAATAATCTGTTTAGTATCCCTTATGAATGAGGGGATCTTATGGACCAATGGCTGTAGGAAAAATTCAATGTATTTCCCCACCCGGGACGTAATTGAATCGATCCCGCTGACAATGGGCCGGCTCGGGGGGAAACCTGATTTTTGTGTATCTTACGAAGATAGTAAATGACTGGGGTACGAGGAGCACACGGTACCAGAAAAAGCCTCTCTCTGTCATTTAAAATACCTTCACGATGGCCCTGATCAACAATGGTCTCTAGAGCCTTCTTGTATTTGACCACAGGGTCATTATTGAGGGGAGTATAAGTTTTGGTGTCATCAAATATCCGATGCATTTCTTTCAGGTAGTCACACCTGTCTAAAATTACTATCCCCCCCCCCCTTTTTCAGCAGGCCTGATGACCAACGATTTATTGGAGCATAAAGACTCCAAGCCAATCTCCAAATTTCCCTGCATCTTTACCTTTCTGACTTTAATCCCCTCCAGGTCTTTAAGGACTACATCACGAAACACTCTGATGCTAGGTGCTAGTGAACCAGAGGGATTAAATAGCGATGCGTTAGCTAGATTAGAGTGCTTAAACTCAGGTGGAGGTGCCACTCTTTCCTTGATAGGGTTAGACAGAAAATATCTTTTAATATTAAGCTTTCTTGCAAACTTATGAACATCCATAAATGTTTGAAACTTGCTAAGGCTCCTAGGCGGAGCAAATTTCAAACCCTTGTCTGACGCGGTGCAAGGTCTGACACTCTTACCAGATAAAGCTCAACAGCTTCAAAGCCACACTCATGAGGAATAATGGTATAGCGTGAGGTCACGTCAGCCGTGACCAACCACATACCAATTTTGTAAACAAAGCCCTCTAGCAGATTAATAATCTGTTTAGTATCCCTTATGAATGAGGGGATCTTCTGGACCAATGGCTGTAGGAAAAAATCAATGTATTTCAACACCCGGGATGTAATTGAATCTATCCCACTGACAATGGGCGAGCCTTCTTGTATTTGACCACAGGGTCATTATTGAGGGGAGTATAAGTTTCGGTGTCATCAACTATCCAATGCATTTCTTTCAGGTAGTCACACCTGTCTAAAATTACTACTTCCCCCCTTATCGGCAGGCCTGATGACCAACGATTTATTGGAGCATAAAGACTCCAAGCCAATCTCCAAATTTCTCTGCATCTTTACCTTTCTGACTTTAATCCCCTCCAGGGCTTTAAGGACTACATCACAAAACACTCTGATGCTAGGTGCTAGTGAACCAGGGGGATTAAATAGAGATGCGTTAGCTAGATTAGAGTGCTTAAACTCAGGTGGAGGTGCCACTCATTCCTTGATAGGGTTAGATAGAAAATATCTTTTAATATTAAGCTTTCTTGCAAACTTATGAACATCCATAAATGTTTGAAACTTGCTCAGGCTCCTAGGCGGAGCAAATTTCAAACCCTTGTCTAGGAGTCCTTTTTCAGCTTCTGTCAAAACCTGGTGGCTCAGATTAAATATACCTGCACCTACACTCTTTTTCTTTTTGAGCGACTGGGCCCTCCTCCCCCCTCTGACTCCTCTCTTGGTTCTAGAGGGCCTAGACGGCCATGAAGGCTCATGGGAAAACCCCAATTGGGATTTGATCTGTATTCAGATGGGCCGGGAGGATAGTATGGCCTAGGGTGATCATACCCCACATCATAATGCCCAGAGTAAGAAAACTGTGGATTCCTATCCAAATTATCAGGTCCATATCGCCTGTCCATAGATCCATGCCCACCTGGGCCCACTGAATCTGACAGGGGAAAGAACCGATTCTGGGTAGGAATGTTATATTCACGATTACCATTGGTTTCATACCTCGGCTTCAAATATCCCTGGTTATATCCAACATCATAAGGAGGAGGTCTAGATGGGAATTGCTCCCATCCATGTGAAGACTCCTCCCGAAAGTGTTGATACTGAACATCAGGTTTTGGATTTCTTGTTTTTTTAGGTATCCTTGATGGTGTAAAACCTTGGTTTGGGCCATTTTTAGGTTTTGTTTTATTTTTCTGTTGTTGTGAGGTAGTTGGCTTGGAAACATGAGAGGCTTCCCCACTTGAGGCCAGCTGGGGGTTTACGACCAAATTGGGGGTCATTGTTCCCTGAGGGAGTGTATCCATGCCACTTTCATTTGCTTCCTCAGTGGCAAGTTTTTTCTGCCACAGAAAAATAAGACCAGACTGATAGTCATCAAAATCTCTTAAATATTTCTTCTTCTTCTTTACTTTTTGGTCTTTTTCTTCTCTTTCCAGAGTTTTCAATAGAGAATTTGAGCACTCCCTATACTCTTCTCCACTTTTGAAAGAGACCAACAAATCCTTGACAGTCTTAATTTCTGTATCAAGCCTCGCTAGTTTTACACTCTTTCTTTCAGTAAGAAAGCGTAAAAAAGAAACACCAGCATCATTAAAATACTTAGCCCAGCTATCTAAATCGGATTCCCCTTTCTGGGGACTCACCTCCCATCGGAGGCTTCTTGGGACCATAGCATTTCTGATGTAAGTTTCCAGAAATGCTATGTCCCATTGAGTGTGTATTTCAGCTGTCATGAGACTTTTTAATCTCATGAAAAGGCCACTGACATCTGACCCCACTGACACTGGAGTGGAATCAAATACACCGGCTGTATTGACTGTCCGTTTGGCACGGAAATTAAAAATATCCATAATGGGTTAATCAAAACCTCAATCCAAGCAGCAATTAATGGTAGTTTGTATAACAAATGAAAATAAAATAAAAAATAAACTGCGCTAGGATAACTCTTAGACAAATAACTGACTATATTGTCTACACATGGGAAGCAGCAACTAACCTAAAAACAAACATCAGTGAGCAAAGTAGAAAAAATATAAATAGTTGCACTAAACCTGGAATTGTGACCAGGGATCGAAGAAAATAAACACTGAGTGACATGTACCAATATAAAAGTGCATCAGTGATAAATATTGCGTAGATGCTTATTGATTATAAGCAATAAACAAAAAAACAATAAAACAATAACGTGAACACTAAACAATAATGTGTAAATAGTCCACTTGTTTAAAGAAACAAAATCAAACAAAGTCCATGTAATAAAATCCAAGAAGACACCCGTGCAGATATCCAAAAAAAGGGGGGGCTCTCCAATCTTCATTAGAGGCTGTTGACCAAACGTGAATTCCACCACCACCAGTAAATAGTCCTGCTTACCAGATGGAGTTGGTCCCCTATGACGGAGGACCTCAACAGACATAAAATTAATCCCAGTTGGTTTAGCCAAACAGACCATGTGTCATCAGTTGGACGTCAGCATTTTCAACACTCAATTTGGAGCACATAGAGAGGAAAAGAGGAAGCTGGATAGTGTAAAATCTTCGGGATATTTATTGATATATAAAACATAAAAACATACTCACATTGAGCAAGAAAAAAGACAGCCTTAAGTACATCAGCGCCGACTGGTCGGACGCTAACACACAGATCCGTCCGTATAGACCGAGCAGTGGAGGGTGACAATAGCAAGCTACTCATTCCGCCCTACGCATTTCGTGAAAATTCACGTTGTCTCGGGGCACGAGCGACGGGCTGTGTCACCCCTTATTATAGGGAACATATTGAAAAAGAACGGCCAATCCGAAGGTTGGATGCGCGCGCACGCTCCGCCGCGAGGTAACCAAGCCTCGTTCTCGGTGCTCACATGGTATCCCGTGTGTCCACGCTGTCGTAACCATGGAAGCAGCACCAAGCCGTTGGGACATAGCCCAAATTGGCAGAAGGAAGCGCGCGCATCCTCACAAAAAAGATCCTCTCATAAAAAGACAGGCTCGTCTCCGCAACTTCCTCGCAGCATATAGCTGCAAGGAGAAGCTGAAAATTATAAACATATTAAAAAAAACTAACTGAATCTGAATGGACTCGTGTCGCACCCAATAATCTGGCTAAGCCAAACAATCGAGGGTAGATGGAACGGCACAGAGTCCATGCAGACATCCAGCAAGTACAGTAATTGGCAACCACTAATAGTTAAATGCTAATGACCAAATAAACATAAAATTACTGAATAAACACCATCAAAGGCTGCATTATATTCCAGGGAGTGAACTCGCAACCTCATATATTCAGGTCACTCATTGACAAACACGGACACCTAGGAGTTATTAATAAAAGCATTGACATTGGTGTCCACGTTGAGTCCAAAAGGAACATATGTCCTCAACCGGTACACCCATGCCATTTCTTGCTTGGATATTTCTCTCACTAGAGAGCTGCCCCTCCAGTGGGGTCTGTATTTGTCAATACCCAAGAACAACGTTTTTGAAGGGTCTCTCTTATGAACCTGGTCGTAATGCCTAGATACAGAATGCTTATCAAAGCCTCTTCTAATATTGGCTATATGTTCATTGAGTCTCACCTTCAATGCCCTCTTGGTCCTCCCTATATATTGGAGGCCACAAGGGCACTGTATGAGGTACACGACTGTATGAGGTACACAACTCCCAAAAACTTGCCACTGAGGAAGCAAATGAAAGTAGCATGGATACTCTCCCTCAGGGAACAATAACCCCCAATTTGGTCGTAAACCCCCAGTTGGCCACAAGAGGGGGAGCCTCTCATGTTTCCAAGCCAACTACCTCACAACAACAGAAAAATAGAACAAAACCTAAAAATGGCCCAATCCAAGGTTTTACTCCATCAAGGATACCTAAAAAAGCAAGAAATCCAAAACCTGATGTTCAGTATCAACACTATCTCGAGGAGTCTCCACATGGATGGGAGCAATTCCCATCTAGACCTCCTCCTTATGATGTTGGATATAACCAGGGATATTTGAAGGTATGAAACCAATGGTAATCGTGAATATAACATTCCTACCCAGAATCGGTTCTTTCCCCTGTCAGATTCAGTGGGCCCAGGTGGGCATGGATCTATGGACCTGATAATTTGGATAGGAATCCACAGTTTTCTTACTCTGGGCATTATGATGTGGGGTATGATCACCCTAGGCCATACTATCCTCCTGGCCCATCTGAATACAGATCAAATCCCAATTGGGGTTTTCCCATGAGCCTTCATGGCCGTCTAGGCCCTCTAGAACCAAGAGAGGAGTCAGAGGGGGGAGGAGGGCCCAGTCGCTCAAAAAGAAAAAGAGTGTAGGTGCAGGTATATTTAATCTGAGCCACCAGGTTTTGACAGAAGCTGAAAAAGGACTCCTAGACAAGGGTTTGAAATTTGCTCCGCCTAGGAGCCTGAGCAAGTTTCAAACATTTATGGATGTTCATAAGTTTGCAAGAAAGCTTAATATTAAAAGATATTTTCTATCTAACCCTATCAAGGAAAGAGTGACACCTCCACCTGAGTTTAAGCACTCTAATCTAGCTAACGCATCTCTATTTAATCCCCCTGGTTCACTAGCACCTAGCATCAGAGTGTTTTGTGATGTTGCCCTTAAAGACCTGGAGGGGATTAAAGTCAGAAGGGTAAAGATGCAGAGAAATTTGTAGATTGGCTTGGAGTCTTTATGCTCCAATAAATCGTTGGTCATCAGGCCTGCCGATAAGGGGGGGGGGTAGTAATTTTAGACAGGTGTGACTACCTGAAAGAAATGCATTGGATAGTTGATGACACCGAAACTTATACTCCCCTCAATAATGACCCTGTGGTCAAATACAAGAAGGCTCGCCCATTGTCAGTGGGATAGATTCAATTACATCCCGGGTGTTGAAATACATTGATTTTTTCCTACAGCCATTGGTCCAGAAGATCCCCTCATTCATAAGGGATACTAAACAGATTATTAATCTGCTAGAGGGCTTTGTTTACAAAAGTGGTATGTGGTTGGTCACGGCTGACGTGATCTCACGCTATACCATTATTCCTCATGAGTGTGGCTTTGAAGCTGTTGAGCTTTATCTGGTAAGAGGGTCAGACCTTGCACCGCGTCAGATAAAATTCATTATGACTCTGCTGGAATATGCGGCGAAACATAATTATTTTTGGTTTGATAACCAGTTTTATCACCAAGATCGAGGCGTAGCAATGGGGGCTAAATATTATTACATGGACTTTGTTTGATTTTGTTTCTTTAAACAAGTGGACTATTTGTTTAGTGTTCACATTATTGTTTTATTGTTTTTTTTGTTTATTGCTTATAATTAATAAGCATCTACGCAATATTTATCACTGATGCACTTTTATATTGGTACATGTCACTCAGTGTTTATTTTCTTTGATCCCTGGTCACAATTCCAGGTTTAGCGCAACTATTTATATTTTTTCAACTTTGTTTTCAGGTTAGTTGCTGCTTTCCATGTGTAGACAATATAGTCAGTTATCCTAGCGCAGTTTCTTTTTCCTTTTATTTTCGTATATCGGCCTAAACTGAGGGAAAAAATTGTTTTTGTTTTAAAATAAAATGGGATATTTATTATAGCAAAAAGTAAAAAATATTGTGTTTTTTTCAAACTTGTCACTCTTCTTTTGTTTATAGCGCAAAAAGTAAAAATGCAGAGGTGATCAAATACCACCAAAAGAAAGCTCTATTTGTGGGAAAAAAAATTAAAAAATGTATTTGGGTAAAGTGTTGCATTTGTCATTCAAAATGTTACAGCGCTGAAAAGTGAAAATTGGCCTGGGCAGGAAGGGGATGAAAATGCCCTGTATTGAAGTGGTAAAAAAAACAAAAAGGGGGAGAAAGGTATTGGTAAAAATACTCAATTACATTGGTA
Organism: Rana muscosa; assembly: GCA_029206835.1. Classification (NCBI taxonomy): domain Eukaryota; kingdom Metazoa; phylum Chordata; class Amphibia; order Anura; family Ranidae; genus Rana; species Rana muscosa. The sequence continues at coordinate 435,698,843 of CM055117.1, forward strand.
ATGTTACTCTATTTTATGCAAAAACATAAATGACTTCCTATATTAAACAAAGAGATTCGATTTTGAAATGTGTATAAGGTGTAAGACATAAAGGTATGAAAAAAAATGTCACTCATAAAGATAATTTAACAGAGTTATTCTCCAGGTAAGCAATTATTGAAAGAATAAAAGAAAAAAAAAACATTGAATTTGTTGTTTTTAGAAGGATTATGATGCAGTACTCTGCAATGAGAGATTGATTTTCATGGATTGGCTTGCACACAATTATGTATTGCCTTCTTAAAATTCAGTTAGCATCCACACTAACCTCATGATGTCCAGTGCCTTGCAATAACAACTTCTGTACAGGTAATTGCATGGTACTTTGCTTACATGATATTTATGGTATGGGCAAAAAAAGAAGATGATTTGGTGGTTTTACTAGATATTGCACTGTTATTTAAGGGTCAGGCATTTTCTTGGAAAATTTTAAAATGTAATGGGCTAAAGATAACAACAATTCAAAATGACAAACGTACATGGGTCATCAATTCCTCATAACTGACATTTTTCCTTGCAAAACAAAATAATTTCATCAAAATCCTGTCATTTTCAATGGGTAGACTTAGCTGAAAATATAGCTTGTAAGGAAGAAATTGCCATGTTTTCCATAATCCGATAGATATATATAGAATGATAAATATATTAATGAATGGTTTAGATTTTCAACATATCAAATGGACTTTAAAATAAAATAAAAAACAGGTGGTTATACAGCCTCTCTAAAATTGTTTTTAGGTGTCCTTACTTGGTTACTAGACATAGGTAAAATATAAGTAATGCCGCGTACACGCGCTTGGAATTTCCGATGGAAAAAGTCAGACGGAATTTTTTCATCGGATATTCCGACCGTGTGTGTGCCCCATCGGACTTTTTCCATCGGAAATTCAGACGGAATTAGATAGAGAACATGTTCTCTTTTTTTCCGCTGAAAAAAATTTCTATCGGAATTTCCGTTCGTCTGGATGCAATTCCGACAGAATAAAAACCACACATGCTCGGAAACAATTTAAAGCATGCTCAGAAGCATAGACCTTCATTTTCTCAGCTCATTGTAGTGTTTTACGTCACCGCGTTCTTGACGATCGGATTTTAGCGTGACCGTGTGTATGCCAGACAGCTTGAGCGGAATTCCTTCGGAAATCCGTAGGAAAAACCCGTCAGAGTTTATTCCGATGGAAATTCCGCTTGTGTGTACAAGGCATTACAGTTTGCCCACAGCAGAAATCATAGAATGACCTGAATGTATCATAAATGTTAGCATTTATTGGAGTTATTAACAAAAAAGAAACTCAAATTATTATATTTAATATTAATAATGCCAATATATGTTTAAAAAATAAAGCAACTTTAGAAAGCTAACATGACGTAATTTTTTTAATCCAGTGTAACCATACAACCTTTTTGGAGTTTATACATGAAGCCTCTGATTGCAGCAAGTACACTGTAGTTGTTATCACTACAGACAGCTGTTTTCAATTGGTGGAAAATAATGTCAGTGTTTGATGGCTGGTTCAACACAAAGGACCTGAATTTTGTCTACCAGACATTATAGAATCCATGAGCATTGACCCAAGTGTAATTTAAGACGTAGAGACACATTTGACTGTTATGAGGCCTAGTGGCAGCATCACCGGAAGCACACTTGTAACAGTTCATTGGTCCAATACTTTTTGACAAAAATGTCTATAAAAGCAAATGGAAGATCTTGATTAAAGCGTGGTCTTTGAGATGCAGAATAGAGATGCAAGTTTTCAACTATGGTGCATCACCACATATAGTTAAAGGGTTAATTCACCCTTAAAAAAAAAACTCTATGCAGTCCATTAACATTGCTCTATAATTCGAAACTAATCCTATATTAAAATTTTTTTTTTTGCAATGTTCAGTATTGCCATATTTAAACAACGCTGCATGCAGCTGTATCCTGGACCTTTGGAAACAACAGTAGATACCCTCCATTGCTATGTGGTTATCTATTTATTTTTTTAAGTTTAAGATTTTTATTAAGTATCAAGATACATATATATGTTTATATATATATATATATATATATATATATATATATATTATATATATATATATATATATATATATATATATATGTGTGTGTGTGTGTATGCATAACAGGACCTCTCTGTGTCTGTGTCCAATTCTGACTTTGAACAAGTTTTAAGCATTGGGTCGGCTACAGAATCGGAGGAAGGGAAAGTCTGCCCACCAAATTAAGGCATTGGCGAGGAGCAGGCTACCACAAGTAGAGCAGTGGCATCCACCAGCAGCTCAGTGCCATCAAGCGACCCATGTTTAAGTTACACCCATTCCCCATGAGTTGAGAGAACTAACAGTGGAAGATTTTATAATATTTAGAGTTGAGCGGACACCTGGATGTTCGGGTTCGACGGGTACGGCCGAACTTCGGAAAAAAGTTCGGGTTCGGGACCGAACTTTAACCCGAACCCGAACCCCATTGAAGTCAATGGGGACCCGGACTTCTAAGGACTAAAAAGGCTCTAAAAAAGTATTGGAAAGGGCTAGAGGGCTGCAAATGGCAGCAAAATGCTGTTAAGAGCATGGCAAGTGCTCTGCAAACAAATGTGGATAGGGAAATAACTTAAAATAACATTAAAAAAATAAAAAAAATAAAAAAATATGCTGGAGGCCCCCTTTTCAGCAGAAGAGGTACGGGAAGTCATTAAGAACCTCAGAAACTCAACGGCACGATGCCACACATATGGTGGGAATGCCCCAGAATATGCCCTTTCTGGAATAAATTATTCAATTTAATGGATAAGCTAGTGGGAAAATAAAATACTTTGAAATAAAAATGTAGCGGGGTGCTAAATTTAAGGGAAGTGTTTGAGTGGTAAATAGGCTCAAACACCCTAATTCTGTAGGATTCATGGACCATTTTGTCCTCGGGGGACAGTATTGGTGTGCAGTTCCCTGCGGCCTACAGGTGGCGCTGCCATGGTAGGCTAGGGTTGAACCGCCGATACAGTGCTGTGCCTTTTGTGTCCCCTCTTGGCAGTAGTACAGCGGGGCGGGGAACCTGCTGTGCATGCCGGGAGAGCATATAAAAGGGGCAGACCTTTGGCCTGGGGCTGATGTCCATTGGGGTCCACGCCCAGGTGCCTTCGGCCTGGGTGCATGTGTTCCTGTTCCATCTCGGGTACCTTTAGCCCGGGGTGAGGTACTATCCTGGAGTTCCTGCTGCCCTGGGTATGGAGGCCTAGGTGCGGGAGTAAAGCCTGGAGTCCAGAGCCTTCGTCTGGAGTCCGCTAAGGGTCGAGGAATCTTAGGGTGCCGCCTCGTGTAGGGGACCATGTTCCAGGGATGGGAGGATCATTCTGATGGACCGATGCGGGAGTCACGGTGAAGGAAGGGTCTGTTGACTCCCTGGAGAGATGTCTTCCCCTTGATATGGGCTAGGTTCGTAGAAGGAGAAGCTCAAGGTCATCTTGACTGTATCAGAGGCCTTATTCACCCGGCCCGTGGCAGGGGCCTTATACACCCTGGTCTGTGGCAGAGACCAAAGTTCTCCAGGTCCGTGGCAGGGGCCTTGTACACCCTGTCTGTGGCAGAGACCAACCTCAAGGTCTGTGGCAGAGACCGTGCACCTAAAACTGTTTGAGAAACCTAAGCAGTGAAGTGAATGTGCTACGTTTGTGCCTGGACCTCCTCCACACCTTAAGCTGTCCTGTTTCTTTGCTCTAACCTTTTCTATCCGAGTAGAGTTTATTTTGCCATGAGAGAATAAGAGTTGTAATTTCAGCTGGTGTGGACATTGACTTTACTGGGAATTAAAGGACTTGCCTCTACCTACAGTAGAGGTGAAAATCATCCTCTGGAGGAGTTTTGACTCCGGCTGTGGACACGGCCCGTCAAGTACACCGCTCAACCTCTTTATATAGGAGGGTACGGCCTGGTAGTGCGGTGTGCCTTTCTCCCTCCTGCGAGGAGCCAACAACATAAAGGCAGGTAAGGGGGAAAGGATCTGTGCGCTACAAAAAAATAAAATAAAAATTATAATCTTGACCTAGGAGGACGAGGTCCATATGGAGTAGGAGGTTGAGGTGGCGGTGGATGTGGCTGTGTAGGTGGAAGCGGCGGTGGAGGAGGACGAGGTAGCCAACACTGGTTCAAAAATACAACAATGGCTGGGTAAGGCCGGTGATGTGTCGAATTCTGTCCCCCGTCAAATAGTGTCCACCCTGTACTGCGCTTGCTCAGTATGTAGGACAAGGTGATTTCGAAAATCTCCCAAGACGAACGGCGCCTACGTGGTGAGTTCAGGTGAAGGCCACACCATCCGTGGTTCAAGCCGAGCCAAGTGAGGCCGTGCCCGAAGCGTGGCGATCGAACCGAGCCCGTGAGGGGCCCTGTTACTATGTGCTACCGTATTTGTCCACTTGGATGGTGGGGCTTGAACCTGCGCTCACGGCGCAGGCGCCGTTCATCTTCGGAGATTTTGTGAATCTCCTTGTCCTCTGTACTGCGCAAGCGCTGCGCCTTCGCAGTATGGGCCGGACACAATCCGATGGCCGGACAGTTTTTGTCACAACACAGATATACATGTCTATTCTGCAGAAGGTACGGACAAGTCCTGTGGGATCCATGCCTGGTTCATTTTAATGAACGTGAGCTTGTCCACATTGGCTCTGGACAGGCGGCTGCGCTTGTCTGTGATAACGCCCCCTGCCGTGCTAAATACACGTTCAGATAATACACTGGCTGCAGGGCAGGCCAGCACCTCCAAGGCATAAAGGGCAAGCTCAGGCCATGTGCCCAATTTGGAGACCCAGAAGTTAAAGGGGGCAGACCCGTCATCCAGTACGTGTAGGCCTGTGGACACATACTGCTCAACCATGTTGTTTTTTTAGTATAGCACAGTAGAAGAAAACTATAGAGAAATTGTTTATTTCGCACACCTCCACATTTGTATAACACACTGCAAAATATTTTTTGTGGCCCTAAATGGCATTTTTTGGAAGACCACAACACACCCACAGTACGTAACCGCTGAATCGCACAGCTACAGAACTGCAGAAAATGCTATTCAAAAAAAATGTTGTTTTTTTAGTATAGCACAGTAGAAGAAAACTATATAGAAATTGTTTATTTCACACACCTCCACATATGTATAACACACTGCAAAATATTTTTGTGGCCCTAAATGGCGTTTTTTGGAAGACCACAACACACCCACAGTACGTAACCGCTGAATCGCACAGCTACAGAACTGCAGAAAATGCTATTAAAAAAAATGTTGTTTTTTTAGTATAGCACAGTAGAAGAAAACTATATAGAAATTGTTTATTTCACACACCTCCACATATGTATAACACACTGCAAAATATTTTTTGTGGCCCTAAATGGCGATTTTTTGGAAGACCACAACACACCCACAGTACGTAAACGCTGAATCGCACAGCTACAGAACTGCAGAAAATGCTATTCAAAAAAAATGTTTTTTTTTTTAGTATAGCACAGTAGAAGAAAACTATATAGAAATTGTTTATTTCACACACCTCCACATATGTATAACACACTGCAAAATATTTTTTGTGGCCCTAAATGGCGTTTTTTGGAAGACCACAACACACCCACAGTACGTAACCGCTGAATCGCACAGCTACAGAGCTGCAGAAAATGCTATTCAAAAAAAATGTTGTTTTTTTAGTATAGCACAGTAGAAGACAAATATATAGAAATGGTTTATTTCACACTCCTCCACATATGTATAACACACTTTTGCCCTAAATGGATCTTTTTCCAAGAGCAGAATACACCCACAGTATGGAAACGGTGTATCTCTCAACGTAATATATGCAGTGCTGGTGCACTGAGCTTGCAGATAAAAGGTAGATTTTCTCTGACACTGGGCTCATGGCAGTGTAAAAAGACTGCACTGCAACACAAACAGGTAAACCTATGCAGATCGCTGAGTTATATCTCTGAATCTGGACTCCTATTCCTATATAATATATCTCTCTCCCTGAAAGCACCAACAGGAACCTGGCCCTACACTACACTGTCTCTCTATCTTTTCCGTCAGATTCCAGAATCAGGACTAACTCATGTATTTTTCAATCTCTCCCTAAAAGCAGCAGCAGCAGACAAGATCCTCTCCCTATCTATTCTGAAGCAGAGTGACGTGTGTGCTGTGTGCCTCTAGCTTATATAGAAGCTGGGTCACATGTTGCACTGACCAATCACAGCCATGCCATTAGTAGGCATGGCTATGATGGCTTCTAAGGGCACACCAGCTAATCAAAAGGTGATTGGCTGGCCCATGAAGCATTTCTAACTGCGCCATTAGATTGCCGAACCCGAACCCGGACTTTCGCGCAAAGTCCGGGTTCGGGTTCGGGTTTGGGAAAAAGCTAAAGTTCGGTACGGACTCGAACTTTACAGTTCGGGTTCGCTCAACCCTAATAATATTTCAATATGGGATTCCTTCATTATGCCAAGATCGATATATCTAATGATTATGCAGTTCCTCCATTACAACGACAACACCCAGTGCCCTCCCCAAAATGACCCAGCATATGACTAATTGTATAAAATTTGGTCACTTTTTCTCTGAGAAATTCGCCCAGTTACTTACCCCCGACCAAAATATCCCTGTGAATGAGTCACTTGTTCCCTTTACTGGTAGGTTGTGCTTCAAGCAGTTTATCCCCAGTAAAAGGGCCCAATATGGGGTCAAACTCCACAAATTATGTGACAGAGCCAAGGGGTACACCTACAGCAGGGGTAGGCAACCTCGGCACTCCAGCTGTGTTAAAACTACAAATCCCATCATGCCTCTGCCTCTAGGAGTCATGCCTGTGATTGTCAGGGTCTTGCAATGTCTCATGGGACTTGTAGTTTCACCACACCTGGAGGGCCGAGGTTGCCTATCCCTGACCTACAGTATGCCTTCTGGTGTACGGAGGAAAGGACACCCAGCTGAATCCCGTGAATTCCCAAAGTACATTAGATCCAGCGGAAATGTTGTTTGGTAGCTTGTATTTCCACTCCTTGAAAAGGGTTACATATATGTGGATAATTGCTACACGAGTTTGCCTTTTTCCGAAATCTTCAAGAAGACTCCAGCATGTGGTACAGTGAGAGCCAATAGAAAGGGCTTTCCACAAAGGCTCGTTAGTACAAGACTACAACGAGGGGAGTCTGCGACTTTGTGGAAGGAGGAGACATTGTCTATCAAGTGGAGGGACAAACGAGACATATACATGCTCTCATCAATTCATAATAACACCTATGTGCAAATCTCAGAAGGAACGGCCCAATCCAGAAACCAGCATGTGTCCACAATTACAATTTATTCTTGGGAGAGTCAACTTCAATAATAAAATGATCCAGTCCTACTTTGCTGTAAGAAGAACCCACCATTGGTATAAAAAAAGTCTCTAGTTTTTGAATTTGGCCATTTATAATACATATGTGATTTACCGTAAATCCACGAGACCCCTGTATCCTGTCTTCCTTAACAAGAAGAAATTGTTGCCACTCTTTTGTGCCCTGAAGACCCACCAGAAAGCAATCACTCAGATGCAGTGAGCAGACTCCACGATCGCCACTTTCCAGAGAAAGTCCTTCCCCGTGAAACAGGCCAAAGACGTTAAAAGAAATGCTGGATGTACTCCAAAAGGAGAAGTTAGAAGAGACACCAGATTTTATTGTCCCCAGTGTCCTTCCCAACCAGGCCTCTGCATAGGTAAAAGTTTCCACCGTTACCATACTTCTCCACATTATTAGTGAAGTATGGTAAAATTGGTAAATTCCTGCCATTTGCTTTCACACCTCTTATATCACTGCCTGCTCCGGAACTGACCCTGGCCTGTTATTTGACCACGCTTCTGCCTACGGCTTAAACTGTACATACCTCTGCTTTCTCTGGAACTGACCCTGGACAGTTTGACCACATTTTTTGCCTGCCTCTTAGATTAATCTTTTACCCTGCTACTGCAATCATGGTATTCATGATAACACAGGGGTCTCACATTTGTGAGGGGCTTCAAAATTGCTTTTCTGGATGAAGAACTTTTTTTGAGGGGGGGGGTTTCTCATTCCCAAATTAGGTTCTGGAGACCAGAGACTTCAACGAGATTTGGGTGGGAGAATTCTCTACCCCGTCCCCATTCTTTCCTGACCGAGGCCCTAATCCCAATATTTCTGCCTGCTGCCAACTTACTGCCATCATGACTCTGACTGCCGCATGAACTCACCACACCTCTGCCTGCTACCTGTACTATGGACCATGTTCCTGTCTACTAACAGGACCAATATTTTGTCACTGCTGGCAATATCTGTACCTGCACTGACCCTGGACTTTATATGGACAGTATCCCTGCCTGCTGCCTGTACTGACTATGGTCAATATTCCTGCCTGCTGTCTGGACAATTCTGTTTGCTGTCGCTGACCACGTCCCTGTCTGCTGCCTGGACCAATGGTCTCCTCTGCGGACAACTGCCCGACTAAAACCACAGGTAATCTTTTGTTTACCCTTTGCTCAGCAGAATGTATTTTTGGGTTTAATACTTGGTATGTGCATGCTATGTGTTAGAAATATAAAGGGCCTTCAAAAATGTATGTGGCCAGGCTGTGTAAAAGTCTCACACATGTGGTATTCCCATACTTCGGAAGAGTAGCAGAATGTGTTTTAGGGTGTAGTTGCAAGTATGCATATGCCATGTGAGGGAAATAACCTGTTAACATGACAATTTTGTGAAAAAAAATCGTTATTTTGCAAAGAATTCTGTGGAAAAAATTACAACTTAAAAAACTCATCATGCCTTTTACTAAATTCGCAGTCAAGTAACCCGTCACTGGGGTCAGGGACATGGGCACAGGGGGTCAATGTCTTATCACCATCTATGGCTACTGTTAAGTCCTCTCAAAGTATAACAAAGAGAGATTGCAGACCCAACTTTACTGGAAACAACCTAGAGAGCTTCCCAGAGAAGTTAGTGGGGCCATCCCCAATTGTGTCTGTACAAGTGGAGGGTATCTACACTAGGGCTCTTCTAGACACTGGGACCCAAGTCACGCTCCTATGCAGGGTCTTTTATGACAAATACTTGCAACACTTTCCTCTATGCAAGCTTAAAGAACTAGAGATCTTGGAAATTGGAACTGCCAAGTGCCAGTATGATGGGTATATCCCCATTCAGATAGCATTTGGACCAGCAGCTGTTGGGAAAGTGGAAGCATTTCATACATTGGCAGTTGTGTGCCCCAGGCCACCAGGGGCCAGACAGAATTCTATATTTGTTAGGATGAACACTGACTTGGTGAGGAGACTGTTGTCGTCTGTATTGGGAGAAGATGGTTCCATCTCCAACAAGATTCACCATCAGCTACTTCAAGCCTGTTGACATGTGTCTAAAGAATAGAGTGCCCCTTCCGAGGGGGTAGGAACATCTGTGGAACCTGGAAACCAGTGAGAGAGTGTTGTAGCTTTGAGAAGTTGCTTGTCTGAAGGCTACAATCAAGTTGACCTGGGACCAACCCGGCCCCTACGTTGTGCTAGAAACTGATGAACAGGTCTAAGCTGTTGGATTAGAGATGGTCCTTGAGTTGGTCCCCACCAAGGACCTGTCCCGAGCTGAAAAGAAGGTGCCAATTAGTCTTCGGAATATTACAGATCATCTGATTATGTTAGGGGCACATATGCTAGTGGGACGAGTGAGTGCAGCCACCCCTGTGCTTCCTGAAGAGGCTGTTGGGAAGAGAGTTGTCAGCTGATGCAGAAGGAGGTACAGAATTGTACTGAAGCTTTACCCCCTGCATGGCATCAAAGAATGAAGTTACAACTGGCTCAAGTGGAGAAGATTTTCTTGAAGGATGACTTTGATGTGGGATATGCCAAAGTGCTCAGCACCAAATTTTTTTACAAGAGGACAAGCCCTTTTGAGAGCGAGCTAGGAGAATACCTCTCAGTGACCTGGAAGATCTTCGAGAGCAGTTGGCCGAGTTGAAGCGGAAGGGGGTCATTCAAGAGTCCAGAAGCCTCTTATGCTTCTCGTATTGTGGTGGTGTGGAAGAAGAATGGGCCACTATGCATGTGCATTAAAACTAGTGCATTTGAATCACTGCACTATTCCCAATCAGTACACAACCCCTTGCATTGAAGACGCTCTCCAGTGACTTACTGGAGCAAAGTGGTTCAGTGTACTTGACTTGAAGAGTGGGTACTACCAGATCCCCATGCACCTGGAAGACAGAGAGAAGACTGCTTTCATCTGCCCATTGGGGTTCTATGAGTTCAGCCGGATGCCTCAAGGATTGTCAGGTGCCCCAGCAAACTTCTAGAGATTCATGGAAAGAACGGTAGTGGACATGAATCTAATAGAAGAACTAGTGTATCTATAATAAAGGTAATACTGCGCTGATGCGAAAAATGTGAGTAATGTGCTAGTAACAGCTAGGCTGTGACATAAACAAAATATGTGAAACCATACCAAATAGAAATAAAATCAAGAAAGTATGTCACGCACAGACATATGAAAAAAGAACTCTATATGAGAGTTCATATCAATAAATGAATGAATATATGAATGATTAGTTAAATAAATGAATGAATTAATTAATGAATGAAGGTGAGTGAGACTCTAAAGTGAATAAACTATATAAATGAATACCCAAAAGAAAAATGCATGTGCACATACAGGGATTGCACCCCTATTCAAATTGAATAAATGCAAAGCCTGCAAAGGTAATACTCATATGTGTGATCAAGCAAGAATACCTAAATACTGCTACACGGTATTACTAAACAAATATGTGTATGTTATTAGATCAAGCAAAGGTAGCTGAATACTATTACAAAATTTTACTAAAATAGTGCTCTAAATTATTTGATATATAATAGCAGTGAGGAAGTCCATTCCTTAAAAAAGTTCCAATATAAAATTGCTTCAAATAAAAGAAAGCAAGAAATTGTAGGAGAATGTTGAAAAGAGTAGTGCCCAGGGTAGATCCACAGATATCGTAGGAAAGTTGCATCCACCACGGTGAGTATGGAGTCAATATGGGTACCTTACCGCAAAAGATGGACCTCCACTGTGGCAAGGTCAGGAGAGCCTGCAGATATCACCCTCTGCGGGGTCTTGATGCTGATCCTAGGGATGTCACAGCTCCATGATCCGGATACTCCCTCTGCCTCTAGTTGTGCTGTTCCATCCACGGGAGGCTGATGTAATCAGACGTTTGGAAGGACACAACAGACCTCCGGTATTAATACCAACAGAGAAAAAGGATGGGGGGACTCGGATAGTATATTATCTCAAATTTCTCAGCGCAGTATGCCCCTTTTTTCCATGTACTTGGGTCATGTTGTCTCTGCAGGAGGGGTTACCACGGACCCGAAGAAATTGAGGCCGTCACAACATGGCCTAGGCCAAGCACTGTGACACAATTAAGATAATTCCCGGGATTCTGCTCTTAGTATTGAAGGTTTGTGGCAAATTTTGCCAGGATTGCTCGGCCCCTTAATGAGCTGTTACAAGTGGCTACGGGGGAAGGAGAGAATGAGTCCAAAGTGAAGAAGCCTGGCCGTCCTAGGTAAGAAGAATCAGTACAAGATCAATGGACTTATCAGTGTGAAGAGGCATTTTGGCACCTAAAGAAGAGTCTCACTGAAGCTCTGGTTTTGGCTTATGCTGACCCTGGCAAGCCTTTTGAACTTCACGTAGATGGCAGTAGAGATGGTCTAGGAGGAGTTCTCTATCAAGAACAGGACTGTGGTCTCAGACCAGTGGCTTATGAGTCGCAGTCTCACTCCTTCATAGAGAAATTATCCCGTTCACAAGCAGGAGTTCCTGGCTCTAAAATGGGCTGTAGTAGAAAAATTGAAGGACTATCTGTATGGAGTGGAGTTCTTAGTAAAGACAGATAATAATCCTTTGACCTATCTTCTGACTTCTGCCAAATTGGATGCCACAGGACATAGGTGGCTGGCCGCCCTTGCTGGATTCCAATTCGGCTTAAAGTACCGATCTGGGGCAGAAAATTGAGATACAGATACCTTATCTCGTAGACCCAATAGGCAAGCAAAGGAGCCAGGAGATTGGGCCTATGTGACTGCAGAAGGTGTACGGGCCATGTGCCAAGGCATGGCTCGGAAGATGAAGGGAGATGTTGTGGCCAAATCCATCAGAGTTCACTCCTCAGGGATACCCAGATGCTACTTTGGGCTGATGCAAGTTCGAGGTGAGGGCCTTCCTCAGTTGTCCAAAATAGATTTGAGAAGGGATCGGGATCAGGATCCGAAATCCCATCTGGCTATCCAAGCCCTAAACAAGCAGAATCCAGGCTTGTTGATGAAGAGCTCTGTGGCTGGAGCGAAGATTCTACATTGGGAATGGAATAGATTGCAGTTAAGTGATAGAGTGCTGTATAGGCGAGGTCCTTCAGAGGATAGGGAGGAAATGTTGCAGCTATTTCTTCCTTAGAAACACAGTTTAACAATCGTAAATGCTTCACATGATGACCATGGACATTTAGGATCAGAGAGGTAATTTTGCTTAGTTAGAGATAGATTCTACTGGCCAGAGAGCCAGTACGGGTAAACACACAAATCCTCGTTCTGACAGGAGAGAAGAGACAGATCTGCTGTTTGTAGTAAGTCCCCCCAGTCAGTCCCACCCCCCCCATAGTAAGAAACACTCTGGAGGGAACACATGGAGCCATGCAGTCCTGATCATGTCAGGAGTCCAGCAGAGAACTCTGTTCAACCCTCTGAGAAGTATTTGAGACAAAGTATACACCCTCCAAAGAGACTCACTTATCATACTTTAGAAAAAACTCTGATGAACTGATTCCTACCATTCAAAGGCAATTTCCCACGCCTAATCCCTCTACTGTCAATTGGGTAGGGGGCGACTCTGCTCTAACCTCTGACCCCAATGAGTGGGGCACTGAAATTGCCCTGGCCTGTTCAAAAACTGTTTTTGAGTTAACTGAAGGTGTATAAAAATGGTTCCAGCAAAACCCTGATGTGTGTCAATATTTGAATTTAGATTGTGGTTAATGTCATTATAGATCTGTTAATAACACTTTCCTTCCATAAGTTTTGAATAAGTTTAATGCCTCCATCTCTTTGGGGACCAAAGAATTCAAGTGGGGGGAGAATGAAGCCAGGGGCTGGCTATTATGTCTGCAATTCAGAGACATTTGTACAGCTAAAAATCATACAGGAAAAGTTCAAAGTCAAATAAGGATACACTTCAGATCCATCAAATCTGTTATACCCTATTGCTAAAGATTCTCTTGATCACATTATAACAGAGCTAGCTGAAGACTTCTGGATTTCAAGGAGTAGCACTTCAACCCTTTTTACCCTCTCTTCATCTGCTCAATTGACTAAAGTTGTTTTAGCACAGAGGGTCTGTTCTCACTTCTCTGGAACTTTATTTAAAGGAGCCAGCCAACTTGAACACAATAGTTTGTATATTGTTTGTCATGTTGTAATATTGTTAATGGCCTGTGGGTTGAGGAAACAGAAGGAAGTGAACCTGACATAGGAAATAAAGTGTCAGCCCCCCTCCTCTTCTGCTGACCTCTTCACAAAGGTTTCTGTGATTTGGGTAAGGTCTAATTGAATTAGTGTCATATTGTGTACCTTGTGTTTCCCGATACTGAACGGTTCAATCTCTAAGTTTATCTTTCATAAATAGAGTTATAGTGTTTTAGATAAAAATACCTTTTACCATTTGCAGTGTGTTTTAAATATTTCCCTGTGTTCTCATTAATACAGTAAACAACTTGAACTTTTTCACTGATAGTGTGAGTCTCTTATTATTGATAAAGTTGGTAAGATGACTGAACCCAGGGTGTCAGAGGTGATAGAGGATTTGCAGAGTCAGGGCAACGTGTGAGGTACAGAGTCTATTAGCAGGCCTTACAACGGTAGCACTACACGTTGTTAAGAGTGCGACCGTCCGCTCCTTAACACCCAACTATGCAGCACACAGTGCATTGTGGGGTGCTCGTGGGCTAACATTTTGCCAAGCACCCCACAAGTTCGGGTGTTGGCGATATTAGGGCCAAACTTTTGCCCAGCTCAAACTGTTCGCCCAACTCTACTGACCTGTTACATAAAGTATTTTTTTTAAGCTAGAGGGCACAGTAACAAATGTCTGCAACGGGCCTTCAACAAGTTTAAAGTTAAATCATGTATTAAGTTACTATAAAGGAAAAAAAATTAAGAAAAAGAGCTGACCTCTAGAATAATTCTTAGTTATTCTGAAATGCATTCTGAAGTTATACATATTATTTCTAAACATTGACAACATCACCGTGATGAAGCTCACGTGAGTGAAATGCATTGACGTCACTGTGTCATGTGACCCGGTATCTCTTCTATACACATCCAGTAACAGCTTCCGCACCGCACCTGCACCATCTGAGCTGACTAGCATTACGAGGGATTTTGAACAGCACCTATTAGGAGTGGAAGCCGGCTTCCAGCTCTTGTATTATAGCTGCCTTACCTGTTCTATCGAAGCTAATCAGCACTAAGGTGGAATACCAAGCAGCAGCCACTCTAAATGATATGGAGAGACACGGACATTGTGTTCCTGCAATCAGATCTCCTTGGGGATTACACAGAATATTCCCATTGCCTTGAATGGAATTTGGAACCCAGCTGTATGGTGAGTGTGACCTGCAGATGGGACAGGCTGGTCTCGTGCTTTATTATTATATACACTGAATGCCACAAGTTCACCCACTGCTCACCTGTGACAGCTTGAAGATTCAGCTGTTTGTTGCTTGTTTTTTGTTCCCCTTACACATTTTCCCTGCAATACTCAGATCATCTGCTGAAGGTCTGTGATTAGATAAGTCTGCAGCACTTACATCTCTTTATATCCTCAGCTTAGTTATCATTGTCTCTCCACTACTGTTAACATTGAAGGAACTCTACACATCTGCTCATATCCTCGGATCCTGACCTTTCTGACCCCCCCTCTATTTCCCCTTGTTTGGGGTTACATTTATCCAGGGCTTTTTTTCTCACACAATAGGTGCTGGAACTCAACCACGACCCACAAAACCTCTCCCCTACACAGACCCTCCAAATCACATCAAATAGTGGGTGTGGTCAGTCAAATTTCACAAACAATAGGAGGGTCTTAAAGGGGCATTAAATACCAGGATTGCATTACATACAGAATGCAGGGGGGTTACACACAAAGTGCAGAGCTGTCACTTGTAAACACAGAAACCAGACTTCTGTGTTTACAAGTGATTGTGGTGAGCAGGCACCAAAGGGTCTAAGCCAGAGGTGGTGGAACGGAGTTCCACCAAGTTCCACCTGAAAAAAAGCCCTGCATTTATCAATTCAGTTACTGAAGTTGGGTGTCTCTATGCACAAGGATCTTTCCTAATCACTGGTCATTATTGCTAGCCATTGGTGTGACTATTTGTATGCTTGAAGATACCGGGGCTGTTTTTAACCCTTTCCTAACAACATTGTCACAATTGTTTTATTGAGGTATGGTGAAGGTTTCTATATGGTTTTGGTCTTATATGCCTTGTTTCTATTATCCTACTTAGGTTACAATCTCTTTATACTGTACAACATAGAGTTAAAAAGTAAAGCTAATACAGAGCTTGAGTTCAGTTGATTAACAATTGCATAGTAAGTTGGTCTACACGTTTCGTGGGAGCCTTCGCTTCTTCAGGACCATGTAAAATGAATATCATGTATAGCTCTGACTACATATACAGTATCTAACAGAAGAGAAAAAACATAGATATAATATACATCATAATGTGTATGTGTGTGTATGTGTGTGTATGTATGTGTATATATATATATATATTGTAAACTTTTGGGGATTATAGCTCCACGGGACCAAGTGCATAAACCATTGAACTTGAACAAAAAGGCTTTTTTTTGTAAATAAACCAAAAATAAAGCTTCATTCAGCACACAGGAAAAATATAAAAAACAAAGTCCACTTATCTCCAGCATAAAGTAAAGTCCTGCTTGTCTTCAGCACAAAACAAATGAAAGAAAAGGCACATACAATTTTTGTAGAGGGGTCTTCGCCCCAAAACTTCCAAAGCCCTTGCTGAATCCTTAAAAGCTCCCAGCAGACACACAGCTCATCTTCACAGGTGCAATCCCCATACTCCTTTCACAACACCTCTAGCACCACTTCCTGTTTTATGAGCTGTTTCCTGGAAGACTTTAACCCCCTGTGTGCTGACTCCCAGTGGTCAGGAGTGGAGGCTCTATCCCACCCGAATATCACTTTAGAGCCTCCGAAATTCGGTGCCCCAAATAACTCTCTATCAAGACAAAGAGGACTGCGAGCCAGTCCTCTCTGGACTACTTATTTTGCCGGGAATTCCTCACCCATTCTGGGTGACCTCCTGAACACCATTACAACTCCTTAAAGGGACCACAACCCAAATATTGGTGCTATATAGCACCCGTCCAGGACCCAACCTTGGCGTCCTGTACAATATGTAGCGCCCAACCCAATTTATGGGACGCTATATGTGTAAATTTAGGGGTAGTCCGAGCCCATAGTTGTTTGCTCTGCTCTGGGTGTGATACTGCCCGGCAGTGTTATTCTCCTTTGCCTGCAGGTGGCACTGTCACCGCCGGCACAGGCTGGATCACAAGGGGTAACACAGCGCCTTGGGTGTCTTCTCTCGGCAGCCGTGCAGTGGGCGTGGTCTACCCGCTGTGTATGCTGGGAGAGATTACACAAGGAGCAGACGCCATTTGGCGTAAGGAGATTCCAGGGGGACCCCAAGGAGTTCGGGGGGACCTCTGGTCCAGTGAGCATGTCTCGTGGCCCTCATGGCATGGGATGCGTGTGATTGGTCTCTGGCACCTTTAGCCCGAGGCTCTGCTGCTGTATAGTAGGCCCAGCTCTCCTAACGAGGGCCTACGCTTCGGAGAGGGATCCCAGGCTGCCCGGTTGAAGGGGGCCCATCTTTAGGGAAGGATTTCCAGGGGAAGATCAGTCCCGGTGGAGATAGCGACTATACTGCTATCTTGGGGAGAGGCCTACCTAAAGGGGGATCCATCATCTCTGATATCCGTGCTCCACTCCGGTTGCTAGGACCGCTCTCAAAGGGACTATCTGGGTGAGCAATACCCACTCAGGCTTGAGTGGCGACGAAAGTGTTCTCTAAGTGTTGCGTGCCTGAACGTTCCCCTACTTTGTCGCTTCTACTCTCTCTCTCTTCCAAGTTTTACCTCAAGAAAAGAATAAAACCTTGCTGCTTAGGTTTTACACCTGTGTGGACATTGGCTTTATTACAAAGGGACTTTCGCCTAGACAACGGAGACCAGGGATCCACTCTGGAGAGGTAACTCACCGCAAGGCCCAAAAATCTAACACCTCGCCTCTCCATACTTAGAGTTGGACAACGGGCATCTAGCAGGTTTGCCTTACTGCAGAAATGGATGGAGCGGAAGGGTGTGTGTGCTACATGTGGGGGCTCGAGTCCGGGATTTGAGGCTACCTCTCGCATGAGTGGACTATTTTGTATGTGATTGGAAAGTCGGCCATGGAAGAAATCGAACTGTGTTATTGTACTCTGAGAGAGAAAAAGGGGTTAAGGGGCACAGAACTGTGGTTTTTCCAACTGCGTAGTTAGTGGGCGTGTCTAGAAAAAGAAAAGACCGCAAGCTACGTGCAGGAAGAAGAAAAGGGGAGGAGTTCCCGCCACCTGTGTGTTGCACGTGGGTACTTTGGCGCCAAGAAACAGAGAGAGTTGGATCGAGTGAGCAGCAACATGTCTGCTTTTCCAGGAACCTCAGCTTTGTCGGGACCCCGGATGTTTTTAATGTCTTCCACTATGGACATTGCCCCACTCACAGCCCCGCTCACGGATCCGGGGATCCAGCTCAGGCCCCGGGGCCGCTTCGCTCTGTACACCTGCAGAGATGCGGAGACCCTGGGCATGCTCTGTCCCAAATGTCATGGACTGCCGTGCAACTGCGCTCGTCCGGAAGATGTGCATCCTGTGGAGAATTCCTATTTGAAGAGGACCAGCCCACCGAGAAGCCCCGGGTCTACCGGGTCAACTGCATCACATGCATCGTTACTTCTGAGGAAGATTCCTACACTCCCACAGCCAGGCCCACGTGCACTGCATCGACTGCTACGGATGTGGCCAACGAGGATGTCTCAGCTGCTGCAGAGCCGTCGGCGGACACCGCAGCGGTTGCTGCCTCCGCTACTACAGAAATTCATGTTCCACCAGCAAAGCGAAAAGTGGGATATGTTAAGGCCTCCCGCGACCGCAGTCGAAGCCTGCCCCAGCGCCTACCAGAACTGGACCTCAAGAGCGGGAGGATGCCCGAGAAGTCCGCGCCAGGTGACGGTAAGGAGGCTGGGGAAAATGTGCCTGTGTTTACGCGCAACTACTTGCCCACTGAAGAGTATGACACTTCAGACTTGGACTCGTCGTCCGATGTTGGAGACGATGTCGAGATCGATGAGATCTTCATAAAGAAGGGATGGGACAATTTAAAGACTGTTGCCTCGGCCCGCAGTGTGAAAGAGGGATTGCCCATGAGTTCAGGGAGTACTACACCCCTTGTGGAAGTCCCTACTAAAGTTCTTGCCATAATGGAGGGAGTTGTACCAGGCCCAAGTGAGAGACTCTTACAGGGGACTGATACGGCTTTAGTCTGAAGATCTCTGGATGCCATTGTATTGCCAGGAGCAGGAGACCCCAACCTTGCTCGCTTGCAGCGGCTCCTCAATAAAAGAGTGGCTGAGGAATATGGCTGGGAATACCCCTATGTACCCAGGGAACTGTTGTACGAGATTGAGGCACATCGTGAACGGTGGTATGGGGAGGCCATCTGGAACTACCTCAAAGTGCCTAGGCCCTACAGGTATCTTGCTTGCTCAGCCGCCATAACCGAGCGTTTCAAATGTTGCCACCGGGACTGGAACTATGATCGGCACATTCATGCCGAACGTGTTGCAATTTGTTGTCCAGGGCGGGACGATGTTACTTATTCTGTGGAGACTCTGGATAAGGAATGGAAGTCACTTACTCTCCCGGATCCAAGGTTTTACTCGTGAGACTACCTTTGAGACAGGAACTTGTGTTTTTTTTTTTGTTCTTCATCCTGTCCGTTCATGAGTAAACCATACCCAGATCCAGGTGACTTTGCTGCTGCTACTGCGGACGTCTACTTTGGAAAGCAAAACCGGAGAGCTTGTTGTGTTTTTTTTTTCTCTCTCTCCAAAAGAAAGTGACTGTTTTCCTCTAAACTGAACTTGGGGTAGACAGATAGGAGTTCATGGTGAAAAGACTCCGTGGTCAAGAGTGAAGTGTTCAAAGTGATGTTGCAGTTCCATGCGCAACTTGTACAGAACGTCGAAGCCCTGTTAACATTAGGTGGCGGTGGTCTGCTAGATAATGATTACTATTAGAACTAGAACTAAACGTATTTAGAATGTCTTCTTACATTTTCTTTATTATGCTAGGCTTAGCGTAATTAACTTTGGAAGGAAATTATTCCCTCCCGGAAGAGTGGTCTTCTTCTCTTGCAGAATAGAGTGTCAGTAGTGGACAGGATGTTTGTACATTTCTTGCTTGCATGTTGTGATTTTTTTCTTTTGCAGGTATGAGAACGGGTATCAAAATCACTGGAGAATGGGGTGGGATAGGTAGTTAGTGAAGGGGTGGAATGTATAATTGAAAAGTGACGTTTGAAAATGGGATGTCATTTATATGTTTGCTTTTCTTTTCTTTCCTTTCTCCCCTCCCACCTTCCAAAATGCTTCGTTCAGGCACCATTTAATTTTTTTTGTATTATAATTACAAAGAAATCAACGACCTTCAGGATTGAGGGGTTTTTGGTTTCTTTATCCACTGGGGACAGTGTCTTTTTCGGGAGGAGGTGTGTGTAGCGCCCATCCCAATTTATGGGACGCTATATGTGTAAATTTCTTAGGGACAAAGCTGCCCATGACAATGGCTATGCCTACAAATGGAACCAGTCATCCAATGACAGATTTACCACCAAACCTCCTCCCTCAGAAGCTCCCAAAGCTACCCACACAGCTCCTAATGTTGTATCTCCTTCTCTTTCTTCCAGCACTTCCACCCTTTATAGAGAACTCTCACAAGACATGATCCCTAAAAAACGAAAAGGAGATCGCAGCACCATCTCCTCAGGTTCCCTTCAAGGCACCTTTGGACATAATTCTACTCGCCGGCCTTCATTGGTTCGTAATTTAACTACAACTTCACATACTTCCACTCCTATGCCACCAAGATTCCAAACCAACACCAATATTAATCTTCCTTCACATATTATCACTGACACCACTCATGCTCTTTCCTCTCCCTCTGCGGTTCGCTGCAGAGGCAGTGAATCTTCAATTTCTACACTATTTCCCCATAGTACACAAGCTTCTGATCCCAAGATAGCTCCTATTTTTTTAGGGAAGCCCTCTGAGCCTCTCTTGGTCCCGGCGGAGATTCCTGTGCCTCCAACTCCCCAGGATTAGAAGTCAATAATTTGTCATCGATACCACTATCTGATGATCAGATTTCAGTTCTTCAATTGGGCCTTACTTTTTGTCCTTCGAACAACATGGATAGATTTGATTTAATTAAAGATATACATCTTTTTGCCCGTAGACTTATGTACAAAGTAATCTATGATCGTCCTGCTTCCTCTGAAACTACTGATTTTCCGCCACTTGATCTATCCTTGGCTGAGTTACAAGCCTGGAGTCGTGGTCCCTGGTGTGTCTCCCCCCCCTATTTCTTTCAAACCCAAATCTTCTAATTTCCCCCTGCTTCACACTAATCCCAACATTTGGGCATTTGTACAGCAGAGTACGCTGGAGATACAGAATATGGCATTTTTTGATAAATACAGGCACAATCTATCTTCTAAGTATCGGACGGCATTGAGAGACCTCCAAACCCATCCGGGGTTGGTCATCAAGCCTGCCGATAAAGGTGGAAATGT
Source organism: Rana muscosa (assembly GCA_029206835.1). Taxonomy (NCBI): domain Eukaryota; kingdom Metazoa; phylum Chordata; class Amphibia; order Anura; family Ranidae; genus Rana; species Rana muscosa. The sequence goes on from CM055117.1 coordinate 435,719,866, forward strand.
GGTTGCCATGGATGTCGAGGCATATGATTTGATTATTAGTCAATTCACATTAGCGCACTTGTTCTTTTTTATTCTTTTGTATACTTTATATGAACGCATGTGCCTCGACATCCTAGACAATAGACTCTGGTATCGCCCTATCTCAAAAACTCTTGTGGACAACTTTGTGGACAACTTTGTCCAGGAATATTACGGCATCATATTTAAGGCATACCATGAAGGTACAATTGATCAATCTACCTGGAATTTCTTGAACGTCAAGGACCCAAAAATACCTACTTTTTACTCATTACCGAAGATACATAAATCTTTAACACATCCCCCCGGACGCCCGATTGTATCGGGCTGTCTAGGTCTAACTGAAAATGCCAGTGCATTAGTTGATCAGTATTTGCAACCTCACGTCATCTCTCTATCTTCCTTTATCAAGGACACTATAGACCTATTACGCAACATTGATGGTAAACAGTTTCCACCAGGCACATGGCTGGTTGCCTTGGATGTGGAAAGTTTATACAATTCCATCCCACATGACAAGGGCATATTAACCATCCAGAACCAATTAAGGGAAAGAGATTCTTCCTCTGACAAATATAGCCGGTTTGTTCTTCAGCTGTTGGTTTTCATACTTACACGTAATATTTTTCTTTTTGCCAACTCCCACTTCCTCCAGGTGCAAGGTGTGGCCCCGCTTATGCCAACTTGTACCTGGGGTTGTGGGAGAGGGAGCTATTTGCCACTGAATCTTTTACAATATTGCTCACTCATGTCGTTACCTGGTATAGGTATATAGATGATATTTTGATCCTTTGGTCTGGTACCAAAAGATGAACTCCTACAGTTAACGAGCAAACTGGCCATTAATGATTAAAATTTGTCCTTTACAATGGAATGTAGCCAACAATCCATTAATTTTTTGGATTTAACAATTCATATTGATCAGGATGGTTTACTCCACTCCTCTCTATATCGTAAACCTTCAGCCGGAAACACTCTTTTGCACGCTTCCAGTGCACACCCTCAACCTCTCCTAAATAGCATTCCATATAGCCAATTTCTTCGGCTCAGGCGCAATTGCACTCGGGACTCAGATTTCTACATGGCTGCTAATGATTTACATGATAGATTGATTGTTCGTGGATATAGCCATTCCCTCCTAAAAAAATCTTTTAACAGAGTTGTCAAGCTCAGCAGGACTGACCTTATTCATTCTACTAAAAAAATTAAGTCTAAAACTTCAGTTCGTGTGATTACCAAATTTTCTAACCAACATGGTCAAGTTAGAAATGTTCTTCAAAAATTCTGGCCTATTCTGCTGGCTGACAAAACTGTTAAAAAATATATTAAACCTCATCCAGAGATCACCTTCCGTCGTGCTCCATCACTCAAAGATCATTTGGTCTCTAGTCATTTTGATCCCCCTAGAGCTTCATGTTTGACCCAGGGGGGTATGTTCCCATGTGGAAAATGTGATGTCTGTTGCTTTTTACCTAGTTCTCATGATGTTCCACTACCCAATGGTTGTATCCATAATATCAAATATCGCATAAATTGTAAGACAATCGGAGTTGTATATCTGGCACTCTGCCAATGCGGCTGCTTCTATGTTGGTAAGACCAAGAGACACTTCTTTAAAAGGATTAGTGATCATGTTTTGCCAACATACAAAAAGTTAACTACAACAGCATTAAATCGCCACATTGGGTACCAACACAATTATGACGCCCAAGTTGTCACCTTTTATGCCCTCAAACATGTGCCTCAGCATGTTCGTGGAGGCAACATAGATACAGCACTCTTACAATTAGAGACTCAATGGATACATACTCTTGATGCTGTTAAATTTCCTGGACTTAACGAGTATATTAGCTACAAATCCTTTTTATAGTTGCTGATTTCCTCTTGATCATGACCCTCCCTTTTCTCTCTCCCTGCCACTATCTCCCTTATGACCATTTGATATATATCCCTATTTACATCTAGTGATCCACTGAGAACTGTCAATGATGGGAAGTGTTTCTTTCCTATTTTTTCTATGTAATTATGCACTTTTCTTGTAACTAATTTTTTACATTTAATGATATCCTTTGTATATTACTGCTGTTTACATACTTGTTTTTGATAACTCAATCCATGTTTTCCCTTGTTCTGAATTCACATTTTGTGTTTGAACAATTGCATACGTTTTTCATTTTATTTATTTTATTCAGGTTTTTCGTATCGCGATCTGGGGAGTTGGGTGCCCCTGGAATTAACTGAGTTGCCTTGTTCCATTCTTGGGGTATGAGGTAGAGTTAATGCATTGTCTGCTATGCACATGCTGGACCTTTGGGCGGCGCGGTTTCGTGGCCATGATGGTTTTCCTTTTGGTTGCTGACTCGTGTCTGTATGGACACCCAAGGGCAGGTGTTTTTTACACCTAGCCCGCTTTGTAGCCACGCCTCCATGCTAGGTTGTCATGGTTCCATTCTCCACTTCTCATTTTACCATCTGCGTCCCCCTTTGGTTGTACGCTGCGGTCGCGTCAATGACGTTTGCCCGCACAGCATTATGGGCATTGTAGGCTCATGGCCCCTTCGCGCATGCGCGTTGGCTACCTTACGTCCGCTGCCGCTCGGTGACGATTGACGCTGGGAGGCTGGGGGGCTATTTAAACCACCGCAGACAGCTTGATTGTTATCTGTGGGTGAGGAGCGCTGCTGCTATGTCTTGCTTGTCTCAGGTAACCTGGAAATGTTTTATTCCTTTTTCATGCTAGCCTCATGATTGCTCTCTATCAATCTTCACTTTTTAGTTGATCTGATGGAAAATTTTCTTTCTCCTTGGGCTCTTTTAGTTTTTTTTTAATACTGCCTCCCAGGATCACTCCGTGCCTTACAATTTTCGCCAAGCAGGATTGCTGCTGGGAACGCGCCCTTACTGGGCTGTCTCCCTTTGCCTATACCTGACCTATTGGGTCCCTGCTTTTGTACAACAATTTTTTGAGTGTTTCCTTGATTCCATCTAGCTTTTTAATCGCAGGTAAGCCCTCTCTTCTTCCTTTTTTTCATCCCAATAAGCTTGTAGGCACTTTCTTTATACCTAGGTGATTGAATGTCCTTCAACTATCTTTGTTTCAGATAAAAATTGTTCTTTTTCCAGTGTCTGGACCTATGTCCAAACACTTCTTCCAGCGCCCCTCCATTTCTATATGTCTTCTATATCAATATTGGTATGTATAAGAGACTATGTTAGTCCTTCACTAGGTTGTCTAATAGTTGTGGCAATTTCTTTGCTACACTATTCATCCCTACACTTCATATATATCATTTTCTATTTCATTTTCTAGTAGCCCCCCACAGTCACAATTTGTTTGGCTTCCTGGTTGACCTGTGATGGCGTTGGGCTACATTGTCCTTGGAGACTGGTAGGTATTGCAGTACTTGCATGCATATACTCACTTCGCTACCCTTAGGCTTGATTGCTTCGTTCTTCAGGGCGCCCAATTCTGTCTCTCCTTTTCGTGATATGGAATACTGTTGATTAATGTTTATTTATAATTCATATATTTTATTTTTTAGATCTTTTTCTAAGCTACACTGTACAATCAACTACCCCCAATGAAGCCAATGTATTGGTGAAACATGTTGGGTTAAACCATTGATTGTGTACCACAAGTGATTAACGTGTATTGCTTTCCATTTTGTTCTTATTTTTGTTGCTGTAATAATAAAATCTCTATTTTTTTACTATATATGTGGGAACAATATTATTTTTGGCACCGCTATAATCCCATAGTTTCTACCTTCCCTTTTCACTAAAATGAAGGGATGAGGTGCCGTATCTCCTAGAGGACACAGCAACCACTTAAAAATTCTAGTGGATAGGATGTTTGTACATTTCTTGCTTGCATGTTGTGATTTTTTTCTTTTACAGGTATGAGAACGGCTATCAAAACCACTGGAGAATGGGGTGGGATAGGTAGTTAGTGAAGGGGTGGAATGTATAATTGAAAAGTGACATTTGAAAATGGGATGTCATTTATATGTTTGCTTTTCTTTTCTTTCCTTTCTCCCCTCCCACCTTCCAAAATGCTTCGTTCAGGCACCATTTAATTTTTTTTGTATTATAGTTACAAAGAAATCAACGACCTTCAGGATTGAGGGGTTTTGGTTTCTTTATCCACTGGGGACAGTGTCTTTTTCGGGAGGAGGTGTGTGTAGCACCCATCCAAATTTATGGGACGCTATATGTGTAAATTTCTTAGGGACAAAGCTGCCCATGACAATGGTGTCATGGATATGCATTAATGTCTGTCTGCCATCTTACCTTTCCTCCTCATGTGTTCATCTTAGAGACCAGACCCCCTTCACCTGGCTTCCTTTATAATCTCCTCCCAGCCAGACTCCACCCCAGGCCCTATCACAGAACACTATATTAACCTGTGCACTGCAAGCCTGCTTTGCTGATCAACGTGTTTGTTAGGCATTGTGTGTTTGAGTTCCTGCCTGCCGTGTGCTACGTCTGTCTCTCTGTTACATATTTGGCTTGTCCCCGACTATCCCTGTCTGCTCGTGACCCTTGACCTTCGGCTTGTCCTTCGTTATCCTTGTCTGCTTGTGGCCCTTGACCTTCAGCCTGTTATTCGGTACTCTTATATCTTGTGCTGCTGCTTCCCCTCTTTTCCCCTTATCCTACGGGGCATGAGCTAGGAGACTCTAGGGGCCGCGACCTGGACCCAGCCTGCAGCATAACATCCTCACCACTAGAGGCTCTGGAGAAGACCTGCTGGGTCGTAAGCCCCATACACACTATCAGTTTTCTTGCAGGTTTTTCTCTTCAGGTTTACCAAAACCATCTAATATGAGGTCAAACCTTAAGAGTTTCAATTCGTATGCAATCAGGCAGGCCCTTGCACTACATGGCTTTGGTAAACCTGAAGAGAAAAACCTGCAAGAAAACTGATAGTGTGTATGGGGCTTTAGACTCCGCGCCCTGGGGAATCTTGGCTCTAGCCTCCTATAGGATCCCGGTTGTGCTCCTCTGGTCCCGCTTTCCACAACCACCCAGTTTCCTATCCGCAGCAGTCAGCCATAGGGTTCACTACCTTGCGGTGCACTCCTGTCCCCCTACGGTGTGAATCTGTCACCTGGCCATAGGTGACCTGACAGTTTGATCAGCCATGGACCCGGCTGACAGGCTGCTCCCCGCAGATGACCCATTACAGGGCATAGTCCGTAGACTTGAGACCCAGGAATCAGATCAGACTCAGGTGATGCGATTCCTCCAGGATCTGGCTTCTCGCTTTGAGCAGCTTCAGACCTCCTTGGGAACCCCAAATCTGCAACCTCAAGTACAACCAGCGGCTGCGCCTTTCGCATCAGTCGCAGCCACACACTCACTAGAACTGCCAGCTCCGTTCCGTTTCTCTGGGGACTCCAAGGCCTGCAGGGGGTTTCTCAGCCAATGTATGATTCATTTTGAGCTTCAGCCTCAAAACTTCCTGTCTGATTGGGCTAAGGTAGCCTATATCATCTCCCTCCTCTCTAGTGCTGTCTTACGTCTTCGCCAAGAATCTAGTTCAGTGGGACAGTACGCTCTTCAGTTCCGTATCCACACAGCTGAATTGAGCTGGAATAATGAGGCCCTGGTCGCTACCTTTTTACATGGCCTCTCTGACCGAGTGAAAGACGAATTAGCGGGAAGAGCCATTCCCGTCGATCTGGATGATGTAATTTCTTTGTGCAACCAGATCGAAATTTGTTTTCAGGAGAGGTCGCTAGAAAAAAGACGCCAGCACTCTCTGGGTCCTAGCCAGTCTGAGCTCCCCTCCCTTTGTCCCGTGGAGCATCTTCTGCCTGCTGAGGGACCTATGCAGCTGGGCCGGACCAGACTAACCCCCGAAGAACGTGCTAGGCGCAGAACTCTGGGCTTGTGCCTCTATTGTGGGGGCAAGGGTCATTTTCGTGACTTTTGCTCGCTTCTGTCCGGGGAACGCTCAGGCTTAATACATTTGGAAGGTGGAGTATTGGACCCTGAAACATCACCTTCTCGCCTTCTCCTGCCGGTGTTCCTTCATGTAGGCACTTCTCCTCAATCAACCCTTGCATATCTGGATTCAGGGGCAGCCGGCAATTTTATGGATTGGGGAACTGCTTCTTCTATGAAGCTTACCCTTTCACCTCTCGCTACCCCATTGGTAGTCTCTGCAATTTATGGCACTGTTCTCCCAGGGGGCCCTATTCGCTTCCAGACGCTACCCATTAGGATGTCGGTAGGGATTCTCCACCAGGAGTGGATATCCTTTCTCATTCTACCTGTTACCGGCCTCAAAATGTGAATTAAGAGAGCCGATAATTGTAGACGTGATGAGATAAGGTGATCAGCTTGGCGTGGACTGCAAAGAATCACACAACAGCATAAGACAGGACCACTGGGTTTTATGGCTGGAAATCGTTTGACTTTTACATAACAATACATCTTTTACATTTTTATAATCACATGTTTATAACTATTAACAATATATAATACAGATTTTAACTGAAGTATTTTAAAACGTAGTTACACAAAAAACATTGTTATATTTTAATAACATATATATATTCCTGTTATTCCGTGTTATAGATGATGATGTACACTTTAACTGTGCAATAATGGTATTGCCAATGCCATGCTTTAATACAAACATTATTTCGGTAGTTCTCTTTTTTAACCACTAGATGGTGCACCTGAAGCAATGCATAAGCTTTACATATAGGTTTTTCTTAAGAATATCAGTTTTCAACATGTGCTTTTCTAACTTTATGGAACTTGTATAAACCAAGTTTCAATATACTTATTTAGAACGGTTTAGTGCTTCTAATAGACATTTGTTCTAACTAATGCAGTATTTTCATGTTTTTATGTCCTTTTCACTTGTTTCTCACACATGCTGTTCAAAATTCTAATAGCAGTAAAACTATAACATACAGTCTGCTGTAACTTTCCCTGCATCTGCTCCAGATGTTTAAGAATCTTTCTATCATAGTTTAATGCAGATTAGGAACGATTTAGAGTACATACCTGCAAAGAATCACACAACAGCATAAGACAGGACCACTGGGTTTTATGGCTGGAAATTGTTTGACTCCAGTCACATGGTGGGTGGCCTTATATAAACTCTGTTTGTGTACCTTCTCTGCCATCTACTGGTTCTTGCTAGAATAGCAGGAAGGTATTTCTTTGCTAGAAATAAAATAAAATAAATGAGTATGTACTTTGCTTTGGGGTGTCTGTTTTGTGACCATATAAACCCCAGTCCGTCACACTCTCCCCTCCTTCAGTTAATGGCTCCCGACATTAAACTCAATTGTTATCTGAACACTGTTTAGTGATTTAAGTAACCCAGATAGGTACTTGTTGCCACCAAGGAGCTATGTTAACTACCTGGCATGTCATGGGAGTAGCTAGCATTGTAGGAGTTTGTATGGTGTGAATCTGACTTGGTATGTATCTTGGCTGACCTAGTGTGTCATATGTAAAGATCTCTTTAGGCTTAGCTTGTCTGGTAGATCTTCTGACAGGAGTTGAGTCATCTCCATCAACATCATTCTCCATTTGCATATCTTGGCTCACAGGTAAGTCTTGACTTAATGAGGGTAATTCTGCAGTGTCTAGTTCCACCATGTCTGTAGCCCAGATTTGGTCGCCAACTAATGTTCCATCATTTTGTTCTTGTTCAAGATTGGGTGTGGTAGTTGTAGGATAGAACTCTTCAGCAGAATCTCTTAAAGGGATTTTCTGTTCGTTTTGAGAGTCTTGTTGAGACACAACACGATCATGACTTTCTGTAGTCTCTGGTATATAAGGATAATACCATCTTTCTTCATCTAAACATTCCTCCTCTTGGTCCAGATCCATTCTGGTCTCCTTTCTGTTACTTGATTGTCTTTGTTTCATTGGTACACTTGGAATGTGTCCTTCAATTGGTAGGTCATTTACTGGTAGTAAAAGATTTCTGAGCAGCACTCGAATAGTCTTTTTACCACTTTCAGGCTGAATTTTGTACACAGGCCCATCTTTGATTCTTTTTACCACTTTGTGTACTGATTCTTCCCAGTATGAACAAAGTTTACCAGGTCCTCCTCTTTCAGAGAGATTTCGTACTAAGACCCTATCACCCGATTGAAGAGGTGCTCCTTTTATCTTCTTGTCATAGTACTTCTTCCCTTTAGCAGATGATTTTTGGCTATTCTCGGATGCGATTTTGTAAGCTTCTTGCATTCTGGATGCCCATTTTTGAGTAAATGTTGGTTGACTTTCTGATTCCTTTTCCAAGTTTAGGTTGAGAATTAGGTCAATAGGCAAACGAGGAGATCTTCCATACAATAGAAAGAATGGCGAGTATCCTGTGGCTTCATGCCTGGTGCAATTGTATGCATGAACCATATGTGGAAGATATTCTTTCCAATCTGACTTTTTCTCTTCCTCTAAGGTGCGAAGCATCTGTAACAAAGTACGGTTCAGTCTCTCCACTGGGTTACCCTGTGGATGGTACAGAGTAGTTCTTGAATGAGAAATCCCTGCCAATCGTTGCAATGTCTGAAACAAGTTGTTTTCAAATTCTCTTCCTTGGTCATGGTGGAGTTTCTCTGGATAGCCAAAACGAGGTATGAAATCTTGAAAGATCTTTTCTGCCGCCGTTTTTCCAGATTTGTTCTTAGTGGGATACGCTTGTGCAAAGCGTGTGAAGTGGTCAACTATTACAAGTATATACTCATATCCTCCTTTGCTTTTTTCCAAGTGAAGATAATCAATGGATACTAACTCCAAGGGTGAACTGGTAGTAATCGAACCCATAGGTGCTCTTTCGGTGATATTTGGACACTTTTGTTTGATGCAGTTGCACTTCTTCAGCACATATTCATCAATGTCTCTTTGCATAAATGGCCAGTAAAATCGTTCACGTGCTAGGTGAGTTACCTTGTCAGTACCAATGTGACCCATGTCATCATGAAGATTTTTTAAGACCAATGGTTTTAGCTTTTCTGGTAGGACTAGCTGTTTTCGGGTTCCAGCGTGTCGGTAGAGGATTCCTTCATCAACTCTGAGTTTGTTCCATTCATGTATCAAACGTCTTGTTTTACTGGTCATACTCTCCTTTTCTTTGTGGTTTGGAATCCAGTCATTCTCCTTAAGCCAGACAACTTCTCTAATGTTGGTATCCTCTTGTTGTAATGCTCTGATATTCTCCTGAGTCATTGGGCAGATTGTCTGTCCTTTCAGCAATTCTTTGGCCACATCACTTTCTGAGTGAAAAGTCAATGAAGCCACCCATAGTGCCTCTTCTTCGTCGACAGCTTTGCTCCCTTGCCACATAGCTGACACAACCTCAGATGGTACAAGCTCTGTGTACTCACTCAGATTCTTTGTGAGTTCCACCGGAAATCATAACAGTGTATCCGCGTCTGCATTCTGTTTACCTGGCCTGTACTTGATATCGAAGTGGAAATCGGCCAACTCGCCAACCCAGCGATGACCCACAGCATTCAGTCTGGCAGTACTCAATACATATGTCAATGGGTTGTTGTCTGTGTAGACTGTGAATGTTGGAGCGTAGTACAAGTAATCTCTGAATTTGTCACAGACTGCCCACTTGAGAGCTAAAAACTCAAGTTTACCAGAGTGAAGATGGTAATTGCGCTCTGCTGGAGTCAATGTTCTGGAGCCAAACCCGATAACACAAAGTTTTTCTCCTTGTCGTTGGTACAGTACAGCACCTAGGCCTTCATTGGAAGCATCAGTGTGTAATACGAAGGGTAGGTCAAAATCAGGGTATGCTAGTATTGGTGGATTGGTTAGCATGTCCACCAGTCTGGATACTACAGCTTGATGTTTGGGTGTCCATTGAATCTGTGTTTTAGATGGCACTTGTGTTTTGTTTCCATTTTTCTTTGTAGGTTTCCCTTGATTGTTTTTGGTAATGGATGTAGCAGATTCTTTCTCAGTGTTCTGCAAAAGTTCATACAGTGGTTTAGCAAGTCGAGAGAAAACTTGAATGAAGGACCTGTAGTAGCTCAGGAATCCTAACGAAGATCTGACTCCTCCCACTGTTTTTTGTTCTTTCCTTTTCAAATGTAATACCGCTTCAAGATCTTTTGGGTACATTTTTATGCCTTCTTCTGACACCATTCGTCCAAGGTATCGAATCTGTCGTTTAAATAGTTCACACTTCTGCGGTCTAAGTTTGATACCATGCTCGCGCATTCGACTAAGCACTTGCCTAATATCATTGACATGCTCCTGAAAAGTTTTGGAGTAGCAAAGTACATCATCCAGGTATGGAGAACAACATTTGTCTCTGATGCCCTCTAGTACATTTTCCATGCATCTCTGAAAAGCTGCTGGGGTATTAGTTAATCCGAACGGAATATGATTCCACTCCAGGAGTCCCCAGGGGGTACTAAAAGCCGTCAGATGTCTGGAGTCTTCATGCACAAAGCCTTGATGATACGCACTACCCTGGTCCAGGAATGAGAACCATGTAAATCCTCCTAAGCTATCCAGCAGATTTTGTATTCTGGGTAGTGGATGTCTATCTGGGATAGTCTTTCGGTTTAACTCCCTAAAGTCAACACATAGTCGTAGGCTACTGTCCTTCTTTCGAACACAGACAACCGGTGATGAGTATGCGGAAGAAGATTTTGTTACCCAACCTCGGTCAAGAAGGTTTTGGATATATTCTTTCACTTCCTTGTATAGGGGTTTCGGTATCGAATTGTAGCGTTTCTGGACAGGAGTTTCATCTTTCAGATTTATCCTCAATTTCAGGTTAGGAATGCATCCTATGTCTCCCTCATCCCAAGCAAAGACATGTGATTCGTCATATAACATTTGTCTCGCTATCTCCTGTTCTTCTTCTGAGAGATCTTCCAAATCGACAGGTGGGTGCCACTTAACAGATTTGTTAGTGGATAGCTGATTTCCAGTGTCCACTTGATTCAACTGGTTTACATGAAACACCCTTTTCTTCTGGTCAATTCCCTTTCCATCGTCTTTGTTTGGAGACAATGGTAGAATTTCAGCTGCTGGAGAAATGGTACCCAATACTGTTCTGGGCGGAAGGTAGATGTCATGTTGAGCACGGTTCAGTATAGGTATCTTCACCAGTTTAGAGAACCCATTTGGCACATCTACCACTGAAGGAAATAGTTCAAGTCCTTCCTCAACTGGATATTCTGGAAGTGGTTCAAATGGCATGATTCCTCCTTTTGGCCATGCTCTAATTCTGCATTTGACTTCACAGATCTCGCCTCCTTTTATCTGGAGTCCCTTCTTCCCCACTTTGACCATACGACTATCGGATATTTCTCCTGGGTCAGTTGCTTGACTGACAGCATTGACAATGTTATTCGCTACACTCTGTCTTACTTTCATAGCTTCACTCAGCAAGATAGTCAGGTTTTGGGTGCTGTTTGGTCGGTCACGGTTTTCTCTGATCAATTCTTCGATCACATTAAACCCAAGAATTGGATTGCCATTACAGCAGTCACTCACCAGCATTGGCACATAGATGGCTGAGTTTCCATGTCCACTACTTTCGAATTCCAGGCAGACTTCAATCCATCCGATGAATGGAATGATAGAACCATTTGCAGCTGTAATAGATAAGTTGTCATCACAAAGTAAATCTTGTATGTGCCTAATGGAGACACTGGGTAGAAACTTTTCTAACCATGCCTTCCTGACAATGCTGACCTGAGCTCCTGTGTCCATCAACATGTCAACCGGAACACCATTCATCCGACATGACAGTAGGCATTTTCCTCCAATTAATTGTGCTACGTGTTGTTTGGAGAATCCCTTCTCTTTTGGGAGTGTTCTAGTTGACCGGTGGGTGAATACCCTGTTTACCTTCACACGGGACAGATCATTTGAGGTGGTCACTGGTTGTCCCTTCCCAGTAACCGTCTGTCATTTCCCGACTGCCTTCTTTTCTTCAAGCAATCAACCGCTCTGTGTCCTGTCCAACCACAGTAGAAACAGTGGTAGCAGTTCTGACTCTCTCGTTTAATGCAATCATCACACCTGGGTTTGCAGTGAGCTGTATCTGGAACTTGAACATTGGTTAGTGGCTTAGTCCTTTGGTTTCCAACAGGAGTTTGCTTCATCATCTTTTCCAGGTTCTTTGTGAGAGCAGAAACCTGTGTTGTTAGTTCCGTTAATGCAGTGTGATTTGCTCTAGCATCTTCCTCAACTCTCTTTTGCAAGGTGTCTTTTTCACTATTACCTGGTGTCTGTGATGAATGAACAGTAAGAGGTTTATGTTTAGGTGCACTGTTTAAGCGTCTCTGTCTTTCTGTTTCCTCATCAACTGATCTGGTGACCTGCTCTATGATAAAGTCATCCGTTACTGTCAAATCAGACACGTAAGGCTTGATATCTCGTCTAACATTAGAGTTTTTTTCGTTTAGTCCCTGATACAGTGTATGAAGGAATATGCCTTGCACCAGTTTTTTGTCATAGTTAAGCTCTTGCCTATCATGTTGTGATGTGGACAGAACTTTTTGTTTTAACCCCACTAGCCTGTAAACAAATTTTTGTGCTGTTTCTCTTTCTTGCTGGGTAGCATTACTAAGGTCCTGAAATAACTCATTACCACTTCGTTCTCTCATATGTGACTTCAAAAACCTTTTCAATTCAGCAACAGTAAGGTCATCTTTGTCAGTCAACATATCTTTAAAATGACCAGGTTTGATTATTCTCAACACGGTGCGTATAATTTCAGATTCAGGGAATTTTTCTGTTAGACCCTCGTCAATTTGTCTGCACGCGCTACTGTAACTCATGTCCGAACCATGATCTGAAATTACACCACCATGCATTTTGAATGGCAATAAAGCAACAACGTCAGTTAATCTCACCACCTCCGATACCTGTTCAGTCCTTGCAGTCCCACTACTTATTTTTTTTGCAGCGGTTGCAATGTCCACAGTTGGTGTACTTTCCTTGTTAAGTTTTAGTTCATTGATCTTGTCTTGGATGATGAGTAGGTAAGACATGCCTTGATCTTCTAACTTCTCCAGCTGATCGCTTCTCATGTAGTCTACAATAAATTCAACGAGTTCCATTTCATTGGTACCAGTCACTGATGGAATGTCCACATCTCTTTCATCTTCCAGCGTAATAGCGAGGCTATGCAGCTGTTCTTCACTAAGCAGATGAAGTTGTTTCCGGATATCCCACATCAGCGCACGACGAGGAGACGCCATATCTGTTGCACTCTGAAGACTTGCACTCACAAGGCAGACGACACTCACGACTCTCCTTGTAGCTCTGTAGTAGGCTCACGCTTGTCTCGCGCTTCCCTCACACTGGTAACACAACGAATCCCGGCACGAGCCCCCAAAATGTTACCGGCCTCAAAATGTGAATTAAGAGAGCCGATAATTGTAGACGTGATGAGATAAGGTGATCAGCTTGGCGTGGACTGCAAAGAATCACACAACAGCATAAGACAGGACCACTGGGTTTTAGGGCTGGAAATCGTTTGACTTTTACATAACAATACATCTTTTACATTTTTATAATCACATGTTTATAACTATTAACAATATATAATACAGATTTTAACTGAAGTATTTTAAAACGTAGTTACACAAAAAACATTGTTATATTTTAATAACATATATATATTCCTGTTATTCCGTGTTATAGATGATGATGTACACTTTAACTGTGCAATAATGGTATTGCCAATGCCATGCTTTAATACAAACATTATTTCGGTAGTTCTCTTTTTTAACCACTAGATGGTGCACCTGAAGCAATGCATAAGCTTTACATATAGGTTTTTCTTAAGAATATCAGTTTTCAACATGTGCTTTTCTAACTTTATGGAACTTGTATAAACCAAGTTTCAATATACTTATTTAGAACGGTTTAGTGCTTCTAATAGACATTTGTTCTGACTAATGCAGTATTTTCATGTTTTTATGTCCTTTTCACTTGTTTCTCACACATGCTGTTCTAACTTCTAATAGCAGTAAAACTATAACATACAGTCTGCTGTAACTTTCCCTGCATCTGCTCCAGATGTTTAAGAATCTTTCTATCATAGTTTAATGCAGATTAGGAACGATTTAGAGTACATACCTGCTAAGAATCACACAACAGCATAAGACAGGACCACTGGGTTTTATGGCTGGAAATTGTTTGACTCCAGTCACATGGTGGGTGGCCTTATATAAACTGTGTTTGTGTACCTTCTCTGCCATCTACTGGTTCTTGCTAGAATAGCAGGAAGGTATTTCTTTGCCAGAAATAAAATAAAATAAATGAGTATGTACTTTGCTTTGGGGTGTCTGTTTTGTGACCATATAAACCCCAGTCCGTCACATACCCAAGGCCTCTACCCCCATTGTATTGGGCCTTCCTTGGCTGGAGCTCCACTCTCCACATGTGGACTGGGCCTCTGGGCAGGTCCTGGCTTGGGGTCCCTCATGTTTCTCGTCATGTCTTCTCAAGGTGGCCCCCAAAGAGAGACTTCCGGTTGCTACCACTTCTGTTTCTTCTGATCTTCCCACTGCATACAGTGATTACCGGGATGTGTTCTGTAAGAAATCAGCTGAGGTGCTTCCTCCCCACAGGTCTTTTGACTGTGCTATTGATCTTGTCCCCGGAGCAACTCTGCCCAGGTGTCGTACCTACCCTCTGTCCATCCCAGAGACCCAGGCCATGTCTGAGTATGTTGCAGAGAATCTGGAGAGAGGTTTCATCCGGAAATCCGCATCACCTGCAGGGGCAGGGTTCTTTTTCGTTGCCAAAAAGGATGGTACCCTAAGACCCTGTATCGACTATCGAGGTTTAAACGCGGTTACTATTAAAAATCGATACCCCTTTCCCTTAATATCTGAACTATTCAATAGGTTGAAGGGTGCCTCCATTTTCACCAAGTTGGATCTCAGAGGCGCGTACAATCTCATTCGAATACGGGAGGGTGACGAATGGAAGACTGCATTCAACACTAGAGATGGGCATTACGAATACCTGGTGATGCCTTTTGGTTTGTGTAATGCCCCAGCTGTGTTTCAAAACTTTGTCAATGAAATCTTCAGAGATCTGCTGTACCAGTTTGTTGTCATCTATCTGGATGATATTCTGATCTTCTCTGAAAATCTGCTCGTCCACAGAAACCATGTCCGCACTGTACTTCAGCGTCTTAGAGAGAACAATCTCTATGCCAAGCTGGAGAAATGTTCCTTTGAATGTTCTGAGGTCCTGTTTTTGGGGTGCTTTGTCTCATGTTCGGGTCTTCGTATGGATCCTGTGAAGGTCTTGGCTATTACCAACTGGCCTCTTCCTGCTAGCCTCAAGGCCACACAGCGCTTTCTTGGCTTCACAAATTATTATAGGCAGTTCATAAGGAATTACTCTTCCATTGCCGCGCCTATTATCGCTTTAACCAAGAAGGGTGCGAATGCCAAAGACTGGCCTCCCGAAGCTGTCTCTGCATTTCACGACCTGAAACAGGCCTTTGTTTCTGGACCTCTCTTGAGGAGACCAAATCCTGGGGATGCATTTTTTATTGAAGTGGAGGCTTCCTCAATGGGGGTGGGAGCTGTGCTTCTTCAATTCTTTGAGAAGAGACGTCAACCATGTGCGTTCTTCTCCAAAAAAAATTCTCAGGCAGAGAGGAATTATGCCATCGGTGATCGGGAACTTCTCGCGATTAAATTGGCGTTAGAGGAGTGGCATCATCTCTTGGAGGGTTCCCCTCACTCCATAACGATCTTTACTGACCACAAGAATTTACAGTATCTACAGAATGCTAAACGTCTGAATCCTAGACAGACCAGGTGGAGTCTCTTCTTTGCCCGTTTTAATTTCACGATTGCTTACAAACCTGGTTCCTGCAACGGTCGAGCTGATGCGCTCTCTAGGTCATTTGACACTTTTGACAAGGAGTCCGCCCCTGAACCTGAGCCGATCCTTCCAACCTCGTGCATTGCTGCCCACTCTACCACCCTGAAGTCAAAGATTCCGCCTGGTAAGACCTTTGTCCCCACTGAGCTAAGAGCTAAGATCCTTCGTTGAGACATGATTCCAAGGTGGCAGGTCATTCTGGATTCCTCCGATCCTTCTTACTCATTAGTCGTCACTACTGGTGGCCTAATCTCCGCTCAGATGTCAAAGACTACGTTAAGGCTTGTCATGTCTGTGCTCAGTCTAAATCCTCCACACAAGCTCCTGCTGGTCTCCTCATGCCCTTGCCCATCCCTAAGGAGCCCTGGGCTCATATTGCCATGGATTTTATCACTGACCTCCCACTGTCTGAGAATAATACAGTCATTTGGGTGGTAATCGATCGGTTCTACAAGATGGCTCATTTTGTTCCTCTTCCTGGTCTTCCTTCTGCTCCTGCCTTGGTTCCCATTTTTATTCGAGAAATTTTCCGCCTCCATGGGGTTCCTTCTCATATTGTTTCCGACAGGGGAGTCCAATTTACGTCTCGTTTTTGGAGAGCCTTTTGCAAATCCCTCAATATTGTCTTGGATTTTTCCTCTTCCTACCACCCTCAATCCAATGGACAGACTGAGAGGGTTAATCAGGAGTTAGAGGTCTTTCTTCGCACCTTTGTGTCTTCTCATCATGACGATTGGTCCTCTCTACTTCCGTGGGCAGAATTCTCCCATAACAATCATGTGAATACCAGCTCGCAGAAGACACCCTTTTTCACTGTTTATGGAAAACACCCTCAACTTCCTCTTCCCATGACCTGTTCTCCAGATATTCCAGCTTTGGCTTCGGTTCAGGAGTCTCTCAATTCTGTTTGGGGTGACGTTCATGATTCCCTCCGGGCAGCTGCTGAAAAATTCAAAGGCTTTGCTGACCGCCGCAGGCGTAAACCGCCTTCTCTTCAGCCAGGGGACAAAGTCTGGCTCTCCACCAGGAATATCAAGCTCCGAGTTCCTTCTCTGAAGTTTGCTCCACGATTCATTGGTCCATACACTGTAACTGCTAAACTGAATCCAGTTTGTTTCAAACTCCAGATTCCTAAGAGCCTTAAAATCACTAACTCCTTCCATGTTGCCCTTCTGAAGCCTTTAGTCCTCAATAAATTCTCTCATCCTCTCCCTACCGCGGCGCCTGTCTCTGAGGATAATCAGGAGTACGAGGTCAGTCAAATTCTGGACTCCCGACTTTGTAAAGGCGTTCTTCAGTACCTCGTTCATTGGAAGGGGTTTGGTCCTGAGGAGAGGTCTTGGATCGCTGCATCTGAGGTCTTTGCACCTCGTCTGTTAAAAGAGTTTCATCTGAAGTTTCCCTCCAAACCTGGGCCCAGGCGGGGAAGGGGGAGGCCTCGTAAGAGGGAGGGTACTGTCATGGATATGCATTAATGTCTGTCTGCCATCTTACCTTTCCTCCTCATGTGTTCATCTTAGAGACCAGACCCCCTTCACCTGGCTTCCTTTATAATCTCCTCCCAGCCAGACTCCACCCCAGGCCCTATCACAGAACACTATATTAACCTGTGCACTGCAAGCCTGCTTTGCTGATCAACGTGTTTGTTAGGCATTGTGTGTTTGGGTTCCTGCCTGCCGTGTGCTACGTCTGTCTCTCTGTTACATATTTGGCTTGTCCCCGACTATCCCTGTCTGCTCGTGACCCTTGACCTTCGGCTTGTCCTTCGTTATCCTTGTCTGCTTGTGGCCCTTGACCTTCAGCCTGTTATTCGTTACTCTTATATCTTGTGCTGCTGCTTCCCCTCTTTTCCCCTTATCCTACGGGGCGTGAGCTAGGAGACTCTAGGGGCCGCGACCTGGACCCAACCTGCAGCATACCATCCTCACCACTAGAGGCTCTGGAGAAGACCTGCTGGGTCTTAGACTCCGCGCCCTGGGGAATCTTGGCTCTAGCCTCCTATAGGATCCCGGTTGTGCTCCTCTGGTCCCGCTTTCCACAACCACCCAGTTTCCTATCCGCAGCAGTCAGCCATAGGGTTCACTACCTTGCGGTGCACTCCTGTCCCCCTACGGTGTGCATCTGTCACCTGGCCATAGGTGACCTGACAAATGGCTATGCCTACAAATGGAACCAGTCATCCAATGACAGATTTACCACCAAACCTCCTCCCTCAGAAGCTCCCAAAGCTACCCACACAGCTCCTAATGTTGTATCTACTTCTCTTTCTTCCAGCACTTCCACCCTTTATAGAGAACTTTCACAAGACATGATCCCTAAAAAACGAAAAGGAGATCGCAGCACCATCTCCTCAGGTTCCCTTCAAGGCACCTTTGGACATAATTCTACTCGCTGGCCTTCATTGGTTCGTAATTTAACTACAACTTCACATACTTCCACTCCTATGCCACCAAGATTCCAAACCAACACCAATATTAATCTTCCTTCACATATTATCACTGACACCACTCATGCTCTTTCCTCTCCCACTGCGGTTCGCCGCAGAGGCAGTGAATCTTCAATTTCTACACTATTTCCCCATAGTACACAAGCTTCTGATCCCAAGATAGCTCCTATTTTTTTAGGGAAGCCCTCGGAGCCTCTCTTGGTCCCGGCGGAGATTCCTGTGCCTCCAACTCCCCAGGATTAGAAGTCAATAATTTATCATCGATACCACTATCTGATGATCAGATTTCAGTTCTTCAATTGGGCCTTACTTTTTTTCCTTCGAACAACATGGATAGATTTGATTTAATTAAAGATATACATCTTTTTGCCCGTAGACTTATGTACAAAGTAATCTATGATCGTCCTGCTTCCTCTGAAACTACTGATTTTCCGCCACTTGATCTATCCTTGGCTGAGTTACAAGCCATGGATGACCTCATGTCCCTTTGGGAGGAGGGATGCACCGATGACCAGGACTCTGCTGTGACGATCACACTTGGAGTCGTGGTCCCTGGTGTGTCTTCCCCCCCTATTTCTTTCAAACCCAAATCTTCTAATTTCCCCCTGCTTCACACTAATCCCAACATTTGGGCATTTGTACAACAGAGTACGCTGGAGATACAGAATATGGCATTTTTTGATAAATACAGGCACAATCTATCTTCTAAGTATCGGACGGCATTGAGAGACCTCCAAACCCATCCGGGGTTGGTCATCAAGCCTGCCGATAAAGGTGGAAATGTGGTTGTCATGGATGTCGAGGCATATGAACGCATGTGCCTCGACATCCTAGACAATAGACTCTGGTATCGCCCTATCTCAAAAACTCTTGTGGACAATTTTGTCCAGGAATATTACGGCATCATATTTAAGGCATACCATGAAGGTACAATTGATCAATCTACCTGGAATTTCTTGAACGTCAAGGACCCAAAAATACGTACGTTTTACTCATTACCGAAGATACATAAATCTTTAATACATCCCCCCGGACGCCCGATTGTATCGGGCTGTCTAGGTCTAACTGAAAATGCCAGTGCATTAGTTGATCAGTATTTGCAACCTCACGTCATCTCTCTATCTTCCTTTGTCAAGGACACTATAGACCTATTACGCAACATTGATGGTAAACAGTTTCCACCAGGCACATGGCTGGTTGCCTTGGATGTGGAAAGTTTATACAATTCCATCCCACACGACAAGGGCATATTAACCATCCAGAACCAATTAAGGGAAAGAGATTCTTCCTCTGACAAATATAGCCGGTTTGTTCTTCAGCTGTTGGTTTTCATACTTACACATAATATTTTTCTTTTTGGCAACTCCCACTTCCTCCAGGTGCAAGGTGTGGCTATGGGGACCAAGTGTGCCCCCGCTTATGCCAACTTGTACCTGGGGTTGTGGGAGAGGGCGCTATTTGCCACTGAATCTTTTACATCATTGCTCACTCATGTTGTTACCTGGTATAGGTATATAGATGATATTTTGATCCTTTGGTCTGGTACCAAAGATGAACTCCTACAGTTGACGAGCAAACTGGCCATTAATGATTACAATTTGTCCTTTACAATGGAATGTAGCCAACAATTCATTAATTTTTTGGATTTAACAATTCATATTGATCAGGATGGTTTACTCCACTCCTCTCTATATCGTAAACCTTCAGCCGGAAACACTCTTTTGCACGCTTCCAGTGCACACCCTCAATCTCTCCTAAATAGCATTCCATATAGCCAATTTCTTCGGCTCAGGCGCAATTGCACTCGGGACTCAGATTTCTACATGGCTGATAATGATTTACGTGATAGATTGATTGTTCGTGGATATAGCCATTCCCTCCTAAAAAAATCTTTTAACAGAGTTGTCAAGCTCAGCAGGACTGACCTTATTCATTCTACTAAAAAAAATAAGTTTAAAACTTCAGTTCGTGCGATTACCAAATTTTCTAACCAACATGGTCAAGTTAGAAATGTTCTTCAAAAAATTCTGGCCTATTCTGCTGGCTGACAAAACTGTTAAAAAATCTATTAAACCTCATCCAGAGATCACCTTTCGTCGTGCTCCATCACTCAAAGATCATTTGGTCTCTAGTCATTTTGATCCCCCTAGAGCTTCATGTTTGACCCAGGGGGGGTACGTTCCCATGTGGAAAATGTGATGTCTGTTGCTTTTTACCTAGTTCTCATGATGTTCCACTACCCAATGGTTGTATCCATAATATCAAATATTGCATAAATTGTAAGACAATCGGGGTTGTATATCTAGCACTCTGCCAATGCAGCTGCTTCTATGTTGGTAAGACCAAGAGACCCTTCTTTAAAAGGATTAGTGATCATGTTTTGCCAACATACAAAAAGTTAACTACAACAGCATTAAATCGCCACACAATTATGACGCCCAAATTGTCACCTTTTATGCCCTTGAGCATGTGCCTCAGCATGTTTGTGGAGGCAACATAGATACAGCACTCTTACAATTAGAGACTCGATGGATACATACTCTTGATGCTGTTAAATTTCCTGGACTTAATGAGTTTATTAGCTAAAAATCCTTTTTATAGTTGCTGATTACCTCTTGTCCATGACCCTCCCTTTTCTCCCTCCCTGCCACTATCTCCCTTATGACCATTTGATATATATCCCTATTTACATCTAGTGATCCACTGAGAACTGTCAATGATGGGAAGTGTTTCTTTCCTATTTTTTCTATGTAATTCTGCACTTTTCTTGTAACAAATTTTTTACATTTAATGATATCCTTTGTATATTACTGCTGTTTACATACTTGTTTTTGATAACTCAATCCATGTTTTCCCTTGTTCTGAATTCACATTTTGTGTTTGAACAATTGCATACGTTTTTTATTTTATTTATTTTATTCAGGTTTTTCGTATCGCGATCTGGGGAGTTGGGTGCCCCTGGAATTAACTGATTTGCCTTGTTCCATTCTTGGGGTATGAGGTAGAGTTAATGCATTGTCTGCTATGCACATGCTGGACCTTTGGGCGGCGCGGTTTTGTGGCCATGATGGTTTTCCTTTTGGTTGCTGACTCGTGTCTGTATGGACACCCAAGGGCAGGTGTTTTTTACACCTAGCCCGCTTTGTAGCCACGCCTCCATGCTAGGTTGTCATGGTTCCATTCTCCACTTCTCATTTTACCATCTGCGTCCCCCTTTGGTTGTACGCTGCGGTCGCGTCAGTGACGTTCGCCCGCACAGCATTATGGGCATTGTAGGCTCATGGCCCCTTCGCGCATGTGCGTTGGCTACCTTACGTCCGCTGCCGCTCGGTGACGATTGACGCTGGGCGGCTGGGGGGCTATTTAAACCACCGCAGACAGCTTGATTGTTATCTGTGGGTGAGGGGCGCTGCTGCTGCTATGTCTTGCTTGTCATCAGGTAACCTGGAAATGTTTTATTCCTTTTTCATGCTAGCCTCTGTAGGCACTATGTTCATGATTGCTCTCTATCAATCTTCACTTTTTAGTTGATCTGATGGAAAATTTTCTTTCTCCTTGGGCTCTTTTCGTTTTTTTTTTAATACTGCCTCCCAGGATCACTCCGTGCCTTACAATTTTCGCCAAGCAGGATTGCTGCTGGGAATGCGCCCTTACTGGGCTGTCTCCCTTTGCCTTTACCTGACCTATTGGGTCCCTGCTTTTGTACAACTATTTTTTGAGTGTTTCCCTGATTCCATCTAGCTTTTTAATCGCAGGTAAGCCCTCTCTTCTTCCTTTTTTTCATCCCAATAAGCTTGTAGGCACTTTCTTTATACCTAGGTGATTGAATGTCCTTCAACTATCTTTGTTTCAGATAAACATTGTTCTTTTTCCAGTGTCTGGACCTACGTCCAAACACATCTTCCAGCGCCCCTCCATTTCTATATGTCTTCTATATCAATATTGGTATGTATAAGAGACTATGTTAGTCCTTCACTAGGTTGTCTAATAGTTGTGGCAATTTCTTTGCTACACTATTCATCCCTACAGTTCATATATATCATATATGTGGGAACAATATTATTTTTGGCACCGCTATAATCCCATAGTTTCTACCTTCCTTTTTCACAAAAATGAAGGGATGAGGTGCCGTATCTCCTAGAGGACACAGCAACCACTTAAAAATTCTAGTGGATAGGATGTTTGTACATTTCTTGCTTGCATGTTGTGATTTTTTTATTTTGCAGGTATGAGAACGACTATCAATTCCACTGGAGAATGGGGTAGGATAGGTAGTTAGTGAAGGGGTGGAATGTATAATTGAAAAGTGACATTTGAAAATGGGATGTCATTTATATGTTTGCTTTTCTTTTCTTTCCTTTCTCCCCTCCCACCTTCCAAAATGCTTTGTTCAGGCACCATTTAATTTTTTTTGTATTATAGTTACAAAGAAATCAACGACCTTCAGGATTGAGAGGTTTTGGTTTCTTTATCCACTGGGGACAGTGTCTTTTTCGGGAGGGGGTGTGTGTAGCGCCCATTCCAATTTATGGGACGCTATATGTGTAAATTTAGGGGTGGTCCGAGCCAATAGTTGAGCTCGGACCTGTTTATTAGAACAAATTGTTTGCTTTGCTCTGGATGTGATACTGCCCGGCAGTGTTATTCTCCTTTGCCTGCAGGTGGCACTGTCACCGCCGGCACAGGCTGGATCAAGGGGGTATCAAAGCGCCTTGGGTCTCTTCTATCGGCAGTGGTGCAGTGGGCGTGGTCTACCCGCTTTGTATGCTGGGAGAGGGTACATAAGGAGCAGACGCCATTTGGCGTGGGACAATTCCAGTGGGACCCCAAGAAGTTCGAGGGGACCTCTGGTCCAGTGAGCGTGTCTCGTGGCCCTCATAGCACGGGATGCGTGTGATTGGTCTCGGGCACCTTTAGCCCGAGGCTCTGCTTCTGTATAGTAGGCCCAGCTCTCCTATCGAGGGCCTACGCTTCGGAGAGGGAACCCAGGCTGCCCGGTTGAAGGGGGCCCATCTTTAGGGAAGGAGTTCCAGGGGAAGATCAGTCCCGGCGGAGATAGCGACGGTACTGCTATCTCGGGGAGAGGCCTGGAGGCCTACCTAAAGGGGGATCCATCATCTCTGACATCCGTGCTCCACTCCAGTTGCTAGGACCGCTCTCAAAGGGACTATCCGGGTGAGCAATACCCACTCAAGAAAATAATAAAACCTTGCTGCTTAGGTTTTACACCTGTGTGGACATTGGCTTTATTACAAAGGGACTTTCGCCTAGACAACGGAGACCAGGGATCCACTCTGGAGAGGTAACTCGCCGCAAGGCCCAAAAATCTAACACCGCTCACCTCTCCATACCTGGAGTTGGACCGAAACAAAACGGAATCAGTGCTACCCTAATATATACAGAGGAGTTGATGGAGCACACATCTGAAATCTTAATACAATATTTTACCAGTGCCACACAGTATTCTTACTATGATATGCTCCTATTATATGGAACCATCAACCACCTTTCACATTGGGGCCGCAGCTGCGTTAGTGCTAAAGATTAGCTAATTTTAGCGGCGCTTTAGCGCTGTTTAAGAGGTGCTTTTTCGGCCACTAGCGGGGATCTTTTAATCCCCGCTAGCAGATTAAGAAGGGGTTAAAAGTGCTTGTGTTGCGGCACTTCTGAAGTGCTTTTCAGTCACTTCAGAAGTGCTGCCCATTCATTCCAATGGGCAGGGGCGTTTTGGGAGCGCTGTATACAGCCTACATACATAAGTAAAGTGGAATAGTCACAATTGCTAATTCATCAATGTGTATCAATTGGGATCATATGAATATATGGATCAATGGTTGATAAAATGAATAAATTAGCGGGGTGTGGCTGGCCGCAGGGCAAGATGGCTGCTTAATCCTCCAGCTCCGCTCAGCCTCGAGACATCCAGCAACCATCTGCACTTCAAAGCAGCTCCTACCCCTTCTCTCTCACACCGGGGGAGAGCGGACACACAGGGCACCTGGATGATATGTCCAGAAAGTGAAACAACTACCTGCACAGATCACCCAGATCACAGACCTTTTTACACAGCCGGCCATGCAGAACAGCCAAAATGGTGCCAGAGCGGCACCTCCTCCTCCTCCTTCCCCGCCAGAGAATGAAGGGCACACAGGACTCTGCACACTCTCCGGAAGATATGGAAAACACAGAGCACACTCCAGCTCCTCCACATGGCTCTCCTACAGACAGCGGTAAGCGGGAAGCACAGTCACCAGTGCTCTTACCCACTAAAGCTCCCTTATACAAAAAGCAGCACTGGGATGTCCCTGGAGAACTCTCACACCAGGAAGGTGATCATGATTCCCTGGCCTAACACCCAGCCAGCGATCAGCCTGCCTCAGATCAAATATTAAAACATATGCTCCTCTCATTACAAAGAGACCTCCGTAATGAGCTCCGCTTCTCTATTTCATCTTTACATTCCAGAATATATTTAGTGAAAGAGCGCACTGACAACCTTGAAAGACAGGTCACAGAACATACCTCTAGCTATCATTAGGTCAATGAAGCCTATCATCAACACTCAAGCCTCCAGATCTGACTCACTATCTGCAACAATTGTTCCTCAAACTCATCCCTCAAACTCTCTCAAGCGGATATCGTGCCCACAGAATTGTCAAACCGAATCATCTTCAAGTTTCTGTACCACGAGACGTCCTGGGGCGCATTAATTTTTTCCAGGTGAAAGAAAAAATTATGGCTACAGCTCGCCCTGCCACTAGGCTACCTGACCCTTATTCTTCTGTCACACTCTATACAGATATATCAGCTGCCACCACTCAGAAGCATAGAGAGTTTGCCCAAGTTACCGCTGTTCTCCGAGAAAATAATATTACATATAAATGGGGTTTCCCCACCAAGTTGGTGGTGACCTTCCAAAACCAAGCAACAAATATCTTCACACCAAAGGAGGGCATCAAAAGCCTCTTGAATTTTCACCTCATTGCCTCCGCCTAACCATGACCCGCGCTATTCACAGCCTCATAGCCATGTCTGCAACAACTCCAATTGTGCCTCATCTCAATCACACTTTCAGTTACACGTGTTCCTGACTGGGCAACTTAACTGTTTTTTTTCTCATTAGCATTATATATGTCCTGGATGAGGGCCACTCTGAGAGCGCTTAGTTATTTTTATTTCTCTTCTGTTGTTGCTACCTATATTCATCCCTCTCAGAACAACAGGGTGCTAATCACTCTACTCGATGTTAAACTTTTCTTGCTGATTCTCACATTACTTGTACTGTTGCATTGGTTAATACTAAGTATTTGACAGCTACCCATAATGACCATCAACATCACCTCTGTCATGTCTCTGATAGGAGACTGATTTGATGAGGTCGGCCTCTCTTATATCTCCTGTCCTGGCCCCACTGAGGATAAGAAAGAGGAAGCCAAAGGACAAAAGGGACACGAGTGCCTGATGTGGATGATTCCGGGCCGGCAGCTTGTCAGGGTTCTGGAGACTGGAGTATGCAGTGGTGTGCAGAATTGGAGCAGGAGACAGCCAGGCAGGCACCTGAGGGTTAACAGAAGCCAGGATCATAGACAGAAGCAGAGTCTCAGAAACAGCCAGGGTGTTCGGCAGGCGGGCAGCAGGGTGCCAAATCCTAAACAGAGCCAGAGTCAGGAACGGAGCCGGGTCATAGGTGAGCAGCAGCACAGTAACAGGATACACAGCCAAGGTCAAAGAACAAGCCAGGTCAGCAACTAGGAGAGCACACAAGATCAGATCAGGATACAGGACACAGCTGAAGATCAGTCAGCAAATGATAGGAGGCTAGACTCCCTTTAAATAGGTCATCTGGCGACAAGAGGAATTATGCCCGCACGTGTGCGCATGTGCACACGCAATTGCGGACTCTCGTGTGAATGCGCGTTCCTGTTAGCCGTTCTATGGGAAACTCTTTGCGCTTGTGCACATCTATGTGCCAGACGTCTCACAGGGATTCCCTGACATCCCCCCCCCCTTAGAGGCAGCCTCTGGATGCCCACTAGAGACCGTTTTTCAGGATGAAGTTGGAGATAAGCCCAACCAGTGAGCATGGACATTAGAGGCTGGTTCCCAGGAGTTATCCTCAGGACTAGGGATGGCTATCTGTTTGAGTCGAACATGAGTTAGACTCGAACAGCCGAAGATTGAACATTATGGGCCGTTCACGCCAAATTCGAAAGGCGTGTCATGGCCCATAATGCACTGCGTCATAGCAGTGCATTTCTGGCTGATGATTGGCCAAGCATGCACTACACAGCGCCATTGGCCAATTATGGCTCAGGGGGGTTAAGTCCACACGCCCCACACTATATAAGGCCGCCTGCACATCAGCCTTATGTAGCGTGTTCCGGTGGAGATAGAGAGAGCGAGAGTGTCAGAGAGAGAGTGTAATTTCATTTACTTTACTTTGAGCGGTCAGGCGATTCAGTTAGCTGCAGTCACAGTGTATTTAGTATATATATGCATCCCGGATTTGTATATATATATATATATATATATATATATATACTGTGAGGGGGTTAACTCGGTAGCGGGTGTGTGTGACCCCCTGGTTGGGCTCCCCACACAAAAACAGGGCCAGCAGACGGAGGTTGTGGTTTTCAAAATCAAAAGGTGCGGTTTATTTCTCTATGTACAGTGACAAAAACACAGCAAAGCCAAAAATAAACAAACAAAATAAATCCTGGTCAGTTTGACCTCTGACTAAACATGCAGGTTTCCTAAACTAACAACTGGGATCAGCCTGGTGCTGTCCTAGTCCCTAAGTCCCTGGTTTAGTAAAAGTCCAAACTAATAGCCACACAGGCTTTGCCTCACCGCACAGGGGTTCACTCTCCCTAGACAGTCCACACAGGTCTGGTTCCAGGCATGAGCTAACATCTAATGAAGCTGGGAGTTCTTATAGAGGCCTAAATGAGCTGACAAGCTTCAGCTGGCCTCATCAACTCCCTGTCTGTACGACGCCCCACACTCTCCCTAGAGGTATGAGTCATCCATGAGCCCACTAGACTCAGCTGGGCTTCATCAACTCCCTAGTTGTATAAGTCGGCATAAAGCCTGAATCTGGGAGAAATATATCTACCCCCCTGGATGCAACCAGGTGACTTTACCTTCCTGCTGTCACATACCCCCCCCTCTTGTTTTAACCTCGGGGTTGGAACACCAGCAATCAGGCATTCATGTACTCGAGACAAAGCATCCACATTCCCCATTTGAACGCCAGGGCGATGCTTTACTGTGAAGTTGAATTCCTGTAGGGCCAGGAACCACCTATTCACTCTTCTATTTGTCTCCTTGTTTTGAGCCATCCACTTTAACGGAGCGTGATCCGTAACCATGTCAAAGTGCCTACCTAGCAGATA
Organism: Rana muscosa; assembly: GCA_029206835.1. Classification (NCBI taxonomy): domain Eukaryota; kingdom Metazoa; phylum Chordata; class Amphibia; order Anura; family Ranidae; genus Rana; species Rana muscosa. The sequence goes on from CM055117.1 coordinate 435,747,589, forward strand.
GTACCGAAGGGAATCTAGAGCCCACTTCACCGCTAAACACTCCTTTTCAACCGTGGCGTAATTTACCTCATGGGACTTCAACTTCCTGCTGAGGTAAATGACTGGGTGCTCTTCCCCGTTCCAGACCTGGGACAATACTGCTCCTAACCCCACATCTGACGCATCACTTTGTACGACAAAGTCTTTAGAGAAGTCGGGTGAGTACAACACTGGCTGGCTACATAAGGCTTGTTTCAAGAATTGGAATGCTGCATTAGCCTCGGGGGTCCATTTAATCATGACCGACCCTTTCCCTTTCGTCAGGTTGGTTAGGGGCACAGCCTTAGAAGCAAAGTGGGGAATGAAGCGCCGATAATAACCCGCGATTCCCAGAAAGGCTCGTACCTGCTTCTTGCTGTTGGGACGTGGCCAACTCTGGATGGCCTCGACTTTGTTGAGTTGGGGTTTTATTACTCCCCTGCCAATGGTGTACCCAAGATATTTGGCCTCCTCCTGCCCAATGGTACACTTCTTGGGGTTAGCCGTAAACCCCGCTTCCCGGATAGAGTCTAGGACTGCTTGCACTTTTGGCAGATGTGAGGCCCAATCTGTGCTATGGACAATTACGTCATCCAGGTAAGCCGCAGCATACTTCCGATGGGGCCTCAGTATCTGGTCCATTTTCCGCTGGAATGTGGCCGGCGCATTCTGTAACCCGAACGGCATTCTCTTATATTGGAACGCCCCGTCTGGGGTTACAAATGCGGTTTTCTCTTTGGCCGACTTGGCCAGGGGAATTTGCCAATACCCTTTTGTGAGGTCAAGAGTCGTCATGTATCGGGCTGTTCCCAGCCGGTCGATCAACTCATCTATACGTGGCATGGGGTAGGTGTCAAATTTTGTAACTTTGTTCAACTGACGAAAATCGTTACAAAATCGCCAGCTCCCATCCGGTTTAGGCACCAACACAATGGGACTAGACCAATCACTTTGGGACTCCTCTATCACCCCTAAGTTCAGCATTTTCTGTACTTCCTCCCGTATTGCCTCCCGTCGGGCCTCTGGGATCCGATAGGGTTTTAACTTCACCCTTTCACCGGGCGGGGTAATAATATCATGCTCTACCCCAGATGTTTGTCCCGGCAGCTCAGAGAACACCTCCTTGTTGCGAAGCACAAACTCCTTAACCTCCTGTTGTTGGGGTTGTGACAAGGTGGCTGCTATTCCAACCTCCGGAATCACGCAACCAGTTTGAGCTGGTGACCAAGTTTCTGCGACTAGGGACTCTCTATCCCTCCAGGCTTTCAACAGATTAACGTGATATATCTGTTCGGGCTTTCGCCTTCCTGGTTGTCTGACCTTGTAATTCACTTCGCTCACTTTTTCCATTATCTCGTAGGGGCCTTGCCATTTGGCAAGGAATTTACTTTCAACCGTAGGGACAAGTACCAATATCCTATCCCCCGGGGAAAAGGTACGGGTCTTTGCTCCACGGTTGTACACTCTCTGCTGTGCCAACTGCGCTTGGGCCAAATGTTCCTTCACGATGGGCATTACCTGTGCAATTCGATCTTGCATCAGGGCGACATGCTCAATCACACTCCTGTGGGGAGAACTCTCACTTTCCCAAGTTTCCTTGGCAATATCCAACAGCCCTCTTGGGTGTCTCCCATACAGTAACTCAAAGGGGGAGAATCCCGTAGAGGATTGGGGCACCTCCCTAATAGCAAACATCAAATAAGGAAGTAGACAGTCCCAATCCTTTCCATCTCTATCCACCACTTTCTTCAACATTTGTTTTAGGGTTTTGTTGAATCTTTCAACCAGCCCATCGGTTTGGGGGTGATACACAGATGTACGCAATTGCGTCACTTTGAGCAATTTACACAGCTCTTTCATAACCCGGGACATAAAGGGTGTACCTTGGTCCGTAAGCAGTTCTTTACAAATACCCACCCGGCTAAAAACAAGAGATAGCTCTTTGGCTATGGTTTTGGCCGAGGTATTTCTGAGAGGGATCGCTTCTGGATAACGGGTGGCATAGTCCATTATAACCAATATGTACTGGTGCCCCCTAGCGGACTTGATTATAGGACCTACCAAATCCATTGCGATTCTCTCAAACGGGACCTCAATGATGGGTAGAGGGACCAGCGGGCTACGGAAATGTGGCATCGGGGCCGACCTCTGACACACAGGGCAGGAGGAACAATAATTTTCTATGTCCTTCATCACCCCAGGCCAATAGAATCTCTGTAATACCCTCTCTCGGGTTTTCTCTGTCCCCAGATGACCTCCAAGAATGTGCCCATGGGCCAACTCCAACACCAACTTCCTGTAAGGTTTGGGCACCACCAGCTGCTCAACGGTTTCTTCTGCCCTTTTTGCCACCCGATACAGTAGGTCCTTCTCTACGCTGAAGTATGGGTAAGTGCAGGTATTATCTGGGTTCACTAACTCGCCATCTATTTCCACTACGTTTTCCTGTGCCTTTATTAGGGCGGGGTCTTTTAACTGTTCTGTGGCAAAATTTTCCCTGTGAACCTCCAGATCAGAAAACTCCACAGACGGTAGGTTTTCGTCTGAGGAGGTGGGCTCCTCTCCAGTTTCTTGAGTCTCCCCTGCAAATACTGACAAGGGAAATTCTGGAGAGTCCTCACCACTCTCAGAGGAGTTCTGGCTATCACATTCCTGGTACATAGGGGCACCAGTGGGGGGCTCAGGATCATCCCACAGTTCCCAGAACTTCGGAAAATCCCTTCCCACAATGGCGTCATGCGGTAACTGAGATACTAAGCCCACTGGATGAGAGAGGGTACCTTTGGGGGTCTCGAAACACACTGTAGTCACTGGATACTCTCGGGTGTCCCCATGCACACAAATAACAGCTACCTTGCTATTCCCAGAGACCTCTGTTTTAACTAATTCAGCCTTTATCAGGGTCACAAGGCTACCTGAATCCAGTAATACCACAACATTTCTACCATTAATACACATTTTGCATAAATGTTTCTCAGTTCCTCGAATGGCAGTGCATGCGACTGTCGCACACAGCGACTGACGTCTGCCCGTCAGAAAGTCACACTGCATGGGTTCCTCCACAACCGGGCAATTGGCTGCAATATGTCCCGCTTGCCGGCAGCGGTAGCAAACGATCCTTCTTGCGGCCTCTTGAGCCGCTGATTTCCCAGGCTGTTCTCGCCAAACTTGGGGTAGAGCTCCCACCCTCTCACTCTCTCCACCCTCACCCCTTGGAATCCTCTTATCCGCCCCTGGGGATGGTCTGGTCTTAGGGTGGAAAGTCCGAGTGTCTCTGGAAGAGGCCGTCAGGTTCTCTGTAGCCAAGTATTTCTCTACACGATCCACAAGACCACCGGCCGTCTCTGGGTCTCCATGGCTTACCCACTTTTGGATGGCAGTAGGAAGAGCTCTCAAAAACCGATCCATTACAACACGTTCCACAATCTCTGGTGCGGACAAAGTCTCTGGCTGTAGCCACTTCCTGCTCAGGTGAATGAGATCATACATTTGAGACCTGGGGGGTTTTCCAAGCTGGAAAGTCCAGTTATGCACACGCTGAGCCCGGACAGCCAGGGTGACACCCAGCCTTGCCAATATTTCAGCTTTTAGCATCACATAGTCTTTTGCTTGGTCAGGCTCTAGGTCATAGTAAGCCTTCTGCGATTCACCAGTTAACAGAGGAGCCACCAGTCCAGCCCACTGCTCCTCAGGCCACTTTTCTCTTTCAGCAGTCCTTTCAAATGTGGTCAAAAATACCTCTGGATCATCCTCTCCAGTCATTTTTGGCAATAAACGACTCACCCCAAAGGACGCGGTATTAGTGGGACGGCTTTCCTCACTGGTCTGCGGACGTTGCTGCATTACTGCTTCCATTTGTTGTAGTCTCTGCTCTTGCTTCTGTAACAGGTCTATGAAGCGGGCCTCAGATTGCTGCTGGGCTTGTTGATGAGCTTGCTGCTGGGCTGCAAGGCTCCTTTGCAAACCTGCATTTGTCTGCTGTTGATTGGCATTTGCTAGAGCCAGCTGTTTCAGTATCTCCTCCATGCTGGCTTAAAAAAAACTGCCACTGGTTCTCCACCAACTGTGAGGGGGTTAACTCGGTAGCGGGTGTGTGTGACCCCCTGGTTGGGCTCCCCACACAAAAACAGGGCCAGCAGACGGAGGTTGTGGTTTTCAAAATCAAAAGGTGCGGTTTATTTCTCTATGTACAGTGACAAAAACACAGCAAAGCCAAAAAGAAACAAACAAAATAAATCCTGGTCAGTTTGACCTCTGACTAAACATGCAGGTTTCCTAAACTAACAACTGGGATCAGCCTGGTGCTGTCCTAGTCCCTAAGTCCCTGGTTTAGTAAAAGTCCAAACTAATAGCCACACAGGCTTTGCCTCACCGCACAGGGGTTCACTCTCCCTAGACAGTCCACACAGGTCTGGTTCCAGGCATGAGCTAACATCTAATGAAGCTGGGAGTTCTTATAGAGGCCTAAATGAGCTGACAAGCTTCAGCTGGCCTCATCAACTCCCTGTCTGTACGACGCCCCACACTCTCCCTAGAGGTATGAGTCATCCATGAGCCCACTAGACTCAGCTGGGCTTCATCAACTCCCTAGTTGTATAAGTCGGCATAAAGCCTGAATCTGGGAGAAATATATCTACCCCCCTGGATGCAACCAGGTGACTTTACCTTCCTGCTGTCACAATACATACACACACTGTATCCAGTTTAGCTAGATCTCATTGCAGACCTTTCCTGGTGTACTGGTTCTAAAACACAAAACACTTCAGTGTATTTAGTATATATATATAGCGGCCGTTTACCACGTGATCGCTCCGTCAAATGACGGAGCAATCACTTGTAAACAGACCGGCGTCATTTGATGACGCCGGTTCCTCCCTCCCCTCTCTGTACCGATCGGTACAGTGTGAGAGGGGAGGGGGAGGGAGCGGATGGCAGCAGCAGCACTGTGGGCTGGATCTGTGACAATTGCAGTCACAGATCCAGCCATCCATCCATCCCTGCTCAGCCATCCCTGTGCTATACCCTGCCAATACTCTGCAATACACCCTGCCAATACTCTGCAAAATACCCTGGTGCAATACTCTGCAATACCCTGGTGCAATACTCTGCAATACCCTGGTGCAATACTCTGCAATACCCTGGTGCAATACTCTGCAATACCCTGCGAAATACTCTGCAATACCCTGCGAAATACTCTGCAATACCCTGCGAAATACTCTGCAATACCCTGGTGCAATACTCTGCAATACCCTGGTGCAATACTCTGCAATACCCTGGTGCAATACTCTGCAATACCCTGGTGCAATACTCTGCAATACCCTGCACAATACTCTGCAATACCCTGCACAATACTCTGCAATACCCTGCAAAATACTCTGCAATACCCTGCAAAATACTCTGCAATACCCTGCGCAATACTCTGCAAAATACTCTGCAATACCCTGCACAATACTCTGCAATACCCTGCACAATACTCTGCAATACCCTGCACAATACTCTGCAATACCCTGCACAATACTCTGCAATACCCTCCACAATACTCTGCAATACCCTCCACAATACTCTGCAATACCCTCCACAATACCCTGTGCAATACCCTCCACAATACCCTGTGCAATACCCGTGCAATACCCTGCCATACACCGCAATACCCTGCCATACACCGCAATACCCTGCCATAGTCCGCAATACTCCGCAATGCCCTGCAATACTCCGCAATGCCCGGCAATACTCCGCAATGCCCAGCAATACTCCGCAATGCCCAGCAATACTCCGCAATGCCCGGCAATACTCTGCAATAACCACTTCCCGCCCTCCGGCCGTCATATGACGTCCTTGACTTTGTGCGGGGATATCTGAATGATGGGAGCAGCTACAGGCATCATTCAGATATTAGCTTTTTCAGCCGGCGATTCCCTACACCATAAGAACAATCATAGCGGCTGTTCCACCGCTTGATCATTCTTACGGGAGGCGAGAGGGGATGTCCCCCCCCCGCCGCCCTCCGGTGCTTCTACCGACTCACCGCTACGATCAAAGCCAGGATTGTTGTTTTGTTTTTTTTGTAATTTTTTCAGGCTTCCCAGCCTAGAGGTGAGATGTGGGGTCTTATTGACACCCCCCCCCCCATATCTCACTGTAAAGAGGACCTGTCATGCCATATTCCTATTACAAGGGATGTTTACGTTCCTTGTAATAGGTATAAAAGTGATCAAAAAAATGTTTAGGGCGGAAAAACATGTCAAACTAAAATAAATAAAGTAAAATGAAGAATAATTTTTTATTTATTTTTTAAAGCGCCCCTGTCCCCGTGAGCTCGCATACAGAAGCGAACGCATACGTAAGTCCCGCCCACATATGAAAACGGTTTTCAAACCACACATGTGAGGTATCTCTGCGAACGTTAGAGCGAGAGCAATCATTTTGGCCCTAGACCTCCTCTGTAACTCAAAACATGTAACCAGTAAAAATATATAAAGCGTCGCCTATGGGGATTTTTTAAGTAGCGAAGTTTGGCGCCATTCCACGAGTGTGTGCAATTTTTAAGGGCGACATGTTAGGTATCTATTTACTCGGCGTAACTTCATCTTTCACATTATGCAAAAACATTGGGCTAACTTTACTGTTTTTTTTTTTTTTTTAAGCACAAAACATTTTTTTTCCGTAAAAAACGCGTTAAAAAAATTGCTGCGCAAATATCGTGCGAGATAAAAAGTTGCAACAACCACCATTATATTCTCTAAGGTCTTTGCTAAAAAAACATATATAATGTTTTGGGGTTCTATGTAATTTTCTAGCAAATAAATGATGATTTTTACATGTAGGAGAGAAATGTCAGAATTGGCCTGGGTGCTCCAGAACGCCTGAAGATGCTCCCTGCATGTTGGGCCTCTGTATGTGGCCACGCTGTGTAAAAGTCTCACACATGTGGTATCGCCATACTCGGGAGTAATAGCAGAATGTGTTTTGGGGTGTAATTTGTGGAATGCATATGCTGTGTGTGAGAAATAACCTGCTAATATGACAATTTTGTGAAAAAAAAAAGAGAAAAAAAAAATCTTGATTTTGCAAAGAATTGTGGGAAAAAATGACAACTTCAAAAAACTCACAATGCCTCTTTCTGAATACCTTGGAATGTCTTCTTTCCAAAAAGGGGTCATTTGGGGGGTATTTGTACTTTTCTGGCATGCTAGGGTCTCAAGAATTGAGATAGGCCGTCAGTACTTCAGGTGTGATTAATTTTCAGATATTGGCACCATAGCTTGTGGACTCTATAACTTTCACAAAGACCAAATAATATACACCAATTTGTACTTATTTTTACCAAAGATATGTAGCAGTATAAATTTTGGCCAAAATTTATGAAGAAAAAATAGTAATTTGCAAAATTTTATAACAGAAACGAAAAAAAAATCATTTTTTTACAAAATTTTCAGTCTTTTTTCTCTTATAGCGCAAAAAATAAAAAACCCAACAGTGATTAAATACCACCAAAAGAAAGCTTTATTTGTGTGAAAAAAAGGACAAAAATTTCATATGGGTACAGTGTTGTATGACTGAGTAATTGTCATTCAAAATGTGAGAGCACCGAAAGCTGAAAATTGGTCTGGTTATTAAGGGGGTTTAAGTGCCCAGTGGTCAAGTGGTTAATAGCCGCGAGTTTTAAATGACACTTTGTGCAGGGACAGTTCTAAGCACAGGAAACAAGCGCTGCTTTACAGGCATACTATACACACACCCTAGGTACGAAATTTAAAGGAATATTTCACTTTTATTGTTAAACGTTAAGCATTATTAAAATCACTGCTCCCGTAAAAAAGGCAGTTTTTAAAACTTATTTTTTCATTGATACATGTCCCCTGGGGCAGGACCCGGGTCCCCAAACACTTTTTATGACAATAACTTGCATATAAGCCTTTAAAATTAGCACTTTAGATTTCTCCCATAGACTTTTCGAATTTGCCGTGAACACCCCAAATTGTTCGCTGTTCGGCGAACGGGCGAACAGGCAATGTTCGAGTCGAACATGAGTTCGACTCGAACTCGAAGCTCATCCCTAGTATATATATATATATTTATACACTGAATCTTGTGCAGCTAGATCTCACTGCAGACCGTTCCTGGTGTACTGTTTCTAAAATACTTCAGGCAGGCAGTTGATTCAGTTGGCTGCAGTGTATTCAGTATATATATATTGTGACAGCAGGAAGGTAAAGTCACCTGGTTGCATCCAGGGGGGTAGATATATTTCTCCCAGATTCAGGCTTTATGCCGACTTATACAACTAGGGAGTTGATGAAGCCCAGCTGAGGCTAGTGGGCTCATGAATGACTCATACCTCTAGGGAGAGTGCTGGGCGTCGTGAGGCAGGGAGTTGATGAGACCAGCTGAAGCCTGTCAGTTCGTTTAAGGCCTCTATAAAAACTCCCAGATTCATTAGGTGTTTGCTCATGCCTGGAACCAGACCTGTGTGGACTGTCTAGGGAGAGTGAACCCCTGTGCGGTGAGGCAAAGCCTGTGTGGCTATTTGTTTGGACTTTTACTAAACCAGGGACTTAGGGACTAGGACAGCACCAGGCTGATCCCAGTTGTTAGTTTAGGAAACCTGCATGTTTAGTCAGAGGTCAAACTGACCAGGATTTATTTTGTTTATGTTTCTTTTTGGCTTTGCTGTGTTTTTGTCACTGTACATAGAGAAATAAACCGCACCTTTTGATTTTGAAAACCACAACCTCCGTCTGCTGGCCCTGTTTTTGTGTGGGGAGCCCAACCAGGGGGTCACACACACCCGCTACCGAGTTAACCCCCTCACAGTTGGTGGAGAATGCAGGCAGTTTTTTTTAAGCCAGCATGGAGGAGATACTGAAACAGCTGGCTCTAGCAAATGCCAATCAACAGCAGACAAATGCAGGTTTGCAAAGGAGCCTTGCAGCCCAGCAGCAAGCTCATCAACAAGCCCAGCAGCAATCTGAGGCCAGCTTCATAGACCTGTTACAGAAGCAAGAGCAGAGACTACAACAAATGGAAGCAGTAATGCAGCAACGTCCGCAGACCAGTGAGGAAAGCCGTCCCACTAATACCGCGTCCTTTGGGGTGAGTCGTTTATTGACAAAAATGACTGGAGAGGATGATCCAGAGGTATTTTTGACCACATTTGAAAGGACTGCTGAAAGAGAAAAGTGGCCTGAGGAGCAGTGGGCTGGACTGGTGGCTCCTCTGTTAACTGGTGAATCGCAGAAGGCTTACTATGACCTAGAGCCTGACCAAGCAAAAGACTATGTGATGCTAAAAGCTGAAATATTGGCAAGGCTGGGTGTCACCCTGGCTGTCCGGGCTCAGCGTGTGCATAACTGGACTTTCCAGCTTGGAAAACCCCCCCAGGTCTCAAATGTATGATCTCATTCACCTGAGCAGGAAGTGGCTACAGCCAGAGACTTTGTCCTCACCAGAGATTGTGGAACGTGTTGTAATGGATCGGTTTTTGAGAGCTCTTCCTACTGCCATCCAAAAGTGGGTAAGCCATGGAGACCCAGAGACGGCCGGTGGTCTTGTGGATCGTGTAGAGAAATACTTGGCTACAGAGAACCTGACGGCCTCTTCCAGAGACTCTCGGACTTTCCACCCTAAGACCAGACCATCCCCAGGGGCGGATAAGAGGATTCCAAGGGGTGAGGGTGGAGAGAGTGAGAGGGTGGGAGCTCTACCCAAAGTTTGGCGAGAACAGCCTGGGAAGTCAGGGGCTCAAGAGGCAGCCAAATGGATTGTTTGCTACCGCTGCCGGCAAGCGGGACATATTGCAGCAAATTGCCCGGTTGTGGAGGAACCCATGCAATGTGACTTTCTGATGGACAGACGTCAGTCGCTGTGTGCGACAGTCGCATGCACTGCCATTCGGGGAACTGAGAAACATTTATGCAAAATGTGTATTAATGGTAGAAATGTTGTGGTATTACTGGATTCAGGTAGCCTTGTGACCCTGATAAAGGCTGAATTAGTTAAAACAGAGGTCTCTGGGAATAGCAAGGTAGCTGTTATTTGTGTGCATGGGGACACCCGAGAGTATCCAGTGACTACAGTGTGTTTCGAGACCCCCAAAGGTACCCTCTCTCATCCAGTGGGGTTAGTATCTCAATTACCGCATGATGCCATTGTGGGAAGGGATTTTCCAAAGTTCTGGGAACTGTGGGATGATCCTGAGCCCCCCACTGGTGCCCCTATGTACCAGGAATGTGATAGCCAGAACTCCTCTGAGAGTGGTGAGGACTCTCCAGAATTTCCCTTGTCAGTATTTGCAGGGGAGACTCAAGAAACTGGAGAGGAGCCCACCTCCTCAGACGAAAACCTACCGTCTGTGGAGTTTTCTGATCTGGAGGTTCACAGGGAAAATTTTGCCACAGAACAGTTAAAAGACCCCGCCCTAATAAAGGCACGGGAAAACGTAGTGGAAATAGATGGCGAGTTAGTGAACCCAGATAATACCTGCACTTACCCATACTTCAGCGTAGAGAAGGACCTACTGTATCGGGTGGCAAAAAGGGCAGAAGAAACCGTTGAGCAGCTTGTGGTGCCCAAACCTTACAGGAAGTTGGTGTTGGAGTTGGCCCATGGGCACATTCTTGGAGGTCATCTGGGGACAGAGAAAACCCGAGAGAGGGTATTACAGAGATTCTATTGGCCTGGGGTGATGAAGGACATAGAAAATTATTGTTCCTCCTGCCCTGTGTGTCAGAGGTCGGCCCCGATGCCACATTTCCGTAGCCCGCTGGTCCCTCTACCCATCATTGAGGTCCCGTTTGAGAGAATCGCAATGGATTTGGTAGGTCCTATAATCAAGTCTGCTAGGGGGCACCAGTACATATTGGTTATAATGGACTATGCCACCCGTTATCCAGAAGCGATCCCTCTCAGAAATACCTCGGCCAAAACCATAGCCAAAGAGCTATCTCTTGTTTTTAGCCGGGTGGGTATTTGTAAAGAACTGCTTACGGACCAAGGTACACCCTTTATGTCCCGGGTTATGAAAGAGCTGTGTAAATTGCTCAAAGTGACGCAATTGCGTACATCTGTGTATCACCCCCAAACCGATGGGCTGGTTGAAAGATTCAACAAAACCCTAAAACAAATGTTGAAGAAAGTGGTGGATAGAGATGGAAAGGATTGGGACTGTCTACTTCCTTATTTGATGTTTGCTATTAGGGAGGTGCCCCAATCCTCTACGGGATTCTCCCCCTTTGAGTTACTGTATGGGAGACACCCAAGAGGGCTGTTGGATATTGCCAAGGAAACTTGGGAAAGTGAGAGTACTCCCCACAGGAGTGTGATTGAGCATGTCGCCCTGATGCAAGATCGAATTGCACAGGTAATGCCCATCGTGAAGGAACATTTGGCCCAAGCGCAGTTGGCACAGCAGAGAGTGTACAACCGTGGAGCAAAGACCCGTACCTTTTCCCCGGGGGATAGGATATTGGTACTTGTCCCTACGGTTGAAAGTAAATTCCTTGCCAAATGGCAAGGCCCCTACGAGATAATGGAAAAAGTGAGCGAAGTGAATTACAAGGTCAGACAACCAGGAAGGCGAAAGCCCGAACAGATATATCACGTTAATCTGTTGAAAGCCTGGAGGGATAGAGAGTCCCTAGTCGCAGAAACTTGGTCACCAGCTCAAACTGGTTAGGGATTCCGGAGGTTGGAATAGCAGCCACCTTGTCACAACCCCAACAACAGGAGGTTAAGGAGTTTGTGCTTCGCAACAAGGAGGTGTTCTCTGAGCTGCCGGGACAAACATCTGGGGTAGAGCATGATATTATTACCCCGCCCGGTGAAAGGGTGAAGTTAAAACCCTATCGGATCCCAGAGGCCCGACGGGAGGCAATACGGGAGGAAGTTCAGAAAATGCTGAACTTAGGGGTGATAGAGGAGTCCCAAAGTGATTGGTCTAGTCCCATTGTGTTGGTGCCTAAACCGGATGGGAGCTGGCGATTTTGTAACGATTTTCGTCAGTTGAACAAAGTTACAAAATTTGACACCTACCCCATGCCACGTATAGATGAGTTGATCGACCGGCTGGGAACAGCCCGATACATGACGACTCTTGACCTCACAAAAGGGTATTGGCAAATTCCCCTGGCCAAGTCGGCCAAAGAGAAAACCGCATTTGTAACCCCAGACGGGGCGTTCCAATATAAGAGAATGCCGTTCGGGTTACAGAATGCGCCGGCCACATTCCAGCGGAAAATGGACCAGATACTGAGGCCCCATCGGAAGTATGCTGCGGCTTACCTGGATGACGTAATTGTCCATAGCACAGATTGGGCCTCACATCTGCCAAAAGTGCAAGCAGTCCTAGACTCTATCCGGGAAGCGGGGTTTACGGCTAACCCCAAGAAGTGTACCATTGGGCAGGAGGAGGCCAAATATCTTGGGTACACCATTGGCAGGGGAGTAATAAAACCCCAACTCAACAAAGTCGAGGCCATCCAGAGTTGGCCACGTCCCAACAGCAAGAAGCAGGTACGAGCCTTTCTGGGAATCGCGGGTTATTATCGGCGCTTCATTCCCCACTTTGCTTCTAAGGCTGTGCCCCTAACCAACCTGACGAAAGGGAAAGGGTCGGTCATGATTAAATGGACCCCCGAGGCTGAGGCAGCATTCCAATTCTTGAAACAAGCCTTATGTAGCCAGCCAGTGTTGTACTCACCCGACTTCTCTAAAGACTTTGTCGTACAAAGTGATGCGTCAGATGTGGGGTTAGGAGCAGTATTGTCCCAGGTCTGGAACGGGGAAGAGCACCCAGTCATTTACCTCAGCAGGAAGTTGAAGTCCCATGAGGTAAATTACGCCACGGTTGAAAAGGAGTGTTTAGCGGTGAAGTGGGCTCTAGATTCCCTTCGGTACTATCTGCTAGGTAGGCACTTTGACATGGTTACGGATCACGCTCCGTTAAAGTGGATGGCTCAAAACAAGGAGACAAATAGAAGAGTGAATAGGTGGTTCCTGGCCCTCCAGGAATTCAACTTCACAGTAAAGCATTGCCCTGGCGTTCAAATGGGGAATGTGGATGCTTTGTCTCGAGTACATGAATGCCTGATTGCTGGTGTTCCAACCCCAAGGTTAAAACAAGAGGGGGGTATGTGACAGCAGGAAGGTAAAGTCACCTGGTTGCATCCAGGGGGGTAGATATATTTCTCCCAGATTCAGGCTTTATGCCGACTTATACAACTAGGGAGTTGATGAAGCCCAGCTGAGGCTAGTGGGCTCATGAATGACTCATACCTCTAGGGAGAGTGCTGGGCGTCGTGAGGCAGGGAGTTGATGAGACCAGCTGAAGCCTGTCAGTTCGTTTAAGGCCTCTATAAAAACTCCCAGATTCATTAGGTGTTTGCTCATGCCTGGAACCAGACCTGTGTGGACTGTCTAGGGAGAGTGAACCCCTGTGCGGTGAGGCAAAGCCTGTGTGGCTATTTGTTTGGACTTTTACTAAACCAGGGACTTAGGGACTAGGACAGCACCAGGCTGATCCCAGTTGTTAGTTTAGGAAACCTGCATGTTTAGTCAGAGGTCAAACTGACCAGGATTTATTTTGTTTATGTTTCTTTTTGGCTTTGCTGTGTTTTTGTCACTGTACATAGAGAAATAAACCGCACCTTTTGATTTTGAAAACCACAACCTCCGTCTGCTGGCCCTGTTTTTGTGTGGGGAGCCCAACCAGGGGGTCACACAAACCCGCTACCGAGTTAACCCCCTCACAATATATACATCTCAGCTTTATATATATATATATATATATATATATATATATATATATATATATATACACACTGTATCCTGTGCAGCTAGATCTCACTGCAGACCGTTCCTGGTGTACTGTTTCTAATATACTTCAGGCAGGCAGTTGATTCAGCTAGCTGCAGTGCATTTTATATATATATATATATACTGTATATACATATATATATATATATATATATATATATATATATACACACAGGCTTGTATATATATAGTCTAGCCAAGCCTATACCTGACTGTAGGCCATTCCTTTTGTACTTGTTCAAAGACACTTTCAGGCAGGCTACTCAGTGAGCAGCAGTTCATAAAATATATATCCACTGCATTGTAGTCCAGCCAAGCCTATACCTGACTGTAGGCCATTCCTGTTGTACTTGTTCAAAGACACTTTCAGGCAGGCAGGCAGGCAGGCAGGTGACTCAGTGAGCTGAAGTTCATAAAATATATATCCACTGCATTGTAGTCCAGCTAAGCCTATACCTGACTGTAGGCCATTCCTGGTGTACTGTTTTTAGTAAACTTCAGGCGTTGTTTTGCTTTTCTAATTGTACAGTATATCTGGAAGGCCACCAAGGAGAGGCAGACGCTCACAGGCCACTAAAAGAGGGCAAGCAGGCTCTGTGTCTACTACAGCTAACAGTGCTGGTCGTGGACGCGGTGCATCCTCAGCACGTGGCCGTGGGGCACACTTGTCCTTTTTTTCGGCAGCTGGCCGTGTTTAGCCACAACATGCAGAAGAGTTGGTAGAGTGGATGACCAAGCTGTCCTCATCCTCTGTCACCCAGGTTCAGGGTACTTTGTCTGCCAATGCAGCTGCCAAGGCGGCCTCTTCCATCGGCTCAATGTTATTAGTCACTCCTTCCCTAGCCCCACCATCATGCCCGGAGGAGTCCCCCAAATTGTACGACCACAGTGTAGGGTACATGCTGCAGGAGGATTCGCAGCGTTTTGAAGGCTCTGATGATGGTACCCAGGTTGAGGATGAAGGCAGTAACGTGAGCCCAGAAAGAGGGGGTGCCCAAGAAGGACAAGAAATTGGCAGTCATTTTCCCCCAGCTGCAGCATACTGCCAGGTTTTCTCCAGTGGCGAGGAGAGAGGGGATGATGAGGTCACTGACTCTACGTGGGTGCCTGATAGAAGAGAGGAGGAGGGGGAGGAGGAGAAGGCACATTTCCAACGAGGCAGGATGCCCTCCAGGGGCCAGCTTATGGGCAGCCAACCAACTGCATCACACCGCAGAGCTCCGCATGTGCAGGGTGCTGCTGAATCTGCGCGTTTTTCCAAAAGTTCTTTGGTGTGGGCCTTTTTTTTGAGCCATGTGCAGCAGATCGCACCATTGCTGTTTGCAACATATGTCTGAAGCGTTTCAAGCGTGGCCAAAACAGCAGCCGCTTCGGCACCACATGCTTGATCAGACATATGTCGACCTCTCATGCAGTCCGTTGGCAACACTATTTAAA
Organism: Rana muscosa; assembly: GCA_029206835.1. NCBI lineage: Eukaryota > Metazoa > Chordata > Amphibia > Anura > Ranidae > Rana > Rana muscosa. The sequence continues at coordinate 435,762,856 of CM055117.1, forward strand.
AGACCCACACCAAAGAACAAGGCGGACCTCTCCTTGCTCCTCATTAACTGGGATCTCCAACCCCACTATAACGTCAGTCCTCTCAAAGACCTGCACTGAGAGGAATCAAGTTGTAGAATTAGGTGTCCCAAGCACTTTCAGGCAATTTGCTAGTGGAACACCAACATCCGATTGTAACAGGCAAATTTCCCTACCCCAGTTGCTAAACCGGCAAAAAAAATTCGGTCCCAGCCATCCACATGCTCAGCGGCTGAATGCTAGTTTGGCTAAATTGCTAGCACTCCAACTGCTGCCTTTTAAGCTGGTAGACTCTGCCCCCTTTCGAGAATTTGTGGAATGTGTGGTACCTCAGTGTCATGTTCCCAAACGCCAATTTTTCTTGTTCATACATCACGGGACACAGAGCGGCATAGTCATTACTATGTGGGTTATATAGAATTACCTTCAGGTGCTGGCACTGGCAACTTCCAAAACAGGAAGTACCCTCCCCTATATAAGCCCCTCCCATCCGGGAGTACCTCCGTTTTTTGCCAGTGTCTAAGGTGTTGGCCAAGGTTAACATGTATTCATCTGGGCTTGTGTACAGGTTCTCTGGGCCTTAGCAAGCTATTCCGGATCCGACCAAAAAAGCTTCATAGCTAAACGGTCAGTACCCGGGCCTTGCAGAGAAGAGCAGGGTTTTGCCTGTAATGCCTCTCTTAGGAGGGCTGGACCCTGGGATCCAGAGCTCTGGTCATACCCAAAACCAAGAGGCTATCTGTGCAGGGTGCTATACAGGTCCAGGGGAGTGGAATCCTTGGGAACCCGGTCCCTGAAGGTCTAGTACAATGCCTGCCGTGACAGGTGAAGTTTGGGCTTCTGTGGACCAAACAAAGTCCTGCGGCGGGGAAAAGGTAAGTGGGGGCCCCTCAGGAACTTGGTTCTATTGAGGGGACCCCCAAGCCTAATATGTCTTTCTGCCTGTTACCTAAAGGTATTCCCGCTAATAGCTGTATATGCCTAAGAAATCCTAGAAATGTCTTTTCATAAAGGAAGTTTTAAAAACTGTAAACCTGGAAATGTTTTTCATAAAGGAGGTTTTAAAAAAAAAAAAAAGACAAAAGTGCGGTACCTGTGTTTGTCCACTAGAGGCCGCTGTGGAACGTCTTTTTTTCTTGGGACTATTCCTTCCATGGTGAAAGTCCAGGCAGATGAGTGAGCTCTCTATCAGGGAAGCTGCATTCCTCTGTCATGCTGCCAAGTAGTTTCCTTCCATCCCCGAGTCCTGGTGAAACAGGGACTCTGGCTCCTCTCCCTACAGGGCGCCAAGAACGCGCACGTGCATGTGCGCGCACACGCGCACACACGCTTTCTTTTTATAGATTTAGCTTCAAAAAAGGGGGCGGAGCCTGGCGGATGACGCGCTCTGTGCGCCCAGCGCTTCTGCGCATGTGCGGGCGTCCCAGCAAGATAAAAGGACTCAGTCCACGCTGCTTGCCATGGACACAGAGCATGAAAAGGAGCTGGTAGCATGGTATAGGGGCTTACAGCAGGCGGTTGATACAGGCATCCCCAGAAAGACGCATTAGTAGACGCCCACTGATGTACATAGCAGCAAATTGCATTAGACTATTTCAGTAAAGGGGTGTATTGCGGCTGGAATACCTCAGCTTTGAACTAAGGAATATGCCGCCTAAAAAACTCTGAGATATACCTCTCAGGAAGTGTAGGGGGTCTCCATCGGGCTCTGAGGATCTGGAGCAGTCATCTGCACCCTCCTCCCCTGAGAAATCAGAGGTTAATACCCATAAGGAACCCCCGGGAGTGCCAGGTACTGCGGCTGTTCTCAGTCCACCTGCTCCTGCATATATAACAGAGGAGGTTTTTGCCTCAACTCTGGAGGGATTGGAGCAGAGATTGGCAGCATTGATCGCTTCTTCTCTACAGGAAAGAAAGCGCGCCAGATCGGCGTTAGAACAACTATTGCTCCAAGGAGTAATTATGGAGGTTCCTATGGAAGAGTGGGGGTTGGGTTTCTACTCAAACCTTTTCACAGTCCCGAAACCAAACGGGGACATAAGACCCATATTGGACCTAAAGAGTCTAAACAAATTTCTAAACGTCCGGTCTTTCCGGATGGAGTCGATCCGATCGGTCACCGCTGCCCTACAGGGGGAGGAATGGTTAGCCTCGACCGACATCAAAGATGCTTACTTGCATGTTCCCATCTTTCCAGGTCATCAAAAATTTCTACGCTTTGCAGTAGAAGGGCGCCATTTTCAGTTCAGAGCCTTACCATTCGGTCTGGCCACAGCACCACGAGTGTTCACAAAAATTCTGGCCCCACTGTTGGCCGATCTAAGAACACGAGGTGTAACGATAATGGCATACCTAGACGACCTGTTGTTGATGGACCACTCAGTTGCCAAGCTAGAAGTGGTAATTGTCGATACAATCAAGTATCTAGAATCTCACGGTTGGGTCATCAACCTGGACAAGTCAGCCCTACAGCCAGTGAAAAACCTGGTATATCTAGGGCTAAGGCTGGATTCAGACCAGAGGAAGATTTTCTTACCTCTAGACAAGGTATCCTCTTTGAGGGGCTTGGTCCGTCTGCTTTGTGCAAAAAGACAGCCGTCCATACGCCTGTGCATAAGGCTGCTAGGAAAGATGGTAGCATCATTCGAAGCTGTGCCATACGCCCAATTCCACTCAAGGAATTTACAGAGGGCCATATTGTCAGCCTGGAACGGAAAAATTCAGGCTCTAGACTTCCCAATGGCTTTGTCCCCTTCCGTTCGGAAGAGTCTCTGCTGGTGGTTGATCCCCCAGAATCTCCAGAAGGGAAAACCCTTCAGTCCGATATCCTGGAAGGTGGTCACTACAGATGCCAGCCTTATAGGGTGGGGGGCAGTACTGGAGCAATGGTCTCTCCAGGGCAGATGGTCAAATGTAGTAAAAACCCTGCCCATCAATCTCTTAGAGATACGAGCAGCCCGGTATGCCCTAGTAGCCTGGACATCCAGACTCCAAGGGTCCCCTGTCAGAATTCAATCAGACAATGCCACAGCAGTGGCATATATCAATCATCAGGGAGGCACCAGGAGTCGTTCAGCCCAGAGGGAAGTAAGTCACATCCTGGAATGGGCAGAAAAGCATGTACCATGTATATCAGCTGTCTTCATTCCAGGGGTGGAGAATTGGAAGGCAGACTTTCTGAGTCGCCAACAGTTATGCCCAGGGGAATGGTCCCTTCATCCCGAGGTCTTCCGAGCAATATGTCAGCGGTGGGGAACACCGGATGTAGATCTGCTAGCATCCAGATTCAACGCAAAGGTGGACAGATTTGTCTCCCGGACAAGGGATCCCCTCGCTTGCGGCTCGGATGCTCTGGTGTTCCCTTGGGATCAGTTCAGACTGATATATGCATTCCCTCCGCTACAATTGTTGCCTCGACTCCTTCGCAGAGTCAGGTTGGAAAAGAAGCCGGTGATCCTGGTGGCTCCAGCGTGGCCCCGAAGGGCCTGGTACCCGGAGATCATCAAAATGTCTGTGGGGAGTCCTTGGACCCTTCCACGTCGTCCGGACCTGCTTTCGCAAGGACCGATATACCACCCTTCCTTACTAACTCTAAGTTTAACGGCCTGGCTATTGAATCCCACATCCTAAAGAAGAGAGGTCTCTCTAACTCTGTGGTATCAACTATAATCAATGCCAGGAAGCCTGTATCCAGGCAGATCTACTATAGAGTTTGGAAGGCGTACATCACTTGGTGCGAGGCCAGAAAATGGCATCCACGTAAGTACGTTATAGGCAGAATTCTGGACTTCCTACAGTGGGCTGTAGACAGGAAGTTTGCCTTAAGTACTATCAAGGGCTGGGTTTCGGCCTTATCAATACTATTTCAAAGGCCCCTGGCTATGCATTCACTTGTCAAATCCTTTATGCAAGGGGTGACTCGTATTATTCCACCGATTAAAGCTCCCATATTCCCATGGGATCTAAATTTGGTTCTGTCGGTTCTGCAGAAGCAGCCGTTTGAACCTTTGCGGCACATTTCCTTGGTTCTACTCACCAGAAAATTGATATTTTTAGTAGCCATATGCTCGGCTAGAAGAGTGTCGGAATTAGCCGCCATGTCCTGTAAGGAGCCATATCTGGTTATTCATAAGGACAGAGTAGTATTACGCCCTCACCCAGCCTTTCTTCCTAAGGTGGTATCGAGGTTTCACTTGAACCAGGATGTGGTTCTTCCTTCTTTTTTCCCCAAACCAAGCTCCGTAGAGGAAAAGTTATTGCATTCTTTGGATGTAGTAAGAGCAGTTAAAACTTATCTAAAAGCCACTGCTCAGATTCGTAGAACGGATTCTTTGTATGTTCTGCCGGAAGGCCCCAGAAAGGGTCAGGCAGCATCAAAATCTACTTTAGCCAAGTGGATTCGACAGGTCATAATACAAGCCTATGGCTTGAGAAGTAGACCGCCTCCGTTCAAAGTTAGGGCGCACTCCACGAGAGCAGTTGGAACTTCATGGGCAGTGCATCACCAGGCCTCCCTGGCTCAAATTTGTAAGGCCGCAACATGGTCTTCAGTACACACGTTTACTAGGTTCTACCAGGTGGACGTTAGAAGTCAGGAGGATGTCGCCTTTGGGCGCAGTGTGTTGCAGGCCGCAAAAGATCCTCATGCCTGATGGCGCCCAGCTTATGTATGGTGTATCCCCCCCCTCATTTGGCATTGCTTTGGGACGTCCCACATAGTAATGACTATGCCGCTCTGTGTCCCGTGATGTATGAACAAGAAAATAGGATTTTTAAAACAGCTTACCTGTAAAATCCTTTTCTTGGAGTACATCACGGGACACAGAGCTCCCACCCCTCTTTTGGGGACACGTATTGCTTTGCTACAAAACTGAGGTACTCCCGGATGGGAGGGGCTTATATAGGGGAGGGTACTTCCTGTTTTGGAAGTTGCCAGTGCCAGCACCTGAAGGTAATTCTATATAACCCACATAGTAATGACTATGCCGCTCTGTGTCCCGTGATGTACTCCAAGAAAAGGATTTTACAGGTAAGCTGTTTTAAAAATCCTATTTTTTCTCAGAAGGCCATTCCGGCTCTCTACCGACATGTGGAAGGCAATGTCTTGGCCTCATTGGACAGGGCGGTCAGCGATAAGGTGCATATTACCGCTGACTCATTGTCCAGCATGTATAGACAGGGACATTACCTTTCTTTCACGGCACACTGGGTAACCCTTCTGGCAGGTGGGAAGGATGCAGGACAGGGTGCAGTATTGTTGGAGCTTGTTTTGCCACTATGCCTCCAAAATACTGGTAGTGGTGATTCTGCCACACCTCTCTTCTCCACCCCCTCCTCTTCTTCTTCCTCTATGGCCTCTTCCTGTGTAGATTTGTCCTCGGAAACAAGCGGTGCTCCGTAGGCATTCTAGGGGCTACGCAAGCACTCAGGCAAAAAGATGCCATGCGGTGCTTGAGTTGGTCTGCTTAGGGGACAGGAGCCACACTGGGGCAGAGATTCTGTCAGCTCTGCAGGCGCAGGCTCAGAGGTGGTTGATGCCACACCAGCTTCAGCCAGGAATGGTGGTTTGCGACAATGGCACCAACCTCCTCTCCACCCTCCGACAGGGACACTTGACACATGTGCCCTCTTTGGCTCACGTCCTTAATTTGGTGGTGCAGCGGTTCTTGTGCAGGTACCCGGGCTTACAGGATCTCCTGAGGAACGGCAGGAAAGTCTGTGGGCATTTCCGCTGGTCATATAATGTCAGTGCTCGGCTGGCTGACCTTCAAAAGGAATGCAACCTGCCCAAGAACCGCCTCATCTGTGACATGCCCACAAGGTTGAACTCAACGTTGACAATGCTGCAGCGGCTGCACACGCAGCAGAGGGCCATAAATCAGTACCTGTGCGACTATGGCACCAGGACAGGGTCAGGGGAGCTTGGATTTTTTTTGCCACGCCAGTGGGTAATGATCAAGGATGCATGCACTGTCCTGTCACCATTTGAGGAGGCCACGAGGATGGTGAGCAATGACAGTGCATGCATCAGTGATACTGTCCCTCTTGTCTTCCTGTTGGAGCACACGCTGCGTGGAATAATGGACAGGGCACTTAAGACAGAACAGAGGGAGGAAGAGGAGGACTTCCTTACCTCTCAAGGCCCCCTTTATCCAGACAGTATTCCTGCGGGCCCGCCGCTCACACAGGAAGAGGAGGAGGAGGAGGAGGATGAGGATTGTGTCAGCATGGAGGTGGAGCCTAGCACTCAGCATCAGCAGCAGTCTTCAAGGGATCGTTTACAGTCCCCAGAAACCCATGGACTTGTACATGGCTGGGAGGAGGTGGCTGCGGATCATGTCGTCCTTAGTGACCCAGAGGACCCTGGATCGAATGCCTCAGCAAACCTTTGCTTCATGGCCTCCCTCTTATCCTGCAAAGTCTGCGAAAGGACCCTCGAATTCGTGTGATCAAGGAGAGGGATCATTACTGGCTGGCAACCCTTCTTGATCCACGTTACAAGGGTAAGGTTGCGGAACTTATCCAGCCGTCGCAGAGGGAGCAGAGGATGAAACATCTTCGGGAGGCCTTGCAGAAAGGTTTGTGCAACGCGTTTCCAGAGCCTGGGAGGTTACAAATTCCTGGTCCTGCACAACGTGTTGCTGAAGCTTCGGTCAGTCACAGAAGGAGCGGTGGAGAAGGTGGCCGTCTGACCAATTCGTTCAGACAATTGTTTAGTCAGCAGGCCCAAGGTCTGATTGGTTCCAGCAAACATCGCCAGCGTCTGCTTTACATGGTGCAGGAATACCTAGGGGCAAGATCAGTCTTGGAGACCTTTCCAACCGAAAATCCACTGGGTTACTGGGTCTTGAGGATGGATCACTGGCCAGAGCTTGCACAGTATGCAATTGAGCTACTGGCCTGTCCTGCATCTAGCGTTCTTTCGGAACGCACATTCAGTGCTACTGGAGGCTTTGTAACCGATCACAGAGTGCGCCTGTCACCGACTCGGTTGATTGGCTAACCTTCATAAAAATGAATCAGTCTTGGATCACCAGCTACCAAGCTCCTGATACTGATGTAACTGATAAAAAATTTTTATGAATGTGAGATCCCTTTAAGACTGCCTATGCTGATGCTAAGTGACTATCCTGTTATGCTGAGTGACTATCCTATTCCTCCTCAATGTTCATGTTGATAGCGTCTAAGAACATTTTTGTTTCTGGGCACCACCACCAGTGGCTACGGCCCAATTTCTCTGCCCCTGTTTAACAGGAGCGTGTAATTTCAATTTTTTCTGTAATATTTTGCAGCAGGGCTTGTTTCTGCACTCAACTAAAGTAACTGTGAGGGGTTGCAGTGTTGTGGCACCACCACCACCACCAAAGGCCCAATTTTTCTACCCCTGTTCAACAGGGGCATGTAATTACAATCCTTGATCTAATATTTCACAGCAGGGCCCATTCCTGCGCCCACCAAGAGTAACTGTGAGGGCTTACAGTGTTGTGGCAACACCACCACCACCAAAGGCCCAATTTTTCTACCCATGTTCAACAAGGGCATGTAATTACAATTCTTGACATAATAGTTCACAGCAGGGCCCATTCCAGCGCCCACCAAGAGTAACTGTGAGGGCTTACAGTGTTGTGGCACCACCGCCAAAGGCCTAATTTTTCTACCCCTGTTATACAGGGGCATGTAATTACAATTCTTGATATAATATTTCCAGAGGCAGCTCTAGGCTTTGTGAGGCCTTAGGCAAAACTTAAACATGAGGCCCCACTTAAGCCCATAATAGGGAAAATCAGAGGACCCTGGATCGAATGCCTCAGCAAACCTACGCTTCATGGCCTCCCTGATCCTGCAAAGTCTGCGAAAGGATCCTCGGATTCGTGTGACCAAGGAGAGGGATCATTACTGGCTGGCAACCCTTCTTGATCCACGTTACAAGGTTAAGGTTGCGGAACTTATCCAGCCGTCGCAGAGGGAGCAGAGGATGAAACATCTTCGGGAGGCCTTGCAGAAAGGTTTGTGCAACGCGTTTCCAGAGCCTGGGAGGTTACAAATTCCTGGTCCTGCACAACGTGTTGCTGAGGCTTCGGTCAGTCACAGAAGGAGCGGTGGAGAAGGTGGCCGTCTGACCAATACGTTCAGACAATTGTTTAGTCTGCAGCCCCAAGGTCGGATTGGTTCCAGCAACCATCGCCAGCGTCTGCTTTACATGGTGCAGGAATACCTAGGGGCAAGATCAGACTTGGAGACCTTTCCAACCGAAAATCCACTGGGTTACTGGGTCTTGAGGATGGATCACTGGCCAGAGCTTGCACTGTATGCAATTGAGCTACTGGCCTGTCCTGCATCTAGCGTTCTTTCGGAACGCACATTCAGTGCTACTGGAGGCTTTGTAACCGATCACAGAGTGCGCCTGGAACCGACTCGGTAGATTGGCTAACCTTCATAAAAATGAATCAGTCTTGGATCACCAGCTACCAAGCTCCTGATACTGATGTAACTGATTACATTTTTTTATGAATGTGAGATCCCTTTAAGACTGCCTATGCTGATGCTGAGTGACTATTCTGTTATGCTGAGTGACTATCCTATTCCTCCTCAATGTTCATGTTGATAGCTTTTAAGAACATTTTTGTTTCTGGGCACCACCACCAGTGGCTAAGGCCCAATTTCTCTGCCCCTGTTTAACAGGTGCGTGTAATTTCAATTTTTGCTGTAATATTTTGCAGCAGGGCTTGTTCCTGCGCTCAACTAAAGTAACTGTGAGGGGTTGCAGTGTTGTGGAACCACCACCACCACCAAAGGCCGAATTTTTCTACCCCTGTTCAACAGGGGCATGTAATTACAATCCTTGATCTAATATTTCACAGCAGGGCCCATTCCTGCGCCCACCAAGAGTAACTGTGAGGGCTTACAGTGTTGTGGCAACACCACCACCACCACCAAAGGCCAAATTTTTCTACCTATGTTAAACAAGGGCATGTAATTACAATTCTTGATATAATAGTTCACAGCAGGGCCCGTTCCAGCGCCCACCAAGAGTAACTGTGAGGGCTTACAGTGTTGTGGCACCACCACCAAAGGCCCAATTTTTCTACCCCTGTTATACAGGGGAATGTAATTACAATTCTTGATATAATATTTTCAGAGGCGGCTCTAGGCTTTGTGAGGCCTTAGGCAAAACTTAGACATGAGGCCCCACTTAAGCCCATAATAGGGAAAATCATTAAAGCAATAAAAATGAACTAAATAAATTGCATATATTAAGAGACTTAAATCCTTCAAACTATGAATTCATAGTTTCTAGAATTTTTCTCCTGATCGCAACCCCATCATCTCTGTGTAGTTCTCTCCCTGGAGCAGTTGAGCGGATTGTACAGCTTACAGACTGGCCGGCAGACGACACCAGAGCTGTTGTTAGAAATCATGGGGCCCTGTACAGCCTTTCTGATGGGCCCCCCAGTCCCGCCTACATCCCACCCCCCACCACCAATTTATTGCCTACCCCCAACCTGGTCTTTTAGGGCTAGTTCACACATTTTTTTCTCTCTGACGAGCAATCTGCATCTAGATCGCTCTTTAAAGAGCATTGGGCAGGCAGTAATAAGGCATTGGGGTTGATTTACTAAAACTGGAGAGTGCAAAATCTGCTGCAGCTCTGTATAGAAACCAATCAGCTTCCAGGTTTCATTGTCAAAGCTTAATTGAACAAACTGAAGTTAGAAGCTGATTGGCTACCATGCACCGCTGCACCAGATTTTTTACTCTCCAGTTTTAGTAAATCAGTCAAATTATTTCACTTCCTCAGCACCTGTTTTAACCAATTAAATCCCTGATAGCAGTTAAATGGGATCACATTTCAGGCAACATGGTGGGTGGTGACAGTGAGGATATTTTTTGCTGCACAAAAAGCATCACGGTTGCAGCATATGTACTTTCCTCTCTGCTGCCTTTGCAGCATAAGGGCTCTTTTACACAGATCTGCTTAGCGGGGGGATCTGTGAGTGGATTCCCTTTTGAACTGGAGCTGAACGGGACAGATGTCATTATCTGTACAGCCGACAGGAGTAGACTTGGACCTGCAGTGGACCTGCTCCATGGGTGGCCAGATGTAAATGGGCTTGTGTCCACTTACATCAGGCTACCTCTGATCCATCACATTTACAGTAGTTCTTTTTCATTTTTCTTTCTGGATTCAATCAGACTTGAAGGTAGGCGGGTGTAAGGGACACTAGTCTGTTTACATCCGGCCACCCGTAAACCTACTGTACATGGAGCTTTCAATTAGGGCTGCATGAAAAACTGACAGGTGGACCTAAATGGAAAGCTTTGATGAAAGGGTCAGAGGAGTGGAGCCATTTGTTTTTACTGCCCCCTAAACACGTGTAACTAGCATCTCACTGTGCTTATGATCATCATTATGATGATCACAGCAGGTGCTCTATGGTTCTGTCACAGTGTCCATGGCTGTTGGGTGCTGACTTTGTTATGACTGTACTGTGCTACAGTCTGTAACACACAGCACAGCCATAAAAAATTGATGATGATCATAAGCACACAGTGGGGAGACTGGGGACAGTACCGTTCTTCCAGAGTAGTTGTGCTGTGTCAGTGTCACTGTGCACCATCGCCCACTGCTGGGATTTCAGACTTGCACCCTCTTAGCTACCTCACATCAGCCTCTCCCTTGTACCTCCTTGGCACTTACTGAAGGAGTGGTTGTACAAAGAATTACTCCGCCAGGGAGGGCAGCCCGCCTGAACTAATTGTGCAGCGGGACATGTGGAATGGACTTTATGCGTATATGCCCCTGAAGTTGCCTGGGCTCCCCCGTTTAGCTGATGACGAGGGGATCCTTGCTGCCAGACAGCTTTCCAACTACTATTCACTCCAAAGTATCATCTGCTCCAGCCAGGACTGAATTAATACTTATCAAGTGGAGGGGATGTGATCTATACTGTATCAATGGTATATGACTAGAGGTGGATCTACTAACATTACAGCACAATGTATTTATATAGAACTATATAGTGTGTGTATATATACATACACACACTATGTTCTGTGCTAGGAGTTCTTAGCACAGCAGTTGATCATATGTGTATAGTACATGAATAAAATGTTTGTCCTTTTTCTGTGAATGGCAGATGTACAAAGAGCAGACACTGCGCCTAGGTTCACACTGGAGCGATTTGTCATGCGATTTAATATCAAATCGCATGACAAGTCGCAGCCTGATGGTGGCAATGGCACTGTTCCAATTGGTGCGACACCGATTTTCCAGTGCCGCACCAATTTGCAAAACTAGTTCCTGCACTACTTTTGCCAATTTCAGGTGACATGAAGACACACAGATGTCTATCAATTAGCACCTGAAATTGCGCTGACCTTGCTAATTTGAAATTGCTACTTCAAGTGAAGTAGCGCGATTTCAAAGTAGCATCAATGTGAACCAGGGTTTAAGGAGAGGGGTAACAATGGTTGCAGTAAAAATACTTGCACAATATTGCTGCTAGCTTCGTAGGCAGCAATAACCAGAAGGCAAGTCTAGATAACAATAAGTCACTTTTTATGGCGATGCACTGCAATAAAACCATACGTAATCACACTGAACAGGGTGCACTAGTGACCCCAGTCCCCACCAGTATATCAATCAATACTAGCACTGAACAACACAGCAAAGATGAATTATACATTTCTACACATCCACAAATCACAGTTTAGTGATCAGATAGACTTATGCCGTGCTGGTCTATGGTCAGTGGAATGCTGTGCTTTGCTGATGGACCCTACAAGCAGAGCTCCCCCTCCCCCCTGCACTCAGCCCACGTAGTGTTAGTAGCCACTGTAATCCACATACCAACACTGACAACCATAACTTAGCAAGGTCCACTGCCAGTCTTTTTCCCGAACCCCTTACACAGACCCAGCACCCAGAAGACACGCTGTTGCAGGGAATTTAGAGGCTCATATTGCCCCTCACCATGCATTCTTCACAGCACACAGTCAAAGAAATGCAATGTCCATTGGCAGGCACAGCTAAGAGAATACAGGACTGTACAGAATGACAAGCAATGGAAGCCAGGCATGACGTTCCTGTGTCAGGGGATAACATCTCCCTCGCATTCAGAGCATTAGACACATCTCTTCTTTCTCTCCTCACAGACACTCCTGTCTGCAGCCACTGCTCAGCCACTTCCTCACATTCCTAAGAAGCCCTACTACTGACTACATGCATCCAATGATCCAGCTAGCTTACATTCGGCATTAGGTCCGTCCCAGCAGTGCAGGTTCTGTGTCCTCTCCCTGCCACCCTCCGTTTCAGACACCTCCTCCTCTAACAGTCAAATGTGCCGGGCTGAAGAAGGGGGCGGGTTACAGTGCCACTCTCATTGGCTGAGAAGGCATTGGAAAGGCGGAGCAACCGCATGGTCGGCACGGGAAGTGTTTTTGTAATACATTCGGGGACAGGAATTGTAAGTCCGCCCCTGGGCACAAGTAACACACACTGCACTTCTCACCTGCTTCAGCTCCAGAGATGCATCTGCATCAGAGATGGCTGTTTAGTTACGCAAATTAGGTGGCCCCGAGGCCCCTGAGGGGGCGAGGCCTAAGGCGACCGCCTAATTTGCCTAATTAGAGAGCTGCCTCTGAATATTTCACAGCATGGCCCGTTCCAGCGCCCACCAAGAGTAACTGTGAGGGATTATAGTGTTCTGGAACCACCAACACCTAAGGCCCAAATTTATAGGGCAGGCCGTATAGTATATACAGGCGGTCCCCTACTTTCAAACATCCGACTTACAAATGACTCCTACTTACAAATGGAGGGAGACAACAGGAAGTGAGAGGAAATCTACCCCTAGGAAGGGAAATTCTCTCCTGAAAGAGTTAATATGTGAAAAAGGTTTCTCCACTGATGCTTTATCACCAATCCTTGTTTCCCTAAAAAAAAAAAAAAAAAAAATTATAAATCCAATTGTCATTGGGACAGAAAGTGAGGTGAAATCTTCTGAACAGGGGCACAGACAGCAAAACAAATGTTACATGGGTGATAATCCTTCCCTATGTTATCCAAAAAGCTTAAAAATTGATTTTAGGCTGGAGCTACACTTACAAAATGTACCTGTTCCAAAAAAATTATATTAAAGCCGTAAGCAGTTTTAAATGACTTTTATTCCTTTAGAAATGTCATTTTGTGCAGGGACTGTTCTAAACACAGGAAACACGTGGCACTTTACAGGCATACTATAGACACCCTCCAGGTACGATATTTAAAGGAATATTTCACTTTTATTGTTTCACTTTAGTAGAGTTGAGCGGACACCTGGATGTTCGGGTTCGACGGGTTTGGCCGAACTTCGGAAAAAAGTTTGGGTTCGGGACCGAACTTTAACCCGAACCCGGACCCGAACCCGAACCCCATTGAAGTCAATGGGGACCCAGACTTCTAAGGACTAAAAAGGCTCTAAAAAAGTAATGGAAAGGGCTAGAGGGCTGCAAATGGCAGCAAAATGTTGTTAAGAGCATGGCAAGTGCTCTGCAAACAAATGTGGATAGGGAAATAACTTAAAATAACATAAAAAAAATAAAAAATAAAATAATAATCTTGACCTAGGAGGACGAGGTCCATATGGAGTAGGAGGTTGAGGTGGCGGTGGATGTGGCTGTGTAGGTGGAAGCGGCGGTGGAGGAGGACGAGGTAGCCAACACTGGTTCAAAAATACAACAATGGCTGGGTAAGGCCGGTGATGTGTCGAATTCTGTCCCCCGTCAAATAGTGTCCACCCTGTACTGCGCTTGCTCAGTATGCAGGACAAGGGGATTTCGAAAATCTCCCAAGACGAACGGCGCCTGCGTGGTGAGTTCAGGTGAAGGCCACACCATCCGTGGTTCAAGCCGAGCCAAGTGAGGCCGTGCCCGAAGCGTGGCGATCGAACCGAGCCCGTGAGGGGCCCTGTTACTATGTGCTACCGTATGTCCACTTGGATGGTGGGGCTTGAATCTGCACTCACAGCGCAGGCGCAGTTCATCTTCGGAGATTTTGTGAATCTCCTTGTCCTCTGTACTGCGCAAGCGCTGCGCCTTCGCAGTATGGGCCGGACACAATCCGATGGCCGGACAGTTTTTGTCACAACACCGGTATACATGTCTATTCTTCACAAGGTATGGACAAGTCCTGTGGGATCCATGCCTGGTTCATTTTAATGAACGTGAGCTTGTCCACATTGGCTCTGGACAGGCGGCTGCGCTTGTCTGTGATAACGCCCCCTGCCGTGCTAAATACACGTTCAGATAATACATTGGCTGCAGGGCAGGCCAGCACCTCCAAGGCATAAAGGGCAAGCTCAGGCCATGTGCCCAATTTGGAGACCCAGAAGTTAAAGGGGGCAGACCCGTCATCCAGTACGTGTAGGCCTGTGGACACATACTGCTCAACCATGTTGGTGAAATGCTGCCTCCTGCTAAGACGTTCCATCTCAGCTGGTGGTGCTGGTTGTTGTGGCGTGCTGACAAAGCTTTTCCACATTTCAGCCATGCTAACCCTGCCTTCTGAGGTGCTGCCGGTGCCCCGGCTGCGTTGGCGACCTCTTCCTCCTCCTCTGCCTTCGCCTTGTGCTTCCACCGTACGCCCGCTGTCAGGTGGGAATGCCACCAGCAGCGTGTCTACCAGCATGCGCTTGTACTCGCGCATCTTACGATCCCGCTCCAGTGAGGGAATTAAGGATGGTACGTTGTCCTTGTAACGGGGATCCAGCAGGGTGGCCACCCAGTAATCAGCACCAGTTAAAATGTGGGCAACTCGGCGGTCATTGCGGAAACACTGCAGCATGTAATCGCTCATGTGTGCCAGGCTGCCCAGAGGCAAAGAAAAGCTGTCCTCTGTGGGAGGTGTATCGTCTGTGTCCTCTGTATCATCCCAGCCACGCACCAGTGATGGCCACGAGCTGGTCTGGGTGCCACCCTGCTGTGAAAATGGCTCCTCCTCTTCCTCCTCCTCCTCCTCCTCCTCCATCTCCTCCTCCACCTCGTCATTCTCCAGAACTGTGCCCTTTCTGCCGGACAATTGTGTACCTGGCGTTTGTTGGTGCAGGAACCCACCCTCGTAGCCACTTGTGAAAGACTGCCCTGAAAGCCTTTGAAATGATCCCGCTTCCTCCTCCTCCTCCTCATCCTGCTGTGCCACATCCTCTTCCATCATCGCCCGAAGCGTTTTTTCAAGGAGGCATAGAACTGGGATAGTAACGCTAAGAACGGCGTCATTGGCACTGGACATGTTGGTGGAGTACTCGAAACAGCGCAACAAGGCACACAGGTCTCGCATGGAGGCCCAGTTATTGGTGGTGAAGTGGTGCTGTTCCGCAGAGCGACTCACGCATGATTGCTGCAGCTGAAACTCCACTATCGCCTGCTGCTGCTCGCACAGTCTGGCCAGCATGTGCAAGGTGGAGTTCCACCTTGTGGGCACGTCACATATGAGGCGGTGAGCGGGAAGGCCGAAGTTACGCTGCAGCGCTGACAGGCGAGCAGCAGCAGGGTGAGAACACCGAAAGTGCGCACACACAGCCCGCACTTTCTGCAGCAGCTCTGGCATATTGGGGTAATTTTTAAGGAACCTCTGGACCACCAAGTTCAGCACATGCGCCAGGCAAGGGATGTGCGTCAAACCGGCTAGGCCCAGAGCTGCTACGAGATTTCGCCCATTATCGCACACCACCAGGCCGGGCTTGAGGCTCACTGACAGCAACCACTCATTGGTCTGTTGTTCCATGTCCCTCCACAACTCATGCGCGGTGTGGGGTTTTTCCCCCAAACAGGAAAGTTTTAAAACTGCCTGCTGTCGTTTGCCCCTGGCTGTGCTGAAGTTGGTGGTGAAGGTGTTACGCTGACCGGATGAGGAGGCGGTAGAGGATGAGGAAGCGGAGTAGGAGGAGTTAGCAACAGGAGGCAAACTGAAGCACCCTGCAATCCTCGGTGGTGGAAGGACATGCGCCAAACTGCTATCTGCCTCAGGCCCAGCCGCCACTGCATTTACCCAATGTGCTGTTAGGGAGATATAATGTCCCTGACCGTGCTTACTGGTCCACGCATCCGTAGTTAGGTGGACCTTGCCACAGATGGCGTTGCGCAGTGCACACCTGATTTTGTCCCCCACTTGGTTGTGCAGGGAAGGGATGGCTCGCCTGGAAAAATAGTGGCGGCTGGGCACGACGTACTGTGGGACAGCCAATGCCATCAGGCTTTTAAAACTCTGCATCTCCACCATACGGAATGACAGCATTTCAAAGGCCAGGAGTTTTGAAATGCTGGCATTCAGGGCCAGGGATCGCGGGTGGCTAGGGGGGTACTTCCTCTTCCGCTCCAATGTTTGGGAGATAGAGAGCTGAACGCTTCCATGGGACATTGTGGAGATGGTCGGTGACCCAGGTGGTAGTGTTGCTGGCAGATCCTCTGTTTGCGGGGTGGCAGGTGCCACTGTCACTACAGAGGTGGATGAAGAGGCCGAGACTGCAGCAGAAGAGGAAGCAGGAGGAGCCAGAGACCTTTCTTGGTTTTTGAGGTGTCTACTCCACTGCAGCTCGTGCTTTGCACTTAGATGCCTGGTCATGCAGGTTGTGCTCATGTTGAGAACGTTTATGCCTCGCTTCAGCCTCTGATTGCACAGCCTGCAAACCACTCGTGTCTTGTCATCAGCACATTGTGTGAAGAACTGCCACGCTAGGGAACTCCTTGGACCTGGCTTTGGTGTGCTCGGTCCCTTGCTGCGTTGGGCAGTAGCAGACATACTGTCTAGGGGACGGACGCTCCGCTTTTGCACCCTGCTCCCTCTTCTGCTGTGCTGGTGGCTCTGTGCGACCACCGCCTCTTCCTCCAAACTACACTGGTCGGCTGCATAACGTTCATTCCATGTGGGGTCGAGGACCTCATCGTCCTCCACATCATCTTCCACCCAGTCTTCACCCCTGCCCTCCTTGTCTGCCTGCACAATTGCGAAAGCAGCAGCAGTTGGCACCTGTGTTTCGTCATCATCCGAGACGTACTGCGATGGTCCTCCCATGTACTCATCATGAAACATAAGTGGTTGGGCATCGGTGCACTCAATCTCTTCCACTTCTGGGGCAGGGCTAGGTGGATGGCCCTGGGAAACCCTGCTAACAGAGTCATCGAAAGCAGAAGAGACTGCTGCATGATTTGGGGCTCAGACTGCTTGGCAAGGGGGTGAGGTGAAAGACTGATGGACATGGGTTTCAGGTGCCAACTCTGATCTTTCATCAGAAGAGGGGGTGGGAGACAATGTGAAGGAACCCGAGGCACTGTCAGCAACCCAATCTACTATCGCCTGTACTTGTCCTGGCCTAAACATTCGTACAGCCTCATTAGGCACGACAAAATACCGCCGCAGGCTCGGTCGCCTACTCGCACCTGAGGAAGGTGTTTCACTTGTGCGTGTATCTGGCACAGATCCACCACGTCCTCTCCCTGCAACAGGAACTCCACCAGCAGCACCACGACCGGGGCCACCACGTCCCTTTGACCTTCTCCTCATATTTTTCAAATTTAGGGTGTTGCCCTAAATGGGTGTTTTTGGAAGACCACAACACACCCACAGTACGTAACCACTGAATCGCACAGCTACAGAACTGCAGAAAATGCTATTAAAAAAAAATGTTTTTTTTTAGTATAGCACAGTAGAAGAAAACTATTTAGAAATTGTTTATTTCACACACCTCCAAATATGTATAATACACTGCAAACTATTCTTTGTGCCCCTAAATGGTGTTTTTTGGAAGAGCAGAACACACCCACAGTACGTAACCGCTGAATAGCACAGCTACAAAACTGCAGAAAATGCTATTTAAAAAAAATGTTGTTTCTTTAGTATAGCACAGTAGGAGAAAACTATATAGAAATTGTTTATTTCACACACCTCCAAATATGTATAACACACTGCAAACTATTTTTTGTGCCCCTAAACTGCGTTTTTTGGAAGAGCAGAACACACCCACAGTACGTAACCGCTGAATCGCACAGCTACAGAACTGCAGAAAATGCTATTCAAAAAAAATTTTTTTTTTTAGTATAGCACAGTAGAAGAAAACTATTTAGAAATTGTTTATTACACACACCTCCAAATATGTATAACACACTGCAAACTATTTTTTGTGCCCCTAAATGGCGTTTTTTGGAAGAGCAGAACACACCCACAGTACGTAACCGCTGAATCGCACAGCTACAGAACTGCAGAAAATGCTATTAAAAAAAATGTTGTTTTTTTAGTATAGCACAGTAGGAGAAAACTATATAGAAATTGTTTATTTCACACACCTCCAAATATGTATAACACACTGCAAACTATTTTTTGTGCCCCTAAACGGCGTTTTTTGGAAGAGCAGAACACACCCACAGAACGTAACCGCTGAATCGCACAGCTACAGAACTGCAGAAAATGCTATTCAAAAAAAATGTTTTTTTTTTTTAGTATAGCACAGTAGAAGAAAACTATTTAGAAATTGTTTATTTCACACACCTCCAAATATGTATAACACACTGCAAACTATTTTTTGTGCCCCTAAACGGCGTTTTTTGGAAGAGCAGAACACACCCACAGTACGTAACCGCTGAATCGCACAGCTACAGAACTGCAGAAAATGCTATTAAAAAAAATTTTGTTTTTTTTAGTATAGCACAGTAGAAGAAAACTATTTAGAAATTGTTTATTTCACAAACCTCCAAATATGTATAACACACTGCAAACTATGTTTTGTGCCCCTAAACGGCATTTTTTGGAAGAGCAGAACACACCCACAGTACGTAACCGCTGAATCGCACAGCTACAGAACTGCAGAAAATGCTATTAAAAAAAATGGTTTTTTTTTAGTATAGCACAGTAGGATAAAACTATATAGCAGCAGCAGCAGCAGACTAGATCCTCTCCCTATCTATTCTGAAGCAGAGTGACGTGTGTGCTGTGTGCCTCTAGCTTATATAGAAGCTGGGTCACATGTTGCACTGACCAATCACAGCCATGCCATTAGTAGGCATGGCTATGATGGCCTCTAAGGGCACACCAGCTAATCAAAAGGTGATTGGCTGGCCCCTGAAGCATTTCTAAATGCGTAATTAGATTGCCGAACCCGAACCCAAACCCGGACTTTTGCGCAAAGTCCGGGTTCGGGTTCGGGAAAAAGCTAAAGTTCGGTTCGCTCAACACTACACTTTAGGCATCATTAAAATCACTGCTCCCGAATAAAAAGCCTTTTTAAAACTTTTTTTTTGCATTGATACATGTCCCCTGGGGCAGGACCCGGGTCCCCAAACCCTTTTTAGGACATTAACTTGCATATTAGCCTTTAAAATTTGCACTTTTGATTTCTCACGTTCGAGTCCCATAGACTTTAACGGTGTTTGAATGTTCGTGCAAACTTTCGGTCCGTTCGCATGTTCTGGATGTTCAGCCCACCCCTACTCAGGACTAGGGATGAGCTGCAAGTTCGAGTCGAACCCATGTTCGACTCGAACATCGACTGTTTGCCCAATTTCGAACCTTATGGGAAGTTAGCGCCAATTTTGAGTGGCGCGTCCCGGCCCATAATTCACTGCGGCATCACCGTGCATTGCTGGCTGATGATTGGCCAAGCATGCACTATGACCCTCATGCTTGGCCAATCACAGTGCCTTAAGATCAGAGAGCCGTAATTGGCTAAAGCCAGGATGGCTTTGGCCAATCATGGTTCAGAGGAGTAGGTACACGCCCCACACTATATAAGGACGCCGGCGTGGCGGCCTTGTGTAGTGTGTTGCGGCGTTGGTTAGAAGACACAGAGAGAGAGAGAGAGAGAGAGAGACAGTGTACTTTGATTTGAGTTAGATAGAGCAGGCAGGTGAGTTAGTTAGCTGCAGTTACAGTGTGTAGAGGATATATATGCATCCTAGGTGTTGTATATATATTTACACACTGTATTCAGTTTAGCTAGATCCGTTCCTGTTATTCTCTATACTGACAGGCAGGCAGGTGATTGTGCTAGCTGCAGTATTTTCACTTAGTGTACTGTGTCCTTTGCACAGCGTGCACCTAAAGCTACCTCAATACAATTGCTGTTCTCGTACTAATACCACAGGCAGGGAGCTGCATTATTTTCATTTAGTGTACTGTGCCCTTTGCACAGCGTGCACCTAAATGTACCTGAATACAATTGGTGGTGTTCTCATACTAATACCACAGGCAGGGAGCTGCATTCATTTCATTTAGTGTACTGTGTCATTTGCACAGCGTGCACCTAAAGGTACCTGAATACAATTGGTGGTGTTCCCATACTAATACCACAGGCAGGGAGCTGCATTAATTTAATTTAGTGTACTGTGTCCTTTGCACAGCGTGCACCTAAAGGTACCTCAATACAATTGGTGGTGTTCTCATACTAATACCACAGGCAGGGAGCTGCATTATTTTCATTTAGTGTACTGTGTCCTTTGCACAGCGTGCACCTAAAGGTACCTGAATACAATTGGTGGTGTTCTCATACTAATACCACAGGCAGGGAGCTGCATTAATTTCACTTAGTGTACTGTGTCCTTTGCACAGTGTGCACCTAAAGGTACCTGAATACAATTGGTGGTGTTCTCATACTAATACCACAGGCAGGGAGCTGCATTCATTGAATTTAGTGTACTGTGTCCTTTGCACAGCGTTCACCTAAAGGTACCTCAATACAATTGGTGGTGTTCTCATACTAATACCACAGGCAGGGAGCTGCATTATTTTCATTTAGTGTACTGTGTCCTTTGCACATCGTGCACCTAAAGGTACCTGAATACAATTACTGTTCTCATACTAATGCCAAAGGCAGGGAGCTGCAAGTATTTTCATTTAGTGTACTGTGTCCTTTGCACAGCGTGCCCTAAAGGTACCTGAATACAATTGGTGGTGTTCTCATACTAATACCACAGGCAGGGAGCTGCAAGTATTTTCAGTTAGTGTACTGTGTTCTCTGCACAGTGTGCACCTAAAACTAACTGAAGACAATTGCTGGTGTTCTCATACTAATACCACAGCAGGCAGTTGATTCTGCTAGCTGAAGTATAATCAGTATAGATATATATATATATATATATATACATCCCACCTTTGTGCAGCTACATCTCACTGCAGGCCATTAGTATGTCTGGAAGGCAAACAAGGAGAGGCAGACAGTCACGAGCCAATAAAAGAGGGCAAGCAGGCTCTGTGTCTAGAGGCAACAGTGCTGGTCGTGGACATGGTGCATCCTCATCAGCACGTGGCCGTGGGACACGCTTGTCCTTCTTTTCGGCAGCTGGCCATGTTAAGACACAACATGCCAAAAACTTGGTAGAGTGGATGACCAAGCTGTCCTCATCCTCCTCATCCTCTCTCACCCAGGCTCAGGGTACTTTGTCTGGCAAAGCAGCTGCCAACGCGGCCTCTTCCCTCGGCTCAATGGCATCAGTCACTCCTTCCCTAGCCCCACCACGTCCTCCTGAGGAGTCTCCTGAACTGTTTGAGCACAGTGTTGGGTACATGCTCCAGGAGAATGCCGAGCGTTTTGAAGGCTCCGATGATGGAACCCAGCTAGAGGAAGGCAGTAATGTGAGCCCAGAGAGAGGGGGTAGTAACGTGAGCCCAGAGAGAGGGGGTGCCCAACAAGGACAGCAATCTGGCAGTCATGTTCCCCCATCTGCAGCATACTGCCAGGTTTGCTCCAGTGATGAGGAGGGAGGGGATGATGAGGTCACTGACTCCACGTGGGTGCCAAATAGGAGAGAGCAGGAAGAGGAGGAGGCACATCTCCAACGAGGCAGGATGCCCTCCACGGGCCAGCTTAAGGGCAGACAACCGACTGCATCACACCGCAGTGCTCCGTATGTTCAGGGCGCTGCTGTCTCTGCGCATTATTCCAAAAGTTCTTTGGTGTGGGCCTTTTTTGAGACGAGTGCATCAGATCGCACCGCTGCTATTTGCAACATATGTCTCAAGAGTAGCTCGCGTGGCCAAAACATCTCCCGCTTGGGCACCACATGCTTGACCAGACATATGTCGACCTGCCATGCAGTTCGTTTGCAAGACTACCTAAAAGACCCACACCAAAGAACGAAGCGGACCTCTCCTTGCTCCTCATCAGCTGGGATCTCCAACCTCACTATACCTTCAGTCCTCTGAAATCTGTACTGAGAGGAATGAAGGTGTTCGATTAAGTTGTGTCACAACCAAGTACTTGCGGGCAATCTGCTGTCGGTACATCGACGTCAGATTGTACCAGGCAAATTTCCCTGCCCCAGCTGCTGCACCGCCGAAAGAAGTTTACTCCCAGCCATCCACATGCCCAGCGGTTGAATGCTAGCTTGGCTAAATTTCTAGCACTTCAACTGCTGCCTTTTCAGTTGGTAGACTCTGTCCCCTTCCATGAGTTTGTGGAATGTGCGGTTCCTCAGTGGCAGGTTCCCAAACGCCACTTTTTCTCACGGAAGGTGATTCCGGCTCTCTACCGGCATGTGGAAGGCAATGTCTTGGCCTCGCTGGACAGGGCAGTCAGCGGTAAGGTGCATATTACCGCTGACTCATGGTCCAGCAGGCATGGACAGGGATGTTACCTATCTTTCACGGCGCATTGGGTGACTCTGCTGGCAGCTGGGAAGGATGCAGGACAAGGTGCAGTAGTGTTGGAGGTTGTTCCTCCACCACGCCTCCAAAATGCTACTACTGGTGATTCTGACACACCTCTCTCCTCCACCCCCTCCTCTTCTTCTTCCTCCATGGCCTCTTCCTGTGCTTTTTCCTCGGAACCAGTGGTGCTCCATAGGCGTTCAAGGGGCTACCCAAGTACACAGGCCAAAAGA
Source organism: Rana muscosa (assembly GCA_029206835.1). Classification (NCBI taxonomy): domain Eukaryota; kingdom Metazoa; phylum Chordata; class Amphibia; order Anura; family Ranidae; genus Rana; species Rana muscosa. The sequence goes on from CM055117.1 coordinate 435,785,719, forward strand.
TGCCATGCAGTGCTTGAGCTGGTGTGCTTGAGGGACAGGAGCCACACTGGGGCAGAGATTATGTCAGCTCTGCAGGGGCAGGTTCAGAGGTGGTTGACGCCACGCCAGCTTAAGCCAGGAAAGGTGGTTTGCAACAATAGCACCAACCTCCTCTCCGCCCTCCGACAGGGACAACTGACCCATGTGCCCTGTTTGGCTCACGTCCTTAACTTGGTGGTGCAGCGGTTCTTGGGCAAGTAACCGGGCTTACAGGATGTCCTGAAGCAGGCCAGGAAACTCTGTGTGCATTTCCGCCGGTCATATAATACCAGTGCTCGGCTGGCTGACCTCCAAAAGGAATACAACATGACCAATGACCGCCTAATCTGTGACATCACCACCAGGTGGAACTCTACGTTGGCCATGCTGAAGTGGCTGCACATGCAGCAGAGGGCCCATCAATGAGTACCTGTTGCAATATGGCACCAGGACAGGGTCAGTGGAGCTTGTTTTTTTCCCCACGCCAGTGGGCCATGATCAGGGATGCATGCACTGTCCTGTCACCATTTGAGGAGGCCACGAGGATGGTGAGCAGTGACAGTGCATGCATCAGTGACACTGTCCCTCTTGTCCACCTGTTGGAGCACACGCTGCGTGGAATAATGGACAGGACACTTGAGGCAGAACAGAGGGAGGAAGAGGAAGACTTTCTTACCTCTCGAGGCCCCCTTTATCCAGACAGTGTTCCTGATGGCCCGCCAATCACTCAGGAAGAGGATGAGGAGGAGGAGGAGTATTGTGTCAGCGTGGAGGTGGAGCCTAGCACTCAGCATCAGCAGCAGTCTTCAAGGGATCAATTACAGTCTCAAGAAACACATGGACTTGTACGTGGCTGGGAGGAGGTGGCTGCGGATCATGTCGTCCTGAGTGACCCAGAGGACTCCGGATTAAATGCCTCAGCAAACCTATGCTGCATGGCCTCCCTGATCCTGCAAAGCCTGCAGAAGTATCCTCGTATTTGTGCTATCAAGGAGAGGGATCATTACTGGCTGGCAACCCTCCTTGATCCACGTTACAAGGGTAAGGTTGCGGATCTTATCTTGGCGTCGCGGAGGGAGCAGAGGATGAAACATCTTCGGGAGACCTTGCAGAAAGGTCTGTGCAACGCATTCCTAGTGACTGGGAGGTTACAAATTCCTGGTCCTGGACAACGTGTTGCTGAGGCTTCAGTCAGTCAAACAAGGAGCGGTTGAGAAGGCGGCCGTCTGACTGATGCGTTCAGACAATTTTTTAGTCCGTAGCCCCAAGGTATGATCGGTTCCAGCAACCATCACCAGCGTCTGGTTTACATGGTGCAGGAATACCTAGGGGCAAGATCATACTTGGACACCTTTCCCACCGAAAATCCTCTGGGTCACTGGGTCTTGAGGATGGATCACTGGCCAGAGCTTGCACAGTATGCAATTGAGCTACTGGCCTGTCCTGTATCCAGCGTTCTTTCGGAACACACATTCAGTGCTGCTGGAGGCTTTGTAACCGATCACAGGGTGCACCTATCCACCGACTCGGTCGATGGACTGACCTTCATAAAAATTAATCAGTCTTGGATAACCACCAGCTACCAAGCACTTGGAAATATCAGTTTGTAAATGGATAGAAAACTGGCTAAAAGACAGAATTCAGAGAGTCGTGGTTAATGATTCTTACTCTGAATGGTCTAAGGTTATCAGTGGTGTACCCCAAGGTTCAGTGTTGGGACCCTTACTTTTTAATATCTTTATAAATGATATTGGGTCTTAGATCAAAAGTAACATTTCTGTCTTTGCAGATGACACTAAGCTATGCAGTGGAATAACGTCCTTACAGGATGTCGCCAATTTACAAGCCGACCTCAATGCCCTGTCTAATTGGGCGACTACGTGGCAGATGAGGTTTAATGTTGATAAATGTAAAGTTATGCACTTGGGGGCTAAGAATATGAATGCATCATACATACTAGGGGGAGTACAACTGGGGGGATCCGTAGTGGAGAAGGATCTGGGGGTTTTGGTAGATCATATGCTCAATAATGGCATGCAATGCCAAGCTGCGGTTTCTAAGGCGAGCAAAGTCCTTTCTTGTATTAAGAGAGGTATGGACTCCAGAGAGAGAGAGATATCATTTTGCCCCTGTTCAAATCAATAGTAAGACCTCATCTGGAATATACAGTTCAGTTTTGGGCCCCAGTTCTCAAAAAGGATATTGGGGAACTGGAGAAAGTGCAGAGAAGGGCAACCAAACTGATAAGAGGCAAGGAGGAGCTCAGCTATGAGGAAAGATTAGAGGAACTGAATTTATTCACTCTTGAGAAGAGGAGATTAAGGGGGGATATGATCAACATGTACAAATATATAAGGGGTCCATATAGTGAACTTGAGTTATTCACTTTACGGTCAATACAAAGGACAAGGGGGAACTCTTTACATCTAGAGGAAAAGAGATTTAACCTCCAAATACGGAAAAGTTTCTTCACAGTAAGAGCTGTGAAAATGTGGAATAGACTCCCTGCAGAGGTGGTTCTGGCCAGCTCAGTAGATTGCTTTAAGAAAGGCCTGCCCCATGTTTTTGGAACAAATAACTAGCCACTATTTCTGGACTCTCTCCCCTCCCCCCCCCCATTCCACTTATTATTTTCTGTTGTGTTCCCTCCCCTATTTTCTACTTTAATGATAGGGGCGTGTAGAAAGAACAATCCAGTATGTATCTCCCGGACATATATCAGTATTGGTAACTATCTTGATATTTATCTAGGATGACTTTATACATTCTCACAAGGTGAGATTAGTGTCTATGCAACTTTCTACTACCCCTCAATGTCAATGTCAATCTTCGAGTGTCGAATTGTATCTTTTGTCTACGTTCTCTTTGATCTTTACAACCCGCTAAAGCTTTGTCTATGCGAACCATTGTTTGTAACCGATTGACGATTTTCTTGTACATTTGTCTTTTATTTCCCAATAAAAACGTATTAAAAAAAAAAAAAAGAAAGGCCTGGATTTTTTCTTAGATGTACATAATATAACTGGGTACTAACATTTATAGGTAAAGTTGATCCGGGGAATATCCGATTGCCTCTCGGGGGATCAGGAAGGAATTTTTTCCCCTGCTGTAGCAAATTGAATCATGCTCTGCTGGGGTTTTTCGCCTTCCTCTGGATCAACTGTGGGTATAGAATTAGGTATATGGGATTGTATGATATTATTATTTAAATTTTTTATGGTTGAACTGGATGGACTTGTGTCTTTTTTCAACCTGACTAACTATGTAACTATGTAAATATGTAACCTGATGCTGATTTAACCGAGTATTTTTTTTTTAAATGTCAGATCCCTTCAAGACTGCCTATGCTGATGCTGAGTGACTATCCTGTTATGCTGAGTGACTATCCTCTTCCTCCTCAATGATCATGCTGATAGCTTGTAAGAACATTTTTGGTTCTGCGCACTGCCACCAGTGGCTGAGGCCCAATTTTTCCGCCCCTGTTTAACAGAGGCGTGTAATTACAATTTTTGAGGCAATACTTTGCAGCAGGGCTCCAACTATAGTATCTGTGAGGTATTGCAGTGCTGTGGCACCAGTGTCTAAGGCCCAATTTTCCTGCCCCTCAACAGGGGCATGTAATTACAATTCTTGATCTAATATTTCACAGCAGGTCCCATTCCTGTGCCCACCAAGAGTAACTGTGAGGGCTTACAGTGTTGTGGCAACACCACTACCACCACCAAAGGCCCAATTTTTCTGTCCCTATTCAACAATGGCATGAAATTACAATTCTTGATATAATAGTTCACAGCAGGGCCCGTTCCAGTGCCCACCAAGTGTAACTGTGAGGGCTTACAGTGTTGTGTCACCACCACCACCACCAAAGGCCCAATTTTTCAACCCCTGTTTAACAGGGGCATGTAATTACAATTCTTGATATAATATTTCACAGCAGGGCCCGTTTCAGTGCCCACCAAGAGTAACTGTGAGGGATTATAGTGTTCTGGAACCACCAACACCTAAAGCCAAAATTTCTGCAGAGTATATACTCTGGGCAGGCCGTATAGTATATATAGGCGGTCCCCTACTTTCAAACATCCGACTTACAAACGACTCCTACTTGAAAACGGAAGGAGACAACAGGAAGTGAGAGGAAATCTTCCCCTAGGAAGGGAAATTCTCTCCTGTAAGAGTTAATATGGGAAAAACTTTTCTCCTTTCCACTGATGCTTTATCACCAATAAGTGTTTCACTAAAATCCCCAAATTTTCTAAATACATTTGTCATTGGGACAGAAAGTGAGGTGAAATGTTCTGAACAGGTGCACAGACAGCAAAACAAATGTTACAGGGGTGATAACCCTTCCCTATGTTTTCCAAAAAGCTTAAAAATAGTTTTTTTGGCTGGAGCTACACTTTAAAATGTACCAGTTCAAAATTACAAACAGATTCTACTTAAAAACAAACCTACAGTCCCAGTCTTGTTTGAACCGCCTGTATACTGCTGTTCAGAGTATATAGGGCCTGGGGGCCCCACGCCTTTACTTTTTTTAATTTGGGTGAGGGGTTCCCCTTAATATCCATGCAAGACCCAAAGGGGCTGGTAATGGGCTGGGGGGGGGTACCCATGCCATTTTTCTCAATGATTTTCATCCTTTTTAAATTACTTTTTTTCCTTTAGAAATGTAATTTTGTGCAGGGACAGTTCTCAACACGGGAAACATGTGCCACTTCACAGGCATACTATAGACACCCCCCAGGTACGATATTTAAATATTTCACTTGTTTTTTCACTTTAAGCATCATTAAAATCACTGCTCCCGAAAAAACTGCCTTTTTTAAAACTTTTTTTTGCATTGATACATATCCCCTGGGGCAGGACCCGGGTCCCCAAACCCTTTTTAGGACAATAACTTGCATATTAGCCTTTATAATTAGCACTTATGATTTTGAACGTTCGAGTCCCATAGACTTTAATGGGGTTCTAAAGTTTGGGCAAACTTTCGGTCCATTCGCAGGTTCTGGTGCAAACCGAACCGGAGGGTGTTCGGCTCATCCCTACTCAGGACCATAACCCTTCCATTTAATGAGGATTGAGGATTGAGTCTGAACTCCCCTCTTCCTACAGTACAGGATAGCCTCTACCTCATATTCATTACCTTCAATGGAGCAGGAGTTTCAGAGCCTCGATCTGGAAAGGGAATAGCAACTGTTGGTTTGAGCAAATACAGGATGAATCTTCAGATTACTCGGTAAAGATAATTCTAAAGCCACAGAGTTGATCTGTTTCTTAGGTGAAAAAGGACCCAGGAATTTTGGACCAAGCTTCTTCGAGGGACACTTCAATTTTAAATTAGCTGTGGATAACCAGATCCTATCTCCTGGTTTTAAATTCAAATTCCCTCTCCTCCTTTTATCTTTTTTTTTTATTATTACCTGCCTGTGTCTTCAAGATGGTCTCTAGCAAGAGTTGATTATTAGTATTAAGAAAGTTCAGTCTCTCTTGTAGAGCTGGTACAGTAGATTCCAAGGGTACATTAGGTAGGAAGGAAGGATGATACCCGTAATTGGCATAAAAGGGTGACTGTGATGGCAGAATGAACCGAGTTATGTGCAAATTCTGCCAAAGGAAGGAGGGACACCCAATCATCTTGCGAGAAAGACGAGAAACATCTTAAATATTGTTCAGGAGTCTGATTTGTCCTTTCGGTCTGTCCATTTGTCTGTGGATGGTAAGCAAAGGAAAGACAAAGTTCAATATTCAATGCTTCACACAGGGTATTTCAAAATTTGGAGGTAAACTGGACCCCATGGTTTGAAATAATATTGGCTGGAATTCCATGTGGCCTCGTGACCTCTTTGATGAATGCAGAATCTGTTTTAGTGGCAGAGGGGGTTCCTTTTAAAGGTACGAAATGTGCCATCTTTGAGAAATGGTCAACTATGACAAAGATAGTGGTGAATCCTTCAGATGGGGGAAGTTCCATAATAAAGTCCATGGAAATCATATTCCATGGCTTTACAGGTACTAAAGGGTATTTCCAACAGGCCCCAGGTCTTAGCACAATCAGACTTGTTTCTGAGGCATGCAGAGCAGGATCTGACATATTCTATACAGTCCTTTAATAAATCTGGATCCCAAAGTGCACGGCAAGAGTATAGTCGTGGCACTTCTTGAGAATGGGAACTTCAAATTGTTCAGGAATAAAGACTTGTTCCTTGTGGAAGAAGAGTTCATCCTTAAGTTGAAGATGTAAATCCAGAGGAGAAGGGTGGTTAGCGACCGCATCTTTGATTTGGGACATCACATTTGCTTGTAGAAGTAAGATGTTCTTGGCAGGCAAAATAATGTCAGATTCAGAAGGTGGAGCCGATTCGGGGAACATGCGTGGAAGGTTTACTGTTTTTGGATCCGGGGTGAAAGGTTAAATGGAATGCAAATTGTGAAAGGAACAGTTTCCATCTGGCATGTCGGGGTCTCAGTCATCTAGCAGTTCTTAAGTATTCCAAGTTCTTATGGTCTGTAAAAATAAGAATAGGGTGAGCAGCCCCTTCCAACAGATAGCGCTATTCCTCCAGTGCAGCCTTAATAGCTAGCAGTTCTCGATCCCCCACATCATAATTCCTTTCGGAAGAACTTTGTTTCCTGGAGAAAAAAGCAATAGGATGGAGAGAGGACTTAGCCCCTTGTCATTGAGATAGTATAGCCCCAACTGCACTTTCAGAAGCATCTACTTTGAGCACGTAGGCCAGAGCAGGGTCAGGATGTTTTAGAATAGGAGCAGAGGTGAACAAAGTCTTTCATTGTTCAAAAGCGATCTGAGCCTCTGGAGTCCATTTGAATGGGACCATGTTGCTTGGTCAACTGAGAAACTGGTGCAACGATACCTGAAAAGTTCTTTATAAACTTTCTATAAAAGTTGGCAAACCCCACAAAGCATTGTATGGTTTTCTTGTCCTCCGAAGCAGGCCATTTTAGTACAGCAGCAACCTTTTGCGGATCCATAGAAATGCCATCTGTAGAAATGACAAGTCCCAGGAATTGGATAGTCAGTCTTTCAAATTCGTATTTCTCAGCCTTTGCTTAGAGATGGTGCTGCCGAAGTCTATCCAGTACCTTCTTTACATGACCCCTGTGAAGGTCAAGTGAACTGGAGAATATGAGGATGTCATCTAGATAGACAATAATGAATAAATCAAGATAGTCCCGAAATATGTCATTGACAAGATGTTGAAATGTGGCGTGGGCATTACAGAGACCGAACGGCATAACTAGATATTCGTAATGTCCAAAGTGCGTTCAGCATGCGGTCTTCCATTTGTCTTCTTCACAAATTTTAACTAGGTTGTATACACCTCTCAAATAAAGTTTAGAGAATACTTGCACCCCTTGCAACCTCTGGAATAATTCAGGAATCAGAGGAAGTGGGTAGCGATTTTTGACTGTAATTTTGTTAAGGTCTCTGTAGTCTACGCAGGGCCTGAGAGTATGATCTTTCTTCTTGACAAAGAAGATGCCGGCTACTGCAGGGTATGTGGATGGTCGAATGAATCCTTTCTCTAAGCTTTCATCAATGTAATGACGGAGGGTTTCTAGTTCAAGTTCAGAAAGAGGGTAAATACGGCCAAAGGGTATTTCAGCCCCAGGCAGCAACTCAGTAGGACAATCATAGGCTCAATGAGGAGTTAGGGTGTCCGCATTCTTTTTATTGAAGACATCAAGATATTTGTGGTAAACAGCAGGGACTATTTTTGACACTTCAGGATCAGTCTGGATAGCCATGAGAGGGGTAGTTTAATTCCTGTGGAACACAGTGTACCTGGCAGTATGGAGAAGGGAAGAGGACCTCCCCATAAGCCAATTGATGCTGGGGTTACATGCCCTCAGCTAGGGCATACCCAGAATAATGGGGAACATGGGTGACTTGATGACATCTAGGCATAAAAATTCTTGGTGGCTGGAAGAAGAAAGGCAAAGGATTGGAGCCAAGTTTCAGGCGACAAAGAAGGGTGAGGTATACTCGATCAGTCCTATCTGGATGCATTGTGTGGATCCAATTAGTAGGGAACTTGCATGGTCTTACTGGACAGGTTTGTAGATAGTGAACAGCATTGCCACAGTAGAAGCAGAGGTTAGAACGATGTCATCAGAGACGTTCGGCTGCAGACAGAGAGGGTCTCCAGAAACTTCTCTGTGAAGGACCTCGAGGTGCCTTTATCATGTCACCAGTGATGCAGGAAATGGTATTCTTGGGTCTGGGGTGGACCAAAGAGCCTCTGCTGGTTTTCTCAGACTGGCTTTCCCGCAGCCGTTGGTCAATCTGGATGACTAGATTATCCAGGTCCTCCAAAGCTGTTGGTACCCCCACTCTGACAAGTTCATCTTTTAGGGCATTAGATAACCCCGGAGAAACTGGTAATGGAGTGCTGATTTGTTCCACTTAGTACAGTATTAGTACTCCAGAGACAGAAGTCAGTCACTTAATTCTCCACAGGCCTTTGACCCTGTTGCAATTTGCTGAGCATCAGTTTGGCAGTCTGACAACGGAAGGGGTCAGGGTATAGCTGAGACATTGAAGAGAAAAAAAGAGTCCATAGATGCCAGGGCTGGCTCATGTTGCTCACAAGGGTGATAAGCCCAGGATTGGGGCTCACCCAGAAGAAGAGAAATAATATATCCCACCTTAACATTAGGGATGAGCTCGGTGTTCGAGTCGAACATACGTTCGACTCGAACATCGGCTGTTCGATCGTTCGCCGAACAACGAACGATTTGGGCCGTTCGCGCCTAATTCGCGGCCCACAATGCACTACGCAGGATGCCTGTGGCCAATTATTGCTGAGGGTGTTTAGTACACGCCCCACACTATAAAAGGCCGCCAGCACGGCGGCCTAGTGTAGTGTGTTCCGGAGCAGGGAAAGAGAAGCATAGGCAGGGACAGTGACATTTTTTTTTCTTGCTTAACCTGGATTCCTTTAGTTTAGGGAAAGAGAAGGGTAGGTAGGGAGAGTGTCAGTCTGTTTTACTGTGCTAAACCTTGTTTGTAGGGACAGGGAAGGACAGTGAGGGAAATTCTCATTGTGCTATACTGTGCTAAAGCATTCATCATCAACCATCTTTAAAAAAACATTTTTTGTAGGGACAGAAAACTATAGGTAGGGAGAGTGTCAGTGTGTTTTACTGTGCTAAACCTTGTTTGTAGGGACAGGGAAGGACAGTGAGGGAAATTCTCATTGTGCTATACTGTGCTAAAGCATTCATCATCAACCATCTTTAAAAAAAAAAATGTATAGGGACAGAAAACTATAGGTAGGGAGAGTGTCAGTGTGTTTTACTGTGCTAAACCTTGTTTGTAGGGACAGGGAAGGACAGTGAGGGAAATTCTCATTGTGCTATACTGTGCTAAAGCATTCATCATCAACCATCTTTAAAAAAAAAATTTATAGGGACAGAAAACTATAGGTAGGGAGAGTGTCAGTGTGTTTTACTGTGCTAAACCTTGTTTGTAGGGACAGGGAAGGACAGTGAGGGAAATTCTCATTGTGCTATACTGTGCTAAAGCATTCATCATCAACCATCTTTAAAAAAAAAAAATTTATAGGGACAGAAAACTATAGGTAGGGAGAGTGTCAGTGTGTTTTACTGTGCTAAACCTTGTTTGTAGGGACAGGGAAGGACAGTGAAGGAAATTCTCATTGTGCTATACTGTGCTAAAGCATTCATCATCAACCATCTTTAAAAAAAAAAATATTAGGGACAGAAAACTATAGGTAGGGAGAGTGTCAGTGTGTTTTACTGTGCTAAACCTTGTTTGTAGGGACAGGGAAGGACAGTGAGGGAAATTCTCATTGTGCTATACTGTGCTAAAGCATTCATCATCAACCATCTTTAAAAAAAAAAAATTATAGGGACAGAAAACTATAGGTAGGGAGAGTGTCAGTGTGTTTTACTGTGCTAAACCTTGTTTGTAGGGACAGGGAAGGACAGTGAGGGAAATTCTCATTGTGCTATACTGTGCTAAAGCATTCATCATCAACCATCTTAAAAAAAAAAAAATTATAGGGACAGAAAACTATAGGTAGGGAGAGTGTCAGTGTGTTTTACTGTGCTAAACCTTGTTTGTAGGGACAGGGAAGGACAGTGAGGGAAATTCTCATTGTGCTATACTGTGCTAAAGCATTCATCATCAACCATCTTTAAAAAAAAAATTTTATAGGGACAGAAAACTATAGGTAGGGAGAGTGTCAGTGTGTTTTACTGTGCTAAACCTTGTTTGTAGGGACAGGGAAGGACAGTGAGGGAAATTCTCATTGTGCTATACTGTGCTAAAGCATTCATCATCAACCATGTTTAAAAAAAAAAATTTATAGGGACAGAAAACTATAGGTAGGGAGAGTGTCAGTGTGTTTTACTGTGCTAAACCTTGTTTGTAGGGACAGGGAAGGACAGTGAGGGAAATTCTCATTGTGCTATACTGTGCTAAAGCATTCATCATCAACCATCTTTAAAAAAAAACATTTTTTATAGGGACAGAAAACTATAGGTAGGGAGAGTTTCAGTGTGTTTTACTGTTCTAAACCTTGTTTGTAGGGACAGGGAAGGACAGTGAGGGAAATTCTCATTGTGCTATACTGTGCTAAAGCATTCATCATCAACCATCTTTAAAAAAAAAAATTTATAGGGACAGAAAACTATAGGTAGGGAGAGTGTCAGTGTGTTTTACTGTGCTAAACCTTGTTTGTACGGACAGGGAAGGCCAGTGAGGGAAATTCTCATTGTGCTATACTGTGCTAAAGCATTCATCATCAACCATCTTTAAAAAAACATTTTTTATAGGGACAGAAAACTATAGGTAGGGAGAGTGTCAGTGTGTTTTACTGTGCTAAACCTTGTTTGTAGGGACAGGGAAGGACAGTGAGGGAAATTCTCATTGTGCTATACTGTGCTAAAGCATTCATCATCAACCATCTTTAAAAAAAAAATTTTATTAGGGACAGAAAACTATAGGTAGGGAGAGTGTCAGTGTGTTTTACTGTGCTAAACCTTGTTTGTAGGGACAGGGAAGGACAGTGAGGGAAATTCTCATTGTGCTATACTGTGCTAAAGCATTCATCATCAACCATCTTTAAAAAAAAAAAATTATAGGGACAGAAAACTATAGGTAGGGAGAGTGTCAGTGTGTTTTACTGTGCTAAACCTTGTTTGTAGGGACAGGGAAGGACAGTGAGGGAAATTCTCATTGTGCTATACTGTGCTAAAGCATTCATCATCAACCATCTTTAAAAAATCATTTTTTATAGGGACAGAAAACTATAGGTAGGGAGAGTGTCAGTGTGTTTTACTGTGCTAAACCTTGTTTGTAGGGACAGGGAAGGACAGTGAGGGAAATTCTCATTGTGCTATACTGTGCTAAAGCATGCATCATCAACCATCTTTAAAAAAACATTTTTTATAGGGACAGAAAACTATAGGTAGGGAGAGTGTCAGTGTGTTTTACCGTGCTAAACCTTGTTTGTAGGGACAGGGAAGGACAGTGAGGGAAATTCTCATTGTGCTATACTGTGCTAAAGCATTCATCATCAACCATCTTTAAAAAAAAAAATTTATAGGGACAGAAAACTATAGGTAGGGAGAGTGTCAGTGTGTTTTACTGTGCTAAACCTTGTTTGTAGGGACAGGGAAGGACAGTGAGGGAAATTCTCATTGTGCTATACTGTGCTAAAGCATTCATCATCAACCATCTTTAAAAAAAAAAATTTATAGGGACAGAAAACTATAGGTAGGGAGAGTGTCAGTGTGTTTTACTGTGCTAAACCTTGTTTGTAGGGACAGGGAAGGCCAGTGAGGGAAATTCTCATTGTGCTATACTGTGCTAAAGCATTCATCATCAACCATCTTTAAAAAAACATTTTTTATAGGGACAGAAAACTATAGGTAGGGAGAGTGTCAGTGTGTTTTACTGTGCTAAACCTTGTTTGTAGGGACAGGGAAGGACAGTGAGGGAAATTCTCATTGTGCTATACTGTGCTAAAGCATTCATCATCAACCATCTTTAAAAAAACATTTTTTATAGGGACAGAAAACTATAGGTAGGGAGAGTGTCAGTGTGTTTTACTGTGCTAAACCTTGTTTGTAGGGACAGGGAAGGACAGTGAGGGAAATTCTCATTGTGCTATACTGTGCTAAAGCATTCATCATCAACCATCTTTAAAAAAAAAAAATTATAGGGACAGAAAACTATAGGTAGGGAGAGTGTCAGTGTGTTTTACTGTGCTAAACCTTGTTTGTAGGGACAGGGAAGGACAGTGAGGGAAATTCTCATTGTGCTATACTGTGCTAAAGCATTCATCATCAACCATCTTTAAAAAAAAAAAATTATAGGGACAGAAAACTATAGGTAGGGAGAGTGTCAGTGTGTTTTACTGTGCTAAACCTTGTTTGTAGGGACAGGGAAGGCCAGTGAGGGAAATTCTCATTGTGCTATACTGTGCTAAAGCATTCATCATCAACCATCTTTAAAAAAACATTTTTTATAGGGACAGAAAACTATAGGTAGGGAGAGTGTCAGTGTGTTTTACTGTGCTAAACCTTGTTTGTAGGGACAGGGAAGGACAGTGAGGGAAATTCTCATTGTGCTATACTGTGCTAAAGCATTCATCATCAACCATCTTTAAAAAAACATTTTTTATAGGGACAGAAAACTATAGGTAGGGAGAGTGTCAGTGTGTTTTACTGTGCTAAACCTTGTTTGTAGGGACGGGAAAGGACAGTGAGGGAAATTCTCATTGTGCTATACTGTGCTAAAGCATTCATCATCAACCATCTTTAAAAAAAAAAAAATTATAGGGACAGAAAACTATAGGTAGGGAGAGTGTCAGTGTGTTTTACTGTGCTAAACCTTGTTTGTAGGGACAGGGAAGGACAGTGAGGGAAATTCTCATTGTGCTATACTGTGCTAAAGCATTCATCATCAACCATCTTTAAAAAAACATTTTTTATAGGGACAGAAAACTATAGGTAGGGAGAGTGTCAGTGTGTTTTACTGTGCTAAACCTTGTTTGTAGGGACAGGGAAGGACAGTGAGGGAAATTCTCATTGTGCTATACTGTGCTAAAGCATTCATCATCAACCATCTTTAAAAAAACATTTTTTATAGGGACAGAAAACTATAGGTAGGGAGAGTGTCAGTGTGTTTTACTGTGCTAAACCTTGTTTGTAGGGACAGGGAAGGACAGTGAGGGAAATTCTCATTGTGCTATACTGTGCTAAAGCATTCATCATCAACCATCTTTAAAAAAAAAAAATTATAGGGACAGAAAACTATAGGTAGGGAGAGTGTCAGTGTGTTTTACTGTGCTAAACCTTGTTTGTAGGGACAGGGAAGGACAGTGAGGGAAATTCTCATTGTGCTATACTGTGCTAAAGCATTCATCATCAACCATCTTTAAAAAAAATTTTTTATAGGGACAGAAAACTATAGGTAGGGAGAGTGTCAGTGTGTTTTACTGTGCTAAACCTTGTTTGTAGGGACAGGGAAGGCCAGTGAGGGAAATTCTCATTGTGCTATACTGTGCTAAAGCATTCATCATCAACCATCTTTAAAAAAACATTTTTTATAGGGACAGAAAACTATAGGTAGGGAGAGTGTCAGTGTGTTTTACTGTGCTAAACCTTGTTTGTAGGGACAGGGAAGGACAGTGAGGGAAATTCTCATTGTGCTATACTGTGCTAAAGCATTCATCATCAACCATCTTTAAAAAAACATTTTTTATAGGGACAGAAAACTATAGGTAGGGAGAGTGTCAGTGTGTTTTACTGTGCTAAACCTTGTTTGTAGGGACAGGGAAGGACAGTGAGGGAAATTCTCATTGTGCTATACTGTGCTAAAGCATTCATCATCAACCATCTTTAAAAAAAAAAAATTATAGGGACAGAAAACTATAGGTAGGGAGAGTGTCAGTGTGTTTTACTGTGCTAAACCTTGTTTGTAGGGACAGGGAAGGACAGTGAGGGAAATTCTCATTGTGCTATACTGTGCTAAAGCATTCATCATCAACCATCTTTAAAAAAAATTTTTTATAGGGACAGAAAACTATAGGTAGGGAGAGTGTCAGTGTGTTTTACTGTGCTAAACCTTGTTTGTAGGGACAGGGAAGGCCAGTGAGGGAAATTCTCATTGTGCTATACTGTGCTAAAGCATTCATCATCAACCATCTTTAAAAAAACATTTTTTATAGGGACAGAAAACTATAGGTAGGGAGAGTGTCAGTGTGTTTTACTGTGCTAAACCTTGTTTGTAGGGACAGGGAAGGACAGTGAGGGAAATTCTCATTGTGCTATACTGTGCTAAAGCATTCATCATCAACCATCTTTAAAAAAAAAAATTTATAGGGACAGAAAACTATAGGTAGGGAGAGTGTCAGTGTGTTTTACTGTGCTAAACCTTGTTTGTAGGGACAGGGAAGGACAGTGAGGGAAATTCTCATTGTGCTATACTGTGCTAAAGCATTCATCATCAACCATCTTTAAAAAAAAAAAATTATAGGGACAGAAAACTATAGGTAGGGAGAGTGTCAGTGTGTTTTACTGTGCTAAACCTTGTTTGTAGGGACAGGGAAGGACAGTGAGGGAAATTCTCATTGTGCTATACTGTGCTAAAGCATTCATCATCAACCATCTTTAAAAAAACATTTTTTATAGGGACAGAAAACTATAGGTAGGGAGAGTGTCAGTGTGTTTTACTGTGCTAAACCTTGTTTGTAGGGACAGGGAAGGACAGTGAGGGAAATTCTCATTGTGCTATACTGTGCTAAAGCATTCATCATCAACCATCTTTAAAAAAAATTTTTTATAGGGACAGAAAACTATAGGTAGGGAGAGTGTCAGTGTGTTTTACTGTGCTAAACCTTGTTTGTAGGGACAGGGAAGGACAGTGAGGGAAATTCTCATTGTGCTATACTGTGCTAAAGCATTCATCATCAACCATCTTTAAAAAAAAAATTTTATAGGGACAGAAAACTATAGGTAGGGAGAGTGTCAGTGTGTTTTACTGTGCTAAACCTTGTTTGTAGGGACAGGGAAGGCCAGTGAGGGAAATTCTCATTGTGCTATACTGTGCTAAAGCATTCATCATCAACCATCTTTAAAAAAACATTTTTTATAGGGACAGAAAACTATAGGTAGGGAGAGTGTCAGTGTGTTTTACTGTGCTAAACCTTGTTTGTAGGGACAGGGAAGGACAGTGAGGGAAATTCTCATTGTGCTATACTGTGCTAAAGCATTCATCATCAACCATCTTTAAAAAAACATTTTTTATAGGGACAGAAAACTATAGGTAGGGAGAGTGTCAGTGTGTTTTACTGTGCTAAACCTTGTTTGTAGGGACAGGGAAGGACAGTGAGGGAAATTCTCATTGTGCTATACTGTGCTAAAGCATTCATCATCAACCATCTTTAAAAAAAAAATTTTATAGGGACAGAAAACTATAGGTAGGGAGAGTGTCAGTGTGTTTTACTGTGCTAAACCTTGTTTGTAGGGACAGGGAAGGACAGTGAGGGAAATTCTCATTGTGCTATACTGTGCTAAAGCATTCATCATCAACCATCTTTAAAAAAAAAAAATTATAGGGACAGAAAACTATAGGTAGGGAGAGTGTCAGTGTGTTTTACTGTGCTAAACCTTGTTTGTAGGGACAGGGAAGGACAGTGAGGGAAATTCTCATTGTGCTATACTGTGCTAAAGCATTCATCATCAACCATCTTTAAAAAAACATTTTTTATAGGGACAGAAAACTATAGGTAGGGAGAGTGTCAGTGTGTTTTACTGTGCTAAACCTTGTTTGTAGGGACAGGGAAGGACAGTGAGGGAAATTCTCATTGTGCTATACTGTGCTAAAGCATTCATCATCAACCATCTTTAAAAAAAAATTTTTATAGGGACAGAAAACTATAGGTAGGGAGAGTGTCAGTGTGTTTTACTGTGCTAAACCTTGTTTGTAGGGACAGGGAAGGACAGTGAGGGAAATTCTCATTGTGCTATACTGTGCTAAAGCATTCATCATCAACCATCTTTAAAAAAAAAAATTTATAGGGACAGAAAACTATAGGTAGGGAGAGTGTCAGTGTGTTTTACTGTGCTAAACCTTGTTTGTAGGGACAGGGAAGGCCAGTGAGGGAAATTCTCATTGTGCTATACTGTGCTAAAGCATTCATCATCAACCATCTTTAAAAAAACATTTTTTATAGGGACAGAAAACTATAGGTAGGGAGAGTGTCAGTGTGTTTTACTGTGCTAAACCTTGTTTGTAGGGACAGGGAAGGACAGTGAGGGAAATTCTCATTGTGCTATACTGTGCTAAAGCATTCATCATCAACCTTCTTTAAAAAAAATAATTATTAGGGACAGAAAACTATAGGTAGGGAGAGTGTCAGTGTGTTTTACTGTGCTAAACCTTGTTTGTAGGGACAGGGAAGGACAGTGAGGGAAATTCTCATTGTGCTATACTGTGCTAAAACATTCATCATCAACCATCTTTAAAAAAAAAAATTATAGGGACAGAAAACTATAGGTAGGGAGAGTGTCAGTGTGTTTTACTGTGCTAAACCTTGTTTGTAGGGACAGGGAAGGACAGTGAGGGAAATTCTCATTGTGCTATACTGTGCTAAAGCATTCATCATCAACCATCTTTAAAAAATATTTTTTTATAGGGACAGAAAACTATTGGTAGGGAGAGTCTCAGTGTGTTTTACTGTGCTAAACCTTGTTTGTAGGGACAGGGAAGGACAGTGAGGGAAATTCTCATTGTGCTATACTGTGCTAAAGCATTCATCATCAACCATCTTTAAAAAAACATTTTTTATAGGGACAGAAAACTATAGGTAGGGAGAGTGTCAGTGTGTTTTACTGTGCTAAACCTTGTTTGTAGGGACAGGGAAGGACAGTGAGGGAAATTCTCATTGTGCTATACTGTGCTAAAGCATTCATCATCAACCATCTTTAAAAAAAAAATTATAGGGACAGAAAACTATAGGTAGGGAGAGTGTCAGTGTGTTTTTCTGTGCTAAACCTTGTTTGTAGGGACAGGGAAGGACAGTGAGGGAAATTCTCATTGTGCTATACTGTGCTAAAGCATTCATCATCAACCATCTTTAAAAAAAATTTTTTTATAGGGACAGAAAACTATAGGTAGGGAGAGTGTCAGTGTGTTTTACTGTGCTAAACCTTGTTTGTAGGGACAGGGAAGGACAGTGAGGGAAATTCTCATTGTGCTATACTGTGCTAAAGCATTCATCATCAACCATCTTTAAAAAAACATTTTTTATAGGGACAGAAAACTATAGGTAGGGAGAGTGTCAGTGTGTTTTACTGTGCTAAACCTTGTTTGTAGGGACAGGGAAGGACAGTGAGGGAAATTCTCATTGTGCTATACTGTGCTAAAGCATTCATCATCAACCATCTTTAAAAAAAAATAATTATAGGGACAGAAAACTATAGGTAGGGAGAGTGTCAGTGTGTTTTACTGTGCTAAACCTTGTTTGTAGGGACAGGGAAGGACAGTGAGGGAAATTCTCATTGTGCTATACTGTGCTAAAGCATTCATCATCAACCATCTTTAAAAAACATTTTTTATAGGGACAGAAAACTATAGGTAGGGAGAGTGTCAGTGTGTTTTACTGTGCTAAACCTTGTTTGTAGGGACAGGGAAGGACAGTGAGGGAAATTCTCATTGTGCTATACTGTGCTAAAGCATTCATCATCAACCATCTTTAAAAAAACATTTTTTATAGGGACAGAAAACTATAGGTAGGGAGAGTGTCAGTGTGTTTTACTGTGCTAAACCTTGTTTGTAGGGACAGGGAAGGACAGTGAGGGAAATTCTCATTGTGCTATACTGTGCTAAAGCATTCATCATCAACCATCTTTAAAAAAAAAATTTTATAGGGACAGAAAACTATAGGTAGGGAGAGTGTCAGTGTGTTTTACTGTGCTAAACCTTGTTTGTAGGGACAGGGAAGGACAGTGAGGGAAATTCTCATTGTGCTATACTGTGCTAAAGCATTCATCATCAACCATCTTTAAAAAAAAAAAATTATAGGGACAGAAAACTATAGGTAGGGAGAGTGTCAGTGTGTTTTACTGTGCTAAACCTTGTTTGTAGGGACAGGGAAGGACAGTGAGGGAAATTCTCATTGTGCTATACTGTGCTAAAGCATTCATCATCAACCATCTTTAAAAAAACATTTTTTATAGGGACAGAAAACTATAGGTAGGGAGAGTGTCAGTGTGTTTTACTGTGCTAAACCTTGTTTGTAGGGACAGGGAAGGACAGTGAGGGAAATTCTCATTGTGCTATACTGTGCTAAAGCATTCATCATCAACCATCTTTAAAAAAATTTTTTTATAGGGACAGAAAACTATAGGTAGGGAGAGTGTCAGTGTGTTTTACTGTGCTAAACCTTGTTTGTAGGGACAGGGAAGGACAGTGAGGGAAATTCTCATTGTGCTATACTGTGCTAAAGCATTCATCATCAACCATCTTTAAAAAAAAAAATTTATAGGGACAGAAAACTATAGGTAGGGAGAGTGTCAGTGTGTTTTACTGTGCTAAACCTTGTTTGTAGGGACAGGGAAGGCCAGTGAGGGAAATTCTCATTGTGCTATACTGTGCTAAAGCATTCATCATCAACCATCTTTAAAAAAACATTTTTTATAGGGACAGAAAACTATAGGTAGGGAGAGTGTCAGTGTGTTTTACTGTGCTAAACCTTGTTTGTAGGGACAGGGAAGGACAGTGAGGGAAATTCTCATTGTGCTATACTGTGCTAAAGCATTCATCATCAACCTTCTTTAAAAAAAATAATTATTAGGGACAGAAAACTATAGGTAGGGAGAGTGTCAGTGTGTTTTACTGTGCTAAACCTTGTTTGTAGGGACAGGGAAGGACAGTGAGGGAAATTCTCATTGTGCTATACTGTGCTAAAACATTCATCATCAACCATCTTTAAAAAAAAAAATTATAGGGACAGAAAACTATAGGTAGGGAGAGTGTCAGTGTGTTTTACTGTGCTAAACCTTGTTTGTAGGGACAGGGAAGGACAGTGAGGGAAATTCTCATTGTGCTATACTGTGCTAAAGCATTCATCATCAACCATCTTTAAAAAATATTTTTTTATAGGGACAGAAAACTATTGGTAGGGAGAGTCTCAGTGTGTTTTACTGTGCTAAACCTTGTTTGTAGGGACAGGGAAGGACAGTGAGGGAAATTCTCATTGTGCTATACTGTGCTAAAGCATTCATCATCAACCATCTTTAAAAAAACATTTTTTATAGGGACAGAAAACTATAGGTAGGGAGAGTGTCAGTGTGTTTTACTGTGCTAAACCTTGTTTGTAGGGACAGGGAAGGACAGTGAGGGAAATTCTCATTGTGCTATACTGTGCTAAAGCATTCATCATCAACCATCTTTAAAAAAAAAATTATAGGGACAGAAAACTATAGGTAGGGAGAGTGTCAGTGTGTTTTTCTGTGCTAAACCTTGTTTGTAGGGACAGGGAAGGACAGTGAGGGAAATTCTCATTGTGCTATACTGTGCTAAAGCATTCATCATCAACCATCTTTAAAAAAAAAATTTTTATAGGGACAGAAAACTATAGGTAGGGAGAGTGTCAGTGTGTTTTACTGTGCTAAACCTTGTTTGTAGGGACAGGGAAGGACAGTGAGGGAAATTCTCATTGTGCTATACTGTGCTAAAGCATTCATCATCAACCATCTTTAAAAAAACATTTTTTATAGGGACAGAAAACTATAGGTAGGGAGAGTGTCAGTGTGTTTTACTGTGCTAAACCTTGTTTGTAGGGACAGGGAAGGACAGTGAGGGAAATTCTCATTGTGCTATACTGTGCTAAAGCATTCATCATCAACCATCTTTAAAAAAAAATAATTATAGGGACAGAAAACTATAGGTAGGGAGAGTGTCAGTGTGTTTTACTGTGCTAAACCTTGTTTGTAGGGACAGGGAAGGACAGTGAGGGAAATTCTCATTGTGCTATACTGTGCTAAAGCATTCATCATCAACCATCTTTAAAAAACATTTTTTATAGGGACAGAAAACTATAGGTAGGGAGAGTGTCAGTGTGTTTTACTGTGCTAAACCTTGTTTGTAGGGACAGGGAAGGACAGTGAGGGAAATTCTCATTGTGCTATACTGTGCTAAAGCATTCATCATCAACCATCTTTAAAAAAACATTTTTTATAGGGACAGAAAACTATAGGTAGGGAGAGTGTCAGTGTGTTTTACTGTGCTAAACCTTGTTTGTAGGGACAGGGAAGGACAGTGAGGGAAATTCTCATTGTGCTATACTGTGCTAAAGCATTCATCATCAACCTTCTTTAAAAAAAAAATTTTATTAGGGACAGAAAACTATAGGTAGGGAGAGTGTCAGTGTGTTTTACTGTGCTAAACCTTGTTTGTAGGGACAGGGAAGGACAGTGAGGGAAATTCTCATTGTGCTATACTGTGCTAAAACATTCATCATCAACCATCTTTAAAAAAAAAAAAATTATAGGGACAGAAAACTATAGGTAGGGAGAGTGTCAGTGTGTTTTACTGTGCTAAACCTTGTTTGTAGGGACAGGGAAGGACAGTGAGGGAAATTCTCATTGTGCTATACTGTGCTAAAGCATTCATCATCAACC
The DNA here is from genome assembly GCA_029206835.1 of Rana muscosa. Classification (NCBI taxonomy): domain Eukaryota; kingdom Metazoa; phylum Chordata; class Amphibia; order Anura; family Ranidae; genus Rana; species Rana muscosa. The sequence continues at coordinate 435,806,413 of CM055117.1, forward strand.
ATCTTTAAAAAATATTTTTTTATAGGGACAGAAAACTATAGGTAGGGAGAGTGTCAGTGTGTTTTACTGTGCTAAACCTTGTTTGTAGGGACAGGGAAGGACAGTGAGGGAAATTCTCATTGTGCTATACTGTGCTAAAGCATTCATCATCAACCATCTTTAAAAAAACATTTTTTATAGGGACAGAAAACTATAGGTAGGGAGAGTGTCAGTGTGTTTTACTGTGCTAAACCTTGTTTGTAGGGACAGGGAAGGACAGTGAGGGAAATTCTCATTGTGCTATACTGTGCTAAAGCATTCATCATCAACCATCTTTAAAAAAAAAAAATTATAGGGACAGAAAACTATAGGTAGGGAGAGTGTCAGTGTGTTTTTCTGTGCTAAACCTTGTTTGTAGGGACAGGGAAGGACAGTGAGGGAAATTCTCATTGTGCTATACTGTGCTAAAGCATTCATCATCAACCATCTTTAAAAAAAATTTTTTATAGGGACAGAAAACTATAGGTAGGGAGAGTGTCAGTGTGTTTTACTGTGCTAAACCTTGTTTGTAGGGACAGGGAAGGACAGTGAGGGAAATTCTCATTGTGCTATACTGTGCTAAAGCATTCATCATCAACCATCTTTAAAAAAACATTTTTTATAGGGACAGAAAACTATAGGTAGGGAGAGTGTCAGTGTGTTTTTCTGTGCTAAACCTTGTTTGTAGGGACAGGGAAGGACAGTGAGGGAAATTCTCATTGTGCTATACTGTGCTAAAGCATTCATCATCAACCATCTTTAAAAAAAATTTTTTATAGGGACAGAAAACTATAGGTAGGGAGAGTGTCAGTGTGTTTTACTGTGCTAAACCTTGTTTGTAGGGACAGGGAAGGACAGTGAGGGAAATTCTCATTGTGCTATACTGTGCTAAAGCATTCATCATCAACCATCTTTAAAAAAACATTTTTTATAGGGACAGAAAACTATAGGTAGGGAGAGTGTCAGTGTGTTTTACTGTGCTAAACCTTGTTTGTAGGGACAGGGAAGGACAGTGAGGGAAATTCTCATTGTGCTATACTGTGCTAAAGCATTCATCATCAACCATCTTTAAAAAAAAAAAATTATAGGGACAGAAAACTATAGGTAGGGAGAGTGTCAGTGTGTTTTACTGTGCTAAACCTTGTTTGTAGGGACAGGGAAGGACAGTGAGGGAAATTCTCATTGTGCTATACTGTGCTAAAGCATTCATCATCAACCATCTTTAAAAAAACATTTTTTATAGGGACAGAAAACTATAGGTAGGGAGAGTGTCAGTGTGTTTTACTGTGCTAAACCTTGTTTGTAGGGACAGGGAAGGACAGTGAGGGAAATTCTCATTGTGCTATACTGTGCTAAAGCATTCATCATCAACCATCTTTAAAAAAACATTTTTTATAGGGACAGAAATCTATAGGTAGGGAGAGTGTCAGTGTGTTTTACTGTGCTAAACCTTGTTTGTAGGGACAGGGAAGGACAGTGAGGGAAATTCTCATTGTGCTATACTGTGCTAAAGCATTCATCATCAACCTTCTTTAAAAAAAAAAAATTATTAGGGACAGAAAACTATAGGTAGGGAGAGTGTCAGTGTGTTTTACTGTGCTAAACCTTGTTTGTAGGGACAGGGAAGGACAGTGAGGGAAATTCTCATTGTGCTATACTGTGCTAAAGCATTCATCATCAACCATCTTTAAAAAAACATTTTTTATAGGGACAGAAAACTATAGGTAGGGAGAGTGTCAGTGTGTTTTACTGTGCTAAACCTTGTTTGTAGGGACAGGGAAGGACAGTGAGGGAAATTCTCATTGTGCTATACTGTGCTAAAGCATTCATCATCAACCATCTTTAAAAAAAAAAAAATATAGGGACAGAAAACTATAGGTAGGGAGAGTGTCAGTGTGTTTTACTGTGCTAAACCTTGTTTGTAGGGACAGGGAAGGACAGTGAGGGAAATTCTCATTGTGCTATACTGTGCTAAAGCATTCATCATCAACCATCTTTAAAAAAACATTTTTTATAGGGACAGAAAACTATAGGTAGGGAGAGTGTCAGTGTGTTTTACTGTGCTAAACCTTGTTTGTAGGGACGGGAAAGGACAGTGAGGGAAATTCTCATTGTGCTATACTGTGCTAAAGCATTCATCATCAACCATCTTTAAAAAAAAAAAATTATAGGGACAGAAAACTATAGGTAGGGAGAGTGTCAGTGTGTTTTACTGTGCTAAACCTTGTTTGTAGGGACAGGGAAGGACAGTGAGGGAAATTCTCATTGTGCTATACTGTGCTAAAGCATTCATCATCAACCATCTTTAAAAAAACATTTTTTATAGGGACAGAAAACTATAGGTAGGGAGAGTGTCAGTGTGTTTTACTGTGCTAAACCTTGTTTGTAGGGACAGGGAAGGACAGTGAGGGAAATTCTCATTGTGCTATACTGTGCTAAAGCATTCATCATCAACCATCTTTAAAAAAACATTTTTTATAGGGACAGAAAACTATAGGTAGGGAGAGTGTCAGTGTGTTTTACTGTGCTAAACCTTGTTTGTAGGGACAGGGAAGGACAGTGAGGGAAATTCTCATTGTGCTATACTGTGCTAAAGCATTCATCATCAACCATCTTTAAAAAAAATTTTTTATAGGGACAGAAAACTATAGGTAGGGAGAGTGTCAGTGTGTTTTACTGTGCTAAACCTTGTTTGTAGGGACAGGGAAGGACAGTGAGGGAAATTCTCATTGTGCTATACTGTGCTAAAGCATTCATCATCAACCATCTTTAAAAAAAAAAAATTATAGGGACAGAAAACTATAGGTAGGGAGAGTGTCAGTGTGTTTTACTGTGCTAAACCTTGTTTGTAGGGACAGGGAAGGACAGTGAGGGAAATTCTCATTGTGCTATACTGTGCTAAAGCATTCATCATCAACCATCTTTAAAAAAACATTTTTTATAGGGACAGAAAACTATAGGTAGGGAGAGTGTCAGTGTGTTTTACTGTGCTAAACCTTGTTTGTAGGGACAGGGAAGGACAGTGAGGGAAATTCTCATTGTGCTATACTGTGCTAAAGCATTCATCATCAACCATCTTTAAAAAAAAAATTTTATAGGGACAGAAAACTATAGGTAGGGAGAGTGTCAGTGTGTTTTACTGTGCTAAACCTTGTTTGTAGGGACAGGGAAGGACAGTGAGGGAAATTCTCATTGTGCTATACTGTGCTAAAGCATTCATCATCAACCATCTTTAAAAAAAAAAATTTATAGGGACAGAAAACTATAGGTAGGGAGAGTGTCAGTGTGTTTTACTGTGCTAAACCTTGTTTGTAGGGACAGGGAAGGCCAGTGAGGGAAATTCTCATTGTGCTATACTGTGCTAAAGCATTCATCATCAACCATCTTTAAAAAAACATTTTTTATAGGGACAGAAAACTATAGGTAGGGAGAGTGTCAGTGTGTTTTACTGTGCTAAACCTTGTTTGTAGGGACAGGGAAGGACAGTGAGGGAAATTCTCATTGTGCTATACTGTGCTAAAGCATTCATCATCAACCTTCTTTAAAAAAAATAATTATTAGGGACAGAAAACTATAGGTAGGGAGAGTGTCAGTGTGTTTTACTGTGCTAAACCTTGTTTGTAGGGACAGGGAAGGACAGTGAGGGAAATTCTCATTGTGCTATACTGTGCTAAAACATTCATCATCAACCATCTTTAAAAAAAAAAATTATAGGGACAGAAAACTATAGGTAGGGAGAGTGTCAGTGTGTTTTACTGTGCTAAACCTTGTTTGTAGGGACAGGGAAGGACAGTGAGGGAAATTCTCATTGTGCTATACTGTGCTAAAGCATTCATCATCAACCATCTTTAAAAAATAATTTTTTATAGGGACAGAAAACTATAGGTAGGGAGAGTGTCAGTGTGTTTTACTGTGCTAAACCTTGTTTGTAGGGACAGGGAAGGACAGTGAGGGAAATTCTCATTGTGCTATACTGTGCTAAAGCATTCATCATCAACCATCTTTAAAAAAACATTTTTTATAGGGACAGAAAACTATAGGTAGGGAGAGTGTCAGTGTGTTTTACTGTGCTAAACCTTGTTTGTAGGGACAGGGAAGGACAGTGAGGGAAATTCTCATTGTGCTATACTGTGCTAAAGCATTCATCATCAACCATCTTTAAAAAAAAAATTATAGGGACAGAAAACTATAGGTAGGGAGAGTGTCAGTGTGTTTTTCTGTGCTAAACCTTGTTTGTAGGGACAGGGAAGGACAGTGAGGGAAATTCTCATTGTGCTATACTGTGCTAAAGCATTCATCATCAACCATCTTTAAAAAAAAAATTTTTATAGGGACAGAAAACTATAGGTAGGGAGAGTGTCAGTGTGTTTTACTGTGCTAAACCTTGTTTGTAGGGACAGGGAAGGACAGTGAGGGAAATTCTCATTGTGCTATACTGTGCTAAAGCATTCATCATCAACCATCTTTAAAAAAACATTTTTTATAGGGACAGAAAACTATAGGTAGGGAGAGTGTCAGTGTGTTTTACTGTGCAAAACCTTGTTTGTAGGGACAGGGAAGGACAGTGAGGGAAATTCTCATTGTGCTATACTGTGCTAAAGCATTCATCATCAACCATCTTTAAAAAAAAAAAATTATAGGGACAGAAAACTATAGGTAGGGAGAGTGTCAGTGTGTTTTACTGTGCTAAACCTTGTTTGTAGGGACAGGGAAGGACAGTGAGGGAAATTCTCATTGTGCTATACTGTGCTAAAGCATTCATCATCAACCATCTTTAAAAAAACATTTTTTATAGGGACAGAAAACTATAGGTAGGGAGAGTGTCAGTGTGTTTTACTGTGCTAAACCTTGTTTGTAGGGACAGGGAAGGACAGTGAGGGAAATTCTCATTGTGCTATACTGTGCTAAAGCATTCATCATCAACCATCTTTAAAAAAACATTTTTCATAGGGACAGAAAACTATAGGTAGGGAGAGTGTCAGTGTGTTTTACTGTGCTAAACCTTGTTTGTAGGGACAGGGAAGGACAGTGAGGGAAATTCTCATTGTGCTATACTGTGCTAAAGCATTCATCATCAACCTTCTTTAAAAAAATTTTTTTAATTAGGGACAGAAAACTATAGGTAGGGAGAGTGTCAGTGTGTTTTACTGTGCTAAACCTTGTTTGTAGGGACAGGGAAGGACAGTGAGGGAAATTCTCATTGTGCTATACTGTGCTAAAACATTCATCATCAACCATCTTTAAAAAAAAAAAAATTATAGGGACAGAAAACTATAGGTAGGGAGAGTGTCAGTGTGTTTTACTGTGCTAAACCTTGTTTGTAGGGACAGGGAAGGACAGTGAGGGAAATTCTCATTGTGCTATACTGTGCTAAAGCATTCATCATCAACCATCTTTAAAAAATAATTTTTTATAGGGACAGAAAACTATAGGTAGGGAGAGTGTCAGTGTGTTTTACTGTGCTAAACCTTGTTTGTAGGGACAGGGAAGGACAGTGAGGGAAATTCTCATTGTGCTATACTGTGCTAAAGCATTCATCATCAACCATCTTTAAAAAAAAAATTTTTATAGGGACAGAAAACTATAGGTAGGGAGAGTGTCAGTGTGTTTTACTGTGCTAAACCTTGTTTGTAGGGACAGGGAAGGACAGTGAGGGAAATTCTCATTGTGCTATACTGTGCTAAAGCATTCATCATCAACCATCTTTAAAAAAACATTTTTTATAGGGACAGAAAACTATAGGTAGGGAGAGTGTCAGTGTGTTTTACTGTGCAAAACCTTGTTTGTAGGGACAGGGAAGGACAGTGAGGGAAATTCTCATTGTGCTATACTGTGCTAAAGCATTCATCATCAACCATCTTTAAAAAAAAAAAATTATAGGGACAGAAAACTATAGGTAGGGAGAGTGTCAGTGTGTTTTACTGTGCTAAACCTTGTTTGTAGGGACAGGGAAGGACAGTGAGGGAAATTCTCATTGTGCTATACTGTGCTAAAGCATTCATCATCAACCATCTTTAAAAAAACATTTTTTATAGGGACAGAAAACTATAGGTAGGGAGAGTGTCAGTGTGTTTTACTGTGCTAAACCTTGTTTGTAGGGACAGGGAAGGACAGTGAGGGAAATTCTCATTGTGCTATACTGTGCTAAAGCATTCATCATCAACCATCTTTAAAAAAACATTTTTTATAGGGACAGAAAACTATAGGTAGGGAGAGTGTCAGTGTGTTTTACTGTGCTAAACCTTGTTTGTAGGGACAGGGAAGGACAGTGAGGGAAATTCTCATTGTGCTATACTGTGCTAAAGCATTCATCATCAACCTTCTTTAAAAAAAAATTTTTAATTAGGGACAGAAAACTATAGGTAGGGAGAGTGTCAGTGTGTTTTACTGTGCTAAACCTTGTTTGTAGGGACAGGGAAGGACAGTGAGGGAAATTCTCATTGTGCTATACTGTGCTAAAACATTCATCATCAACCATCTTTAAAAAAAAAAAAATTATAGGGACAGAAAACTATAGGTAGGGAGAGTGTCAGTGTGTTTTACTGTGCTAAACCTTGTTTGTAGGGACAGGGAAGGACAGTGAGGGAAATTCTCATTGTGCTATACTGTGCTAAAGCATTCATCATCAACCATCTTTAAAAAATAATTTTTTATAGGGACAGAAAACTATAGGTAGGGAGAGTGTCAGTGTGTTTTACTGTGCTAAACCTTGTTTGTAGGGACAGGGAAGGACAGTGAGGGAAATTCTCATTGTGCTATACTGTGCTAAAGCATTCATCATCAACCATCTTTAAAAAAACATTTTTTATAGGGACAGAAAACTATAGGTAGGGAGAGTGTCAGTGTGTTTTACTGTGCTAAACCTTGTTTGTAGGGACAGGGAAGGACAGTGAGGGAAATTCTCATTGTGCTATACTGTGCTAAAGCATTCATCATCAACCATCTTTAAAAAAAAAAAATTATAGGGACAGAAAACTATAGGTAGGGAGAGTGTCAGTGTGTTTTTCTGTGCAAAACCTTGTTTGTAGGGACAGGGAAGGACAGTGAGGGAAATTCTCATTGTGCTATACTGTGCTAAAGCATTCATCATCAACCATCTTTAAAAAAAATTTTTTATAGGGACAGAAAACTATAGGTAGGGAGAGTGTCAGTGTGTTTTACTGTGCTAAACCTTGTTTGTAGGGACAGGGAAGGACAGTGAGGACCAGTGAGGGAAATTCTCATTGTGCTATACTGTGCTAAAGCATTCATCATCAACCATCTTTAAAAAAACATTTTTTATAGGGACAGAAAACTATAGGTAGGGAGAGTGTCAGTGTGTTTTACTGTGCTAAACCTTGTTTGTAGGGACAGGGAAGGACAGTGAGGGAAATTCTCATTGTGCTATACTGTGCTAAAGCATTCATCATCAACCATCTTTAAAAAAAAAAAAATATAGGGACAGAAAACTATAGGTAGGGGAGAGTGTCAGTGTGTTTTAACTGTGCTAAACCTTGTTTGTAGGGACAGGGAAGGACAGTGAGGGAAATTCTCATTGTGCTATACTGTGCTAAAGCATTCATCATCAACCATCTTTAAAAAAAATTTTTTATAGGGACAGAAAACTATAGGTAGGGAGAGTGTCAGTGTGTTTTACTGTGCTAAACCTTGTTTGTAGGGACAGGGAAGGCCAGTGAGGGAAATTCTCATTGTGCTATACTGTGCTAAAGCATTCATCATCAACCATCTTTAAAAAAACATTTTTATAGGGACAGAAAACTATAGGTAGGGAGAGTGTCAGTGTGTTTTACTGTGCTAAACCTTGTTTGTAGGGACAGGGAAGGACAGTGAGGGAAATTCTCATTGTGCTATACTGTGCTAAAGCATTCATCTCAACCATCTTTAAAAAAACATTTTTTATAGGGACAGAAAACTATAGGTAGGGAGAGTGTCAGTGTGTTTTACTGTGCTAAACCTTGTTTGTAGGGACGGGAAGGACAGTGAGGGAAATTCTCATTGTGCTATACTGTGCTAAAGCATTCATCATCAACCATCTTTAAAAAAAAAATTATAGGGACAGAAAACTATAGGTAGGGAGAGTGTCAGTGTGTTTTACTGTGCTAAACCTTGTTTGTAGGGACAGGGAAGGACAGTGAGGGAAATTCTCATTGTGCTATACTGTGCTAAAGCATTCATCATCAACCATCTTTAAAAAAACATTTTTTATAGGGACAGAAAACTATAGGTAGGGAGAGTGTCAGTGTGTTTTACTGTGCTAAACCTTGTTTGTAGGGACAGGGAAGGACAGTGAGGGAAATTCTCATTGTGCTATACTGTGCTAAAGCATTCATCATCAACCATCTTTAAAAAAACATTTTTTATAGGGACAGAAATCTATAGGTAGGGAGAGTGTCAGTGTGTTTTACTGTGCTAAACCTTGTTTGTAGGGACAGGGAAGGACAGTGAGGGAAATTCTCATTGTGCTATACTGTGCTAAAGCATTCATCATCAACCTTCTTTAAAAAAAAAAATTATTAGGGACAGAAAACTATAGGTAGGGAGAGTGTCAGTGTGTTTTACTGTGCTAAACCTTGTTTGTAGGGACAGGGAAGGACAGTGAGGGAAATTCTCATTGTGCTATACTGTGCTAAAGCATTCATCATCAACCATCTTTAAAAAAACATTTTTTATAGGGACAGAAAACTATAGGTAGGGAGAGTGTCAGTGTGTTTTACTGTGCTAAACCTTGTTTGTAGGGACAGGGGAAGGACAGTGAGGGAAATTCTCATTGTGCTATACTGTGCTAAAGCATTCATCATCAACCATCTTTAAAAAAAAAAATTATAGGGACAGAAAACTATAGGTAGGGAGAGTGTCAGTGTGTTTTACTGTGCTAAACCTTGTTTGTAGGGACAGGGAAGGACAGTGAGGGAAATTCTCATTGTGCTATACTGTGCTAAAGCATTCATCATCAACCATCTTTAAAAAAACATTTTTTATAGGGACAGAAAACTATAGGTAGGGAGAGTGTCAGTGTGTTTTACTGTGCTAAACCTTGTTTGTAGGACAGGGAAGGACAGTGAGGGAAATTCTCATTGTGCTATACTGTGCTAAAGCATTCATCATCAACCATCTTTAAAAAAACATTTTTTATAGGGACAGAAATCTATAGGTAGGGAGAGTGTCAGTGTGTTTACTGTGCTAAACCTTGTTTGTAGGGACAGGGAAGGACAGTGAGGGAAATTCTCATTGTGCTATACTGTGCTAAAGCATTCATCATCAACCTTCTTTAAAAAAAACAATTTTATTAGGGACAGAAAACTATAGGTAGGGAGAGTGTCAGTGTGTTTTACTGTGCTAAACCTTGTTTGTAGGGACAGGGAAGGACAGTGAGGGAAATTCTCATTGTGCTATACTGTTGCTAAAGCATTCATCATCAACCATCTTTAAAAAAAAAATTATAGGGACAGAAAACTATAGGTAGGGAGAGTGTCAGTGTGTTTTACTGTGCTAAACCTTGTTTGTAGGGACAGGGAAGGACAGTGAGGGAAATTCTCATTGTGCTATACTGTGCTAAAGCATTCATCATCAACCATCTTTAAAAAAAAATTTTATAGGGACAGAAAACTATAGGTAGGGAGAGTGTCAGTGTGTTTTACTGTGCTAACCTTGTTTGTAGGGACAGGGAAGGCCAGTGAGGGAAATCTCATTGTGCTATACTGTGCTAAAGCATTCATCATCAACCATCTTTAAAAAAACATTTTTTATAGGGACAGAAAACTATAGGTAGGGAGAGTGTCAGTGTGTTTTACTGTGCTAAACCTTGTTTGTAGGGACAGGGAAGGACAGTGAGGGAAATTCTCATTGTGCTATACTGTGCTAAAGCATCATCATCAACCATCTTTAAAAAAACATTTTTTATAGGGACAGAAAACTATAGGTAGGAGAGTGTCAGTGTGTTTTACTGTGCTAAACCTTGTTTGTAGGGACAGGGAAGGACAGTGAGGGAAATTCTCATTGTGCTATACTGTGCTAAAGCATTCATCATCAACCATCTTTAAAAAAAATAAATTATAGGGACAGAAAACTATAGGTAGGGAGAGTGTCAGTGTTGTTTTACTGTGCTAAACCTTGTTGTAGGGACAGGGAAGGACAGTGAGGGAAATTCTCATTGTGCTATACTGTGCTAAAGCATTCATCATCAACCATCTTTAAAAAAAAAAAAATATTAGGGACAGAAAACTATAGGTAGGGAGAGTGTCAGTGTGTTTTACTGTGCTAAACCTTGTTTGTAGGGACAGGGAAGGACAGTGAGGGAAATTCTCATTGTGCTATACTGTGCTAAAGCATTCATCATCAACCATCTTTAAAAAAAAAAAATATAGGGACAGAAAACTATAGGTAGGGAGAGTGTCAGTGTGTTTTACTGTGCTAAACCTTGTTTGTAGGGACAGGGAAGGCCAGTGAGGGAAATTCTCATTGTGCTATACTGTGCTAAAGCATTCATCATCAACCATCTTTAAAAAAACATTTTTTATAGGGACAGAAAACTATAGGTAGGGAGAGTGTCAGTGTGTTTTACTGTGCTAAACCTTGTTTGTAGGGACAGGGAAGGACAGTGAGGGAAATTCTCATTGTGCTATACTGTGCTAAAGCATTCATCATCAACCATCTTTAAAAAAACATTTTTTATAGGGACAGAAAACTATAGGTAGGGAGAGTGTCAGTGTGTTTTACTGTGCTAAACCTTGTTTGTAGGGACAGGGAAGGACAGTGAGGGAAATTCTCATTGTGCTATACTGTGCTAAAGCATTCATCATCAACCATCTTTAAAAAAAAAAAAATATAGGGACAGAAAACTATAGGTAGGGAGAGTGTCAGTGTGTTTTACTGTGCTAAACCTTGTTTGTAGGGACAGGGAAGGACAGTGAGGGAAATTCTCATTGTGCTATACTGTGCTAAAGCATTCATCATCAACCATCTTTAAAAAAAAATTTTTATAGGGACAGAAAACTATAGGTAGGGAGAGTGTCAGTGTGTTTTACTGTGCTAAACCTTGTTTGTAGGGACAGGGAAGGCCAGTGAGGGAAATTCTCATTGTGCTATACTGTGCTAAAGCATTCATCATCAACCATCTTTAAAAAAACATTTTTTATAGGGACAGAAAACTATAGGTAGGGAGAGTGTCAGTGTGTTTTACTGTGCTAAACCTTGTTTGTAGGGACAGGGAAGGACAGTGAGGGAAATTCTCATTGTGCTATACTGTGCTAAAGCATTCATCATCAACCATCTTTAAAAAAAAAAAAATATTAGGGACAGAAAACTATAGGTAGGGAGAGTGTCAGTGTGTTTTACTGTGCTAAACCTTGTTTGTAGGGACAGGGAAGGACAGTGAGGGAAATTCTCATTGTGCTATACTGTGCTAAAGCATTCATCATCAACCATCTTTAAAAAAAAAAAATTATAGGGACAGAAAACTATAGGTAGGGAGAGTGTCAGTGTGTTTTACTGTGCTAAACCTTGTTTGTAGGGACAGGGAAGGCCAGTGAGGGAAATTCTCATTGTGCTATACTGTGCTAAAGCATTCATCATCAACCATCTTTAAAAAAACATTTTTTATAGGGACAGAAAACTATAGGTAGGGAGAGTGTCAGTGTGTTTTACTGTGCTAAACCTTGTTTGTAGGGACAGGGAAGGACAGTGAGGGAAATTCTCATTGTGCTATACTGTGCTAAAGCATTCATCATCAACCATCTTTAAAAAAACATTTTTTATAGGGACAGAAAACTATAGGTAGGGAGAGTGTCAGTGTGTTTTACTGTGCTAAACCTTGTTTGTAGGGACAGGGAAGGACAGTGAGGGAAATTCTCATTGTGCTATACTGTGCTAAAGCATTCATCATCAACCATCTTTAAAAAAAAAAAAATATAGGGACAGAAAACTATAGGTAGGGAGAGTGTCAGTGTGTTTTACTGTGCTAAACCTTGTTTGTAGGGACAGGGAAGGACAGTGAGGGAAATTCTCATTGTGCTATACTGTGCTAAAGCATTCATCATCAACCATCTTTAAAAAAAAATTTTTATAGGGACAGAAAACTATAGGTAGGGAGAGTGTCAGTGTGTTTTACTGTGCTAAACCTTGTTTGTAGGGACAGGGAAGGCCAGTGAGGGAAATTCTCATTGTGCTATACTGTGCTAAAGCATTCATCATCAACCATCTTTAAAAAAACATTTTTTATAGGGACAGAAAACTATAGGTAGGGAGAGTGTCAGTGTGTTTTACTGTGCTAAACCTTGTTTGTAGGGACAGGGAAGGACAGTGAGGGAAATTCTCATTGTGCTATACTGTGCTAAAGCATTCATCATCAACCATCTTTAAAAAAACATTTTTTATAGGGACAGAAAACTATAGGTAGGGAGAGTGTCAGTGTGTTTTACTGTGCTAAACCTTGTTTGTAGGGACGGGAAAGGACAGTGAGGGAAATTCTCATTGTGCTATACTGTGCTAAAGCATTCATCATCAACCATCTTTAAAAAAAAAAAATTATAGGGACAGAAAACTATAGGTAGGGAGAGTGTCAGTGTGTTTTACTGTGCTAAACCTTGTTTGTAGGGACAGGGAAGGACAGTGAGGGAAATTCTCATTGTGCTATACTGTGCTAAAGCATTCATCATCAACCATCTTTAAAAAAACATTTTTTATAGGGACAGAAAACTATAGGTAGGGAGAGTGTCAGTGTGTTTTACTGTGCTAAACCTTGTTTGTAGGGACAGGGAAGGACAGTGAGGGAAATTCTCATTGTGCTATACTGTGCTAAAGCATTCATCATCAACCATCTTTAAAAAAACATTTTTTATAGGGACAGAAATCTATAGGTAGGGAGAGTGTCAGTGTGTTTTACTGTGCTAAACCTTGTTTGTAGGGACAGGGAAGGACAGTGAGGGAAATTCTCATTGTGCTATACTGTGCTAAAGCATTCATCATCAACCTTCTTTAAAAAAAAAAAATTATTAGGGACAGAAAACTATAGGTAGGGAGAGTGTCAGTGTGTTTTACTGTGCTAAACCTTGTTTGTAGGGACAGGGAAGGACAGTGAGGGAAATTCTCATTGTGCTATACTGTGCTAAAGCATTCATCATCAACCATCTTTAAAAAAACATTTTTTATAGGGACAGAAAACTATAGGTAGGGAGAGTGTCAGTGTGTTTTACTGTGCTAAACCTTGTTTGTAGGGACAGGGAAGGACAGTGAGGGAAATTCTCATTGTGCTATACTGTGCTAAAGCATTCATCATCAACCATCTTTAAAAAAAAAAAATTATAGGGACAGAAAACTATAGGTAGGGAGAGTGTCAGTGTGTTTTACTGTGCTAAACCTTGTTTGTAGGGACAGGGAAGGACAGTGAGGGAAATTCTCATTGTGCTATACTGTGCTAAAGCATTCATCATCAACCATCTTTAAAAAAACATTTTTTATAGGGACAGAAAACTATAGGTAGGGAGAGTGTCAGTGTGTTTTACTGTGCTAAACCTTGTTTGTAGGGACAGGGAAGGACAGTGAGGGAAATTCTCATTGTGCTATACTGTGCTAAAGCATTCATCATCAACCATCTTTAAAAAAACATTTTTTATAGGGACAGAAATCTATAGGTAGGGAGAGTGTCAGTGTGTTTTACTGTGCTAAACCTTGTTTGTAGGGACAGGGAAGGACAGTGAGGGAAATTCTCATTGTGCTATACTGTGCTAAAGCATTCATCATCAACCATCTTTAAAAAAAAAATTTTATAGGGACAGAAAACTATAGGTAGGGAGAGTGTCAGTGTGTTTTACTGTGCTAAACCTTGTTTGTAGGGACAGGGAAGGCCAGTGAGGGAAATTCTCATTGTGCTATACTGTGCTAAAGCATTCATCATCAACCATCTTTAAAAAAACATTTTTTATAGGGACAGAAAACTATAGGTAGGGAGAGTGTCAGTGTGTTTTACTGTGCTAAACCTTGTTTGTAGGGACAGGGAAGGACAGTGAGGGAAATTCTCATTGTGCTATACTGTGCTAAAGCATTCATCATCAACCATCTTTAAAAAAACATTTTTTATAGGGACAGAAAACTATAGGTAGGGAGAGTGTCAGTGTGTTTTACTGTGCTAAACCTTGTTTGTAGGGACGGGAAAGGACAGTGAGGGAAATTCTCATTGTGCTATACTGTGCTAAAGCATTCATCATCAACCATCTTTAAAAAAAAAAAATTATAGGGACAGAAAACTATAGGTAGGGAGAGTGTCAGTGTGTTTTACTGTGCTAAACCTTGTTTGTAGGGACAGGGAAGGACAGTGAGGGAAATTCTCATTGTGCTATACTGTGCTAAAGCATTCATCATCAACCATCTTTAAAAAAACATTTTTTATAGGGACAGAAAACTATAGGTAGGGAGAGTGTCAGTGTGTTTTACTGTGCTAAACCTTGTTTGTAGGGACAGGGAAGGACAGTGAGGGAAATTCTCATTGTGCTATACTGTGCTAAAGCATTCATCATCAACCATCTTTAAAAAAACATTTTTTATAGGGACAGAAAACTATAGGTAGGGAGAGTGTCAGTGTGTTTTACTGTGCTAAACCTTGTTTGTAGGGACAGGGAAGGACAGTGAGGGAAATTCTCATTGTGCTATACTGTGCTAAAGCATTCATCATCAACCATCTTTAAAAAAAAAATTTTATAGGGACAGAAAACTATAGGTAGGGAGAGTGTCAGTGTGTTTTACTGTGCTAAACCTTGTTTGTAGGGACAGGGAAGGACAGTGAGGGAAATTCTCATTGTGCTATACTGTGCTAAAGCATTCATCATCAACCATCTTTAAAAAAAAAATTTTATAGGGACAGAAAACTATAGGTAGGGAGAGTGTCAGTGTGTTTTACTGTGCTAAACCTTGTTTGTAGGGACAGGGAAGGACAGTGAGGGAAATTCTCATTGTGCTATACTGTGCTAAAGCATTCATCATCAACCATCTTTAAAAAAACATTTTTTATAGGGACAGAAAACTATAGGTAGGGAGAGTGTCAGTGTGTTTTACTGTGCTAAACCTTGTTTGTAGGGACAGGGAAGGACAGTGAGGGAAATTCTCATTGTGCTATACTGTGCTAAAGCATTCATCATCAACCATCTTTAAAAAAAAAATTTATAGGGACAGAAAACTATAGGTAGGGAGAGTGTCAGTGTGTTTTACTGTGCTAAACCTTGTTTGTAGGGACAGGGAAGGACAGTGAGGGAAATTCTCATTGTGCTATACTGTGCTAAAGCATTCATCATCAACCATCTTTAAAAAAAAAAATTTATAGGGACAGAAAACTATAGGTAGGGAGAGTGTCAGTGTGTTTTACTGTGCTAAACCTTGTTTGTAGGGACAGGGAAGGCCAGTGAGGGAAATTCTCATTGTGCTATACTGTGCTAAAGCATTCATCATCAACCATCTTTAAAAAAACATTTTTTATAGGGACAGAAAACTATAGGTAGGGAGAGTGTCAGTGTGTTTTACTGTGCTAAACCTTGTTTGTAGGGACAGGGAAGGACAGTGAGGGAAATTCTCATTGTGCTATACTGTGCTAAAGCATTCATCATCAACCATCTTTAAAAAAACATTTTTTATAGGGACAGAAAACTATAGGTAGGGAGAGTGTCAGTGTGTTTTACTGTGCTAAACCTTGTTTGTAGGGACAGGGAAGGACAGTGAGGGAAATTCTCATTGTGCTATACTGTGCTAAAGCATTCATCATCAACCATCTTTAAAAAAACATTTTTTATAGGGACAGAAAACTATAGGTAGGGAGAGTGTCAGTGTGTTTTACTGTGCTAAACCTTGTTTGTAGGGACAGGGAAGGACAGTGAGGGAAATTCTCATTGTGCTATACTGTGCTAAAGCATTCATCATCAACCATCTTTAAAAAAAAAAAAATTATAGGGACAGAAAACTATAGGTAGGGAGAGTGTCAGTGTGTTTTACTGTGCTAAACCTTGTTTGTAGGGACAGGGAAGGACAGTGAGGGAAATTCTCATTGTGCTATACTGTGCTAAAGCATTCATCATCAACCATCTTTAAAAAATAATTTTTTATAGGGACAGAAAACTATAGGTAGGGAGAGTGTCAGTGTGTTTTACTGTGCTAAACCTTGTTTGTAGGGACAGGGAAGGACAGTGAGGGAAATTCTCATTGTGCTATACTGTGCTAAAGCATTCATCATCAACCATCTTTAAAAAAACATTTTTTATAGGGACAGAAAACTATAGGTAGGGAGAGTGTCAGTGTGTTTTTCTGTGCTAAACCTTGTTTGTAGGGACAGGGAAGGACAGTGAGGGAAATTCTCATTGTGCTATACTGTGCTAAAGCATTCATCATCAACCATCTTTAAAAAAAAATTTTTATAGGGACAGAAAACTATAGGTAGGGAGAGTGTCAGTGTGTTTTACTGTGCTAAACCTTGTTTGTAGGGACAGGGAAGGACAGTGAGGGAAATTCTCATTGTGCTATACTGTGCTAAAGCATTCATCATCAACCATCTTTAAAAAAACATTTTTTATAGGGACAGAAAACTATAGGTAGGGAGAGTGTCAGTGTGTTTTACTGTGCTAAACCTTGTTTGTAGGGACAGGGAAGGACAGTGAGGGAAATTCTCATTGTGCTATACTGTGCTAAAGCATTCATCATCAACCATCTTTAAAAAAAAAAAATTATAGGGACAGAAAACTATAGGTAGGGACAGTGTCAGTGTGTTTTACTGTGCTAAACCTTGTTTGTAGGGACAGGGAAGGACAGTGAGGGAAATTCTCATTGTGCTATACTGTGCTAAAGCATTCATCATCAACCATCTTTAAAAAAACATTTTTTATAGGGACAGAAAACTATAGGTAGGGAGAGTGTCAGTGTGTTTTACTGTGCTAAACCTTGTTTGTAGGGACAGGGAAGGACAGTGAGGGAAATTCTCATTGTGCTATACTGTGCTAAAGCATTCATCATCAACCATCTTTAAAAAAACATTTTTTATAGGGACAGAAATCTATAGGTAGGGAGAGTGTCAGTGTGTTTTACTGTGCTAAACCTTGTTTGTAGGGACAGGGAAGGACAGTGAGGGAAATTCTCATTGTGCTATACTGTGCTAAAGCATTCATCATCAACCTTCTTTAAAAAAAATTTTTTATTAGGGACAGAAAACTATAGGTAGGGAGACTGTCAGTGTGTTTTACTGTGCTAAACCTTGTTTGTAGGGACAGGGAAGGACAGTGAGGGAAATTCTCATTGTGCTATACTGTGCTAAAGCATTCATCATCAACCATCTTTAAAAAAACATTTTTTATAGGGACAGAAAACTATAGGTAGGGAGAGTGTCAGTGTGTTTTACTGTGCTAAACCTTGTTTGTAGGGACAGGGAAGGACAGTGAGGGAAATTCTCATTGTGCTATACTGTGCTAAAGCATTCATCATCAACCATCTTTAAAAAAAAAAAATTATAGGGACAGAAAACTATAGGTAGGGAGAGTGTCAGTGTGTTTTACTGTGCTAAACCTTGTTTGTAGGGACAGGGAAGGACAGTGAGGGAAATTCTCATTGTGCTATACTGTGCTAAAGCATTCATCATCAACCATCTTTAAAAAAACATTTTTTATAGGGACAGAAAACTATAGGTAGGGAGAGTGTCAGTGTGTTTTACTGTGCTAAACCTTGTTTGTAGGGACAGGGAAGGACAGTGAGGGAAATTCTCATTGTGCTATACTGTGCTAAAGCATTCATCATCAACCATCTTTAAAAAAAAAAAATTATAGGGACAGAAAACTATAGGTAGGGAGAGTGTCAGTGTGTTTTACTGTGCTAAACCTTGTTTGTAGGGACAGGGAAGGACAGTGAGGGAAATTCTCATTGTGCTATACTGTGCTAAAGCATTCATCATCAACCATCTTTAAAAAAACATTTTTTATAGGGACAGAAAACTATAGGTAGGGAGAGTGTCAGTGTGTTTTACTGTGCTAAACCTTGTTTGTAGGGACAGGGAAGGACAGTGAGGGAAATTCTCATTGTGCTATACTGTGCTAAAGCATTCATCATCAACCATCTTTAAAAAAACATTTTTTATAGGGACAGAAATCTATAGGTAGGGAGAGTGTCAGTGTGTTTTACTGTGCTAAACCTTGTTTGTAGGGACAGGGAAGGACAGTGAGGGAAATTCTCATTGTGCTATACTGTGCTAAAGCATTCATCATCAACCTTCTTTAAAAAAAATTTTTTATTAGGGACAGAAAACTATAGGTAGGGAGACTGTCAGTGTGTTTTACTGTGCTAAACCTTGTTTGTAGGGACAGGGAAGGACAGTGAGGGAAATTCTCATTGTGCTATACTGTGCTAAAGCATTCATCATCAACCATCTTTAAAAAAAATTTTTTATAGGGACAGAAAACTATAGGTAGGGAGAGTGTCAGTGTGTTTTACTGTGCTAAACCTTGTTTGTAGGGACAGGGAAGGACAGTGAGGGAAATTCTCATTGTGCTATACTGTGCTAAAGCATTCATCATCAACCATCTTTAAAAAAAAAAAATTATAGGGACAGAAAACTATAGGTAGGGAGAGTGTCAGTGTGTTTTACTGTGCTAAACCTTGTTTGTAGGGACAGGGAAGGACAGTGAGGGAAATTCTCATTGTGCTATACTGTGCTAAAGCATTCATCATCAACCATCTTTAAAAAATAATTTTTTATAGGGACAGAAAACTATAGGTAGGGAGAGTGTCAGTGTGTTTTACTGTGCTAAACCTTGTTTGTAGGGACAGGGAAGGACAGTGAGGGAAATTCTCATTGTGCTATACTGTGCTAAAGCATTCATCATCAACCATCTTTAAAAAAACATTTTTTATAGGGACAGAAAACTATAGGTAGGGAGAGTGTCAGTGTGTTTTTCTGTGCTAAACCTTGTTTGTAGGGACAGGGAAGGACAGTGAGGGAAATTCTCATTGTGCTATACTGTGCTAAAGCATTCATCATCAACCATCTTTAAAAAAAAAAT
Organism: Rana muscosa; assembly: GCA_029206835.1. Classification (NCBI taxonomy): domain Eukaryota; kingdom Metazoa; phylum Chordata; class Amphibia; order Anura; family Ranidae; genus Rana; species Rana muscosa. The sequence goes on from CM055117.1 coordinate 435,825,447, forward strand.
TTTATAGGGACAGAAAACTATAGGTAGGGAGAGTGTCAGTGTGTTTTACTGTGCTAAACCTTGTTTGTAGGGACAGGGAAGGACAGTGAGGGAAATTCTCATTGTGCTATACTGTGCTAAAGCATTCATCATCAACCATCTTTAAAAAAACATTTTTTATAGGGACAGAAAACTATAGGTAGGGAGAGTGTCAGTGTGTTTTACTGTGCTAAACCTTGTTTGTAGGGACAGGGAAGGACAGTGAGGGAAATTCTCATTGTGCTATACTGTGCTAAAGCATTCATCATCAACCATCTTTAAAAAAAAATAATTATAGGGACAGAAAACTATAGGTAGGGACAGTGTCAGTGTGTTTTACTGTGCTAAACCTTGTTTGTAGGGACAGGGAAGGACAGTGAGGGAAATTCTCATTGTGCTATACTGTGCTAAAGCATTCATCATCAACCATCTTTAAAAAAACATTTTTTATAGGGACAGAAAACTATAGGTAGGGAGAGTGTCAGTGTGTTTTACTGTGCTAAACCTTGTTTGTAGGGACAGGGAAGGACAGTGAGGGAAATTCTCATTGTGCTATACTGTGCTAAAGCATTCATCATCAACCATCTTTAAAAAAACATTTTTTATAGGGACAGAAATCTATAGGTAGGGAGAGTGTCAGTGTGTTTTACTGTGCTAAACCTTGTTTGTAGGGACAGGGAAGGACAGTGAGGGAAATTCTCATTGTGCTATACTGTGCTAAAGCATTCATCATCAACCTTCTTTAAAAAAAAATTTTTATTAGGGACAGAAAACTATAGGTAGGGAGACTGTCAGTGTGTTTTACTGTGCTAAACCTTGTTTGTAGGGACAGGGAAGGACAGTGAGGGAAATTCTCATTGTGCTATACTGTGCTAAAGCATTCATCATCAACCATCTTTAAAAAAACTTTTTTTATAGGGACAGAAAACTATAGGTAGGGAGAGTGTCAGTGTGTTTTACTGTGCTAAACCTTGTTTGTAGGGACAGGGAAGGACAGTGAGGGAAATTCTCATTGTGCTATACTGTGCTAAAGCATTCATCATCAACCATCTTTAAAAAAAAAAAATTATAGGGACAGAAAACTATAGGTAGGGAGAGTGTCAGTGTGTTTTACTGTGCTAAACCTTGTTTGTAGGGACAGGGAAGGACAGTGAGGGAAATTCTCATTGTGCTATACTGTGCTAAAGCATTCATCATCAACCATCTTTAAAAAAACATTTTTTATAGGGACAGAAAACTATAGGTAGGGAGAGTGTCAGTGTGTTTTACTGTGCTAAACCTTGTTTGTAGGGACAGGGAAGGACAGTGAGGGAAATTCTCATTGTGCTATACTGTGCTAAAGCATTCATCATCAACCATCTTTAAAAAAAAAAAATTATAGGGACAGAAAACTATAGGTAGGGAGAGTGTCAGTGTGTTTTACTGTGCTAAACCTTGTTTGTAGGGACAGGGAAGGACAGTGAGGGAAATTCTCATTGTGCTATACTGTGCTAAAGCATTCATCATCAACCATCTTTAAAAAAACATTTTTTATAGGGACAGAAATCTATAGGTAGGGAGAGTGTCAGTGTGTTTTACTGTGCTAAACCTTGTTTGTAGGGACAGGGAAGGACAGTGAGGGAAATTCTCATTGTGCTATACTGTGCTAAAGCATTCATCATCAACCTTCTTTAAAAAAAAAATTTTATTAGGGACAGAAAACTATAGGTAGGGAGACTGTCAGTGTGTTTTACTGTGCTAAACCTTGTTTGTAGGGACAGGGAAGGACAGTGAGGGAAATTCTCATTGTGCTATACTGTGCTAAAGCATTCATCATCAACCATCTTTAAAAAAAAAAATTTATAGGGACAGAAAACTATAGGTAGGGAGAGTGTCAGTGTGTTTTACTGTGCTAAACCTTGTTTGTAGGGACAGGGAAGGACAGTGAGGGAAATTCTCATTGTGCTATACTGTGCTAAAGCATTCATCATCAACCATCTTTAAAAAAAAAAATTATAGGGACAGAAAACTATAGGTAGGGAGAGTGTCAGTGTGTTTTACTGTGCTAAACCTTGTTTGTAGGGACAGGGAAGGACAGTGAGGGAAATTCTCATTGTGCTATACTGTGCTAAAGCATTCATCATCAACCATCTTTAAAAAAACATTTTTTATAGGGACAGAAAACTATAGGTAGGGAGAGTGTCAGTGTGTTTTACTGTGCTAAACCTTGTTTGTAGGGACAGGGAAGGACAGTGAGGGAAATTCTCATTGTGCTATACTGTGCTAAAGCATTCATCATCAACCATCTTTAAAAAAACATTTTTTATAGGGACAGAAATCTATAGGTAGGGAGAGTGTCAGTGTGTTTTACTGTGCTAAACCTTGTTTGTAGGGACAGGGAAGGACAGTGAGGGAAATTCTCATTGTGCTATACTGTGCTAAAGCATTCATCATCAACCTTCTTTAAAAAAAAATTTTTATTAGGGACAGAAAACTATAGGTAGGGAGAGTGTCAGTGTGTTTTACTGTGCTAAACCTTGTTTGTAGGGACAGGGAAGGACAGTGAGGGAAATTCTCATTGTGCTATACTGTGCTAAAGCATTCATCATCAACCATCTTTAAAAAAAAAATTATAGGGACAGAAAACTATAGGTAGGGAGAGTGTCAGTGTGTTTTACTGTGCTAAACCTTGTTTGTAGGGACAGGGAAGGACAGTGAGGGAAATTCTCATTGTGCTATACTGTGCTAAAGCATTCATCATCAACCATCTTTAAAAAAAAAATTTTATAGGGACAGAAAACTATAGGTAGGGAGAGTGTCAGTGTGTTTTACTGTGCTAAACCTTGTTTGTAGGGACAGGGAAGGACAGTGAGGGAAATTCTCATTGTGCTATACTGTGCTAAAGCATTCATCATCAACCATCTTTAAAAAAAATAAATTATAGGGACAGAAAACTATAGGTAGGGAGAGTGTCAGTGTGTTTTACTGTGCTAAACCTTGTTTGTAGGGACAGGGAAGGACAGTGAGGGAAATTCTCATTGTGCTATACTGTGCTAAAGCATTCATCATCAACCATCTTTAAAAAAAAAAAATTATTAGGGACAGAAAACTATAGGTAGGGAGAGTGTCAGTGTGTTTTACTGTGCTAAACCTTGTTACTCTTTCGTCCATGGACCGACACAGCTTCTCTATTGACAAAGTGGGTATTATCCGTTAATTAGGAGTGACTAGGCAGAAAAACTTGTAAAAAGTGTTGCATCACACCTTCTACAGTACCGCCCAGGGGGCGGACCCTCTGGGTATACCCTCTCAGTCTGCACATCGCAGATCAGTTTTTTTCTGTCTAGCAAGGAGTAGGACATGGCTCCCTTCGGGCTCATTGGTCCGGGGAAAAAAGATATATATATTTTTATTTTTTTGCTACATTTGTTGTTTCCTGCGATCTTCGATCAACTGCCGACTGGGTGACAGGCTGGATCCTCGATCCTTGTAGTCTCCCCAGTTTCGGCCATCGAGCGTGTGCCGACCCTAGCTACGCGCTGGGTTTTCCACGACATGCCCGTCGCTCCACGGGTGGCCGGTGAGCCTACGCTCCAGGGCCTGCATCGGACCGCTCAGCTTCGGCTGACCTTACGGCCGAGTCGCAGCAGCCTGGCCGGTGAGCTTACGCTCCAAGGCTTGCATCGGACCGCTCAGCTTCGGCTGACCTTACGGCCGAGTCGCAGCAGCCTGTCCGGTGAGCGTCATGCTCCAGGGCATACATATGATCGTCCCTTCTGGGTCCAATCACAGCATGCCTGGCCAACAGTCACCTTCCGTGCGTGGACGATGATCTGTTTGGAATGTCTTCCAGCAGAATACATGCAGGATAGGTAAGTAAAACTCCCCTGCCTCGGCTGGGTGATTTAGCTGGACATTCCTGGAGAGATCAAGTAAGTGGTTGTGGCCCCTTTCTTCCCTCTCTCCCTGCCTTTCCCTCCTCCCTGGGCTTCTAGCTAAAGGTTGCTGGGTGCTGGGGGTCACCTAGGGGGTCCCACTGGAGCGGGGCTGGCTGTAACTAACATTTAAAAGAAATGTCATTTTTGCTTACCTGTGTTTCTGTGTCTCCATGCTGTCGGCGGCCATTTTGAGGTGGTCCATGCCAAGTTTGGCCTCTTGTAACTGCCTGGCGGCCATCTTCCTGTAGTTCGGCCACACCCACTGGCCCCTATCAGGTGATCGGCGGCCATGTTTGTCCACCCTGTATGCAGATATTGCCGTTCGGCGGCCATCTTTTTTGTGGGCTATGGCTGCCTGACCTCTATCTTCTGTCGGCGGCCATTTTCTTAGAGCCCACATTATCTTCCATACAGACGGTTTTGGCAACCATTTTGCGAGAGCCTCCGGCCTCTAGGGTGCATTACACTGGCGCGAAAATTCACACAGGAAGTGCTGATAAAAGAAGCAGACTGACACAGCAGCAAGGGGACAGCATCATAGGCGCAGCATAGCAGTACCTATCCAGGGTGGTGAGTCCTCTGGGTGACCCAGCATCTCTGCAGCGCAGGAGGGTGGCCTATTGATATCTTGCCTGGAGCCCTGTGAGTGTCAGCGTGTGGTCAGCATGGCATCTGAGCCAGATGTCTTCTCCCCTGAAACACCAGATTTAGCAGCTGGTGTCCCTGAGGTGTCTATGGATGCTATGTCGGCAATCCTAGAGGCGTTTGCTGCCAGGGTGGAAGCAGCACACGGGAATACAGGGGGTAGTAAACGCCCCATCCCCTGCAAGCTTCTGGGGATAATTCTGGTGCAGAACCAGGTCCAGCTATGGCTCGGGGCCCAGATTCTGACGCACCAGAGACTGCAGACCGTGACCGGACAGTGAGAATGACTCAAAGTCCAGGTCAGTACGCGAGACGGCTTTGGTATCTGACCTTATTACTGCAGTGCGGGATATGCTAAAATTGGAAAATACTGCAGAAGCAGCAGAGACTCCGGTCCACTTGGGTTTCATAGACCTGCCCGCACTGCTAAGGTGTTCCCTTGTGTGTCTTTTGATAAACTTTTATACAAGGAATGGGAGAACCCACTGAGGGTCTTTACAGCCCCAAAGAGGTTTGCGGTACGGTACCCCTTTTGAGGAGAGTTTTCTGAAGAAATGGACCTCTCCCCCCTATAGTGGACCCTCCGGTGTCCAGACTTAATAGAGCCACCACAATTCCTGTAGAAGGGGCTCCTGTTTTCTAGGACCCTGTGGATAAGAAGGCTGAAGCACTCGCTTGCTACCTATACTCAGTGGTAGGCTCGGCAGTACGCCCGGCATTGGCGGGGGCCCTAGTGTCTCACACACTTTATGAATGGGCAAGATTGCTACTCCAGGGGTTAAGGAGCGAGATGCTCCTCCTGATGAGATAACATTGGCCGACCTGTTGGTCCAGGGCCTTAGGTTTGTCTGCGAGTCAGACTTGAATACTATTCCCCTGCTGTCTAAAACTTCGGTTTATGCAGTAGCAATACGCCACCTGATCTGGCTAAAAGGCTGGTCTGCGGACCAGACTTCCAAGAAAGCCCTGTTGGATCTGCCTTTTAAGGGCGACAGACTTTTTGGGGCTTCTCTGGATGACATCATCAAGGATGCCACAGGAAGTAAAAGCACTTTGCTTCCCCAAATTAGCAAGGGTAAGGGGCCACGCCAAGGGCAAGGGCCCTCCTTTACTGCACACAAGTGGTTTTTTCGTCCCCCTAGGGCGACAGGGAAAAGACCCCAGGCCGATAAAGCGCCTGCCCAAGGACAAAAGCGTCCCTGGTCCCGCATACCCAATAAGCCTGCGGACAAATTTGCGTCCGCATGAAGGTCCACCCCCACCCAGCTCTCGGGTGGGGAGACGTCTTCGCAAATTCGCGACTCAGTGGACAGCACTAATCTCCGACAGGTGTGTTTGCGAAGTAATCTCCTCAGGCTACAAGATAGTTTCTCTCTTGTCCACCGGACAGATTCAACACCTCCAATCTCCAGCTACTACCGACCCGTCGGGAGGCCCTGTAGGGGGCGGTCCAGGGTCTACTGGAACGCGGGGTAGTTATTCCAGTTCCAGAACTGGAACGGGGTTTTTACTCAAATCTGTTCATTGTGCCGAAGAAGGAGGGGTTCGTCCAAGCTTGGATCTCAGAGCCCTCAATTGCTTTGTGAAGGTACAAAGTTTTCGGATGGAGTCGGTTCGATCTGTAGTCACGGCTCTCCATCCGGGGGACTTTCTGGCCTCCTTGGACATCAAGGACGCATACCTGCATGTCCCCATATACTCCAGACACCAGAGGTTTCTGCGATTTGCTATCGGGAAGAACCACTACCAGTTTGTGGCCCTCCCGTTTGGCCTTGCCTCAGCACCCAGGACGTTCACCAAGGTGCTCGCTCCGATTCTGGCACTTCTAAGACAGCGGGGTATCGCTATCACAGGTTACTTGGACGACCTTCTGCTGAAGGGCCCTTCAAGCTCAGAATTAGAGGTAAGCGTGTCCATTACCTGTCAGACTCTTCGAGACTGTGGTTGGATACTAAACACGCAAAAGTCAGTATTGGTGCCCACTCAACGCCTAGTGTACCTGGGGTTGATTCTGGATTCCTCAGAGGCAAAGGTATTCCTCCCTGTGGAGAAGTTGCAGACCCTCCGGGCTGCAGTACGGCAGCTGACTTCCAGGAATTGGTCGTCACTCCGTTTTTGCATGCGAGTGTTGGGCCTCATGGTAGCCTCCTTCGAGGCGGTCCCATATGCTCAATACCACACTCGAGTGTTACAGAGGGAAGTTCTGTCCAGATGGAACAGATGCCCTTCATCTCTGGATTATCAAATCCGAGTGAGCCACCTAGTCAGGAGATCCCTGGTATGGTGGCTGACAGCACCGGCTCTAATGGCCGGGAAGTCAATTCTTCCGGTTTACTGGATAGTGATCACGACGGACGCCAGCCTTACAGGTTGGGGGGGAGTCTGGGGTGTCCAGTCGGCGCAAGGTCGCTGGACCCCAGAGGAAGCCCTCCTGCCGATCAATGTCCTGGAGATCCGGGCGATCAAGCTGTGCCTCTTCAAATGGTCTCAGAGACTGCAAGGGCGTCCAGTCAGGATCCAGTCAGACAACGCCACAGCAGTGGCATATGTCAATCATCAAGGAGGAACAAGAAGCTCAGCTGCAGCATCGGAGATCGCTCGCATCCTGAAGTGGGCAGAGAGGAGCGTACCGGCACTGTCGGCCGTGTACATTCCGGGTGTGGAAAACTGGCAGGCGGACTACCTGAGCCGCCAGATGCTGGACCAGGGAGAATGGTCCTTACACCCGGAGGTGTTCCAACTCCTCTGCCAAAGATGGGGCACACCAGACGTAGATCTTCTGGCTTCCCGACTCAATCGGAAGGTATTGAGGTTTGTGGCCCGGTCAAGAGACCCATGGGCAGACGCAACGGACGCGTTGGTAGCATCGTGGGGCCAGTATCGGCTAATCTATGCCTTCCCTCCCTTAAGGCTTCTTCCTCTTCTGCTCCGCAGAGTGGAGGCAGAGGGAATTCCAATGATCCTAATCGCTCCAGATTGGCCTCGGCGTCCTTGGTACGCCGATCTAGTACGTCTGGTAGCAGACGTCCCCTGGCGCCTACCACTACGGAAGGACCTGCTGTCGCAAGGTCCCATATTCCATCCTGCTTTACAGTCATTGGCTTTAACGGCATGGCTGTTGAGAACCAGGTACTGAGAGACCGGGGCCTGTCAGACTCAGTAATTTCTACTATGAGAAGTGCTCGGAAACCGTTCTCTAGGAAGGTCTATCACCGCACTTGGAGGGCCTACATCTCCATGTGTGAGGAAATGAAATGGCATCCGCGTACCTATTTGGTTTCCAGAATCCTGCTGTTTTTACAGCATGGGGTAGACCAAAGGCTTGCCCTAAGTACGATTAAGGGACAGATATCTGCCCTGGCTGTCTTTTTTCAGCGACCCCTGGCGACTCACTCTCTCGTGAGTACATTTGTGCAGGGGGTTCGACATGTGGCCCCTCCGGTCCGCCCCCCGTTACCTCCGTGGGACTTGAACCTGGTCCTCTCGGTGCTGCAGAAGGCACCGTTTGAGAATATTAGAGATATTCCCCTGTTGACACTTTCTCAGAAGGTGGTCTTTTTGGTGGCTGTTACGTCAGTTAGACGAGTCTCTGAGCTGGCAGCCTTGTCCTGCAAGGCTCCCTATTTGATTTTCCACAAGGATAAGGTGGTGCTGCGGCTGCAGCCTTCCTTTCTTCCGAAGGTCGTTTCGGCTTTTCATCTCAACGAAGACATTGTACTTCCATCCTTGTGTCCTCAGCCGTCGAATCCTAAGGAGTCGGCGTTGCATTCCTTGGACGTTGTCCGAGCTTTGAGAGTATACCTATCTGCTACTTCCCTGTTCCGGAAGTCAGACTCACTGTTTGTTTCGGTGGCTGGTCCCAAGAAGGGCCAAGCAGTCTCGTCGGCCACCATCTCTAGGTGGATCCGACAGATAGTAATCCAGGCTTACGCCTTAAAGGGTCAGGCGCCCCCCTTTCCTGTCACGGCGCATTCGACCAGGGCAATAGGTGCCTCTTGGGCTTTCCGACATCAAGCGTCTGTTTCCCAACTATGTAAAGCGGCGACTTGGTCGTCCGCTCACACTTTCACAAAATTCTACAAAGTTGATGTAGGTGCATCTTCGGATGCCTCTTTCGGCCGCAAGGTTTTGCAGGCGGCTGTTTAGAGTTGCAACTCCTCCGTTGGAGGAGTGCTGTTTTGTGTTTTGGGGTGAAGTTTGTTTTTATGCTGTTACCACCCCTCGTTTTTTTCTCTGACACTGCTTTGGGACGTCCCACTTTGTCAATAGAGAAGCTGTGTCGGTCCATGGACGAAAGAGTAAATAGGATTTTTTACTCACCGTAAAATCCTTTTCTCTGAGTCCATGGACCGACACAGCACCCACCCCTCCTCTTAAGTTTGTACTGCTTTTTGACGAACTGATCTGCGATGTGCAGACTGAGAGGGTATACCCAGAGGGTCCGCCCCCTGGGCGGTACTGTAGAAGGTGTGATGCAACACTTTTTACAAGTTTTTCTGCCTAGTCACTCCTAATTAACGGATAATACCCACTTTGTCAATAGAGAAGCTGTGTCGGTCCATGGACTCAGAGAAAAGGATTTTACGGTGAGTAAAAAATCCTATTTTGTAGGGACAGGGAAGGACAGTGAGGGAAATTCTCATTGTGCTATACTGTGCTAAAGCATTCATCATCAACCATCTTTAAAAAAAAAAAATTATAGGGACAGAAAACTATAGGTAGGGAGAGTGTCAGTGTGTTTTACTGTGCTAAACCTTGTTTGTAGGGACAGGGAAGGCCAGTGAGGGAAATTCTCATTGTGCTATACTGTGCTAAAGCATTCATCATCAACCATCTTTAAAAAAACATTTTTTATAGGGACAGAAAACTATAGGTAGGGAGAGTGTCAGTGTGTTTTACTGTGCTAAACCTTGTTTGTAGGGACAGGGAAGGACAGTGAGGGAAATTCTCATTGTGCTATACTGTGCTAAAGCATTCATCATCAACCATCTTTAAAAAAAAAAATTTATAGGGACAGAAAACTATAGGTAGGGAGAGTGTCAGTGTGTTTTACTGTGCTAAACCTTGTTTGTAGGGACAGGGAAGGACAGTGAGGGAAATTCTCATTGTGCTATACTGTGCTAAAGCATTCATCATCAACCATCTTTAAAAAAAAAAAAATATAGGGACAGAAAACTATAGGTAGGGAGAGTGTCAGTGTGTTTTACTGTGCTAAACCTTGTTTGTAGGGACAGGGAAGGACAGTGAGGGAAATTCTCATTGTGCTATACTGTGCTAAAGCATTCATCATCAACCATCTTTAAAAAAAAAAAAATATTAGGGACAGAAAACTATAGGTAGGGAGAGTGTCAGTGTGTTTTACTGTGCTAAACCTTGTTTGTAGGGACAGGGAAGGACAGTGAGGGAAATTCTCATTGTGCTATACTGTGCTAAAGCATTCATCATCAACCATCTTTAAAAAAAAAAAAATTATAGGGACAGAAAACTATAGGTAGGGAGAGTGTCAGTGTGTTTTACTGTGCTAAACCTTGTTTGTAGGGACAGGGAAGGACAGTGAGGGAAATTCTCATTGTGCTATACTGTGCTAAAGCATTCATCATCAACCATCTTTAAAAAATCATTTTTTATAGGGACAGAAAACTATAGGTAGGGAGAGTGTCAGTGTGTTTTACTGTTCTAAACCTTGTTTGTAGGGACAGGGAAGGACAGTGAGGGAAATTCTCATTGTGCTATACTGTGCTAAAGCATGCATCATCAACCATCTTTAAAAAAACATTTTTTATAGGGACAGAAAACTATAGGTAGGGAGAGTGTCAGTGTGTTTTACTGTGCTAAACCTTGTTTGTAGGGACAGGGAAGGCCAGTGAGGGAAATTCTCATTGTGCTATACTGTGCTAAAGCATTCATCATCAACCATCTTTAAAAAAACATTTTTTATAGGGACAGAAAACTATAGGTAGGGAGAGTGTCAGTGTGTTTTACTGTGCTAAACCTTGTTTGTAGGGACAGGGAAGGACAGTGAGGGAAATTCTCATTGTGCTATACTGTGCTAAAGCATTCATCATCAACCATCTTTAAAAAAAAATTTTTATAGGGACAGAAAACTATAGGTAGGGAGAGTGTCAGTGTGTTTTACTGTGCTAAACCTTGTTTGTAGGGACAGGGAAGGACAGTGAGGGAAATTCTCATTGTGCTATACTGTGCTAAAGCATTCATCATCAACCATCTTTAAAAAAAAAAAATTATAGGGACAGAAAACTATAGGTAGGGAGAGTGTCAGTGTGTTTTACTGTGCTAAACCTTGTTTGTAGGGACAGGGAAGGACAGTGAGGGAAATTCTCATTGTGCTATACTGTGCTAAAGCATTCATCATCAACCATCTTTAAAAAAAAATTTTTATTAGGGACAGAAAACTATAGGTAGGGAGAGTGTCAGTGTGTTTTACTGTGCTAAACCTTGTTTGTAGGGACAGGGAAGGACAGTGAGGGAAATTCTCATTGTGCTATACTGTGCTAAAGCATTCATCATCAACCATCTTTAAAAAAAAAAAATTATAGGGACAGAAAACTATAGGTAGGGAGAGTGTCAGTGTGTTTTACTGTGCTAAACCTTGTTTGTAGGGACAGGGAAGGACAGTGAGGGAAATTCTCATTGTGCTATACTGTGCTAAAGCATTCATCATCAACCATCTTTAAAAAATCATTTTTTATAGGGACAGAAAACTATAGGTAGGGAGAGTGTCAGTGTGTTTTACTGTGCTAAACCTTGTTTGTAGGGACAGGGAAGGACAGTGAGGGAAATTCTCATTGTGCTATACTGTGCTAAAGCATTCATCATCAACCATCTTTAAAAAAAAAAATTTATAGGGACAGAAAACTATAGGTAGGGAGAGTGTCAGTGTGTTTTACTGTGCTAAACCTTGTTTGTAGGGACAGGGAAGGACAGTGAGGGAAATTCTCATTGTGCTATACTGTGCTAAAGCATTCATCATCAACCATCTTTAAAAAAAAAAATTTATAGGGACAGAAAACTATAGGTAGGGAGAGTGTCAGTGTGTTTTACTGTGCTAAACCTTGTTTGTAGGGACAGGGAAGGACAGTGAGGGAAATTCTCATTGTGCTATACTGTGCTAAAGCATTCATCATCAACCATCTTTAAAAAAAATTTTTTATAGGGACAGAAAACTATAGGTAGGGAGAGTGTCAGTGTGTTTTACTGTGCTAAACCTTGTTTGTAGGGACAGGGAAGGCCAGTGAGGGAAATTCTCATTGTGCTATACTGTGCTAAAGCATTCATCATCAACCATCTTTAAAAAAACATTTTTTATAGGGACAGAAAACTATAGGTAGGGAGAGTGTCAGTGTGTTTTACTGTGCTAAACCTTGTTTGTAGGGACAGGGAAGGACAGTGAGGGAAATTCTCATTGTGCTATACTGTGCTAAAGCATTCATCATCAACCATCTTTAAAAAAACATTTTTTATAGGGACAGAAAACTATAGGTAGGGAGAGTGTCAGTGTGTTTTACTGTGCTAAACCTTGTTTGTAGGGACAGGGAAGGACAGTGAGGGAAATTCTCATTGTGCTTTACTGTGCTAAAGCATTCATCATCAACCATCTTTAAATAAAAAAATTATAGGGACAGAAAACTATAGGTAGGGAGAGTGTCAGTGTGTTTTACTGTGCTAAACCTTGTTTGTAGGGACAGGGAAGGACAGTGAGGGAAATTCTCATTGTGCTATACTGTGCTAAAGCATTCATCATCAACCATCTTTTAAAAAAATTTTTTATAGGGACAGAAAACTATAGGTAGGGAGAGTGTCAGTGTGTTTTACTGTGCTAAACCTTGTTTGTAGGGACAGGGAAGGCCAGTGAGGGAAATTCTCATTGTGCTATACTGTGCTAAAGCATTCATCATCAACCATCTTTAAAAAAACATTTTTTATAGGGACAGAAAACTATAGGTAGGGAGAGTGTCAGTGTGTTTTACTGTGCTAAACCTTGTTTGTAGGGACAGGGAAGGACAGTGAGGGAAATTCTCATTGTGCTATACTGTGCTAAAGCATTCATCATCAACCATCTTTAAAAAAACATTTTTTATAGGGACAGAAAACTATAGGTAGGGAGAGTGTCAGTGTGTTTTACTGTGCTAAACCTTGTTTGTAGGGACGGGAAAGGACAGTGAGGGAAATTCTCATTGTGCTATACTGTGCTAAAGCATTCATCATCAACCATCTTTAAAAAAAAAAATTATAGGGACAGAAAACTATAGGTAGGGAGAGTGTCAGTGTGTTTTACTGTGCTAAACCTTGTTTGTAGGGACAGGGAAGGACAGTGAGGGAAATTCTCATTGTGCTATACTGTGCTAAAGCATTCATCATCAACCATCTTTAAAAAAACATTTTTTATAGGGACAGAAAACTATAGGTAGGGAGAGTGTCAGTGTGTTTTACTGTGCTAAACCTTGTTTGTAGGGACAGGGAAGGACAGTGAGGGAAATTCTCATTGTGCTATACTGTGCTAAAGCATTCATCATCAACCATCTTTAAAAAAACATTTTTTATAGGGACAGAAAACTATAGGTAGGGAGAGTGTCAGTGTGTTTTACCGTGCTAAACCTTGTTTGTAGGGACAGGGAAGGACAGTGAGGGAAATTCTCATTGTGCTATACTGTGCTAAAGCATTCATCATCAACCATCTTTAAAAAAAAAAATTTATAGGGACAGAAAACTATAGGTAGGGAGAGTGTCAGTGTGTTTTACTGTGCTAAACCTTGTTTGTAGGGACAGGGAAGGACAGTGAGGGAAATTCTCATTGTGCTATACTGTGCTAAAGCATTCATCATCAACCATCTTTAAAAAAATTTTTTTATAGGGACAGAAAACTATAGGTAGGGAGAGTGTCAGTGTGTTTTACTGTGCTAAACCTTATTTGTAGGGACAGGGAAGGCCAGTGAGGGAAATTCTCATTGTGCTATACTGTGCTAAAGCATTCATCATCAACCATCTTTAAAAAAACATTTTTTATAGGGACAGAAAACTATAGGTAGGGAGAGTGTCAGTGTGTTTTACTGTGCTAAACCTTGTTTGTAGGGACAGGGAAGGACAGTGAGGGAAATTCTCATTGTGCTATACTGTGCTAAAGCATTCATCATCAACCATCTTTAAAAAAACATTTTTTATAGGGACAGAAAACTATAGGTAGGGAGAGTGTCAGTGTGTTTTACTGTGCTAAACCTTGTTTGTAGGGACAGGGAAGGACAGTGAGGGAAATTCTCATTGTGCTATTCTGTGCTAAAGCATTCATCATCAACCATCTTTAAAAAAAAAAAATTATAGGGACAGAAAACTATAGGTAGGGAGAGTGTCAGTGTGTTTTACTGTGCTAAACCTTGTTTGTAGGGACAGGGAAGGACAGTGAGGGAAATTCTCATTGTGCTATACTGTGCTAAAGCATTCATCATCAACCATCTTTAAAAAAAATTTTTTATAGGGACAGAAAACTATAGGTAGGGAGAGTGTCAGTGTGTTTTACTGTGCTAAACCTTGTTTGTAGGGACAGGGAAGGCCAGTGAGGGAAATTCTCATTGGGCTATACTGTGCTAAAGCATTCATCATCAACCATCTTTAAAAAAACATTTTTTATAGGGACAGAAAACTATAGGTAGGGAGAGTGTCAGTGTGTTTTACCGTGCTAAACCTTGTTTGTAGGGACAGGGAAGGACAGTGAGGGAAATTCTCATTGTGCTATACTGTGCTAAAGCATTCATCATCAACCATCTTTAAAAAAAATTTTTTATAGGGACAGAAAACTATAGGTAGGGAGAGTGTCAGTGTGTTTTACTGTGCTAAACCTTGTTTGTAGGGACAGGGAAGGACAGTGAGGGAAATTCTCATTGTGCTATACTGTGCTAAAGCATTCATCATCAACCATCTTTAAAAAAAAAAAATTATAGGGACAGAAAACTATAGGTAGGGAGAGTGTCAGTGTGTTTTACTGTGCTAAACCTTATTTGTAGGGACAGGGAAGGCCAGTGAGGGAAATTCTCATTGTGCTATACTGTGCTAAAGCATTCATCATCAACCATCTTTAAAAAAACATTTTTTATAGGGACAGAAAACTATAGGTAGGGAGAGTGTCAGTGTGTTTTACTGTGCTAAACCTTGTTTGTAGGGACAGGGAAGGACAGTGAGGGAAATTCTCATTGTGCTATACTGTGCTAAAGCATTCATCATCAACCATCTTTAAAAAAACATTTTTTATAGGGACAGAAAACTATAGGTAGGGAGAGTGTCAGTGTGTTTTACTGTGCTATACCTTGTTTGTAGGGACAGGGAAGGACAGTGAGGGAAATTCTCATTGTGCTATACTGTGCTAAAGCATTCATCATCAACCATCTTTAAAAAAAAAAATTATAGGGACAGAAAACTATAGGTAGGGAGAGTGTCAGTGTGTTTTACTGTGCTAAACCTTGTTTGTAGGGACAGGGAAGGACAGTGAGGGAAATTCTCATTGTGCTATACTGTGCTAAAGCATTCATCATCAACCATCTTTAAAAAAACTTTTTTTATAGGGACAGAAAACTATAGGTAGGGAGAGTGTCAGTGTGTTTTACTGTGCTAAACCTTGTTTGTAGGGACAGGGAAGGACAGTGAGGGAAATTCTCATTGTGCTATACTGTGCTAAAGCATTCATCATCAACCATCTTTAAAAAAACATTTTTTATAGGGACAGAAAACTATAGGTAGGGAGAGTGTCAGTGTGTTTTACTGTGCTAAACCTTGTTTGTAGGGACAGGGAAGGACAGTGAGGGAAATTCTCATTGTGCTATACTGTGCTAAAGCATTCATCATCAACCATCTTTAAAAAAAAATTTTTATAGGGACAGAAAACTATAGGTAGGGAGAGTGTCAGTGTGTTTTACTGTGCTAAACCTTGTTTGTAGGGACAGGGAAGGACAGTGAGGGAAATTCTCATTGTGCTATACTGTGCTAAAGCATTCATCATCAACCATCTTTAAAAAAAAAAATTTATAGGGACAGAAAACTATAGGTAGGGAGAGTGTCAGTGTGTTTTACTGTGCTAAACCTTGTTTATAGGGACAGGGAAGGACAGTGAGGGAAATTCTCATTGTGCTATACTGTGCTAAAGCATTCATCATCAACCATCTTTAAAAAAACATTTTTTATAGGGACAGAAAACTATAGGTAGGGAGAGTGTCAGTGTGTTTTACTGTGCTAAACCTTGTTTGTAGGGACAGGGAAGGACAGTGAGGGAAATTCTCATTGTGCTATACTGTGCTAAAGCATTCATCATCAACCATCTTTAAAAAAAAAATTTTATAGGGACAGAAAACTATAGGTAGGGAGAGTGTCAGTGTGTTTTACTGTGCTAAACCTTGTTTGTAGGGACAGGGAAGGACAGTGAGGGAAATTCTCATTGTGCTATACTGTGCTAAAGCATTCATCATCAACCATCTTTAAAAAAAAAAATTTATAGGGACAGAAAACTATAGGCAGGGAGAGTGTCAGTGTGTTTTACTGTGCTAAACCTTGTTTGTAGGGACAGGGAAGGACAGTGAGGGAAATTCTCATTGTGCTATACTGTGCTAAAGCATTCATCATCAACCATCTTTAAAAAAACATTTTTTATAGGGACAGAAAACTATAGGTAGGGAGAGTGTCAGTGTGTTTTACTGTGCTAAACCTTGTTTGTAGGGACAGGGAAGGACAGTGAGGGAAATTCTCATTGTGCTATACTGTGCTAAAGCATTCATCATCAACCATCTTTAAAAAAACATTTTTTATAGGGACAGAAAACTATAGGTAGGGAGAGTGTCAGTGTGTTTTACTGTGCTAAACCTTGTTTGTAGGGACAGGGAAGGACAGTGAGGGAAATTCTCATTGTGCTATACTGTGCTAAAGCATTCATCATCAACCATCTTTAAAAAAAAAATTTTATAGGGACAGAAAACTATAGGTAGGGAGAGTGTCACTGTGTTTTACTGTGCTAAACCTTGTTTGTAGGGACAGGGAAGGACAGTGAGGGAAATTCTCATTGTGCTATACTGTGCTAAAGCATTCATCATCAACCATCTTTAAAAAAAAAAATTTATAGGGACAGAAAACTATAGGTAGGGAGAGTGTCAGTGTGTTTTACTGTGCTAAACCTTGTTTGTAGGGACAGGGAAGGACAGTGAGGGAAATTCTCATTGTGCTATACTGTGCTAAAGCATTCATCATCAACCATCTTTAAAAAAACATTTTTTATAGGGACAGAAAACTATAGGTAGGGAGAGTGTCAGTGTGTTTTACTGTGCTAAACCTTGTTTGTAGGGACAGGGAAGGACAGTGAGGGAAATTCTCATTGTGCTATACTGTGCTAAAGCATTCATCATCAACCATCTTTAAAAAAACATTTTTTATAGGGACAGAAATCTATAGGTAGGGAGAGTGTCAGTGTGTTTTACTGTGCTAAACCTTGTTTGTAGGGACAGGGAAGGACAGTGAGGGAAATTCTCATTGTGCTATACTGTGCTAAAGCATTCATCATCAACCTTCTTTAAAAAAAAAAAATTATTAGGGACAGAAAACTATAGGTAGGGAGAGTGTCAGTGTGTTTTACTGTGCTAAACCTTGTTTGTAGGGACAGGGAAGGACAGTGAGGGAAATTCTCATTGTGCTATACTGTGCTAAAGCATTCATCATCAACCATCTTTAAAAAAAAAATTATAGGGACAGAAAACTATAGGTAGGGAGAGTGTCAGTGTGTTTTACTGTGCTAAACCTTGTTTGTAGGGACAGGGAAGGACAGTGAGGGAAATTCTCATTGTGCTATACTGTGCTAAAGCATTCATCATCAACCATCTTTAAAAAAAAAATTTATAGGGACAGAAAACTATAGGTAGGGAGAGTGTCAGTGTGTTTTACTGTGCTAAACCTTGTTTGTAGGGACAGGGAAGGCCAGTGAGGGAAATTCTCATTGTGCTATACTGTGCTAAAGCATTCATCATCAACCATCTTTAAAAAAACATTTTTTATAGGGACAGAAAACTATAGGTAGGGAGAGTGTCAGTGTGTTTTACTGTGCTAAACCTTGTTTGTAGGGACAGGGAAGGACAGTGAGGGAAATTCTCATTGTGCTATACTGTGCTAAAGCATTCATCATCAACCATCTTTAAAAAAACATTTTTTATAGGGACAGAAAACTATAGGTAGGGAGAGTGTCAGTGTGTTTTACTGTGCTAAACCTTGTTTGTAGGGACAGGGAAGGACAGTGAGGGAAATTCTCATTGTGCTATACTGTGCTAAAGCATTCATCATCAACCATCTTTAAAAAAAAAAAATTATAGGGACAGAAAACTATAGGTAGGGAGAGTGTCAGTGTGTTTTACTGTGCTAAACCTTGTTTGTAGGGACAGGGAAGGACAGTGAGGGAAATTCTCATTGTGCTATACTGTGCTAAAGCATTCATCATCAACCATCTTTAAAAAAAATTTTTTATTAGGGACAGAAAACTATAGGTAGGGAGAGTGTCAGTGTGTTTTACTGTGCTAAACCTTGTTTGTAGGGACAGGGAAGGACAGTGAGGGAAATTCTCATTGTGCTATACTGTGCTAAAGCATTCATCATCAACCATCTTTAAAAAAAAAAAATTATAGGGACAGAAAACTATAGGTAGGGAGAGTGTCAGTGTGTTTTACTGTGCTAAACCTTGTTTGTAGGGACAGGGAAGGACAGTGAGGGAAATTCTCATTGTGCTATACTGTGCTAAAGCATTCATCATCAACCATCTTTAAAAAATCATTTTTTATAGGGACAGAAAACTATAGGTAGGGAGAGTGTCAGTGTGTTTTACTGTGCTAAACCTTGTTTGTAGGGACAGGGAAGGACAGTGAGGGAAATTCTCATTGTGCTATACTGTGCTAAAGCATGCATCATCAACCATCTTTAAAAAAACATTTTTTATAGGGACAGAAAACTATAGGTAGGGAGAGTGTCAGTGTGTTTTACCGTGCTAAACCTTGTTTGTAGGGACAGGGAAGGACAGTGAGGGAAATTCTCATTGTGCTATACTGTGCTAAAGCATTCATCATCAACCATCTTTAAAAAAAAAAAATTATAGGGACAGAAAACTATAGGTAGGGAGAGTGTCAGTGTGTTTTACTGTGCTAAACCTTGTTTGTAGGGACAGGGAAGGACAGTGAGGGAAATTCTCATTGTGCTATACTGTGCTAAAGCATTCATCATCAACCATCTTTAAAAAAAATTTTTTATAGGGACAGAAAACTATAGGTAGGGAGAGTGTCAGTGTGTTTTACTGTGCTAAACCTTGTTTGTAGGGACAGGGAAGGCCAGTGAGGGAAATTCTCATTGTGCTATACTGTGCTAAAGCATTCATCATCAACCATCTTTAAAAAAACATTTTTTATAGGGACAGAAAACTATAGGTAGGGAGAGTGTCAGTGTGTTTTACTGTGCTAAACCTTGTTTGTAGGGACAGGGAAGGACAGTGAGGGAAATTCTCATTGTGCTATACTGTGCTAAAGCATTCATCATCAACCATCTTTAAAAAAACATTTTTTATAGGGACAGAAAACTATAGGTAGGGAGAGTGTCAGTGTGTTTTACTGTGCTAAACCTTGTTTGTAGGGACGGGAAAGGACAGTGAGGGAAATTCTCATTGTGCTATACTGTGCTAAAGCATTCATCATCAACCATCTTTAAAAAAAAAAAATTATAGGGACAGAAAACTATAGGTAGGGAGAGTGTCAGTGTGTTTTACTGTGCTAAACCTTGTTTGTAGGGACAGGGAAGGACAGTGAGGGAAATTCTCATTGTGCTATACTGTGCTAAAGCATTCATCATCAACCATCTTTAAAAAAACATTTTTTATAGGGACAGAAAACTATAGGTAGGGAGAGTGTCAGTGTGTTTTACTGTGCTAAACCTTGTTTGTAGGGACAGGGAAGGACAGTGAGGGAAATTCTCATTGTGCTATACTGTGCTAAAGCATTCATCATCAACCATCTTTAAAAAAACATTTTTTATAGGGACAGAAAACTATAGGTAGGGAGAGTGTCAGTGTGTTTTACTGTGCTAAACCTTGTTTGTAGGGACAGGGAAGGACAGTGAGGGAAATTCTCATTGTGCTATACTGTGCTAAAGCATTCATCATCAACCATCTTTAAAAAAAATTTTTTATAGGGACAGAAAACTATAGGTAGGGAGAGTGTCAGTGTGTTTTACTGTGCTAAACCTTGTTTGTAGGGACAGGGAAGGACAGTGAGGGAAATTCTCATTGTGCTATACTGTGCTAAAGCATTCATCATCAACCATCTTTAAAAAAAAAAAAATTATAGGGACAGAAAACTATAGGTAGGGAGAGTGTCAGTGTGTTTTACTGTGCTAAACCTTGTTTGTAGGGACAGGGAAGGACAGTGAGGGAAATTCTCATTGTGCTATACTGTGCTAAAGCATTCATCATCAACCATCTTTAAAAAAACATTTTTTATAGGGACAGAAAACTATAGGTAGGGAGAGTGTCAGTGTGTTTTACTGTGCTAAACCTTGTTTGTAGGGACAGGGAAGGACAGTGAGGGAAATTCTCATTGTGCTATACTGTGCTAAAGCATTCATCATCAACCATCTTTAAAAAAAAATTTTTATAGGGACAGAAAACTATAGGTAGGGAGAGTGTCAGTGTGTTTTACTGTGCTAAACCTTGTTTGTAGGGACAGGGAAGGACAGTGAGGGAAATTCTCATTGTGCTATACTGTGCTAAAGCATTCATCATCAACCATCTTTAAAAAAAAAAAATTATAGGGACAGAAAACTATAGGTAGGGAGAGTGTCAGTGTGTTTTACTGTGCTAAACCTTGTTTGTAGGGACAGGGAAGGACAGTGAGGGAAATTCTCATTGTGCTATACTGTGCTAAAGCATTCATCATCAACCATCTTTAAAAAAACATTTTTTATAGGGACAGAAAACTATAGGTAGGGAGAGTGTCAGTGTGTTTTACTGTGCTAAACCTTGTTTGTAGGGACAGGGAAGGACAGTGAGGGAAATTCTCATTGTGCTATACTGTGCTAAAGCATTCATCATCAACCATCTTTAAAAAAACATTTTTTATAGGGACAGAAAACTATAGGTAGGGAGAGTGTCAGTGTGTTTTACTGTGCTAAACCTTGTTTGTAGGGACAGGGAAGGACAGTGAGGGAAATTCTCATTGTGCTATACTGTGCTAAAGCATTCATCATCAACCATCTTTAAAAAAAAAAATTTATAGGGACAGAAAACTATAGGTAGGGAGAGTGTCAGTGTGTTTTACTGTGCTAAACCTTGTTTGTAGGGACAGGGAAGGACAGTGAGGGAAATTCTCATTGTGCTATACTGTGCTAAAGCATTCATCATCAACCATCTTTAAAAAAAAATTTTTATAGGGACAGAAAACTATAGGTAGGGAGAGTGTCAGTGTGTTTTACTGTGCTAAACCTTGTTTGTAGGGACAGGGAAGGACAGTGAGGGAAATTCTCATTGTGCTATACTGTGCTAAAGCATTCATCATCAACCATCTTTAAAAAAACATTTTTTATAGGGACAGAAAACTATAGGTAGGGAGAGTGTCAGTGTGTTTTACTGTGCTAAACCTTGTTTGTAGGGACAGGGAAGGACAGTGAGGGAAATTCTCATTGTGCTATACTGTGCTAAAGCATTCATCATCAACCATCTTTAAAAAAACATTTTTTATAGGGACAGAAATCTATAGGTAGGGAGAGTGTCAGTGTGTTTTACTGTGCTAAACCTTGTTTGTAGGGACAGGGAAGGACAGTGAGGGAAATTCTCATTGTGCTATACTGTGCTAAAGCATTCATCATCAACCTTCTTTAAAAAAAAAAAATTATTAGGGACAGAAAACTATAGGTAGGGAGAGTGTCAGTGTGTTTTACTGTGCTAAACCTTGTTTGTAGGGACAGGGAAGGACAGTGAGGGAAATTCTCATTGTGCTATACTGTGCTAAAGCATTCATCATCAACCATCTTTAAAAAAAAAATTATAGGGACAGAAAACTATAGGTAGGGAGAGTGTCAGTGTGTTTTACTGTGCTAAACCTTGTTTGTAGGGACAGGGAAGGACAGTGAGGGAAATTCTCATTGTGCTATACTGTGCTAAAGCATTCATCATCAACCATCTTTAAAAAAATTTTTTATAGGGACAGAAAACTATAGGTAGGGAGAGTGTCAGTGTGTTTTACTGTGCTAAACCTTGTTTGTAGGGACAGGGAAGGCCAGTGAGGGAAATTCTCATTGTGCTATACTGTGCTAAAGCATTCATCATCAACCATCTTTAAAAAAACATTTTTTATAGGGACAGAAAACTATAGGTAGGGAGAGTGTCAGTGTGTTTTACTGTGCTAAACCTTGTTTGTAGGGACAGGGAAGGACAGTGAGGGAAATTCTCATTGTGCTATACTGTGCTAAAGCATTCATCATCAACCATCTTTAAAAAAACATTTTTTATAGGGACAGAAAACTATAGGTAGGGAGAGTGTCAGTGTGTTTTACTGTGCTAAACCTTGTTTGTAGGGACAGGGAAGGACAGTGAGGGAAATTCTCATTGTGCTATACTGTGCTAAAGCATTCATCATCAACCATCTTTAAAAAAAATAAATTATAGGGACAGAAAACTATAGGTAGGGAGAGTGTCAGTGTGTTTTACTGTGCTAAACCTTGTTTGTAGGGACAGGGAAGGACAGTGAGGGAAATTCTCATTGTGCTATACTGTGCTAAAGCATTCATCATCAACCATCTTTAAAAAAAAAATTTTATTAGGGACAGAAAACTATAGGTAGGGAGAGTGTCAGTGTGTTTTACTGTGCTAAACCTTGTTTGTAGGGACAGGGAAGGACAGTGAGGGAAATTCTCATTGTGCTATACTGTGCTAAAGCATTCATCATCAACCATCTTTAAAAAAAAAAAATTATAGGGACAGAAAACTATAGGTAGGGAGAGTGTCAGTGTGTTTTACTGTGCTAAACCTTGTTTGTAGGGACAGGGAAGGACAGTGAGGGAAATTCTCATTGTGCTATACTGTGCTAAAGCATTCATCATCAACCATCTTTAAAAAATCATTTTTTATAGGGACAGAAAACTATAGGTAGGGAGAGTGTCAGTGTGTTTTACTGTGCTAAACCTTGTTTGTAGGGACAGGGAAGGACAGTGAGGGAAATTCTCATTGTGCTATACTGTGCTAAAGCATGCATCATCAACCATCTTTAAAAAAACATTTTTTATAGGGACAGAAAACTATAGGTAGGGAGAGTGTCAGTGTGTTTTACCGTGCTAAACCTTGTTTGTAGGGACAGGGAAGGACAGTGAGGGAAATTCTCATTGTGCTATACTGTGCTAAAGCATTCATCATCAACCATCTTTAAAAAAAAAAAATTATAGGGACAGAAAACTATAGGTAGGGAGAGTGTCAGTGTGTTTTACTGTGCTAAACCTTGTTTGTAGGGACAGGGAAGGACAGTGAGGGAAATTCTCATTGTGCTATACTGTGCTAAAGCATTCATCATCAACCATCTTTAAAAAAAAATTTTTATAGGGACAGAAAACTATAGGTAGGGAGAGTGTCAGTGTGTTTTACTGTGCTAAACCTTGTTTGTAGGGACAGGGAAGGCCAGTGAGGGAAATTCTCATTGTGCTATACTGTGCTAAAGCATTCATCATCAACCATCTTTAAAAAAACATTTTTTATAGGGACAGAAAACTATAGGTAGGGAGAGTGTCAGTGTGTTTTACTGTGCTAAACCTTGTTTGTAGGGACAGGGAAGGACAGTGAGGGAAATTCTCATTGTGCTATACTGTGCTAAAGCATTCATCATCAACCATCTTTAAAAAAACATTTTTTATAGGGACAGAAAACTATAGGTAGGGAGAGTGTCAGTGTGTTTTACTGTGCTAAACCTTGTTTGTAGGGACAGGGAAGGACAGTGAGGGAAATTCTCATTGTGCTATACTGTGCTAAAGCATTCATCATCAACCATCTTTAAAAAAAAAAAATATAGGGACAGAAAACTATAGGTAGGGAGAGTGTCAGTGTGTTTTACTGTGCTAAACCTTGTTTGTAGGGACAGGGAAGGACAGTGAGGGAAATTCTCATTGTGCTATACTGTGCTAAAGCATTCATCATCAACCATCTTTAAAAAAAAAAATTTATAGGGACAGAAAACTATAGGTAGGGAGAGTGTCAGTGTGTTTTACTGTGCTAAACCTTGTTTGTAGGGACAGGGAAGGCCAGTGAGGGAAATTCTCATTGTGCTATACTGTGCTAAAGCATTCATCATCAACCATCTTTAAAAAAACATTTTTTATAGGGACAGAAAACTATAGGTAGGGAGAGTGTCAGTGTGTTTTACTGTGCTAAACCTTGTTTGTAGGGACAGGGAAGGACAGTGAGGGAAATTCTCATTGTGCTATACTGTGCTAAAGCATTCATCATCAACCATCTTTAAAAAAACATTTTTTATAGGGACAGAAAACTATAGGTAGGGAGAGTGTCAGTGTGTTTTACTGTGCTAAACCTTGTTTGTAGGGACGGGAAAGGACAGTGAGGGAAATTCTCATTGTGCTATACTGTGCTAAAGCATTCATCATCAACCATCTTTAAAAAAAAAAAATTATAGGGACAGAAAACTATAGGTAGGGAGAGTGTCAGTGTGTTTTACTGTGCTAAACCTTGTTTGTAGGGACAGGGAAGGACAGTGAGGGAAATTCTCATTGTGCTATACTGTGCTAAAGCATTCATCATCAACCATCTTTAAAAAAACATTTTTTATAGGGACAGAAAACTATAGGTAGGGAGAGTGTCAGTGTGTTTTACTGTGCTAAACCTTGTTTGTAGGGACAGGGAAGGACAGTGAGGGAAATTCTCATTGTGCTATACTGTGCTAAAGCATTCATCATCAACCATCTTTAAAAAAACATTTTTTATAGGGACAGAAAACTATAGGTAGGGAGAGTGTCAGTGTGTTTTACTGTGCTAAACCTTGTTTGTAGGGACAGGGAAGGACAGTGAGGGAAATTCTCATTGTGCTATACTGTGCTAAAGCATTCATCATCAACCATCTTTAAAAACAATTTTTTATAGGGACAGAAAACTATAGGTAGGGAGAGTGTCAGTGTGTTTTACTGTGCTAAACCTTGTTTGTAGGGACAGGGAAGGACAGTGAGGGAAATTCTCATTGTGCTATACTGTGCTAAAGCATTCATCATCAACCATCTTTAAAAAAAAAAAATTATAGGGACAGAAAACTATAGGTAGGGAGAGTGTCAGTGTGTTTTACTGTGCTAAACCTTGTTTGTAGGGACAGGGAAGGACAGTGAGGGAAATTCTCATTGTGCTATACTGTGCTAAAGCATTCATCATCAACCATCTTTAAAAAAACATTTTTTATAGGGACAGAAAACTATAGGTAGGGAGAGTGTCAGTGTGTTTTACTGTGCTAAACCTTGTTTGTAGGGACAGGGAAGGACAGTGAGGGAAATTCTCATTGTGCTATACTGTGCTAAAGCATTCATCATCAACCATCTTTAAAAAAAAAATTTTATAGGGACAGAAAACTATAGGTAGGGAGAGTGTCAGTGTGTTTTACTGTGCTAAACCTTGTTTGTAGGGACAGGGAAGGACAGTGAGGGAAATTCTCATTGTGCTATACTGTGCTAAAGCATTCATCATCAACCATCTTTAAAAAAAAAAAATTATAGGGACAGAAAACTATAGGTAGGGAGAGTGTCAGTGTGTTTTACTGTGCTAAACCTTGTTTGTAGGGACAGGGAAGGCCAGTGAGGGAAATTCTCATTGTGCTATACTGTGCTAAAGCATTCATCATCAACCATCTTTAAAAAAACATTTTTTATAGGGACAGAAAACTATAGGTAGGGAGAGTGTCAGTGTGTTTTACTGTGCTAAACCTTGTTTGTAGGGACAGGGAAGGACAGTGAGGGAAATTCTCATTGTGCTATACTGTGCTAAAGCATTCATCATCAACCATCTTTAAAAAAACATTTTTTATAGGGACAGAAATCTATAGGTAGGGAGAGTGTCAGTGTGTTTTACTGTGCTAAACCTTGTTTGTAGGGACAGGGAAGGACAGTGAGGGAAATTCTCATTGTGCTATACTGTGCTAAAGCATTCATCATCAACCTTCTTTAAAAAAAAAAAATTATTAGGGACAGAAAACTATAGGTAGGGAGAGTGTCAGTGTGTTTTACTGTGCTAAACCTTGTTTGTAGGGACAGGGAAGGACAGTGAGGGAAATTCTCATTGTGCTATACTGTGCTAAAGCATTCATCATCAACCATCTTTAAAAAAAAAATTATAGGGACAGAAAACTATAGGTAGGGAGAGTGTCAGTGTGTTTTACTGTGCTAAACCTTGTTTGTAGGGACAGGGAAGGACAGTGAGGGAAATTCTCATTGTGCTATACTGTGCTAAAGCATTCATCATCAACCATCTTTAAAAAAAAAATTTATAGGGACAGAAAACTATAGGTAGGGAGAGTGTCAGTGTGTTTTACTGTGCTAAACCTTGTTTGTAGGGACAGGGAAGGCCAGTGAGGGAAATTCTCATTGTGCTATACTGTGCTAAAGCATTCATCATCAACCATCTTTAAAAAAACATTTTTTATAGGGACAGAAAACTATAGGTAGGGAGAGTGTCAGTGTGTTTTACTGTGCTAAACCTTGTTTGTAGGGACAGGGAAGGACAGTGAGGGAAATTCTCATTGTGCTATACTGTGCTAAAGCATTCATCATCAACCATCTTTAAAAAAACATTTTTTATAGGGACAGAAAACTATAGGTAGGGAGAGTGTCAGTGTGTTTTACTGTGCTAAACCTTGTTTGTAGGGACAGGGAAGGACAGTGAGGGAAATTCTCATTGTGCTATACTGTGCTAAAGCATTCATCATCAACCATCTTTAAAAAAAATAAATTATAGGGACAGAAAACTATAGGTAGGGAGAGTGTCAGTGTGTTTTACTGTGCTAAACCTTGTTTGTAGGGACAGGGAAGGACAGTGAGGGAAATTCTCATTGTGCTATACTGTGCTAAAGCATTCATCATCAACCATCTTTAAAAAAAAATTTTTATTAGGGACAGAAAACTATAGGTAGGGAGAGTGTCAGTGTGTTTTACTGTGCTAAACCTTGTTTGTAGGGACAGGGAAGGACAGTGAGGGAAATTCTCATTGTGCTATACTGTGCTAAAGCATTCATCATCAACCATCTTTAAAAAAAAAAAATTATAGGGACAGAAAACTATAGGTAGGGAGAGTGTCAGTGTGTTTTACTGTGCTAAACCTTGTTTGTAGGGACAGGGAAGGACAGTGAGGGAAATTCTCATTGTGCTATACTGTGCTAAAGCATTCATCATCAACCATCTTTAAAAAATCATTTTTTATAGGGACAGAAAACTATAGGTAGGGAGAGTGTCAGTGTGTTTTACTGTGCTAAACCTTGTTTGTAGGGACAGGGAAGGACAGTGAGGGAAATTCTCATTGTGCTATACTGTGCTAAAGCATGCATCATCAACCATCTTTAAAAAAACATTTTTTATAGGGACAGAAAACTATAGGTAGGGAGAGTGTCAGTGTGTTTTACCGTGCTAAACCTTGTTTGTAGGGACAGGGAAGGACAGTGAGGGAAATTCTCATTGTGCTATACTGTGCTAAAGCATTCATCATCAACCATCTTTAAAAAAAAAAAATTATAGGGACAGAAAACTATAGGTAGGGAGAGTGTCAGTGTGTTTTACTGTGCTAAACCTTGTTTGTAGGGACAGGGAAGGACAGTGAGGGAAATTCTCATTGTGCTATACTGTGCTAAAGCATTCATCATCAACCATCTTTAAAAAAAAAAATTTATAGGGACAGAAAACTATAGGTAGGGAGAGTGTCAGTGTGTTTTACTGTGCTAAACCTTGTTTGTAGGGACAGGGAAGGCCAGTGAGGGAAATTCTCATTGTGCTATACTGTGCTAAAGCATTCATCATCAACCATCTTTAAAAAAACATTTTTTATAGGGACAGAAAACTATAGGTAGGGAGAGTGTCAGTGTGTTTTACTGTGCTAAACCTTGTTTGTAGGGACAGGGAAGGACAGTGAGGGAAATTCTCATTGTGCTATACTGTGCTAAAGCATTCATCATCAACCATCTTTAAAAAAAAAAAAATATAGGGACAGAAAACTATAGGTAGGGAGAGTGTCAGTGTGTTTTACTGTGCTAAACCTTGTTTGTAGGGACAGGGAAGGACAGTGAGGGAAATTCTCATTGTGCTATACTGTGCTAAAGCATTCATCATCAACCATCTTTAAAAAAAAATTTTTATAGGGACAGAAAACTATAGGTAGGGAGAGTGTCAGTGTGTTTTACTGTGCTAAACCTTGTTTGTAGGGACAGGGAAGGCCAGTGAGGGAAATTCTCATTGTGCTATACTGTGCTAAAGCATTCATCATCAACCATCTTTAAAAAAACATTTTTTATAGGGACAGAAAACTATAGGTAGGGAGAGTGTCAGTGTGTTTTACTGTGCTAAACCTTGTTTGTAGGGACAGGGAAGGACAGTGAGGGAAATTCTCATTGTGCTATACTGTGCTAAAGCATTCATCATCAACCATCTTTAAAAAAACATTTTTTATAGGGACAGAAAACTATAGGTAGGGAGAGTGTCAGTGTGTTTTACTGTGCTAAACCTTGTTTGTAGGGACGGGAAAGGACAGTGAGGGAAATTCTCATTGTGCTATACTGTGCTAAAGCATTCATCATCAACCATCTTTAAAAAAAAAAAATTATAGGGACAGAAAACTATAGGTAGGGAGAGTGTCAGTGTGTTTTACTGTGCTAAACCTTGTTTGTAGGGACAGGGAAGGACAGTGAGGGAAATTCTCATTGTGCTATACTGTGCTAAAGCATTCATCATCAACCATCTTTAAAAAAACATTTTTTATAGGGACAGAAAACTATAGGTAGGGAGAGTGTCAGTGTGTTTTACTGTGCTAAACCTTGTTTGTAGGGACAGGGAAGGACAGTGAGGGAAATTCTCATTGTGCTATACTGTGCTAAAGCATTCATCATCAACCATCTTTAAAAAAACATTTTTTATAGGGACAGAAAACTATAGGTAGGGAGAGTGTCAGTGTGTTTTACTGTGCTAAACCTTGTTTGTAGGGACAGGGAAGGACAGTGAGGGAAATTCTCATTGTGCTATACTGTGCTAAAGCATTCATCATCAACCATCTTTAAAAACAATTTTTTATAGGGACAGAAAACTATAGGTAGGGAGAGTGTCAGTGTGTTTTACTGTGCTAAACCTTGTTTGTAGGGACAGGGAAGGACAGTGAGGGAAATTCTCATTGTGCTATACTGTGCTAAAGCATTCATCATCAACCATCTTTAAAAAAAAAAAATTATAGGGACAGAAAACTATAGGTAGGGAGAGTGTCAGTGTGTTTTACTGTGCTAAACCTTGTTTGTAGGGACAGGGAAGGACAGTGAGGGAAATTCTCATTGTGCTATACTGTGCTAAAGCATTCATCATCAACCATCTTTAAAAAAACATTTTTTATAGGGACAGAAAACTATAGGTAGGGAGAGTGTCAGTGTGTTTTACTGTGCTAAACCTTGTTTGTAGGGACAGGGAAGGACAGTGAGGGAAATTCTCATTGTGCTATACTGTGCTAAAGCATTCATCATCAACCATCTTTAAAAAAATTTTTTTATAGGGACAGAAAACTATAGGTAGGGAGAGTGTCAGTGTGTTTTACTGTGCTAAACCTTGTTTGTAGGGACAGGGAAGGACAGTGAGGGAAATTCTCATTGTGCTATACTGTGCTAAAGCATTCATCATCAACCATCTTTAAAAAAAAAAAATTATAGGGACAGAAAACTATAGGTAGGGAGAGTGTCAGTGTGTTTTACTGTGCTAAACCTTGTTTGTAGGGACAGGGAAGGCCAGTGAGGGAAATTCTCATTGTGCTATACTGTGCTAAAGCATTCATCATCAACCATCTTTAAAAAAACATTTTTTATAGGGACAGAAAACTATAGGTAGGGAGAGTGTCAGTGTGTTTTACTGTGCTAAACCTTGTTTGTAGGGACAGGGAAGGACAGTGAGGGAAATTCTCATTGTGCTATACTGTGCTAAAGCATTCATCATCAACCATCTTTAAAAAAACATTTTTTATAGGGACAGAAAACTATAGGTAGGGAGAGTGTCAGTGTGTTTTACTGTGCTAAACCTTGTTTGTAGGGACAGGGAAGGACAGTGAGGGAAATTCTCATTGTGCTATACTGTGCTAAAGCATTCATCATCAACCATCTTTAAAAAAACATTTTTTATAGGGACAGAAAACTATAGGTAGGGAGAGTGTCAGTGTGTTTTACTGTGCTAAACCTTGTTTGTAGGGACAGGGAAGGACAGTGAGGGAAATTCTCATTGTGCTATACTGTGCTAAAGCATTCATCATCAACCTTCTTTAAAAAAAAAAAATTATTAGGGACAGAAAACTATAGGTAGGGAGAGTGTCAGTGTGTTTTACTGTGCTAAACCTTGTTTGTAGGGACAGGGAAGGACAGTGAGGGAAATTCTCATTGTGCTATACTGTGCTAAAACATTCATCATCAACCATCTTTAAAAAAAAAAAAATTATAGGGACAGAAAACTATAGGTAGGGAGAGTGTCAGTGTGGTTTACTGTGCTAAACCTTGTTTGTAGGGACAGGGAAGGACAGTGAGGGAAATTCTCATTGTGCTATACTGTGCTAAAGCATTCACCATCAACCATCTTTAAAAAATAATTTTTTATAGGGACAGAAAACTATAGGTAGGGAGAGTGTCAGTGTGTTTTACTGTGCTAAACCTTGTTTGTAGGGACAGGGAAGGACAGTGAGGGAAATTCTCATTGTGCTATACTGTGCTAAAGCATTCATCATCAACCATCTTTAAAAAAACATTTTTTATAGGGACAGAAAACTATAGGTAGGGAGAGTGTCAGTGTGTTTTACTGTGCTAAACCTTGTTTGTAGGGACAGGGAAGGACAGTGAGGGAAATTCTCATTGTGCTATACTGTGCTAAAGCATTCATCATCAACCATCTTTAAAAAAAATAAATTATAGGGACAGAAAACTATAGGTAGGGAGAGTGTCAGTGTGTTTTTCTGTGCTAAACCTTGTTTGTAGGGACAGGGAAGGACAGTGAGGGAAATTCTCATTGTGCTATACTGTGCTAAAGCATTCATCATCAACCATCTTTAAAAAAAATTTTTTATAGGGACAGAAAACTATAGGTAGGGAGAGTGTCAGTGTGTTTTACTGTGCTAAACCTTGTTTGTAGGGACAGGGAAGGACAGTGAGGGAAATTCTCATTGTGCTATACTGTGCTAAAGCATTCATCATCAACCATCTTTAAAAAAACATTTTTTATAGGGACAGAAAACTATAGGTAGGGAGAGTGTCAGTGTGTTTTACTGTGTTAAACCTTGTTTGTAGGGACAGGGAAGGACAGTGAGGGAAATTCTCATTGTGCTATACTGTGCTAAAGCATTCATCATCAACCATCTTTAAAAAAAAAAAAAATTATAGGGACAGAAAACTATAGGTAGGGAGAGTGTCAGTGTGTTTTACTGTGCTAAACCTTGTTTGTAGGGACAGGGAAGGACAGTGAGGGAAATTCTCATTGTGCTATACTGTGCTAAAGCATTCATCATCAACCATCTTTAAAAAAACATTTTTTATAGGGACAGAAAACTATAGGTAGGGAGAGTGTCAGTGTGTTTTTCTGTGCTAAACCTTGTTTGTAGGGACAGGGAAGGACAGTGAGGGAAATTCTCATTGTGCTATACTGTGCTAAAGCATTCATCATCAACCATCTTTAAAAAAAAATTTTTATAGGGACAGAAAACTATAGGTAGGGAGAGTGTCAGTGTGTTTTACTGTGCTAAACCTTGTTTGTAGGGACAGGGAAGGACAGTGAGGGAAATTCTCATTGTGCTATACTGTGCTAAAGCATTCATCATCAACCATCTTTAAAAAAACATTTTTTATAGGGACAGAAAACTATAGGTAGGGAGAGTGTCAGTGTGTTTTACTGTGCTAAACCTTGTTTGTAGGGACAGGGAAGGACAGTGAGGGAAATTCTCATTGTGCTATACTGTGCTAAAGCATTCATCATCAACCATCTTTAAAAAAAAAATTATAGGGACAGAAAACTATAGGTAGGGAGAGTGTCAGTGTGTTTTACTGTGCTAAACCTTGTTTGTAGGGACAGGGAAGGCCAGTGAGGGAAATTCTCATTGTGCTATACTGTGCTAAAGCATTCATCATCAACCATCTTTAAAAAAACATTTTTTATAGGGACAGAAAACTATAGGTAGGGAGAGTGTCAGTGTGTTTTACTGTGCTAAACCTTGTTTGTAGGGACAGGGAAGGACAGTGAGGGAAATTCTCATTGTGCTATACTGTGCTAAAGCATTCATCATCAACCATCTTTAAAAAAACATTTTTTATAGGGACAGAAAACTATAGGTAGGGAGAGTGTCAGTGTGTTTTACTGTGCTAAACCTTGTTTGTAGGGACAGGGAAGGACAGTGAGGGAAATTCTCATTGTGCTATACTGTGCTAAAGCATTCATCATCAACCATCTTTAAAAAAACATTTTTTATAGGGACAGAAAACTATAGGTAGGGAGAGTGTCAGTGTGTTTTACTGTGCTAAACCTTGTTTGTAGGGACAGGGAAGGACAGTGAGGGAAATTCTCATTGTGCTATACTGTGCTAAAGCATTCATCATCAACCTTCTTTAAAAAAAAAAATTTATTAGGGACAGAAAACTATAGGTAGGGAGAGTGTCAGTGTGTTTTACTGTGCTAAACCTTGTTTGTAGGGACAGGGAAGGACAGTGAGGGAAATTCTCATTGTGCTATACTGTGCTAAAACATTCATCATCAACCATCTTTAAAAAAAAAAAAATTATAGGGACAGAAAACTATAGGTAGGGAGAGTGTCAGTGTGTTTTACTGTGCTAAACCTTGTTTGTAGGGACAGGGAAGGACAGTGAGGGAAATTCTCATTGTGCTATACTGTGCTAAAGCATTCACCATCAACCATCTTTAAAAAATAATTTTTTATAGGGACAGAAAACTATAGGTAGGGAGAGTGTCAGTGTGTTTTACTGTGCTAAACCTTGTTTGTAGGGACAGGGAAGGACAGTGAGGGAAATTCTCATTGTGCTATACTGTGCTAAAGCATTCATCATCAACCATCTTTAAAAAAACATTTTTTATAGGGACAGAAAACTATAGGTAGGGAGAGTGTCAGTGTGTTTTACTGTGCTAAACCTTGTTTGTAGGGACAGGGAAGGACAGTGAGGGAAATTCTCATTGTGCTATACTGTGCTAAAGCATTCATCATCAACCATCTTTAAAAAAAAAAAATTATAGGGACAGAAAACTATAGGTAGGGAGAGTGTCAGTGTGTTTTTCTGTGCTAAACCTTGTTTGTAGGGACAGGGAAGGACAGTGAGGGAAATTCTCATTGTGCTATACTGTGCTAAAACATTCATCATCAACCATCTTTAAAAAAAAAAAAATTATAGGGACAGAAAACTATAGGTAGGGAGAGTGTCAGTGTGGTTTACTGTGCTAAACCTTGTTTGTAGGGACAGGGAAGGACAGTGAGGGAAATTCTCATTGTGCTATACTGTGCTAAAGCATTCACCATCAACCATCTTTAAAAAATAATTTTTTATAGGGACAGAAAACTATAGGTAGGGAGAGTGTCAGTGTGTTTTACTGTGCTAAACCTTGTTTGTAGGGACAGGGAAGGACAGTGAGGGAAATTCTCATTGTGCTATACTGTGCTAAAGCATTCATCATCAACCATCTTTAAAAAAACATTTTTTATAGGGACAGAAAACTATAGGTAGGGAGAGTGTCAGTGTGTTTTACTGTGCTAAACCTTGTTTGTAGGGACAGGGAAGGACAGTGAGGGAAATTCTCATTGTGCTATACTGTGCTAAAGCATTCATCATCAACCATCTTTAAAAAAAATAAATTATAGGGACAGAAAACTATAGGTAGGGAGAGTGTCAGTGTGTTTTTCTGTGCTAAACCTTGTTTGTAGGGACAGGGAAGGACAGTGAGGGAAATTCTCATTGTGCTATACTGTGCTAAAGCATTCATCATCAACCATCTTTAAAAAAAATTTTTTATAGGGACAGAAAACTATAGGTAGGGAGAGTGTCAGTGTGTTTTACTGTGCTAAACCTTGTTTGTAGGGACAGGGAAGGACAGTGAGGGAAATTCTCATTGTGCTATACTGTGCTAAAGCATTCATCATCAACCATCTTTAAAAAAACATTTTTTATAGGGACAGAAAACTATAGGTAGGGAGAGTGTCAGTGTGTTTTACTGTGTTAAACCTTGTTTGTAGGGACAGGGAAGGACAGTGAGGGAAATTCTCATTGTGCTATACTGTGCTAAAGCATTCATCATCAACCATCTTTAAAAAAAAAAAAAATTATAGGGACAGAAAACTATAGGTAGGGAGAGTGTCAGTGTGTTTTACTGTGCTAAACCTTGTTTGTAGGGACAGGGAAGGACAGTGAGGGAAATTCTCATTGTGCTATACTGTGCTAAAGCATTCATCATCAACCATCTTTAAAAAAACATTTTTTATAGGGACAGAAAACTATAGGTAGGGAGAGTGTCAGTGTGTTTTTCTGTGCTAAACCTTGTTTGTAGGGACAGGGAAGGACAGTGAGGGAAATTCTCATTGTGCTATACTGTGCTAAAGCATTCATCATCAACCATCTTTAAAAAAAAATTTTTATAGGGACAGAAAACTATAGGTAGGGAGAGTGTCAGTGTGTTTTACTGTGCTAAACCTTGTTTGTAGGGACAGGGAAGGACAGTGAGGGAAATTCTCATTGTGCTATACTGTGCTAAAGCATTCATCATCAACCATCTTTAAAAAAACATTTTTTATAGGGACAGAAAACTATAGGTAGGGAGAGTGTCAGTGTGTTTTACTGTGCTAAACCTTGTTTGTAGGGACAGGGAAGGACAGTGAGGGAAATTCTCATTGTGCTATACTGTGCTAAAGCATTCATCATCAACCATCTTTAAAAAAAAAATTATAGGGACAGAAAACTATAGGTAGGGAGAGTGTCAGTGTGTTTTACTGTGCTAAACCTTGTTTGTAGGGACAGGGAAGGCCAGTGAGGGAAATTCTCATTGTGCTATACTGTGCTAAAGCATTCATCATCAACCATCTTTAAAAAAACATTTTTTATAGGGACAGAAAACTATAGGTAGGGAGAGTGTCAGTGTGTTTTACTGTGCTAAACCTTGTTTGTAGGGACAGGGAAGGACAGTGAGGGAAATTCTCATTGTGCTATACTGTGCTAAAGCATTCATCATCAACCATCTTTAAAAAAACATTTTTTATAGGGACAGAAAACTATAGGTAGGGAGAGTGTCAGTGTGTTTTACTGTGCTAAACCTTGTTTGTAGGGACAGGGAAGGCCAGTGAGGGAAATTCTCATTGTGCTATACTGTGCTAAAGCATTCATCATCAACCATCTTTAAAAAAACATTTTTTATAGGGACAGAAAACTATAGGTAGGGAGAGTGTCAGTGTGTTTTACTGTGCTAAACCTTGTTTGTAGGGACAGGGAAGGACAGTGAGGGAAATTCTCATTGTGCTATACTGTGCTAAAGCATTCATCATCAACCATCTTTAAAAAAACATTTTTTATAGGGACAGAAAACTATAGGTAGGGAGAGTGTCAGTGTGTTTTACTGTGCTAAACCTTGTTTGTAGGGACAGGGAAGGACAGTGAGGGAAATTCTCATTGTGCTATACTGTGCTAAAGCATTCATCATCAACCATCTTTAAAAAAACATTTTTTATAGGGACAGAAAACTATAGGTAGGGAGAGTGTCAGTGTGTTTTACTGTGCTAAACCTTGTTTGTAGGGACAGGGAAGGACAGTGAGGGAAATTCTCATTGTGCTATACTGTGCTAAAGCATTCATCATCAACCTTCTTTAAAAAAAAAAATTTATTAGGGACAGAAAACTATAGGTAGGGAGAGTGTCAGTGTGTTTTACTGTGCTAAACCTTGTTTGTAGGGACAGGGAAGGACAGTGAGGGAAATTCTCATTGTGCTATACTGTGCTAAAACATTCATCATCAACCATCTTTAAAAAAAAAAAAATTATAGGGACAGAAAACTATAGGTAGGGAGAGTGTCAGTGTGTTTTACTGTGCTAAACCTTGTTTGTAGGGACAGGGAAGGACAGTGAGGGAAATTCTCATTGTGCTATACTGTGCTAAAGCATTCACCATCAACCATCTTTAAAAAATATTTTTTTATAGGGACAGAAAACTATAGGTAGGGAGAGTGTCAGTGTGTTTTACTGTGCTAAACCTTGTTTGTAGGGACAGGGAAGGACAGTGAGGGAAATTCTCATTGTGCTATACTGTGCTAAAGCATTCATCATCAACCATCTTTAAAAAAACATTTTTTATAGGGACAGAAAACTATAGGTAGGGAGAGTGTCAGTGTGTTTTACTGTGCTAAACCTTGTTTGTAGGGACAGGGAAGGACAGTGAGGGAAATTCTCATTGTGCTATACTGTGCTAAAGCATTCATCATCAACCATCTTTAAAAAAAAAAAATTATAGGGACAGAAAACTATAGGTAGGGAGAGTGTCAGTGTGTTTTTCTGTGCTAAACCTTGTTTGTAGGGACAGGGAAGGACAGTGAGGGAAATTCTCATTGTGCTATACTGTGCTAAAGCATTCATCATCAACCATCTTTAAAAAAAAAAATTTATAGGGACAGAAAACTATAGGTAGGGAGAGTGTCAGTGTGTTTTACTGTGCTAAACCTTGTTTGTAGGGACAGGGAAGGACAGTGAGGGAAATTCTCATTGTGCTATACTGTGCTAAAGCATTCATCATCAACCATCTTTAAAAAAACATTTTTTATAGGGACAGAAAACTATAGGTAGGGAGAGTGTCAGTGTGTTTTACTGTGCTAAACCTTGTTTGTAGGGACAGGGAAGGACAGTGAGGGAAATTCTCATTGTGCTATACTGTGCTAAAGCATTCATCATCAACCATCTTTAAAAAAAAAAAAAATTATAGGGACAGAAAACTATAGGTAGGGAGAGTGTCAGTGTGTTTTACTGTGCTAAACCTTGTTTGTAGGGACAGGGAAGGACAGTGAGGGAAATTCTCATTGTGCTATACTGTGCTAAAGCATTCATCATCAACCATCTTTAAAAAAACATTTTTTATAGGGACAGAAAACTATAGGTAGGGAGAGTGTCAGTGTGTTTTTCTGTGCTAAACCTTGTTTGTAGGGACAGGGAAGGACAGTGAGGGAAATTCTCATTGTGCTATACTGTGCTAAAGCATTCATCATCAACCATCTTTAAAAAAAAATTTTTATAGGGACAGAAAACTATAGGTAGGGAGAGTGTCAGTGTGTTTTACTGTGCTAAACCTTGTTTGTAGGGACAGGGAAGGACAGTGAGGGAAATTCTCATTGTGCTATACTGTGCTAAAGCATTCATCATCAACCATCTTTAAAAAAACATTTTTTATAGGGACAGAAAACTATAGGTAGGGAGAGTGTCAGTGTGTTTTACTGTGCTAAACCTTGTTTGTAGGGACAGGGAAGGACAGTGAGGGAAATTCTCATTGTGCTATACTGTGCTAAAGCATTCATCATCAACCATCTTTAAAAAAAAAAAAATTATAGGGACAGAAAACTATAGGTAGGGAGAGTGTCAGTGTGTTTTACTGTGCTAAACCTTGTTTGTAGGGACAGGGAAGGACAGTGAGGGAAATTCTCATTGTGCTATACTGTGCTAAAGCATTCATCATCAACCATCTTTAAAAAAACATTTTTTATAGGGACAGAAAACTATAGGTAGGGAGAGTGTCAGTGTGTTTTACTGTGCTAAACCTTGTTTGTAGGGACAGGGAAGGACAGTGAGGGAAATTCTCATTGTGCTATACTGTGCTAAAGCATTCATCATCAACCATCTTTAAAAAAACATTTTTTATAGGGACAGAAATCTATAGGTAGGGAGAGTGTCAGTGTGTTTTACTGTGCTAAACCTTGTTTGTAGGGACAGGGAAGGACAGTGAGGGAAATTCTCATTGTGCTATACTGTGCTAAAGCATTCATCATCAACCTTCTTTAAAAAAAAAAAAATATTAGGGACAGAAAACTATAGGTAGGGAGAGTGTCAGTGTGTTTTACTGTGCTAAACCTTGTTTGTAGGGACAGGGAAGGACAGTGAGGGAAATTCTCATTGTGCTATACTGTGCTAAAGCATTCATCATCAACCATCTTTAAAAAAACATTTTTTATAGGGACAGAAAACTATAGGTAGGGAGAGTGTCAGTGTGTTTTACTGTGCTAAACCTTGTTTGTAGGGACAGGGAAGGACAGTGAGGGAAATTCTCATTGTGCTATACTGTGCTAAAGCATTCATCATCAACCATCTTAAAAAAAAAAAAAATTATAGGGACAGAAAACTATAGGTAGGGAGAGTGTCAGTGTGTTTTACTGTGCTAAACCTTGTTTGTAGGGACAGGGAAGGACAGTGAGGGAAATTCTCATTGTGCTATACTGTGCTAAAGCATTCATCATCAACCATCTTTAAAAAAACATTTTTTATAGGGACAGAAAACTATAGGTAGGGAGAGTGTCAGTGTGTTTTACTGTGCTAAACCTTGTTTGTAGGGACAGGGAAGGACAGTGAGGGAAATTCTCATTGTGCTATACTGTGCTAAAGCATTCATCATCAACCATCTTTAAAAAAACATTTTTTATAGGGACAGAAATCTATAGGCAGGGAGAGTGTCAGTGTGTTTTACTGTGCTAAACCTTGTTTGTAGGGACAGGGAAGGACAGTGAGGGAAATTCTCATTGTGCTATACTGTGCTAAAGCATTCATCATCAACCTTCTTTAAAAAAAAAAAATTATTAGGGACAGAAAACTATAGGTAGGGAGAGTGTCAGTGTGTTTTACTGTGCTAAACCTTGTTTGTAGGGACAGGGAAGGACAGTGAGGGAAATTCTCATTGTGCTATACTGTGCTAAAGCATTCATCATCAACCATCTTTAAAAAAAAAATTATAGGGACAGAAAACTATAGGTAGGGAGAGTGTCAGTGTGTTTTACTGTGCTAAACCTTGTTTGTAGGGACAGGGAAGGACAGTGAGGGAAATTCTCATTGTGCTATACTGTGCTAAAGCATTCATCATCAACCATCTTTAAAAAAAAATTTTTATAGGGACAGAAAACTATAGGTAGGGAGAGTGTCAGTGTGTTTTACTGTGCTAAACCTTGTTTGTAGGGACAGGGAAGGACAGTGAGGGAAATTCTCATTGTGCTATACTGTGCTAAAGCATTCATCATCAACCATCTTTAAAAAAAAAAAATTATAGGGACAGAAAACTATAGGTAGGGAGAGTGTCAGTGTGTTTTACTGTGCTAAACCTTGTTTGTAGGGACAGGGAAGGACAGTGAGGGAAATTCTCATTGTGCTATACTGTGCTAAAGCATTCATCATCAACCATCTTTAAAAAAAAAAAATTATTAGGGACAGAAAACTATAGGTAGGGAGAGTGTCAGTGTGTTTTACTGTGCTAAACCTTGTTTGTAGGGACAGGGAAGGACAGTGAGGGAAATTCTCATTGTGCTATACTGTGCTAAAGCATTCATCATCAACCATCTTTAAAAAAAAAAAAATATAGGGACAGAAAACTATAGGTAGGGAGAGTGTCAGTGTGTTTTACTGTGCTAAACCTTGTTTGTAGGGACAGGGAAGGCCAGTGAGGGAAATTCTCATTGTGCTATACTGTGCTAAAGCATTCATCATCAACCATCTTTAAAAAAACATTTTTTATAGGGACAGAAAACTATAGGTAGGGAGAGTGTCAGTGTGTTTTACTGTGCTAAACCTTGTTTGTAGGGACAGGGAAGGACAGTGAGGGAAATTCTCATTGTGCTATACTGTGCTAAAGCATTCATCATCAACCATCTTTAAAAAAAAATTTTTATAGGGACAGAAAACTATAGGTAGGGAGAGTGTCAGTGTGTTTTACTGTGCTAAACCTTGTTTGTAGGGACAGGGAAGGACAGTGAGGGAAATTCTCATTGTGCTATACTGTGCTAAAGCATTCATCAACCATCTTTAAAAAAAATAAATTATAGGGACAGAAAACTATAGGTAGGGAGAGTGTCAGTGTGTTTTACTGTGCTAAACCTTGTTTGTAGGGACAGGGAAGGACAGTGAGGGAAATTCTCATTGTGCTATACTGTGCTAAAGCATTCATCATCAACCATCTTTAAAAAAAAAAAATTATAGGGACAGAAAACTATAGGTAGGGAGAGTGTCAGTGTGTTTTACTGTGCTAAACCTTGTTTGTAGGGACAGGGAAGGACAGTGAGGGAAATTCTCATTGTGCTATACTGTGCTAAAGCATTCATCATCAACCATCTTTAAAAAATCATTTTTTATAGGGACAGAAAACTATAGGTAGGGAGAGTGTCAGTGTGTTTTACTGTGCTAAACCTTGTTTGTAGGGACAGGGAAGGACAGTGAGGGAAATTCTCATTGTGCTATACTGCGCTAAAGCATGCATCATCAACCATCTTTAAAAAAATTTTTTTATAGGGACAGAAAACTATAGGTAGGGAGAGTGTCAGTGTGTTTTACTGTGCTAAACCTTGTTTGTAGGGACAGGGAAGGCCAGTGAGGGAAATTCTCATTGTGCTATACTGTGCTAAAGCATTCATCATCAACCATCTTTAAAAAAACATTTTTTATAGGGACAGAAAACTATAGGTAGGGAGAGTGTCAGTGTGTTTTACTGTGCTAAACCTTGTTTGTAGGGACAGGGAAGGACAGTGAGGGAAATTCTCATTGTGCTATACTGTGCTAAAGCATTCATCATCAACCATCTTTAAAAAAACATTTTTTATAGGGACAGCAAACTATAGGTAGGGAGAGTGTCAGTGTGTTTTACTGTGCTAAACCTTGTTTGTAGGGACAGGGAAGGACAGTGAGGGAAATTCTCATTGTGCTATACTGTGCTAAAGCATTCATCATCAACCATCTTTAAAAAAAATTTTTTATTAGGGACAGAAAACTATAGGTAGGGAGAGTGTCAGTGTGTTTTACTGTGCTAAACCT
The DNA here is from genome assembly GCA_029206835.1 of Rana muscosa. Classification (NCBI taxonomy): domain Eukaryota; kingdom Metazoa; phylum Chordata; class Amphibia; order Anura; family Ranidae; genus Rana; species Rana muscosa. Next base: position 435,866,302 of record CM055117.1, read on the forward strand.
TGTTTGTAGGGACAGGGAAGGACAGTGAGGGAAATTCTCATTGTGCTATACTGTGCTAAAGCATTCATCATCAACCATCTTTAAAAAAAATAAATTATAGGGACAGAAAACTATAGGTAGGGAGAGTGTCAGTGTGTTTTACTGTGCTAAACCTTGTTTGTAGGGACAGGGAAGGACAGTGAGGGAAATTCTCATTGTGCTATACTGTGCTAAAGCATTCATCATCAACCATCTTTAAAAAAAAATTTTTATTAGGGACAGAAAACTATAGGTAGGGAGAGTGTCAGTGTGTTTTACTGTGCTAAACCTTGTTTGTAGGGACAGGGAAGGACAGTGAGGGAAATTCTCATTGTGCTATACTGTGCTAAAGCATTCATCATCAACCATCTTTAAAAAAAAAAAATTATAGGGACAGAAAACTATAGGTAGGGAGAGTGTCAGTGTGTTTTACTGTGCTAAACCTTGTTTGTAGGGACAGGGAAGGCCAGTGAGGGAAATTCTCATTGTGCTATACTGTGCTAAAGCATTCATCATCAACCATCTTTAAAAAAACATTTTTTATAGGGACAGAAAACTATAGGTAGGGAGAGTGTCAGTGTGTTTTACTGTGCTAAACCTTGTTTGTAGGGACAGGGAAGGACAGTGAGGGAAATTCTCATTGTGCTATACTGTGCTAAAGCATTCATCATCAACCATCTTTAAAAAAAAAAAATTATAGGGACAGAAAACTATAGGTAGGGAGAGTGTCAGTGTGTTTTACTGTGCTAAACCTTGTTTGTAGGGACAGGGAAGGCCAGTGAGGGAAATTCTCATTGTGCTATACTGTGCTAAAGCATTCATCATCAACCATCTTTAAAAAAACATTTTTTATAGGGACAGAAAACTATAGGTAGGGAGAGTGTCAGTGTGTTTTACTGTGCTAAACCTTGTTTGTAGGGACAGGGAAGGACAGTGAGGGAAATTCTCATTGTGCTATACTGTGCTAAAGCATTCATCATCAACCATCTTTAAAAAAAAATTTTTATAGGGACAGAAAACTATAGGTAGGGAGAGTGTCAGTGTGTTTTACTGTGCTAAACCTTGTTTGTAGGGACAGGGAAGGACAGTGAGGGAAATTCTCATTGTGCTATACTGTGCTAAAGCATTCATCATCAACCATCTTTAAAAAAAATAAATTATAGGGACAGAAAACTATAGGTAGGGAGAGTGTCAGTGTGTTTTACTGTGCTAAACCTTGTTTGTAGGGACAGGGAAGGACAGTGAGGGAAATTCTCATTGTGCTATACTGTGCTAAAGCATTCATCATCAACCATCTTTAAAAAAAAAAAATTATAGGGACAGAAAACTATAGGTAGGGAGAGTGTCAGTGTGTTTTACTGTGCTAAACCTTGTTTGTAGGGACAGGGAAGGACAGTGAGGGAAATTCTCATTGTGCTATACTGTGCTAAAGCATTCATCATCAACCATCTTTAAAAAATCATTTTTTATAGGGACAGAAAACTATAGGTAGGGAGAGTGTCAGTGTGTTTTACTGTGCTAAACCTTGTTTGTAGGGACAGGGAAGGACAGTGAGGGAAATTCTCATTGTGCTATACTGTGCTAAAGCATGCATCATCAACCATCTTTAAAAAAACATTTTTTATAGGGACAGAAAACTATAGGTAGGGAGAGTGTCAGTGTGTTTTACTGTGCTAAACCTTGTTTGTAGGGACAGGGAAGGCCAGTGAGGGAAATTCTCATTGTGCTATACTGTGCTAAAGCATTCATCATCAACCATCTTTAAAAAAACATTTTTTATAGGGACAGAAAACTATAGGTAGGGAGAGTGTCAGTGTGTTTTACTGTGCTAAACCTTGTTTGTAGGGACAGGGAAGGACAGTGAGGGAAATTCTCATTGTGCTATACTGTGCTAAAGCATTCATCATCAACCATCTTTAAAAAAAATATTTTATAGGGACAGAAAACTATAGGTAGGGAGAGTGTCAGTGTGTTTTACTGTGCTAAACCTTGTTTGTAGGGACAGGGAAGGACAGTGAGGGAAATTCTCATTGTGCTATACTGTGCTAAAGCATTCATCATCAACCATCTTTAAAAAAACACTTTTTATAGGGACAGCAAACTATAGGTAGGGAGAGTGTCAGTGTGTTTTACTGTGCTAAACCTTGTTTGTAGGGACAGGGAAGGACAGTGAGGGAAATTCTCATTGTGCTATACTGTGCTAAAGCATTCATCATCAACCATCTTTAAAAAAAAATTTTTATTAGGGACAGAAAACTATAGGTAGGGAGAGTGTCAGTGTGTTTTACTGTGCTAAACCTTGTTTGTAGGGACAGGGAAGGACAGTGAGGGAAATTCTCATTGTGCTATACTGTGCTAAAGCATTCATCATCAACCATCTTTAAAAAAAATAAATTATAGGGACAGAAAACTATAGGTAGGGAGAGTGTCAGTGTGTTTTACTGTGCTAAACCTTGTTTGTAGGGACAGGGAAGGACAGTGAGGGAAATTCTCATTGTGCTATACTGTGCTAAAGCATTCATCATCAACCATCTTTAAAAAAAATTTTTTATTAGGGACAGAAAACTATAGGTAGGGAGAGTGTCAGTGTGTTTTACTGTGCTAAACCTTGTTTGTAGGGACAGGGAAGGACAGTGAGGGAAATTCTCATTGTGCTATACTGTGCTAAAGCATTCATCATCAACCATCTTTAAAAAAAAAAAATTATAGGGACAGAAAACTATAGGTAGGGAGAGTGTCAGTGTGTTTTACTGTGCTAAACCTTGTTTGTAGGGACAGGGAAGGCCAGTGAGGGAAATTCTCATTGTGCTATACTGTGCTAAAGCATTCATCATCAACCATCTTTAAAAAAACATTTTTTATAGGGACAGAAAACTATAGGTAGGGAGAGTGTCAGTGTGTTTTACTGTGCTAAACCTTGTTTGTAGGGACAGGGAAGGACAGTGAGGGAAATTCTCATTGTGCTATACTGTGCTAAAGCATTCATCATCAACCATCTTTAAAAAAAAAAATTTATAGGGACAGAAAACTATAGGTAGGGAGAGTGTCAGTGTGTTTTACTGTGCTAAACCTTGTTTGTAGGGACAGGGAAGGACAGTGAGGGAAATTCTCATTGTGCTATACTGTGCTAAAGCATTCATCATCAACCATCTTTAAAAAAAATAAATTATAGGGACAGAAAACTATAGGTAGGGAGAGTGTCAGTGTGTTTTACTGTGCTAAACCTTGTTTGTAGGGACAGGGAAGGACAGTGAGGGAAATTCTCATTGTGCTATACTGTGCTAAAGCATTCATCATCAACCATCTTTAAAAAAAAAAAATTATTAGGGACAGAAAACTATAGGTAGGGAGAGTGTCAGTGTGTTTTACTGTGCTAAACCTTGTTTGTAGGGACAGGGAAGGACAGTGAGGGAAATTCTCATTGTGCTATACTGTGCTAAAGCATTCATCATCAACCATCTTTAAAAAAAAAAAATTATAGGGACAGAAAACTATAGGTAGGGAGAGTGTCAGTGTGTTTTACTGTGCTAAACCTTGTTTGTAGGGACAGGGAAGGACAGTGAGGGAAATTCTCATTGTGCTATACTGTGCTAAAGCATTCATCATCAACCATCTTTAAAAAAATCATTTTTTATAGGGACAGAAAACTATAGGTAGGGAGAGTGTCAGTGTGTTTTACTGTGCTAAACCTTGTTTGTAGGGACAGGGAAGGACAGTGAGGGAAATTCTCATTGTGCTATACTGTGCTAAAGCATGCATCATCAACCATCTTTAAAAAAACATTTTTTATAGGGACAGAAAACTATAGGTAGGGAGAGTGTCAGTGTGTTTTACTGTGCTAAACCTTGTTTGTAGGGACAGGGAAGGCCAGTGAGGGAAATTCTCATTGTGCTATACTGTGCTAAAGCATTCATCATCAACCATCTTTAAAAAAACATTTTTTATAGGGACAGAAAACTATAGGTAGGGAGAGTGTCAGTGTGTTTTACTGTGCTAAACCTTGTTTGTAGGGACAGGGAAGGACAGTGAGGGAAATTCTCATTGTGCTATACTGTGCTAAAGCATTCATCATCAACCATCTTTAAAAAAAAATTTTTATAGGGACAGAAAACTATAGGTAGGGAGAGTGTCAGTGTGTTTTACTGTGCTAAACCTTGTTTGTAGGGACAGGGAAGGACAGTGAGGGAAATTCTCATTGTGCTATACTGTGCTAAAGCATTCATCATCAACCATCTTTAAAAAAACATTTTTTATAGGGACAGCAAACTATAGGTAGGGAGAGTGTCAGTGTGTTTTACTGTGCTAAACCTTGTTTGTAGGGACAGGGAAGGGCAGTGAGGGAAATTCTCATTGTGCTATACTGTGCTAAAGCATTCATCATCAACCATCTTTAAAAAAACATTTTTTATAGGGACAGAAAACTATAGGTAGGGAGAGTGTCAGTGTGTTTTACTGTGCTAAACCTTGTTTGTAGGGACAGGGAAGGACAGTGAGGGAAATTCTCATTGTGCTATACTGTGCTAAAGCATTCATCATCAACCTTCTTTAAAAAAAAAATTTATTAGGGACAGAAAACTATAGGTAGGGAGAGTGTCAGTGTGTTTTACTGTGCTAAACCTTGTTTGTAGGGACAGGGAAGGACAGTGAGGGAAATTCTCATTGTGCTATACTGTGCTAAAACATTCATCATCAACCATCTTTAAAAAAAAAAATTATAGGGACAGAAAACTATAGGTAGGGAGAGTGTCAGTGTGTTTTACTGTGCTAAACCTTGTTTGTAGGGACAGGGAAGGACAGTGAGGGAAATTCTCATTGTGCTATACTGTGCTAAAGCATTCATCATCAACCATCTTTAAAAAATATTTTTTTATAGGGACAGAAAACTATAGGTAGGGAGAGTGTCAGTGTGTTTTACTGTGCTAAACCTTGTTTGTAGGGACAGGGAAGGACAGTGAGGGAAATTCTCATTGTGCTATACTGTGCTAAAGCATTCATCATCAACCATCTTTAAAAAAACATTTTTTATAGGGACAGAAAACTATAGGTAGGGAGAGTGTCAGTGTGTTTTACTGTGCTAAACCTTGTTTGTAGGGACAGGGAAGGACAGTGAGGGAAATTCTCATTGTGCTATACTGTGCTAAAGCATTCATCATCAACCATCTTTAAAAAAAAAATTATAGGGACAGAAAACTATAGGTAGGGAGAGTGTCAGTGTGTTTTTCTGTGCTAAACCTTGTTTGTAGGGACAGGGAAGGACAGTGAGGGAAATTCTCATTGTGCTATACTGTGCTAAAGCATTCATCATCAACCATCTTTAAAAAAAAATTTTTATAGGGACAGAAAACTATAGGTAGGGAGAGTGTCAGTGTGTTTTACTGTGCTAAACCTTGTTTGTAGGGACAGGGAAGGACAGTGAGGGAAATTCTCATTGTGCTATACTGTTCTAAAGCATTCATCATCAACCATCTTTAAAAAAACATTTTTTATAGGGACAGAAAACTATAGGTAGGGAGAGTGTCAGTGTGTTTTACTGTGCTAAACCTTGTTTGTAGGGACAGGGAAGGACAGTGAGGGAAATTCTCATTGTGCTATACTGTGCTAAAGCATTCATCATCAACCATCTTTAAAAAAAAAAAATTATAGGGACAGAAAACTATTGGTAGGGAGAGTGTCAGTGTGTTTTACTGTGCTAAACCTTGTTTGTAGGGACAGGGAAGGACAGTGAGGGAAATTCTCATTGTGCTATACTGTGCTAAAGCATTCATCATCAACCATCTTTAAAAAAAACATTTTTTAAAGGGACAGAAAACTATAGGTAGGGAGAGTGTCAGTGTGTTTTTCTGTGCTAAACCTTGTTTGTAGGGACAGGGAAGGACAGTGAGGGAAATTCTCATTGTGCTATACTGTGCTAAAGCATTCATCATCAACCATCTTTAAAAAAAAAAATGTATAGGGACAGAAAACTATAGGTAGGGAGAGTGTCAGTGTGTTTTACTGTGCTAAACCTTGTTTGTAGGGACAGGGAAGGACAGTGAGGGAAATTCTCATTGTGCTATACTGTGCTAAAGCATTCATCATCAACCATCTTTAAAAAAACATTTTTTATAGGGACAGAAAACTATAGGTAGGGAGAGTGTCAGTGTGTTTTACTGTGCTAAACCTTGTTTGTAGGGACAGGGAAGGACAGTGAGGGAAATTCTCATTGTGCTATACTGTGCTAAAGCATTCATCATCAACCATCTTTAAAAAAAAAAATTATAGGGACAGAAAACTATAGGTAGGGAGAGTGTCAGTGTGTTTTTCTGTGCTAAACCTTGTTTGTAGGGACAGGGAAGGACAGTGAGGGAAATTCTCATTGTGCTATACTGTGCTAAAGCATTCATCATCAACCATCTTTAAAAAAATTTTTTTATAGGGACAGAAAACTATAGGTAGGGAGAGTGTCAGTGTGTTTTACTGTGCTAAACCTTGTTTGTAGGGACAGGGAAGGACAGTGAGGGAAATTCTCATTGTGCTATACTGTGCTAAAGCATTCATCATCAACCATCTTTAAAAAAACATTTTTTATAGGGACAGAAAACTATAGGTAGGGAGAGTGTCAGTGTGTTTTACTGTGCTAAGCCTTGTTTGTAGGGACAGGGAAGGACAGTGAGGGAAATTCTCATTGTGCTATACTGTGCTAAAGCATTCATCATCAACCATCTTTAAAAAAAAAAAAATTATAGGGACAGAAAACTATAGGTAGGGAGAGTGTCAGTGTGTTTTACTGTGCTAAACCTTGTTTGTAGGGACAGGGAAGGACAGTGAGGGAAATTCTCATTGTGCTATACTGTGCTAAAGCATTCATCATCAACCATCTTTAAAAAAAACATTTTTTATAGGGACAGAAAACTATAGGTAGGGAGAGTGTCAGTGTGTTTTTCTGTGCTAAACCTTGTTTGTAGGGACAGGGAAGGACAGTGAGGGAAATTCTCATTGTGCTATACTGTGCTAAAGCATTCATCATCAACCATCTTTAAAAAAAAAAATTATAGGGACAGAAAACTATAGGTAGGGAGAGTGTCAGTGTGTTTTACTGTGCTAAACCTTGTTTGTAGGGACAGGGAAGGACAGTGAGGGAAATTCTCATTGTGCTATACTGTGCTAAAGCATTCATCATCAACCATCTTTAAAAAAACATTTTTTATAGGGACAGAAAACTATAGGTAGGGAGAGTGTCAGTGTGTTTTACTGTGCTAAACCTTGTTTGTAGGGACAGGGAAGGACAGTGAGGGAAATTCTCATTGTGCTATACTGTGCTAAAGCATTCATCATCAACCATCTTTAAAAAAAAAAATTATAGGGACAGAAAACTATAGGTAGGGAGAGTGTCAGTGTGTTTTACTGTGCTAAACCTTGTTTGTAGGGACAGGGAAGGACAGTGAGGGAAATTCTCATTGTGCTATACTGTGCTAAAGCATTCATCATCAACCATCTTTAAAAAAACATTTTTTATAGGGACAGAAAACTATAGGTAGGGAGAGTGTCAGTGTGTTTTACTGTGCTAAACCTTGTTTGTAGGGACAGGGAAGGACAGTGAGGGAAATTCTCATTGTGCTATACTGTGCTAAAGCATTCATCATCAACCATCTTTAAAAAAACATTTTTTATAGGGACAGAAAACTATAGGTAGGGAGAGTGTCAGTGTGTTTTACTGTGCTAAACCTTGTTTGTAGGGACAGGGAAGGACAGTGAGGGAAATTCTCATTGTGCTATACTGTGCTAAAGCATTCATCATCAACCTTCTTTAAAAAAAAAAATTATTAGGGACAGAAAACTATAGGTAGGGAGAGTGTCAGTGTGTTTTATTGTGCTAAACCTTGTTTGTAGGGACAGGGAAGGACAGTGAGGGAAATTCTCATTGTGCTATACTGTGCTAAAACATTCATCATCAACCATCTTTAAAAAAAAAAATTATAGGGACAGAAAACTATAGGTAGGGAGAGTGTCAGTGTGTTTTACTGTGCTAAACCTTGTTTGTAGGGACAGGGAAGGACAGTGAGGGAAATTCTCATTGTGCTATACTGTGCTAAAGCATTCATCATCAACCATCTTTAAAAAATAATTTTTTATAGGGACAGAAAACTATAGGTAGGGAGAGTGTCAGTGTGTTTTACTGTGCTAAACCTTGTTTGTAGGGACAGGGAAGGACAGTGAGGGAAATTCTCATTATGCTATACTGTGCTAAAGCATTCATCATCAACCATCTTTAAAAAAACATTTTTTATAGGGACAGAAAACTATAGGTAGGGAGAGTGTCAGTGTGTTTTACTGTGCTAAACCTTGTTTGTAGGGACAGGGAAGGACAGTGAGGGAAATTCTCATTGTGCTATACTGTGCTAAAGCATTCATCATCAACCATCTTTAAAAAAAAAAATTTATAGGGACAGAAAACTATAGGTAGGGAGAGTGTCAGTGTGTTTTACTGTGCTAAACCTTGTTTGTAGGGACAGGGAAGGACAGTGAGGGAAATTCTCATTGTGCTATACTGTGCTAAAGCATTCATCATCAACCATCTTTAAAAAAACATTTTTTATAGGGACAGAAAACTATAGGTAGGGAGAGTGTCAGCGTGTTTTACTGTGCTAAACCTTGTTTGTAGGGACAGGGAAGGACAGTGAGGGAAATTCTCATTGTGCTATACTGTGCTAAAGCATTCATCATCAACCATCTTTAAAAAAAAAAATTATAGGGACAGAAAACTATAGGTAGGGAGAGTGTCAGTGTGTTTTACTGTGCTAAACCTTGTTTGTAGGGACAGGGAAGGACAGTGAGGGAAATTCTCATTGTGCTATACTGTGCTAAAGCATTCATCATCAACCATCTTTAAAAAACATTTTTTATAGGGACAGAAAACTATAGGTAGGGAGAGTGTCAGTGTGTTTTACTGTGCTAAACCTTGTTTGTAGGGACAGGGAAGGACAGTGAGGGAAATTCTCATTGTGCTATACTGTGCTAAAGCATTCATCATCAACCATCTTTAAAAAAACATTTTTTATAGGGACAGAAAACTATAGGTAGGGAGAGTGTCAGTGTGTTTTACTGTGCTAAACCTTGTTTGTAGGGACAGGGAAGGACAGTGAGGGAAATTCTCATTGTGCTATACTGTGCTAAAGCATTCATCATCAACCATCTTTAAAAAAAAAAAATTATAGGGACAGAAAACTATAGGTAGGGAGAGTGTCAGTGTGTTTTACTGTGCTAAACCTTGTTTGTAGGGACAGGGAAGGACAGTGAGGGAAATTCTCATTGTGCTATACTGTGCTAAAGCATTCATCATCAACCATCTTTAAAAAAAAAAAAATATAGGGACAGAAAACTATAGGTAGGGAGAGTGTCAGTGTGTTTTACTGTGCTAAACCTTGTTTGTAGGGACAGGGAAGGACAGTGAGGGAAATTCTCATTGTGCTATACTGTGCTAAAGCATTCATCATCAACCATCTTTAAAAAAACATTTTTTATAGGGACAGAAAACTATAGGTAGGGAGAGTGTCAGTGTGTTTTACTGTGCTAAACCTTGTTTGTAGGGACAGGGAAGGACAGTGAGGGAAATTCTCATTGTGCTATACTATGCTAAAGCATTCATCATCAACCATCTTTAAAAAAACATTTTTTATAGGGACAGAAAACTATAGGTAGGGAGAGTGTCAGTGTGTTTTACTGTGCTAAACCTTGTTTGTAGGGACAGGGAAGGACAGTGAGGGAAATTCTCATTGTGCTATACTGTGCTAAAGCATTCATCATCAACCATCTTTAAAAAAAAAAATTTATAGGGACAGAAAACTATAGGTAGGGAGAGTGTCAGTGTGTTTTACTGTGCTAAACCTTGTTTGTAGGGACAGGGAAGGACAGTGAGGGAAATTCTCATTGTGCTATACTGTGCTAAAGCATTCATCATCAACCATCTTTAAAAAAAAAAAATTATAGGGACAGAAAACTATAGGTAGGGAGAGTGTCAGTGTGTTTTACTGTGCTAAACCTTGTTTGTAGGGACAGGGAAGGACAGTGAGGGAAATTCTCATTGTGCTATACTGTGCTAAAGCATTCATCATCAACCATCTTTAAAAAAAAATTTTATAGGGACAGAAAACTATAGGTAGGGAGAGTGTCAGTGTGTTTTACTGTGCTAAACCTTGTTTGTAGGGACAGGGAAGGACAGTGAGGGAATTCTCATTGTGCTATACTGTGCTAAAGCATTCATCATCAACCATCTTTAAAAAAAATTTTTTATAGGGACAGAAAACTATAGGTAGGGAGAGTGTCAGTGTGTTTTACTGTGCTAAACCTTGTTTGTAGGGACAGGGAAGGACAGTGAGGGAAATTCTCATTGTGCTATACTGTGCTAAAGCATTCATCATCAACCATCTTAAAAAAAATTTTTTATAGGGACAGAAAACTATAGGTAGGGAGAGTGTCAGTGTGTTTTACTGTGCTAAACCTTGTTTGTAGGGACAGGGAAGGACAGTGAGGGAAATTCTCATTGTGCTATACTGTGCTAAAGCATTCATCATCAACCATCTTTAAAAAAAAAAAAATTATAGGGACAGAAAACTATAGGTAGGGAGAGTGTCAGTGTGTTTTACTGTGCTAAACCTTGTTTGTAGGGACAGGGAAGGACAGTGAGGGAAATTCTCATTGTGCTATACTGTGCTAAAGCATTCATCATCAACCATCTTTAAAAAAAAAAATTATAGGGACAGAAAACTATAGGTAGGGAAAGTGTCAGTGTGTTTTACTGTGCTAAACCTTGTTTGTAGGGACAGGGAAGGACAGTGAGGGAAATTCTCATTGTGCTATACTGTGCTAAAGCATTCATCATCAACCATTTTTAAAAAATCATTTTTTATAGGGACAGAAAACTATAGGTAGGGAGAGTGTCAGTGTGTTTTACTGTGCTAAACCTTGTTTGTAGGGACAGGGAAGGACAGTGAGGGAAATTCTCATTGTGCTATACTGTGCTAAAGCATTCATCATCAACCATCTTTAAAAAACATTTTTTATAGGGACAGAAAACTATAGGTAGGGAGAGTGTCAGTGTGTTTTACTGTGCTAAACCTTGTTTGTAGGGACAGGGAAGGACAGTGAGGGAAATTCTCATTGTGCTATACTGTGCTAAAGCATTCATCATCAACCATCTTTAAAAAAAATTTTTTATAGGGACAGAAAACTATAGGTAGGGAGAGTGTCAGTGTGTTTTACTGTGCTAAACCTTGTTTGTAGGGACAGGGAAGGACAGTGAGGGAAATTCTCATTGTGCTATACTGTGCTAAAGCATTCATCATCAACCATCTTTAAAAAAAATTTTTTATAGGGACAGAAAACTATAGTTAGGGAGAGTGTCAGTGAGTTTTACTGTGCTAAACCTTGTTTGTAGGGACAGGGAAGGCCAGTGAGCGAAATTCTCATTGTGCTATACTGTGCTAAAGCATTCATCATCAACCATTTTAAAAAAACATTTTTTATAGGGACAGAAAACTATAGGTAGGGAGAGTGTCAGTGTGTTTTACTGTGCTAAACCTTGTTTGTAGGGACAGGGAAGGACAGTGAGGGAAATTCTCATTGTGCTATACTGTGCTAAAGCATTCATCATCAACCATCTTTACAAAAAAAAAATTATAGGGACAGAAAACTATAGGTAGGGAGAGTGTCAGTGTGTTTTACTGTGCTAAACCTTGTTTGTAGGGACAGGGAAGGACAGTGAGGGAAATTCTCATTGTGCTATACTGTGCTAAAGCATTCATCATCAACCATCTTTAAAAAAAATTTTTTATAGGGACAGAAAACTATAGGTAGGGAGAGTGTCAGTGTGTTTTACTGTGCTAAACCTTGTTTGTAGGGACAGGGATGGACAGTGAGGGAAATTCTCATTGTGCTATACTGTGCTAAAGCATTCATCATCAACCATCTTTAAAAAATCATTTTTTATAGGGACAGAAAACTATAGGTAGGGAGAGTGTCAGTGTGTTTTACTGTGCTAAACCTTGTTTGTAGGGACAGGGAAGGACAGTGAGGGAAATTCTCATTGTGCTATACTGTGCTAAAGCATTCATCATCAACCATCTTTAAAAAAAACATTTTTTATAGGGACAGAAAACTATAGGTAGGGAGAGTGTCAGTGTGTTTTACTGTGCTAAACCTTGTTTGTAGGGACAGGGAAGGACAGTGAGGGAAATTCTCATTGTGCTATACTGTGCTAAAGCATTCATCATCAACCATCTTTAAAAAAACATTTTTTATAGGGACAGAAAACTATAGGTAGGGAGAGTGTCAGCGTGTTTTACTGTGCTAAACCTTGTTTGTAGGGACAGGGAAGGACAGTGAGGGAAATTCTCATTGTGCTATACTGTGCTAAAGCATTCATCATCAACCATCTTTAAAAAAAAAAATTATAGGGACAGAAAACTATAGGTAGGGAGAGTGTCAGTGTGTTTTACTGTGCTAAACCTTGTTTGTAGGGACAGGGAAGGACAGTGAGGGAAATTCTCATTGTGCTATACTGTGCTAAAGCATTCATCATCAACCATCTTTAAAAAACATTTTTTATAGGGACAGAAAACTATAGGTAGGGAGAGTGTCAGTGTGTTTTACTGTGCTAAACCTTGTTTGTAGGGACAGGGAAGGACAGTGAGGGAAATTCTCATTGTGCTATACTGTGCTAAAGCATTCATCATCAACCATCTTTAAAAAAACATTTTTTATAGGGACAGAAAACTATAGGTAGGGAGAGTGTCAGTGTGTTTTACTGTGCTAAACCTTGTTTGTAGGGACAGGGAAGGACAGTGAGGGAAATTCTCATTGTGCTATACTGTGCTAAAGCATTCATCATCAACCATCTTTAAAAAAAAAAAATTATAGGGACAGAAAACTATAGGTAGGGAGAGTGTCAGTGTGTTTTACTGTGCTAAACCTTGTTTGTAGGGACAGGGAAGGACAGTGAGGGAAATTCTCATTGTGCTATACTGTGCTAAAGCATTCATCATCAACCATCTTTAAAAAAAAAAAAATATAGGGACAGAAAACTATAGGTAGGGAGAGTGTCAGTGTGTTTTACTGTGCTAAACCTTGTTTGTAGGGACAGGGAAGGACAGTGAGGGAAATTCTCATTGTGCTATACTGTGCTAAAGCATTCATCATCAACCATCTTTAAAAAAACATTTTTTATAGGGACAGAAAACTATAGGTAGGGAGAGTGTCAGTGTGTTTTACTGTGCTAAACCTTGTTTGTAGGGACAGGGAAGGACAGTGAGGGAAATTCTCATTGTGCTATACTGTGCTAAAGCATTCATCATCAACCATCTTTAAAAAAACATTTTTTATAGGGACAGAAAACTATAGGTAGGGAGAGTGTCAGTGTGTTTTACTGTGCTAAACCTTGTTTGTAGGGACAGGGAAGGACAGTGAGGGAAATTCTCATTGTGCTATACTGTGCTAAAGCATTCATCATCAACCATCTTTAAAAAAAAAAAATTATAGGGACAGAAAACTATAGGTAGGGAGAGTGTCAGTGTGTTTTACTGTGCTAAACCTTGTTTGTAGGGACAGGGAAGGACAGTGAGGGAAATTCTCATTGTGCTATACTGTGCTAAAGCATTCATCATCAACCATCTTTAAAAAAAAAAAATTATAGGGACAGAAAACTATAGGTAGGGAGAGTGTCAGTGTGTTTTACTGTGCTAAACCTTGTTTGTAGGGACAGGGAAGGACAGTGAGGGAAATTCTCATTGTGCTATACTGTGCTAAAGCATTCATCATCAACCATCTTTAAAAAAAAAATTTATAGGGACAGAAAACTATAGGTAGGGAGAGTGTCAGTGTGTTTTACTGTGCTAAACCTTGTTTGTAGGGACAGGGAAGGACAGTGAGGGAATTCTCATTGTGCTATACTGTGCTAAAGCATTCATCATCAACCATCTTTAAAAAAATTTTTTTATAGGGACAGAAAACTATAGGTAGGGAGAGTGTCAGTGTGTTTTACTGTGCTAAACCTTGTTTGTAGGGACAGGGAAGGACAGTGAGGGAAATTCTCATTGTGCTATACTGTGCTAAAGCATTCATCATCAACCATCTTAAAAAAAAATTTTTATAGGGACAGAAAACTATAGGTAGGGAGAGTGTCAGTGTGTTTTACTGTGCTAAACCTTGTTTGTAGGGACAGGGAAGGACAGTGAGGGAAATTCTCATTGTGCTATACTGTGCTAAAGCATTCATCATCAACCATCTTTAAAAAAAAAAAAATTATAGGGACAGAAAACTATAGGTAGGGAGAGTGTCAGTGTGTTTTACTGTGCTAAACCTTGTTTGTAGGGACAGGGAAGGACAGTGAGGGAAATTCTCATTGTGCTATACTGTGCTAAAGCATTCATCATCAACCATCTTTAAAAAAAAAAATTATAGGGACAGAAAACTATAGGTAGGGAAAGTGTCAGTGTGTTTTACTGTGCTAAACCTTGTTTGTAGGGACAGGGAAGGACAGTGAGGGAAATTCTCATTGTGCTATACTGTGCTAAAGCATTCATCATCAACCATTTTTAAAAAATCATTTTTTATAGGGACAGAAAACTATAGGTAGGGAGAGTGTCAGTGTGTTTTACTGTGCTAAACCTTGTTTGTAGGGACAGGGAAGGACAGTGAGGGAAATTCTCATTGTGCTATACTGTGCTAAAGCATTCATCATCAACCATCTTTAAAAAACATTTTTTATAGGGACAGAAAACTATAGGTAGGGAGAGTGTCAGTGTGTTTTACTGTGCTAAACCTTGTTTGTAGGGTCAGGGAAGGACAGTGAGGGAAATTCTCATTGTGCTATACTGTGCTAAAGCATTCATCATCAACCATCTTTAAAAAAAAAAATTTATAGGGACAGAAAACTATAGGTAGGGAGAGTGTCAGTGTGTTTTACTGTGCTAAACCTTGTTTGTAGGGACAGGGAAGGACAGTGAGGGAAATTCTCATTGTGCTATACTGTGCTAAAGCATTCATCATCAACCATCTTTAAAAAAAAAAATTTATAGGGACAGAAAACTATAGTTAGGGAGAGTGTCAGTGAGTTTTACTGTGCTAAACCTTGTTTGTAGGGACAGGGAAGGCCAGTGAGCGAAATTCTCATTGTGCTATACTGTGCTAAAGCATTCATCATCAACCATCTTTAAAAAAACATTTTTTATAGGGACAGAAAACTATAGGTAGGGAGAGTGTCAGTGTGTTTTACTGTGCTAAACCTTGTTTGTAGGGACAGGGAAGGACAGTGAGGGAAATTCTCATTGTGCTATACTGTGCTAAAGCATTCATCATCAACCATCTTTACAAAAAAAAAATTATAGGGACAGAAAACTATAGGTAGGGAGAGTGTCAGTGTGTTTTACTGTGCTAAACCTTGTTTGTAGGGACAGGGAAGGACAGTGAGGGAAATTCTCATTGTGCTATACTGTGCTAAAGCATTCATCATCAACCATCTTTAAAAAAAATTTTTTATAGGGACAGAAAACTATAGGTAGGGAGAGTGTCAGTGTGTTTTACTGTGCTAAACCTTGTTTGTAGGGACAGGGATGGACAGTGAGGGAAATTCTCATTGTGCTATACTGTGCTAAAGCATTCATCATCAACCATCTTTAAAAAATCATTTTTTATAGGGACAGAAAACTATAGGTAGGGAGAGTGTCAGTGTGTTTTACTGTGCTAAACCTTGTTTGTAGGGACAGGGAAGGACAGTGAGGGAAATTCTCATTGTGCTATACTGTGCTAAAGCATTCATCATCAACCATCTTTAAAAAAAACATTTTTTATAGGGACAGAAAACTATAGGTAGGGAGAGTGTCAGTGTGTTTTACTGTGCTAAACCTTGTTTGTAGGGACAGGGAAGGACAGTGAGGGAAATTCTCATTGTGCTATACTGTGCTAAAGCATTCATCATCAACCATCTTTAAAAAAACTTTTTTTATAGGGACAGAAAACTATAGGTAGGGAGAGTGTCAGTGTGTTTTACTGTGCTAAACCTTGTTTGTAGGGACAGGGAAGGACAGTGAGGGAAATTCTCATTGTGCTATACTGTGCTAAAGCATTCATCATCAACCATCTTTAAAAAAAAAAATTATAGGGACAGAAAACTATAGGTAGGGAAAGTGTCAGTGTGTTTTACTGTGCTAAACCTTGTTTGTAGGGACAGGGAAGGACAGTGAGGGAAATTCTCATTGTGCTATACTGTGCTAAAGCATTCATCATCAACCATTTTTAAAAAATCATTTTTTATAGGGACAGAAAACTATAGGTAGGGAGAGTGTCAGTGTGTTTTACTGTGCTAAACCTTGTTTGTAGGGACAGGGAAGGACAGTGAGGGAAATTCTCATTGTGCTATACTGTGCTAAAGCATTCATCATCAACCATCTTTAAAAAACATTTTTTATAGGGACAGAAAACTATAGGTAGGGAGAGTGTCAGTGTGTTTTACTGTGCTAAACCTTGTTTGTAGGGACAGGGAAGGACAGTGAGGGAAATTCTCATTGTGCTATACTGTGCTAAAGCATTCATCATCAACCATCTTTAAAAAAAAAAATTTATAGGGACAGAAAACTATAGGTAGGGAGAGTGTCAGTGTGTTTTACTGTGCTAAACCTTGTTTGTAGGGACAGGGAAGGACAGTGAGGGAAATTCTCATAGTGCTATACTGTGCTAAAGCATTCATCATCAACCATCTTTAAAAAAAAGATTTTATAGGGACAGAAAACTATAGTTAGGGAGAGTGTCAGTGTGTTTTACTGTGCTAAACCTTGTTTGTAGGGACAGGGAAGGCCAGTGAGCGAAATTCTCATTGTGCTATACTGTGCTAAAGCATTCATCATCAACCATCTTTAAAAAAACATTTTTTATAGGGACAGAAAACTATAGGTAGGGAGAGTGTCAGTGTGTTTTACTGTGCTAAACCTTGTTTGTAGGGACAGGGAAGGACAGTGAGGGAAATTCTCATTGTGCTATACTGTGCTAAAGCATTCATCATCAACCATCTTTAAAAAAAAAAATTATAGGGACAGAAAACTATAGGTAGGGAGAGTGTCAGTGTGTTTTACTGTGCTAAACCTTGTTTGTAGGGACAGGGAAGGACAGTGAGGGAAATTCTCATTGTGCTATACTGTGCTAAAGCATTCATCATCAACCATCTTTAAAAAAAAATTTTTATAGGGACAGAAAACTATAGGTAGGGAGAGTGTCAGTGTGTTTTACTGTGCTAAACCTTGTTTGTAGGGACAGGGAAGGACAGTGAGGGAAATTCTCATTGTGCTATACTGTGCTAAAGCATTCATCATCAACCATCTTTAAAAAATCATTTTTTATAGGGACAGAAAACTATAGGTAGGGAGAGTGTCAGTGTGTTTTACTGTGCTAAACCTTGTTTGTAGGGACAGGGAAGGACAGTGAGGGAAATTCTCATTGTGCTATACTGTGCTAAAGCATTCATCATCAACCATCTTTAAAAAATTTTTTTTATAGGGACAGAAAACTATAGGTAGGGAGAGTGTCAGTGTTTTTTACTGTGCTAAACCTTGTTTGTAGGGACAGGGAAGGCCAGTGAGGGAAATTCTCATTGTGCTATACTGTGCTAAAGCATTCATCATCAACCATCTTTAAAAAAACATTTTTTATAGGGACAGAAAACTATAGGTAGGGAGAGTGTCAGTGTGTTTTACTGTGCTAAACCTTGTTTGTAGGGACAGGGAAGGACAGTGAGGGAAATTCTCATTGTGCTATACTGTGCTAAAGCATTCATCATCAACCATCTTAAAAAAAAATAAAAAATTATAGGGACAGAAAACTATAGGTAGGGAGAGTGTCAGTGTGTTTTACTGTGCTAAACCTTGTTTGTAGGGACAGGGAAGGACAGTGAGGGAAATTCTCATTGTGCTATACTGTGCTAAAGCATTCATCATCAACCATCTTTAAAAAAAAAAAAATTATAGGGACAGAAAACTATAGGTAGGGAGAGTGTCAGTGTGTTTTACTGTGCTAAACCTTGTTTGTAGGGACAGGGAAGGACAGTGAGGGAAATTCTCATTGTGCTATACTGTGCTAAAGCATTCATCATCAACCATCTTTAAAAAAAAAAATTTATAGGGACAGAAAACTATAGGTAGGGAGAGTGTCAGTGTGTTTTACTGTGCTAAACCTTGTTTGTAGGGACAGGGAAGGACAGTGAGGGAAATTCTCATTGTGCTATACTGTGCTAAAGCATTCATCATCAACCATCTTTAAAAAATCATTTTTTATAGGGACAGAAAACTATAGGTAGGGAGAGTTTCAGTGTGTTTTACTGTGCTAAACCTTGTTTGTAGGGACAGGGAAGGACAGTGAGGGAAATTCTCATTGTGCTATACTGTGCTAAAGCATTCATCATCAACCATCTTTAAAAAAACATTTTTTATAGGGACAGAAAACTATAGGTAGGGAGAGTGTCAGTGTGTTTTTCTGTGCTAAACCTTGTTTGTAGGGACAGGGAAGGACAGTGAGGGAAATTCTCATTGTGCTATACTGTGCTAAAGCATTCATCATCAACCATCTTTAAAAAAAATTTTTTATAGGGACAGAAAACTATAGGTAGGGAGAGTGTCAGTGTGTTTTACTGTGCTAAACCTTGTTTGTAGGGACAGGGAAGGACAGTGAGGGAAATTCTCATTGTGCTATACTGTGCTAAAGCATTCATCATCAACCATCTTTAAAAAAAAAAAATTATAGGGACAGAAAACTATAGGTAGGGAGAGTGTCAGTGTGTTTTACTGTGCTAAACCTTGTTTGTAGGGACAGGGAAGGCCAGTGAGGGAAATTCTCATTGTGCTATACTGTGCTAAAGCATTCATCATCAACCATCTTAAAAAAAAATAAAAAATTATAGGGACAGAAAACTATAGGTAGGGAGAGTGTCAGTGTGTTTTACTGTGCTAAACCTTGTTTGTAGGGACAGGGAAGGACAGTGAGGGAAATTCTCATTGTGCTATACTGTGCTAAAGCATTCATCATCAACCATCTTTAAAAAAAAAAAATTATAGGGACAGAAAACTATAGGTAGGGAGAGTGTCAGTGTGTTTTACTGTGCTAAACCTTGTTTGTAGGGACAGGGAAGGACAGTGAGGGAAATTCTCATTGTGCTATACTGTGCTAAAGCATTCATCATCAACCATCTTTAAAAAAAAAAAATTATAGGGACAGAAAACTATAGGTAGGGAGAGTGTCAGTGTGTTTTACTGTGCTAAACCTTGTTTGTAGGGACAGGGAAGGACAGTGAGGGAAATTCTCATTGTGCTATACTGTGCTAAAGCATTCATCATCAACCATCTTTAAAAAATCATTTTTTATAGGGACAGAAAACTATAGGTAGGGAGAGTGTCAGTGTGTTTTACTGTGCTAAACCTTGTTTGTAGGGACAGGGAAGGACAGTGAGGGAAATTCTCATTGTGCTATACTGTGCTAAAGCATTCATCATCAACCATCTTTAAAAAAACATTTTTTATAGGGACAGAAAACTATAGGTAGGGAGAGTGTCAGTGTGTTTTACTGTGCTAAACCTTGTTTGTAGGGACAGGGAAGGACAGTGAGGGAAATTCTCATTGTGCTATACTGTGCTAAAGCATTCATCATCAACCATCTTTAAAAAAACATTTTTTATAGGGACAGAAAACTATAGGTAGGGAGAGTGTCAGTGTGTTTTACTGTGCTAAACCTTGTTTGTAGGGACAGGGAAGGACAGTGAGGGAAATTCTCATTGTGCTATACTGTGCTAAAGCATTCATCATCAACCATCTTAAAAAAAAATAAAAAATTATAGGGACAGAAAACTATAGGTAGGGAGAGTGTCAGTGTGTTTTACTGTGCTAAACCTTGTTTGTAGGGACAGGGAAGGACAGTGAGGGAAATTCTCATTGTGCTATACTGTGCTAAAGCATTCATCATCAACCATCTTTAAAAAAAAAAAAAATTATAGGGACAGAAAACTATAGGTAGGGAGAGTGTCAGTGTGTTTTACTGTGCTAAACCTTGTTTGTAGGGACAGGGAAGGACAGTGAGGGAAATTCTCATTGTGCTATACTGTGCTAAAGCATTCATCATCAACCATCTTTAAAAAAAAAAATTTATAGGGACAGAAAACTATAGGTAGGGAGAGTGTCAGTGTGTTTTACTGTGCTAAACCTTGTTTGTAGGGACAGGGAAGGACAGTGAGGGAAATTCTCATTGTGCTATACTGTGCTAAAGCATTCATCATCAACCATCTTTAAAAAATCATTTTTTATAGGGACAGAAAACTATAGGTAGGGAGAGTGTCAGTGTGTTTTACTGTGCTAAACCTTGTTTGTAGGGACAGGGAAGGACAGTGAGGGAAATTCTCATTGTGCTATACTGTGCTAAAGCATTCATCATCAACCATCTTTAAAAAAACATTTTTTATAGGGACAGAAAACTATAGGTAGGGAGAGTGTCAGTGTGTTTTACTGTGCTAAACCTTTATTTGCAGGGACAGGGAAGGACAGTGAGGGAAATTCTCATTGTGCTATACTGTGCTAAAGCATTCATCATCAACCATCTTTAAAAAAACATTTTTTATAGGGACAGAAAACTATAGGTAGGGAGAGTGTCAGTGTGTTTTACTGTGCTAAACCTTGTTTGTAGGGACAGGGAAGGACAGTGAGGGAAATTCTCATTGTGCTATACTGTGCTAAAGCATTCATCATCAACCATCTTTAAAAAAAATTTTTTATAGGGACAGAAAACTATAGGTAGGGAGAGTGTCAGTGTGTTTTACTGTGCTAAACCTTGTTTGTAGGGACAGGGAAGGCCAGTGAGGGAAATTCTCATTGTGCTATACTGTGCTAAAGCATTCATCATCAACCATCTTTAAAAAAACATTTTTTATAGGGACAGAAAACTATAGGTAGGGAGAGTGTCAGTGTGTTTTACTGTGCTAAACCTTGTTTGTAGGGACAGGGAAGGACAGTGAGGGAAATTCTCATTGTGCTATACTGTGCTAAAGCATTCATCATCAACCATCTTTAAAAAAAAATTTGTATAGGGACAGAAAACTATAGGTAGGGAGAGTGTCAGTGTGTTTTACTGTGCTAAACCTTGTTTGTAGGGACAGGGAAGGACAGTGAGGGAAATTCTCTTTGTGCTATACTGTGCTAAAGCATTCATCATCAACCATCTTTAAAAAAAAAAATTATAGGGACAGAAAACTATAGGTAGGGAGAGTGTCAGTGTGTTTTACTGTGCTAAACCTTGTTTGTAGGGACAGGGAAGGACAGTGAGGGAAATTCTCATTGTGCTATACTGTGCTAAAGCATTCATCATCAACCATCTTTAAAAAATCATTTTTTATAGGGACAGAAAACTATAGGTAGGGAGAGTGTCAGTGTGTTTTACTGTGCTAAACCTTGTTTGTAGGGACAGGGAAGGACAGTGAGGGAAATTCTCATTGTGCTATACTGTGCTAAAGCATTCATCATCAACCATCTTTTAAAAAAAACATTTTTTATAGGGACAGAAAACTATAGGTAGGGAGAAGGTCAGTGTGTTTTACTGTGCTAAACCTTGTTTGTAGGGACAGGGAAGGACAGTGAGGGAAATTCTCATTGTGCTATACTGTGCTAAAGCATTCATCATCAACCATCTTTAAAAAAAAATTTTTATAGGGACAGAAAACTATAGGTAGGGAGAGTGTCAGTGTGTTTTACTGTGCTAAACCTTGTTTGTAGGGACAGGGAAGGCCAGTGAGGGAAATTCTCATTGTGCTATACTGTGCTAAAGCATTCATCATCAACCATCTTTAAAAAAACATTTTTTATAGGGACAGAAAACTATAGGTAGGGAGAGTGTCAGTGTGTTTTACTGTGCTAAACCTTGTTTGTAGGGACAGGGAAGGACAGTGAGGGAAATTCTCATTGTGCTATACTGTGCTAAAGCATTCATCATCAACCATCTTTAAAAAAACATTTTTTATAGGGACAGAAAACTATAGGTAGGGAGAGTGTCAGTGTGTTTTACTGTGCTAAACCTTGTTTGTAGGGACAGGGAAGGACAGTGAGGGAAATTCTCATTGTGCTATACTGTGCTAAAGCATTCATCATCAACCATCTTTAAAAAAAATTTTTTATAGGGACAGAAAACTATAGGTAGGGAGAGTGTCAGTGTGTTTTACTGTGCTAAACCTTGTTTGTAGGGACAGGGAAGGACAGTGAGGGAAATTCTCATTGTGCTATACTGTGCTAAAGCATTCATCATCAACCATCTTTAAAAAAACATTTTTTATAGGGACAGAAAACTATAGGCAGGAAGAGTATCAGTGTGTTTTACTGTGCTAAACCTTGTTTGTAGGGACAGGGAAGGACAGTGAGGGAAATTCTCATTGTGCTATACTGTGCTAAAGCATTCATCATCAACCATCTTTGAAATCCTTGTTTTTTGGACAGTCAGGGAAATTGTCATTGTGCTATTCTGTGCGAAAGCAATCATCCTCAACCATATTTAAAAATCCTTAAGTAAAGGGACAGAGAAGGACACCTGAAGGTAGCCCTTATTGCTTTTTTCCCATCTCCCTGCAGGCCATCCTTTAGAATGTCTGGAAGGCAAACAAGGAGAGGCAGACAGTCAGGAGGCAATAAAAGAGGGCAAGCAGGCTCTGTGTCTGGGGGCAACAGTGCTGGTCGTGGACGCGGTGCATTGTCATCAGCACATGGCCATGGGACACGCTTGTCCTTCTTTTCGGCAGCTGGACATGTTGAGCCACATCATGCCGAAGACTTGGTAGAGTGGATGACCAAGCCCTCCTCCTCCTCCTCATCCTCTCTCACCCAGGCTCAGGGTACTGGCAAAGCAGCTGCCAAAGCGTCCTCTTCCCTGGTATCAATGTCAGACTCATCATCAGTCACTCCTTCCCTAGACCCACCATGTCCTCCTCCTGAGGAGTCCCCCGAACTGTTTGAGCACAGTGTTGGGTACATGCTCCAGGAGGATGCCCAGCATTTCGAAGGGTCTGATGATGAAACCCAGCTAGAGGAAGGCAGTAGCGTGAGAGCAGACAGAGGGGATGCTCAAGAAGGACACCAATCTGGCAGTCATGTTCCAGCAGCTGCAGCATACTGCCAGATTGGCTCCAGTGATGAGGAGGGAGGGGATGATGAGGTCACTGACTCCACGTGGGTGCCTAATAGGAGAGAGGAGGAGGAGGAGGATGAGGAGGAGGCACATCTCCAACGAGGCAGGATGCCCTTTGGTGGCCAGTGTAAGGGCAGTACACCGACGGAATCACACCGCAGAGCTCCGCCTGTGCAGGGCGCTGCCTCTGCCCGTCATTCAAAAAGTTCTTTGGTGTGGGCCTTTTTTGAGGCTAGTGCATCAGATCGCACAGCTGCTGTTTGCAACATATGTCTCAAGCGTATATCGCGTGGCCAAAACATCAGCCGCTTGGGTACCACATGCCTGACCAGACATATGTTGACCTGCCATGCAGCTCGTTGGCAAGCCTACCTCAAAGACCCACACCAAAGAACAAAGCGGACCTCTCCTTGCACCGCATCAGCTGGGATCTCCAACCCCACTATAACTTCAGTCCTCTCTGAAACATGCACTGAGAGGAATGAAGGTGTAGAATTAGGTGTGTCACAGCCAAGTACTTGCGGCCACTCTGCTAGCAGTACACCGACGTCCGATTCTAGCAGGCAAATTTCCCTGCCCCAGCTGCTGGACCGTCGAAAGAAGTTCACTCCCAGCCATCCACATGCCCAGCGGTTGAATGCTAGCTTGGCTAAATTGCTAGCGCTTCAACTGCTGCCTTTTCAGTTGGTAGACTCGGCCCCCTTCCATGAGTTTGTGCAATGTGTGGTTCCTCAGTGGCAGGTTCCCAAACGCCACTTTTTCTCACGGAAGGCTATTCCGGCTCTCTACCGGCATGTGGAAGGCAATGTCTTGGCCTCGCTGGACAGGGCGGTCAGCGGTAAGGTGCATATTACCGCTGACTCATGGTCCAGCAGGCATGGACAGGGACGTTACCTTTCTTTCACGGCCCATTGGGTCACTCTTTTGGCAGCTGGGAAGGATGCAGGACAAGGTGCAGTAGTGTTGGAGGTTGTTCCACCGCCACGCCTCCAAAATGCTACTACTGGTTGTGACACACCTCTCTCCTCCACCCCCTCCTCTTCTTCTTCCTCCATGGCCTCTTCCTGTGCTTTGTCCTCTGAACCAGCCAGCGGTGCTCCGTAGCCGTTCAAGGGGCTACGCAAGTACGCAGGCAAAAAGATGCCATGCCGTGCTTGCGCTGGTGTGTTTGGGGGACAGAAGCCACACTGGGGCAGAGGTCCTGTCTGCTATGCAGGGCCAGGCCGAGAGGTGGTTGACGCCACGCCAGCTTAAGCCAGGAATGGTGGTTTGCGACAATGGCACCAACCTCCTCTCCGCCCTCCGACAGGGACAACTGACCCATGTGCCCTGTGTGGCTCACGTCCTTAACCTGGTGGTGCAGCGGTTCTTGGGCAGGTACCCGGGCTTACAGGATGTCCTGAGGCAGGCCAGGAAAGTCTGTGTGCATTTCCGCAGATCTTATAATGCCAGTGCTCGCCTGGCTGAGCTGCAAAAGGAGTTGAACCTGCCCAAGAACCGCCTTATATGTGACATGCCCACCAGGTGGAACTCAACGTTGGCCATGCTGCAGTGGCTGCACACGCAGCAGAGGGCCATCAATGAGTACCTGTGCGACTACGGCACCAGGACAGGGTCAGGGGAGCTTGGTTTTTTTTCTCCACGCCAGTGGGGCATGACCAGGGATGCATGCACTGTCCTGGCACCATTTGAGGAGGCCACGAGGATGGTGAGCAGTGACAGTGCATGCATCAGTGACACTGTACCTCTTGTCCACCTGTTGGAGCACACGCTGCGTGGAATAATGGACAGGGCACTTGAGGCAGAACAGAGGCAGGAAGAGGAGGACTTCCTTGCCTCTCAAGGCCCCCTTTACCCAGACAGTGTTCCTTCTGTCCCACCCATCGCACAGGAAGAGGAGGAGGAGGAGGATTGTGTCAGCATGGAGGTGGATGCTGGCACTCAGCATCATCAGCAGAAGTCTTTTAGGGATGATTTACAGTCCCAAGAAACCAGTGGACTTGTACGTGGCTGGGAGGAGGTGGCTGCGGATCATGTCGTCCTTAGTGACCCAGAGGACTCCGGACCGAATGCCTCAGCTAACCTACGCTGCATGGCCTCCCTGATCCTGCAAAGTCTGCGGAAGGATCCTCGTATTCTTCGGATCAAGGAGAGGGACCATTACTGGCTGGCCACTCTCCTTGATCCACGGTACAAGGGTAAGGTTGCGGACCTTATGTTACCGTCGCAGAGGGAGCAGAGGATGAGACAACTCCGGGAGGCCTTGCAGAAAGGTCTGTGCAACGCGTTCCCAGAGACTGGGAGGTTACAAACTCCTGGTCCTGGACAACGAGTTGCTGAGGCTTCGGCCAGTCAAAGAAGGAGCGGTGGGGAAGGTGGCCGTCTGACCGATGCGTTCAGACAATTCTTTAGTCCGCAGCCCCAAAGTATGATCGGTTCCAGCAACCATCGCCAGCGTCTGATAAACATGGTGCAGGAATATCTAGGGGCAAGGTCAGACTTGGACACCTTCCCCACCGAAAATCCTCTGGCTTACTGGGTCTTGAGGATGGATCACTGGCCAGAGCTTGCACAGTATGCAATTGAGCTACTGGCCTGTCCTGCATCCAGCGTTCTTTCGGAACGCACATTCAGTGCTGCTGGAGGATTTGTCACGGATCACAGGGTGCGCCTGTCCACCGACTTGGTTGATCGACTGACTTTCATCAAGATGAACCAGTCTTGGATCACCACCAGCTACCACACACCTGATGCTGATATAACAGACTAATTGATTTTAACATGTCACATCCCTTCAAGACTGATGCTGATGCTGAGTGCCTGTGCTGTTATGTTGACTGGCTATCCTCCTCCTCCGAGTCCTCAATGATACGATTGATGATGATAGCTTGGAAGATCATTTTTGTTTATGGGTGCCGCCACCAGTGCCTAACGCCCAATTTTTCAGCCCCTGTTTAACAGGGGCGTGTAATTAAAATTTTTGAAGCAATACTTTGCAACAGGGCTCATTGCTGTGCTCCAAGTACAGTATCTGTGAGGGGTTGCAGTGTTGTGCCACCAGTGCCTAAGGCCCAATTTTTCAGCCCCTGTTTAACAGGGGCGTGTAATTACAATTTTTGAAGCAATACTTTGCAACAGGGCTCATTGCTGTGCTCCAAGTACAGTATCTGTGAGGGGTTGCAGTGTTGTGCCACCAGTGCCTAAGGCCCAATTTTTCAGCCCCTGTTCAACAGGGGCATGTAATTACAATTCTTGATCTAATAATTCACAGCAGGGCCCATTGCTGCACCCACCAAGAGTAACTCTGAGGGCTTACAGTGTTGTGGCAACGCCACCACCACCACCACCACGAAAGGCCCAATTTTTCAGCCCCTGTTCAAAAGGGGCATGCAATTACAATTCTTGATCTAATAATTCACAGCAGGGCCCATTCCTGCACCCACCAAGAGTAACTCTGAGGGCTTACAGTGTTGTGGCAACACCACCACCACCACCACCACCACGAAAGGCCCAATTTTTCAGACCCTGTTCAACAGGGGCATGCAATTACAATTCTTGATCTAATAATTCACAGCAGGGCCCATTGCTGCACCCACCAAGAGTAACTGTCAGGGCTTACAGTGTTGTGGCACCAGCACCACCATCAAAGGCCCAATTTTTACTACCACTGTTCAACAATTATATGTAATTACAATTCCTGATATAATAGTTGACAGCAGGGCGTTCCAGCACCAACCAAGAGTAACTGTGAGTGCTTACAGTGTTGTGCCAACACCAACAACTAAGGGGCCTATTTCTGCAGAGTATATACAGCAGGTCCCTACTTTCAAACATCCAACTTACAAACGACTCCTACTTGCAAACGCAAGAAGACAACAGGAAGTGAGAGGAAATCTACCCCTAGGAAGGAAAATTCTCTCCTGTAAGAATTAATATGGGAGAAAGGTGTCTCCTCTGTACTGATGCTTTATCACCAATCCTTGTTTCAAGAAAAACACCACATTTCAAAAACAGTTGTCATTGGGACGGAAAGTGAGGTGAAATGTTCTGAACAGGGGCACAGACAGCAAAACAAATGTTACAGGGGTGATAACCCTTACCTATGTTTTCCAAAAAGTTTAAAAATAGATTTTTGGGCTGGAGCTACACTTAAACAATGTACCTGTTCAAAATTACAAACAGATTCTACATAAGAACAAACCTACAGTCCCTGTCTTGTATGCACCGCCTGTATACGGCTGTTCAGAGTATATAGGGCCTTTTTTATTTTATGTGCGGGGTTCCCCTTAATATCCATACAAGACCCAAAGGGGCTGGTAATGGGCTGGGGTAGGGGGGGGGGGGTGATGGGGTAGCTATGCCATTTTTCTTAAAGATTTTCATCCATATTACCGGGACCAGACATTACATTAACCACTTAACGACCGCTCACTGTATATTTACGTCGGCACAATGGCACCGACAGGCACAATCACGTAGAGCATACGTGATTGCCTTTGTACAGTTGGGGGGTCCGATCGGACCCCCCTTCTGTACAGTGAGCAGTCGGAATTCGTCTGGGAGCGTTCCGAGATGGGGGGGCGGCCGTTCGATTCCGACCACCCCCCCGCGATCGCTCCCGGCGAATAGAAATGCCCCCTCTGTCTGTGTACTGTTTACACAGATAGAGAAAGCAGGAGGAAGTGATGTCATCTCCTGTGCGGCGCTCACATATACCGAGCGTCGTACAAGAGAAGACACACAGGTCAGTGCACTAACACTACACTAACACCAGCACACATAGGCACATAAATCGCCCCCCCAGGCCCCCCCAGATCACCCCCCAGCCCCCCCAGATCACCCCCCAGCCCCCAGTCACAGTGTCACTGATCTCAGTGACCATTTATTTACTGATCACTGCAATCAGTGACATTTGTGACTGTAAAAGTGTCACTACATTTAGTTTTAGGTCCAGTGTAGCCCCCTAACCCCCCCTAATAAAGGTTTAACCCCTTGATCACCCCCCAGATAACCCTTTCACCCCCTAGCACCGCCGTCGCTTGGCGATCATTTTTCTGATCGCTGTCTTGGCGTCGGTGATGCAGATCGGTACCCAGTAATTTTTTTTAGGTTCGCCGCAGGTTTTTATAGCGTCGGGTACCCCCATAAATTATCTAATAAAGGTTTAACCCCCTTGATCGCCCCCCAGGTAACCCTTTCACCCCCTATCACCACTGTCACTAAGCGATCGTTTTTCTGATCGATGTCTTAGCGTCGGTGATGCTGATCGGTAGCCAGTATTTTTTTTTTAGGTTCGCCGCAGGTTTTTATAGCGTCGGGTACCCCCATAAATTATCTAATAAAGGTTTAACCCCCTTGATCGCCCCCCAGGTAACCCTTTCACCCCCTATCACCACTGTCACTAAGCAATTGTTTTTCTGATCGCTGTCTTGGCGTCGGTGATGCAGATTGGTACCCAGTATTTTTTTTAGGTTCGCCGCAGGTTTTTATAGCGTCGGGTACCCCCCATAAATTATCTAATAAAGGTTTAACCCCCTTGATCGCCCCCCAGGTAACCCTTTCACCCCTATCACCACTGTCGCTAAGCGATCATTTTTCTGATCGATGTCTTAGCGTCGGTGATGCAGATCGGTAGCCAGTAATTTTTTTTAGGTTCGCCGCAGGTTTTTATAGCGTCAGGTACCCCCATATATTATCTAATAAAGGTTTTAACCCCCTAATTGCCCCTAGTTAACCCTTTCACCAGTAATCATCATATAAGTGTTACGGGTGACGCTGGTTAGTTAGTTTGCTTTTTATAGTGTCAGGGCACCCGCCGTATATAACCCAATAAAGGTTTAACCCCCTGATCGCCCGGCGGGTGATATCAATTAGGTTTTAGCGTCAGAGAGGGTCTGCGTCACACCCCAGGCAGCGTCAGGTTAGTGCCAGTAACGCTAACACCCACGCGTGAAGCATACACCTCC
Source organism: Rana muscosa (assembly GCA_029206835.1). Lineage (NCBI taxonomy): Eukaryota > Metazoa > Chordata > Amphibia > Anura > Ranidae > Rana > Rana muscosa. The sequence continues at coordinate 435,895,452 of CM055117.1, forward strand.
CTTAGTGGTATAGTATCTGAACAGATCAATATCTGATCTGATCAGATCTATACTAGCGTCCCCAGCAGTTTAGGGTTCCCAAAAACGCAGTGTTAGTGGGATCAGCCCAGATACCTGCTAGCACCTGCGTTTTGCCCCTCCGTCCAGCCCAGGCCACCCAAGTGCAGTATCGATCGATCACTGTCACTTGCAAAACACAACACACATAACTGCAGCGTTCGCAGAGACAGGCCTGATCCCTGCGACTCCAGTGCTGTAGGAGGTGATTTCACCACCACAGTTAAAAAAAAAAAGAAGCAAATATGCCGAAGCATTGGGGCAGCAGGGGCGGAGGAGCGATTTTGCTCCTAATGCCGCGTACATACGGTCGAAATTCCGACGGAGGCTTGCCCGTGGAAAAGTCCGACCATGTGTGTGCGGCATAACTTTTTTGCGGGAGGATGCCCCCATGCTTCGGCATATATAAATGGTGCCTGTATGCCCATCATTAGAAGTGGGTGGATGAAGGGCGGTATTCTAATGGTGGGCATACCCACCGATCAATCTCTTTTTTCGTTCAGCCACCTGGCTGCATGAAAAAAAAAGATTACAATACATGTCCAACAAGGACCAGCAACGTACTGGTATGTTGCTGGACTTTGAATGGTTATACCAGATTGATGCCTGCGGGTTTAGGTATCATCTTGGTATCATTCTTTTCAGCCAGCGGCCGGCTTTAATGTAAAAGCAACCCTAGTGGCTAATTAGCCTCTGGACTGCTTTTACAAGCAGTGGGAGGGAATGTCCCCCCCCGGATATAAAAAGCGCCATTGGGAAATTGGGAAAGCATTTTATCACACCGATCTTGGTGTGGTCAGATGCTTTGAGGGCAGAGGAAAGATCTAGGGTCTAGACCCCAGTTTTTTCAAAAAAAGAGTACCTGTCACTACCTATTACTATCATAGGGGATATTTACATTCCCTGAGATAACAATAAAAATGATAAAAAAAAAAAAAACATGGAAGGAACAATTTAAAAATAAAATAAAAAAGCAAAATTAATAATAAAAAAAAAAAAAAAAAAAAAAGCACCCCTGTCCTGCCCTGCTCTTGCCCAATGGCGAACGCAAGCGTCGGTCTGGCGTCATATGTAAACAGCAATTGCACCATGCATGTGAGGTATCACCGCGAAGGTCAGATCGAGGGCAGTAATGTTAGCAGTAGACCTCCTCTGTAAATCTAACAGGGTAACCTGTAAAGGCTTTTAAAGGCTTTTAAAAATGTATGTAGTTTGTCGCCAATGCGCGTTTGTGCGAAATTTTAAAGCATGTCGTGTTTGGTATCTATGTACTCGGCCTAAGATCATCTTTTTTATTTCATCAAACATTTGGGCAATATAGTGTGTTTTAGTGCATTAAAATAAAAAAAAAGTGTATTTTTTCCCCAAAAAATGCGTTTGAAAAATCGCTGCGCAAATACTGTGTAGAAAAAAAAAATGCAACACCCACCATTTTATTCTGTAGGGCCTTTGCTTTAAAAATATATATAATGTTTGGGGGTTCAACATAATTTTCCTGCAAAAAAAAATATGTTTTCATGTAAACAAAAAGTGTCAGAAAGGGCTTTGTCTTCAAGTGGTTAGAAGAGTGGATGTAAGCTTCCTAATGTTGTGTATGAAATGCCAGAACAGTTCAAAACCCCCCCCCCAAATGACCCCATTTTGGAAAGTAGACACCCCAAGCTATATACTGAGAGGCATGTCGAGTCCATGGAATATTTTATATGTTGACACAAGTTGCGGAAAAAAGACAATTTTTTTTTTTGCACAAAGTTGTCACTAAATGATATATTGCTCAAACATGCCATGGGCATATGTGGAATTACACCCCAAAATACATTCTGTTGCTTCTCCTGAGTACGGGGATACCACATGTGTGAGACTTTTTGGGAGCCTAGCCGCGTACGGGACCCCAAAAACCAATCACCGCCTTCAGGCTTTCTAAGGGTGTAAATTTTTGATTTCACTTCTCACTGCCTATCACAGTTTCGGAGGCCATGGAATGCCCAGATGGCACAAAACCCCCCCAAATGACCCCATTTTGGAAAGTAGACACCCCAAGCTATTTGCTGAGAGGTATTGTGAGTATTTTGCAGATCTCGCTTTTTGTCACAAAGTTTTGAAAATTGAAAAAAAAAAAAAGAAAAAAAAAAAAATTATTTCTTCATTTTCAAAAACAAATGAGAGCTGTAAAATACTCACCATGCCTCTCAGCAAACAGCTTGGGGTGTCTACTTTCCAAAATGGGGTCATTTGGGGGGGTTTTGTGCTATTTTGGCATTTTATGGCCTTCGAAACTGTGATAGGTAGTGAGGAGTGAAATCAAAAATTTGTGCCTAGAAATCCTGAAGGCGGTGATTGGTTTTCGGGGTCCCGTACACGGCTAGGCTCCTAAAAAGTCCCACACATGTGGTATCCCCGTACTCAGGAGAAGCAGCAAAATGTATTTTGGGGTGCAATTCCACATATAACCATGGCATGTGTGAGCAATATATCATTTAGTGACAACTTTTTGTAATTTTTTTTTTTTTTTTGTCATTATTCAATCACTTGGGACAAAAAAAAAAATATTCAATGGGCTCAACATGCCTCTCAGCAATTTCCTTGGGGTGTCTACTTTCTAAAATGGGGTCATTTGGGGGGGTTTTGTGCTATTTTGGCATTTTATGGCCTTCAAAACTGTGATAGGTAGTGAGGAGTGAAATCAAAAATTTGCGCCCTTAGAAATCCTGAAGGCGGTGCTTGGTTTCCGGGGTCCCGTACGTGGCTAGGCTCCTAAAAAGTCCCACACATGTGGTATTCCCGTACTCAGGAGAAGCAGCAGAATGTATTTTGGGGTGCAATTCCACATATAACCATGGCATGTGTGAGCAATATATCATTTAGTGACAACTTTTTGTAATTTTTTATTTTTTTTTTGTCATTATTCAATCACTTGGGACAAAAAAAAAAATATTCAATGGGCTCAACATGCCTCTCAGCAATTTCCTTGGGGTGTCTACTTTCCAAAATGGGGTCATTTGGGGGGGTTTTGTACTGCCCTGCCATTTTAGCACCTCAAGAAATGAGATAGGCAGTCATAAATTTAAAGCTGTGTAAATTCCAGAAAATGTACCCTAGTTTGTAAACGCTATAACTTTTGCGCAAACCGATAAATATACACTTATTGACGTTTTTTTTACTAAAGACATGTGGCTGAATACATTTTGGCCTAAATGTATGACTAAAATTGAGTTTATTCTATTTTTCTTATAACAAAAAGTAGAAAATATCATTTTTTTTCAAAATTTTCGGTCTTTTTCCGTTTATATCGCAAAAAATAAAAATCGCAGAGGCAATCAAATACCATTAAAAGAAAGCTATATTTGTGGGAAGAAAAGGACGCAAATTTTGTTTGGGTACAACATTGCATGTCCGCACAATTTACAGTTAAAGCAGCGCAGTGCAAAATTCTGAATTCACCTCTGGTCCTCTAGCTACCAAATGCTCCGGGGCTTAAGTGGTTAAAGTCGCAAGCAGTTTTAAATGGCTTTTTTTTCCTTTAGAAGTGTCATTTTGTGCAGGGACAGTTCTAAACACGGGAAACACGTGGCACTTCACAGGCATACTTTAGACACCCCCCAGGTACGATATTTAAAGGAATATTTGACTTTTTTTTTTTCACTTTATGCATCATTAAAATGACTGCTCCCAAAAAACGACCGTTTTTAAAACTTCTTTTTGCATTGATACATGTCCCCTGGTGCAGAACCCGGGTTCCCAAACCCTTTTTAGGACAATAACATGCATAATAGTCGTTATAATTAGCACTTTAGAATTCGAACGTTCGCATCCATTGTATTTAATAGGGTTCTAATGTTCGGACGAACTTTCGGTCCGTTCGCGGGTTCTGGTGCGAACCGAACCCGGGGGTGTTCGGCTCATCACTACTTAACATCTTGTGTAGAGAAAGTTTGTGGCAGGAGGGGGAAGTATAGTTCACAAGAGTTGCGGTAAATCCGAAATTTCCTGCAATCTCCAGAGAAGCGTTCAGGGATAGGCACTCAGGGTTCAGGAGGGAGGAAGGTCCCACTGGATGTGCTGGTCTCCATATGGGTAGGTTCATCTGTGGTAGCAGGAGGATCCGAAGATGGCAAAATCTCTGTGCCAGCTGACAATTGATCTTCCATGTGATTACGTTTGCCTTGCAGACTTTGCATGATGTTCAGAGATCGATTGACAAATGTCCTCCAGTGGAGAGGCCTCCCTTTCAGACTCCATGGGTAAATTGTATTTTTTTTATTCTGTTCACGAAAGGAGTCTACTAAATTATGTTTTGTAATAAGTTGTGAAAAAGAGTGTCTGTTAGGGACATTTGATTGACATATAGGTGATTTGTCTAGAAAGGGAAAGAGAGTTATTTTATGTGATTCAATTACCTGTAAAAGGTGAGAAAGGAATGAGGTAGGACTTTTGTTAGGGGCATAATATGAAACTACTGTTATGGCTGTATTATGAAAATATCCTGTAATGCCGCGTACACACGATCGGATTTTCCGTCGGAAAAACCTTGGTTTGAATTTCCGACGGAATTCCGCTCAAGCTTGGCTTGCATACACACGGTCAAAAAAAAGTTCTCTGAACTTTCGCCCGTCAAGAACGCGGTGACATACAACACTACGACGAGCCGAGAAAATTACGTTTAATGCTTCCGAGCATGCGTCAAATTGTTTCCGAGCATGCGTAGGAATTTTGCTCGTCGGAATTGCTACAGACGATTGGATTTTCTGATCGGAATTTTTTTCGTCTGAAAAATTTGAGAACCAGCTCTCAATCTTTTGCTGGCGGAAATTCCGACAGCAAAAGGCAGATGGAGCATACACACGGTCAGAATTTTCGACCAAAAGCTCACATCGGACTTTTGCTGGCGGAATTTTTGACCGTGTGTACGCGGCTTTAGAATCAAATATCGCCCTTCCGGGTCTTTATCTTTAATCTCCTTTAATAATGTAAATGGATTATTGCGTTGAAATGCAATAAGTACACCTCACTGTTTAGTTGAAGCTGAGGCTGTGTAGACCTGTGAGTAGGGATGAGCTTAGAAGATTATGGGCCGTTCGCGCCAAATTTGAGTGGCGCGTCACGGCCCATAATTCACTGCGGCGTCGCAGTGCATTGCTGGCTGATAATTGGCCAAGCATGCACTATGACCCGCATGCTTGGCCAATCACAGTGCGTAGGTACAGAGAGCCATAATTGGCCAAAGGAGTAGGTACATGCCCCACACTATATAAGGCCGCCGGCTTTGCGCCCTTGTATAGTGTTGGCGTTGGTTAAAGGAAAGAGACAGAGAGAGAGACAGTGTCATTTGATTTGAGTTAGGTAGAACAGGCAGGCGAGTCAGTTAGCTGCAGTTACAGTGTGTAGAGGATATATATGCATCCTAGGTGTTGTATATATATTTACACACTGTATTCAGTTTAGCTAGATCCGTTCCTGTTATTCTCTATATTGACAGGCAGGCAGGTGGGTGTGCTAGCTGCAGTGTTTCACTTAGTGTACTGTGTCCTTTGCACAATGTGCACCAAAAGCTTACCTGAATACAATTGCTGGTGTTCTGGTACAAATACAGGCAGGGAGCTACAGTATTTTGCGGTAATGTCCTTTGCACAGTGTGCACCAAAAGCTTACCTCAATACAATTGCTGGTGTTCTGATACAAATACAGGCAGGGAGCTGCAGTATTTTGCTTTAGTGTCCTTTGCACAGTGTGCACCAAAAGCTTACCTGAATACAATTGCTGGTGTTCTGACACAAATACAGGTAGGGAGCTGCAGTATTTTGCTTTAGTGTCCTTTGTGCAGTGTGCACCAAAAGCTTACCTGAATACAATTGCTGGTGTTCTGACACAAATACAGGTAGGGAGCTGCAGTATTTTGCTTTAGTGTCCTTTGCACAGTGTGCACCAAAAGCTTACCTGAATACAATTGCTGGTGTTCTGATACAAATACAGGCAGGGAGCTGCAGTATTTTGCTTTAGTGTCCTTTGCACAGTGTGCACCTAAAGATGACCTCAATACAATTGCTGGTGTTCTGATACAAATACAGGCAGGGAGCTGCAGTATTTTGCTATAGTGTCCTTTGCACAGTGTGCACCAAAAGCTTACCTGAATACAATTGCTGGTGTTCTGATACAAATACAGGCAGGGAGCTGCAGTATTTTGCTTTAGTGTCCTTTGCACAGTGTGCACCTAAAGCTTACCTCAATACAATTGCTGGTGTTCTGATACAAATTCAGGCAGGGAGCTGCAGTATTTTGCTTTAGTGTCCTTTGCACAGTGTGCACCAAAAGCTTACCTGAATACAATTGCTGGTGTTCTGATACAAATACAGGCAGGGAGCTGCAGTATTTTGCTTTAGTGTCCTTTGCACAGTGTGCACCTAAAGATGACCTCAATACAATTGCTGGTGTTCTGATACAAATACAGGCAGGGAGCTGCAGTATTTTGCTATAGTGTCCTTTGCACAGTGTGCACCAAAAGCTTACCTGAATACAATTGCTGGTGTTCTGATACAAATACAGGCAGGGAGCTGCAGTATTTTGCTTTAGTGTCCTTTGCACAGTGTGCACCAAAAGCTTACCTCAATACAATTGCTGGTGTTCTGATACAAATACAGGCAGGGAGCTGCAGTATTTTGCATTAGTGTCCTTTGCACAGTGTGCACCTAAAGCCGACCTCAATACAATTGCTGGTGTTCTGATACAAATACAGGCAGGGAGCTGCAGTATTTTGCTTTAGTGTCCTTTGCACAGTGTGCACCAAAAGCTTACCCAAATACAATTGTGGTGTTCTGAAACAAATACAGGCAGGGAGCTACAGTATTTTGCTTTAGTGTCCTTTGCACAGTGTGCACCTAAAACTTACCTCAATACAATTGCTGGTGTTCTGATACAAATACAGGCAGGGTGCTGCAGTATTTTGCTATAGTGTCCTTTGCAGAGTGTGCACCAAAAGCTTACCTGAATACAATTGCTGGTGTTCTGATACAAATACAGGCAGGGAGCGGCAGTATTTTGCTTTAGTGTCCTTTGCACAGTGTGCACCAAAAGCTTACCTGAATACAATTGCTGGTGTTCTCATACTAATACCACAGGCAGGGAGTTCAAAATTACAAACAGATTCTATGTAACAACAAACCTACAGTCCCTGTCTTGTTTGCACCGCCTGTATACTGCTGAGTATATAGGGCCTAGGGGCCCCACGCCTTTCCTTTTTTTAATTTGGGTGTGGGATTCCCCTTAATATCCATACAACACCCAAAGGGGCTGGTAAATTACCAGACATTACATTAAAGCCACAAGCAGTTTTAAATGACTTTTTTTCCTTTGGAAATGTCATTTTGTGCAGGGACAGTTCTAAACACGGGAAACATGTGCCACTTCACAGGCATACTATAGACACCCCCCAGGTACGATATTTAAAGGAATATTTCACTTTTTTATTTTTTTCACTTTAAGCATCATTAAAATCACTGCTCCCGAAAAAACTGCCATTTTTAAAACTGTTTTTTGCATTGATACATGTCCCCTGGGGCAGGACCCGGGTTTCCAAACCCTTTTTAGGACAATAACTTACATATTAGCCTTGATAATTAGCACTTTTGATTTCCAACGTTCGAGTCCCATTGTATTTAATAGGGTTCTAAAGTTTGCACGAACTTTCGGTCCGTTCGCAGGTTCTGGTGCGAACTGAACCGGGGGGTGTTCGGCTCATCCCTACCTGTGAGTACATTTTGCTGAAAAATTTAGGAGTGGATTGTGGTGGGAACTGGGTTTCTTGAAGGCACAGGATATGTGCTTTTCTAGTTGCAAAGGAACAAAAGGCTTTGGTGCGTTTTTGTGGGAGGTTCAAACCCTGAACATTCAGGGAAAGTATATTTATCGGAGCCATAGGGTTATGAATGCATGAGCTAAGATATCATGTTTTCCAAAACATTGTGTCTATAGGTCTGCCTCTGGGAGGGGGGTGTAGGGAAGGATATAAAAGGAAAGGGTAGAAGATCTAATAATAAAACATACATTTTCGGAGGGCGCATGCGCGAGGGATCCATGATGGCCGCCTGAGCACGGAGCTCCGCACCACCTCAGACCAACGGCCCCCACAGAACCCGCTACAGCCACGAAAAGTCTGTTTTTGCGAGGCGATCAAACCCCCGGAGAGCACCCCCCGCATGTCAAACCTGGCTTCCAGGCGCAATCTGGAGCCGGCATTCTCGGCCTCCACCCAGCCTGGGTGTACCAAGATGGCCGCCGCAGCAGATAAAGCCACTCAACCTCATATCTCCCTCATGGCAGGACAGCTGGAACACAGGCAAGTCCTCTCCCCAGCCCTCCTACACTTCCCCCCAGGGCCCCACGGACTAAGCCAGCAGGACATGATACCCTCCCCGGCCTCCACAGAGTCCCTGCTCAGCCACACATTTGGAGAACATGCTTTCTCCCCCGCAGGGCCAACTATGTTGGCTTATACTGACTCTCCTCATCATGAGGCCCCAGCCCAGGACCACCCTTTTAATGTGGAGGATCTCTACCTCAAGCTGTCTGCGCTCCTGGATAGGGGATTAGCTTCCACAGCAGCCAAAATCACTGGGGAAATTAAAGCAGACCTCCAGAACATAGGCTCCAGGATGGAGGTAATTGAAACTAAGCTGGATCAGACTGCTGCAGCCTCACAACAAAACTCGGATCTCATTCAAACCCTCCAAGATCAATTGGACACTGCTGTATCCCGCATTGATGATTTAGAGAATAGGTCCAGGAGGTACAACTTCAGGATCCATGGCCTGCCTGAATCTATCCTAGATGTCACAGCGGCAACACAAGACCTCATGAAAATGCTGATCCCGAACATCCCGCCCCACTGTCTGGAGCTCGTTAGGGCCCATAGAGCACTCGGCCCCCACAGGAAGGAAGGATGGCCCCCCAGGGACATCATAGCCAAACCCCACTTTTACACAGTCAAGGATGCAGTCATGAAGCAGTCACGAGTCTTGCCTCAGGTGACATGTCAAGGTCACCCTGTACAAATTTTGGCAGACCTTGCACCTTCTACTATCCAACTCAGAAGAACCCTGAAACCACTTTTACATACCCTCGCTCAGAGAGACATTAAATACAGATGGGCTTTTCCATTCGCAGTGAAATTCACGTGTAAAGGCCAGAACCAATCCTTCTCCAACTTTGCCACTGGCAAAAAGCTTCTCCTCAGCCTGAAGATAATCTCCCAGGAGATGGACACAGAAACCTGTTCCCCCTCTACAAGCGCTAACAAATGACCGCCTCCAGCGTGTCCTCCGGATCCCCTTTGGAATAAACCCAAGGCTCGCAGATCTTCCCAAAATAGCCCTCCATGAATTCCTGCCTGACGCAAAGTTTACACCCTAGTTGCAGTCAGGCCAAAGAGATTAACTGATCTTCTTTCTGCCAAGATTGACTTTCTCCCTTCTCCCAGGATCTGTTATCCTGGTGCTCTTCCGGTGCCTCATTGCCAGTTATGTTGCCATTTTCATGCGTTCCGTTACTATCTGCTACGAGACTTCCAGAGTCCCTCTTCCAAATTCGGAGGTGATAGACTAGCCGTCCTGCACTATTTAGCGACTCTGCCTCTGGAATCGTCTTGGCTCAACTAAGGAGCCCACGGGGCTCACTCCTCCCCCGTGTTACCTGGTGGGATGGGGGTGGTTATGACAAGCAGGGATCTTAGCGTCTACTGGACCCCCTTATGACTACATTACTTACCAGTGTTTGTTTTCAGCTCTGTTGACATTAACCTGATCGCCTTGATCCCATATTGTACGGGTTGTTCAAAAGTAATTTTTTCTCTTTTCCAGGGTGCCCTGGCCTGAGGTGGCTCACATGCACCTCCTCCTATCCCTTAGATTCCAGACGGTCTTCGGGGGATAGGACCTCCAAGCCCTGTTGGAGATTTTTTTTTGTTCTTCACATCTCTCTCACTCCTACGTGAGAGATGTCCTCTTTGTTCCTTTTCTCCTCCCGGGGTTCACACACACCCAGGGGGAGAAAACTCCCTCCCCTTCTATCCCTCTTCCCTTCCCTTCTCTGTTATCCTTCTTCTTTGGAGCATCAACTAACCTTCTTCTTCCTTTCAGTTTGGGTATTCGCCTGGCCTTCACGACCCGAGAGACCTCATTTGTGTAGACCAGAACTCCCATTTTCTTCTGTATGCCGGATCAGATTCCCAGAGGTAAGTGACGGTGGACATTTCTGCATCCCTTATCTATGGTTCCATGGCTGACCACACATGAAATGCTTTAAAGATAGCCACTCACAATGTCCAGGGCATGAATTCCCCTCTCAAAAGGAGAAAGTTGTTTAACCATTATAAATCTTCCGAGCTCGACATTGTTATGCTTCAGGAAACTCACTTTCCGGCTTGGTACAGTCCCAAATTCCTTCACTCTCACTTCCCCAATTTTTTTATGGCCAGCGCTGAGAATAAAACTAAAGGGGTAGCCATTATATTTGCAAAATCCTATAACTTCCATTGGATCTCTGACACTGGTAGATTCATCCTAGTTAAAGGAACGATCGAGGTTCACCTTTACTCTTTGATCTCTTACTACGCCCCTAACAAGGGTCAAGCTGCTTTCTTCAAACACCTCTTTGATTCCCTATGCCCCGTCCTGGAGGGTATGGTCATTTTCAGTGGGGACTCCAATGCAGCTTTTGATCAGGGTCTGGATAGATCTAGACCTCCCGCCTCCCAATTGACCCGCCCGACCAAAGAGAGTCTCAAGATAACCAAACTCATCCATGCCCATGGCATGGCTGACGTCTGGAGAGAACTAAATCCCACCGCACAAGACTTCTCTCACTTCTCCAGCCCTCACAATTTATACGCCAGGATTGATCACCTCCTAGTCCAGACCCACACTATCCCTCTCATCTCCAACTCACGAATCAAAGACACGGTCCTGTCAGACCATTCTTTAGTGCCCATGACACTGCCACTGCAACACTCAAGACCAGGCATAGGTCACTGGAGATTGAATGAGTCTCTTCTTTCAGATCCAGTGAATGTCACCAATCTAGATAAATCCCTAAAGGAATACTTTACTCTTAATGAGGCTGAGGGAACATCCGCAAAAACGTTGTGGGCAGCCCACAAGTCGTACATCAGAGGGCACATCATTAGGTTGACCACTCAAATAAAACGTGAAAGGGCAGCTGACATTAAGAGATTAAAGGAGGAATACACAGCATTACGATCCCAGCACAAACTGTACCCCTCTCCCTCGTTACTGACTCAACTTAACAGGGCCAGACTGGAGCTTAACCTAGCTCTCACGGGCAAAGCTGAAAAACAAATCCGCTTGAGCAAAAACAGATTTTACACCCAGGGGGATAGATTGGGATCCATGCTGGCTTCGAAACAAACTCCCCATTTTAGGTCCTTCACAATGCCTAAGATTAGAGTCCCAGGCCAAGGTGCCACAGCCAAACCCTCAAAAATCCTTGAGGTTTTCCATGACTTTTACACCAACCTATACGGTCCACACAAAGACAAGGATAGCTCTCTAATCTCCGAGTATCTGGATGGCCTCCCCATCCCACCTTTCTCCACAGAACATAGAGACATTCTGGAAGCCCCCTTCTCTGAAGAAGAGGTTCAGGAAGTAATCAAAGCCCTTAAATCGGAATCAGCCCCTGGCCCAGACGGGCTCTCTAATCCCTACTACAAGTCCTTTCCCAATACTCTGATCACCCCCTTGACAAAATTCCTTAACTCAAAGACGCAGGGAACCCCACTTGATCCCCACCTTAACACTGCATATATTGCAGTCATTCCAAAACTGGACAAGAACCCAGAAGAAGTTAGCAACTACAGACCCATATCCCTTATCAATAGTGACTTAAAAATCCTCACAAAAATTTTGTCAAATCGTTTAGCTTCCTTTATTGCTGCATATATACATAAAGATCAAGTGGGGTTCATCCCGGGGCGACAAGGGCTTGTTCAGATTAGGAGGGCCATTGATTTAGTATCAATTCTCCAAACAAACTGGATGGGGGGGGGCCTAAACAACCAGGCATGCTCCTCTCGCTAGACCTTTAAAAGGCCTTTGACTCGGTCTCCTGGCCATACCTTTTCGTGATCCTTGAGCGTTGGGGATTTGGCAAACGATTTATGAGCCTGATGCATGCTATTTACTTGAATCCTTACATCAGGCTCCAAGGATATTACTCCAAGCCGATATCCATAGCAAAGGGTACTAGACAAGGCTGTCCACTATCTCCACTTGTCTTTGCAATAGCACTTGAGACACTAGCCATCTCCATTCGCCAAAACCCTAATATACAAGGAGTTACTTGTGGCCCTCAAATCCATAAATGCGGTCTCTTTGCGGATATCATTCTCCTCTTCCTCACATCCCCTATAACCTCTCTGCCCAACCTGTGCCACACCTTAGATGACTTTGCCAAGATTTCAGACCTTCGGGCTAACTATTCTAAGTCCCATGCGCTAAACGTATCCCTTCCGTCCGACACCGTTGCCCTCTTACAAAAAAACTTTAAATTTGAATGGAGTGACTCCTCCATTAGATATCTGGGAATTAACCTCACGGCAAAAACAGAGACTCTCTATGCAAGTAACTATCCCCCTATGTTTAGAAAGTTGGAATCAGATCTCATATCCTGGTCCAAGAACAACCTCTCATGGCTTGGGAGAATTAACTCTGTGAAGATGACACTGCTGCCCAGGCTGTTATACCTGTTCTGCTCTCTTCCTATACCAATGAAAAAAGATAATTTCAAATCACTTCAAAGCAAACTACTCAAATTCACTTGGGGAAAGGCGGGCTACAGATTCCCTCAACAAACGCTATACATACACAGAAAAAAGGGGGGACTGGGTTTGCCCCACCTACACAAATATTACCTAGCAGCCAGAATAGCTCAAATTTCGGTAAGCTACTCCACGAGAAACCGTATTGGGTACAAATAGAAAGACAGGCAGTACCTAGATTTACCCTAGACTACCTGCTCTGGAGCCCCCCGAAAACCCTCCCCCCGATTATGGCCCCCACCCTTTCTCATACTTTTTCTCTCTGGGACTCTTTGCGGACACACCCTTCTCTGGTGACAGCATACAAACCATTGACCCACCTCTTTAACAATCCAGAGTTCCCTCCGGGAAGGAATATCTTGGCATTTAAATGGTGGTTGGATAAGGGACTGTACCGAATTGGACACTTTTTTACAGCTGCGGGTCCTATCACCCTTACTTACTGTACCAAAAAGCTCGACCTACCCACTTCTGAAATATTTAGGTTTGGACAAATTTCTAATTTCTTGCACACAATCTGGACTGATAAGCCCCTTCCCCCTTCGGTTCACCGATTATGAGCTATGGTGTGTAGGGTTGAGCGAACCCGAACTGTAAAGTTCGGGTCCGTACCAAACTTTAGCTTTTTCCCGAACCCGAACCCGGACTTTGCGCGAAAGTCCGGGTTCGGGTTCGGGTTCGGCAATCTAATGGCGCAGTTAGAAATGCTTCAGGGGCCAGCCAATCACCTTTTGATTAGCTGGTGTGCCCTTAGAAGCCATCATAGCCATGCCTACTAATGGCATGGCTATGATTGGTCAGTGCAACATGTGACCCAGCTTCTATATAAGCTAGAGGCACACAGCACACACGTCACTCTGCTTCAGAATAGATAGGGAGAGGATCTTGTCTGCTGCTGCTGCTTTTAGGGAGAGATTAAAAAATACATGAGTTAGTCCTGATTCTGGAATCTGAGGGAAAAGATAGAGAGACAGTGTAGTGTAGGGCCAGGTTCCTGTTGGTGCTTTCAGGGAGAGAGATATATTATATAGGAATAGGAGTCCAGATTCAGAGATATAACTCAGCGATCTGCATAGGTTTACCTGTTTGTGTTCCAGTGCAGTCTTTTTACACTGCCATGAGCCCAGTGTCAGAGAAAATCTACCTTTTATCTGCAAGCTCAGTGCACCAGCACTGCATATATTACGTTGAGAGATACACCGTTTCCATACTGTGGGTGTATTCTGCTCTTGGAAAAAGATCCATTTAGGGCAAAAAAAAGGCACTTTATTGTGCTCTTTTCCAAAAGACCCATTAAGGGCAAAAAAAAAGACCCGTTTAGGGCAAAAAAAAAAAAAAAAATGCATTTTAATGTACGCTTGCAAAAAGACCCATTTAGGGCCACAAAAAATATTTTATTCATATGTGGAGGCGTGTGAAATAAACCATTTCTATATATTTGTCTTCTACTGTGCTATAATAAAAACAAAATTTTTTTTGAATAGCATTTTCTGCAGTTCTGTAGCTGTGCGATTCAGCGGTTACGTACTGTGGGTGTGTTGTGGTCTTCCAAAAAACGCCATTTAGGGCCACAAAAAATATTTTGCAGTGTGTTATACATATGTGGAGGCGTGTGAAATAAACCATTTCTATATATTTGTCTTCTACTGTGCTATACTAAAAAAACAAAAACAATTTTGAATAGCATTTTCTGCAGTTCTGTAGCTGTGCGATTCAGCGGTTACGTACTGTGGGTGTGTTGTGGTCTTCCAAAAAACGCCATTTAGGACCACAAAAAATATTTTGCAGTGTGTTATACATATGTGGAGGCGTGTGAAATAAACCATTTCTATATATTTGTCTTCTACTGTGCTATACTAAAAAAAAACATTTTTTTTAATAGCATTTTCTGCAGTTCTGTTGCTGTGCGATTCAGCGGTTACGTACTGTGGGTGTGTTGTGGTCTTCCAAAAAATGCCATTTAGGGCCACAAAAAATATTTTGCAGTGTGTTATACATATGTGGAGGCGTGTGAAATAAACCATTTCTATATATTTGTCTTCTACTGTGCTATACTAAAAAAACGACATTTTTTTGAATAGCATTTTCTGCAGTTCTGTAGCTGTGCGATTCAGCGGTTACGTACTGTGGGTGTGTTGTGGTCTTCCAAAAAACGCCATTTAGGGCCACAAAAAATATTTTGCAGTGTGTTATACATATGTGGAGGTGTGTGAAATAAACAATTTCTATATAGTTTTCTTCTACTGTGTTATACTAAAAAACAAAATTTTTTTTGAATAGCATTTTCTGCAATTCTGTAGCTGTGCGATTCAGCGGTTACGTACTGTGGGTGTGTTGTGGTCTTCCAAAAAACGCCATTTAGGGCCACAAAAAATATTTTGCAGTGTGTTATACATATGTGGAGGCGTGTGAAATAAACCATTTCTATATAGTTTTCTTCTACTGTGCTATACTAAAAAAAAAACATTTTTTTTTTAATAGCATTTTCTGCAGTTCTGTAGCTGTGCGATTCAGCGGTTACGTACTGTGGGTGTGTTGTGGTCTTCCAAAAAATGCCATTTAGGGCCACAAAAAATATTTTGCAGTGTGTTATACATATGTGGAGGCGTGTGAAATAAACCATTTCTATATATTTGTCTTCTACTGTGCTATACTAAAAAAACTAATTTTTTTTTGAATAGCATTTTCTGCAGTTCTGTAGCTGTGCGATTCAGCGGTTACGTACTGTGGGTGTGTTGTGGTCTTCCAAAAAACGCCATTTAGGGCCACAAAAAATATTTTGCAGTGTGTTGTACATATGTGGAGGTGTGTGAAATAAACAATTTCTATATAGTTTTCTTCTACTGTGCTATACTAAAAAAACAACATTTTTTTTAATAGCATTTTCTGCAGTTCTGTAGCTGTGCGATTCAGCGGTTACGTACTGTGGGTGTGTTGTGGTCTTCCAAAAAACGCCATTTAGGGCCACAAAAATATTTTGCAGTGTGTTATACATATGTGGAGGCGTGTGAAATAAACCATTTCTATATAGTTTTCTTCTACTGTGCTATACTAAAAAAACAACATTTTTTTTGAATAGCATTTTCTGCAGTTCTGTAGCTGTGCGATTCAGCGGTTACGTACTGTGGGTGTGTTGTGGTCTTCCAAAAAACGCCATTTAGGGCCACAAAAAATATTTTGCAGTGTGTTATACATATGTGGAGGTGTGTGAAATAAACAATTTCTATATAGTTTTCTTCTACTGTGCTATACTAAAAAAACAACATTTTTTTTTAATAGCATTTTCTGCAGTTCTGTAGCTGTGCGATTCAGCGGTTATGTACTGTGGGTGTGTTGTGGTCTTCCAAAAAACGCCATTTAGGGCCACAAAAAATATTTTGCAGTGTGTTATACATATGTGGAGGTGTGTGAAATAAACCATTTCTATATAGTTTTCTTCTACTGTGCTATACTAAAAAAACAACATTTTTTTTTGAATAGCATTTTCTGCAGTTCTGTAGCTGTGCGAATCAGCGGTTACGTACTGTGGGTGTGTTGTGGTCTTCCAAAAAACGCCATTTAGGGCCACAAAAAATATTTTGCAGTGTGTTATACATATGTGGAGGTGTGTGAAAAAAAAATTTCTATATAGTTTTCTTTTACTGTGCTATACTTAAAAAACAACATTTTTTTTGAATAGCATTTTCTGCAGTTCTGTAGCTGTGCGATTCAGCGGTTACGTACTGTGGGTGTGTTCTGCTCTTCCAAAAACACCCATTTAGGGCAAGATCCTAAATTTGGAAAATATGAGGAGAAGGTCAAAGGGACGTGGTGGCCCCAGTCGTGGTGCTGCTGGTGGAGCTCCTGTTGCAGGGAGAGGACCTGGTGGATCTGTGCCAGATACACGCACAAGTGAAACACCTTCCTCAGGTGCGAGTAGGCGACTGAGCCTGCGGCGGTATTTTGTCGTGCCTAATGAGGCTGTACAAATGTTTAGGCCAGGACAAGTACAGGCGATAGTAGATTGGGTTGCTGACAGTGCCTTGGGTTCCTTCACATTGTCTCCCACCCACTCTTCTGATGAAAGATCAGAGTTGGCACCTGAAACCCATGTCCATCAGTCTTTCACCTCACCCCCTTGCAAATCAGCCAAGCAGTCTGAGCCCCAAATCATGCAGCAGTCTCTTCTGCTTTTCGATGACACTGTTAGCAGGGTTTCCCAGGGCCATCCACCTAGCCCTGCCCCAGAAGTGGAAGAGATTGAGTGCACCGATGCCCAACCACTTATGTTTCATGATGAGTACATGGGAGGACCATCGCAGCACGTCTCGGATGATGACGAAACACAGGTGCCAACTGCTGCTGCTTTCGCAATTGTGCAGACAGACAAGGAGGGCAGGGGTGAAGACTGGGTGGAAGATGATGTGGAGGACGATGAGGTCCTCGACCCCACATGGAATCAACATTATGCAGGTGACCAGTGTAGTTTGGAGGAAGAGGCGGTGGTCGCACAGAGCCACCAGCACAGCAGAAGAGGGAGCAGGGTTCAAAAGCGGAGCGTCCGTCCCCTAGACAGTATGTCTGCTACTGCCCAACGCAGCAAGGGACCGAGCACACCAAAGCCAGGTCCAAGGAGTTCCCTAGCGTGGCAGTTCTTCACACAATGTGCTGATGACAAGACACGAGTGGTTTGCACGCTGTGCAATCAGAGCCTGAAGCGAGGCATAAACGTTCTCAACCTGAGCACAACCTGCATGACCAGGCATCTAAGTGCAAAGCACGAGCTGCAGTGGAGTAGACACCTCAAAAACCAAGAAAGGTCTCTGACTCCTCCTGCTTCCTCTTCTGCTGCAGTCTCGGCCTCTTCATCCACCTCTGTAGTGACAGTGGCACCTGCCACCCCGCAAACAGAGGATCTGCCAGCAACACTACCACCTTGGTCACCAACCATCTCCACAATGTCCCGTGCTGCTGGTGGCATTCCCACCTGACAGCGGGCGTACGGTGGAAGCACAAGGCGAAGGCAGAGGTGGAGGAAGAGGTCGCCAACGCAGCCGGGGCACCGGCAGCACCTCAGAAGGCAGGGTTAGCATGGCTGAAATGTGGAAAAGCTTTGTCAGCATGCCACAACAACCAGCACCACCAGCTGAGATGGAACGTCTTAGCAGGAGGCAGCATTTCACCAACATGGTTGAGCAGTATGTGTCCACAGGCCTACACGTACTGGATGACGGGTCTGCCCCCTTTAACTTCTGGGTCTCCAAATTGGGCACATGGCCTGAGCTTGCCCTTTATGCCTTGGAGGTGCTGGCCTGCCCTGCAGCCAGTGTATTATCTGAACATGTATTTAGCACGGCAGGGGGCGTTATCACAGACAAGCGCAGCCGCCTGTCCAGAACCAATGTGGACAAGCTCACGTTCATTAAAATGAACCAGGCATGGATCCCACAGGACTTGTCCGTACCTTCTGCAGAATAGACATGTATACCGGTGTTGTGACAAAAACTATCCGGCCATCGGATTTTGTCCGGCCCATACTGCGAAGGCGCAGCGCTTGCGCAGTACAGAGGACAAGGAGATTCACAAAATCTCCGAAGATGAACGGCGCCTGCGCCGTGAGTGCAGGTTCAAGCCCCACCACCTCAACCTCCTACTCCATATGGACCTCGTCCTCCTAGGTCAAGATTATAATTTTTATTTTATTTTTTGTAGCGCACAGATCCTTTCCCCCTTACCTGCCTTTATGTTGTTGGCTCCTCGCAGGAGGGAGAAAGGCACACCGCACTACCAGCCCGTACCCTCCTATATAAAGAGGTTGAGCGGTGTACTTGACGGGCCGTGTCCACAGCCGGAGTCAAAACTCCTCCAGAGGATGATTCTCACCTCTACTGTAGGTAGAGGCAAGTCCTTTAATTCCCAGTAAAGTCAATGTCCACACCAGCTGAAATTACAACTCTTATTCTCTCATGGCAAAATAAACTCTACTCGGATAGAAAAGGTTAGAGCAAAGAAACAGGACAGCTTAAGGTGTGGAGGAGGTCCAGGCACAAACGTAGCACATTCACTTCACTGCTTAGGTTTCTCAAACAGTTTTAGGTGCACGGTCTCTGCCACAGACCTTGAGGTTGGTCTCTGCCACAGACCAGGGTGTATAAGGCCCCTGCCACGGGCCGGGTGAATAAGGCCTCTGATACAGTCAAGATGACCTTGAGCTTCTCCTTCTACGAACCTAGCCCATATCAAGGGGAAGACATCTCTCCAGGCAGTCAACAGACCCTTCCTTCACTGTGACTCCCGCATCGGTCCATCAGAATGATCCTCCCTTCCCTGGAACATGGTCCCCTACACGAGGCAGCACCCTAAGACTCCTCGACCCTTAGCGGACTCCAGACGAAGGCTCTGGACTCCAGGTTTTACTCCCGCACCTAGGCCTCCATACCCAGGGCAGCAGGAACTCCAGGATAGTACCTCACCCCGGGCTAAAGGTACCCGAGATGGAACAGGAACACATGCACCCAGGCCGAAGGCACCTGGGCATGGACCCCACTGGACATCAGGCCCCAGGCCAAAGGTCTGCCCCTTTTATATGCTCTCCCGGCATGCACAGCAGGTTCCCCGCCCCGCTGTACTACTGCCAAGAGAGGACACAAAAGGCACAGCACTGTATCGGCGGTTCAACCCGAGCCTACCATGGCAGTGCCACCTGTAGGCCGCAGGGAACTGCACACCAATACTGTCCCCCGAGGACAAAATGGTCCATGAATCCTACAGAATTAGGGTGTTTGAGCCTATTTACCACTCAAACACTTCCCTTAAATTTAGCACCCCGCTACATTTTTATTTCAAGGTATTTTATTTTCCCACTAGCTAATCCATTAAATTGAATAATTTATTCCAGAAAGGGTGTATTCTGGGGCATTCCCACCATATGTGTGGCATCGTGCCGTTGAGTTTCTGAGGTTCTTAATGACTTCCTGTACCTCTTCTGCTGAAAAGGGGGCCTCCAGCATATTTTTTTATTTTTTTTATTTTTTTAATGTTATTTTAAGTTATTTCCCTATCCACATTTGTTTGCAGAGCACTTGCCATGCTCTTAACAACATTTTGCTGCCATTTGCAGCCCTCTAGCCCTTTCCATTAATTTTTTAGAGCCTTTTTAGTCCTTAGAAGTCCGGGTCCCCATTGACTTCAATGGGGTTCGGGTTCGGGTTAAAGTTCGGTCCCGAACCCGAACTTTTTTCCGAAGTTCGGCCGAACCCGTCGAACCCGAACATCCTGGTGTCCGCTCAACTCTAATGGTGTGGTCAGGCCATGGACCAGAAGGGGGGGATCTTGATGGTCTATTCGTCACTTACCTCTCTAACTGCTAAGTCGTCCTACATGCAATCCTGGGAATCCGATTTCCAATATCAATGGGACCTGGGAGTCTGGCAGACAGCAAGCTTCAACTCCTTCAAAGGAATCTTGAACACTCTGAACATTCCAACACTTGGAAGCAAGTCTAAAAGTTATATCTAGATGGTATTATACTCCCTCTAGATTAGCCTCCATTTTTCATGCAGCTGATCCTCTGTGTTTCAGAGGATGCCAGCTTATAGGCACGATGTCCCACATCTGGTGGGAGTGCCCCAGAATACGATCCTTCTGGAAAAAAATATTCAATATGATTGACAAGCTTGTGGAAAGCCAGATTCCCAGAACCCCAATGGTCGCCCTTCTCAACGCCTATATCCCTAAAATATCCAAAGCCTCCCGCAGGCTTATTCACTTCATTCTTCTAGGGGCTAAACTCACGGTGGCAAAAGCCTGGAAAAATCCAACACTCTCCTTCCCTTAATCAGGAAGGTCTCTTGGATAATGGTACAGGAGAAGCTCTCCAGCATACTACTGGATACGTCCAGCAAATTTGAATCTATCTGGGCTAATCATGTGGGAACCCCACTGAACTCCAACACTCTCCCAGCTTAATCTTTCATGTGCACTCAGTCTGATGCTCCTTTCTTTCTTTCTCTCCCCCTATCTCTTCCCTTTCCTCTGGCTTTTCTCCCCTTCTTTCCACTCTTCCCCTCCCTTTCTACCCCCCTTATGTTAAGAACGACAAGTTGCCTTATATTATTTCTCCATTACAGAGTTATTTTTTTCTCTTTTAAGGATAATATACTCCATGGTGATTTTTCTCACCCTCCTAGACACTGTGTGACGGAGGTTGGGTGCTGGGGACTCCTTTCCCGGTACAGTTAGTTCCCATATGGGGTATCGGGGGGCGGGGGATTTCATCGCCCGGCTCACTGAGAATTCTCCTCTTACATTAGTCTCACCATGGTATTCTTATTTCAGATGTTCTAATATTTATCCTGTTTGTGTGTACTTGTTGCACTTCCATCTGTATGGCTGAAGTGATTTTATATCTTAGCTTTACACATGCTGTCGTTTTGAAATGTATTTTTCTGTTACCTCAAAATAAAATACTTTGAAATTAAAAACATACATTTTCTTCTTTTTGAATAGTAAATAAAACATATATAATCTCATAACACTTCTGTTGGGGGGGGCAAAACACTCCCCCCAAAGGAACATTGGCCACTGTCGATTGTCCACTATATCAATGAACTAACTGAGTAGCAGCAGAAAAGGCCCGCAAGAAACATTCCTGAAAGAACAACAAAGCCTACTAGTAGCAAGTTTCCAAAAGTATACAAGTAACGAGAATATTTTAGCACTAGCAGGAACGGGGGGACAAGTAATGGCGAAGAAACATGGATACTGAAAATGTATCCATTTTGACCATTAAAGCCCCGTACACACGATCGGTTTGACTGATGAAAACCGTCCGATGGATGGTTTTCATCAGACCAACCGATCGTGTATGGTACCCATCTGTCTTTTTTCCATCGGTTGTAAAAAATAGAACTTGTTTTAAAATTCGGTTAAAAAACCCACGCATGCTCAGAATCAAGTCGACGCATGCTCAGAAGCATTAACCACTTAACGACCGCCCACTGTAAAAATACGTCAGCAGAATGGCACCGACAGGCAGAATCACGTATATCTACGAGACTGCATTTGTATAGTTGGGGGGTCCGATCGGACCCTCCTTCTTTACAGTGAGCGGCCGTTATTCGTTTGGGAGCGATCGGGGATGAGGGGACGGCCACCCCCTCTCGATCGCTCCCAGCGAATCGAATCCTTTCCCTGCCTGTGTAATGTTTACACAGGCAGAGGAAGTGATGTCATCTCTCCTGCGGCGCTCACATATACCGAGCGCCGCACAGGAGAAGATGCAGGTTAGTGCACAAAACACTACACTGACACCAGGACACATAGGCACATAAATCGCCCCCCCCAGGCCCCCCCAGACACCCCAGATCACCCCCCAGATCACCCCCAGCCCCCAGTCACAGTGTCACTGATTGCAGTGACCATTTATTTACTGATCACTGCAATCAGTGACATTTGTGACTGTAAAGGTGTCACTAAAGTTAGTTTTAGGTCCAGTGTAGCCCCCTAACCCCCCCTAATAAAGGTTTAACCCCCTGATCGCCCCCCAGATAACCCTTTCACCCCCTAGCACCGCCGTCGCTAAGCGATCATTTTTCTGATCGCTGTCTTAGCGTTGGTGATGCCGATCGGTAGCCAGTTATTTTTTTTAAGTTCGCCGCAGGTTTTTATAGCGTCGGGTACCCCATATATTACCTAATAAAGGTTTAACCCCCTTGATCGCCCCCCAGATAAACCTTTCACCCCCTATCACCACTGTCGCTAAGCGATCATTTTTCTGATCGCTGTCTTAGCGTCGGTGATGCAGATCGGTAGCCAGTATTTTTTTTTAGGTTCGCCGCAGGTTTTTATAGCGTCAGGTACCCCCATATATTACCTAATAAAGGTTTAACCCCCTTGATCGCCCCCCAGGTAATCCTTTCACCCCCTATCACCACTGTCACTAAGCGATCGTTTTTCTGATCGCTGTCTTAGCGTTGGTGATGCCGATCGGTAGCCAGTAATTTTTTTTAGGTTCGCCGCAGGTTTTTATAGCGTCGGGTACCCCATATATTACCTAATAAAGGTTTAACCTCCTTGATCGCCCCCCAGGTAACCCTTTCACCCCCTATCACCACTGTCGCTAAGCGATAGTTTTTCTGATCGCTGTCTTAGTGTCGGTGATGCCGATCGGTAGCCAGTAATTTTTTTTAGGTTCGCCGCAGGTTTTTATAGCGTCAGGTACCCCCATATATTATCTAATAAAGGTTTAACCCCCTTGATCGCCCCCCAGGTAACCCTTTCACCCCCTATCACCACTGTCGCTAAGCGATCATTTTTCTGATCGCTGTCTTAGCGTCGGTGATGCAGATTGGTAGCCAGTAATTTTTTTTAGGTTCGCTGCAGGTTTTTATAGTGTCAGGTACCCCCATATATTATCTAATAAAGGTTTAACCCCCTTGATCGCCCCCCAGGTAACCCTTTCACCCCCTATCACCACTTTCGCTAAGCGATCGTTTTTATGATCGTTGTCTTAGTGTCGGTGATGCCGATAGGTAGCCAGTAATTTTTTTTTAGGTTCGCCGTCAGGTTTTTATATAGCGTCAGGTACCCCCATATACTCTATTACCTAATAAAGGTTTTAACCCCCTAATTGCCCCTAGTTAACCCTTTCACCAGTAATCACCATATAAGTGTTACGGGTGACGCTGGTTAGTTAGTTTGCTTTTTATAGTGTCAGGGCACCCGCCGTATATAACCCAATAAAGGTTTAACCCCCTGATCGCCCGGCGGGTGATATCAATTAGGTTTTAGCATCAGAGAGGGTCTGCGTCACACCCCAGGCAGCATCAGGTTAGTGCCAGTAGCGCTAACACCCACACGTGAAGCATACACCCCCCTTAGTGGTATAGTATCTGAACAGATCAATATCTGATCTGATCAGATCTATACTAGCGTCACCAGCAGTTAAGGGTTCCCAAAAACGCAGTGTTAGCGGGATCAGCCCAGATACCTGCTAGCACCTGCGTTTTGCCCCTCCGTCCAGCCCAGGCCACCCAAGTGCAGTATCGATCGATCACTGTCACTTGCAAAACACAACACACATAACTGCAGCGTTCGCAGAGACAGGACTGATCCCTGCGTCTCCAGTGCTGTAGGAGGTGATTTCACCACCACAGTTAAAAAAAAAAGCATATATGCCGAAGCATTGGGGCAGCAGGAGCGGAGGAGCGATTTTGCTCCTAATGCCACGTACATACGGTCGAAATTCCGACGGAGGCTTGCCCGTGGAAAAGTCTGACCATGTGTACGCGGCATAACTTTTGCGGGAAGATGCCCCCATGCTTCGGCATATATAAATGGTGCATGTATGCCCATCATTAGAAGTGGGTGGATGAAGGGCGGTATTCTAATGGTGGGCATACCCACCGATCAATCTTTTTTTTTCGTTCAGCCAACAGGCTGCATGAAAAAAAAGATTACAATACATGTCCAACAAGGACCAGCAACGTACTGGTATGTTGCTGGACTTTGAATGTTTATACCAGAATGATGCCTGCGGGTTTAGGTATCATCTTGGTATCATTCTTTTCAGCCAGCGGCCGGCTTTCATGTAAAAGCAATCCTAGTGGCTAATTAGCCTCTGGACTGCTTTTACAAGCAGTGGGAGGGAATGTCCCCCCCCCGGATATAAAAAGCGCCATTGGGAAATAGGGAAAGCATTTTATCACACCGATCTTGGTGTGGTCAGATGCTTTGAGGGCAGAGGAAAGATCTAGGGTCCAATAGACCCCAGTTTTTTCAAAAAAAGAGTACCTGTCACTACCTATTGCTATCATAGGGGATATTTACATTCCCTGAGATAACAATAAAAAGGATAAACAAAAAAAAATATGGAAGCAACAGTTTAAAAATAAAATAAAAAAGCAAAATTAATAATAAAAAAAAATAAAATAAAAAAAAGCACCCCTGTCCTGCCCTGCTCCTGCCCAATGGTGAACGCAAGTGTCGGTCTGGCGTCATATGTAAACAGCAATTGCACCATGCATGTGAGGTATCACCGCGAAGGTCAGATCGAGGGTAGTAATTTTAGCTGTAAATCTAACGGCGTAACCTGTAAAGGCTTTTAAAGGCTTTTAAAAATGTATGTAGTTTGTCGCCAATGCGCGTTTGTGCGGAATTTTAAAGCTTGTCGTGTTTGGTATCTATGTACTCGGACTAAGATCATCTTTTTTATTTCATCAAACATTTGGGCAATATAGTGTGTTTTAGTGCATTAAAATTGAAAAAAGAGTATGTTTTCATGTAAACAAAAAGTGTCAAAAAGGGCTTTGTCTTCAAGTGGTTAGAAGAGTGGATGTAAGCTTCCTAATGTTGTGTATAAAATGCCAGAACAGTTCAAAACCCCCCCAAATGACCCCATTTTGGAAAGTAGACACCCCAAGCTATATACTGAGAGGCATTTCGAGTCCATGGAATATTTTATATGTTGACACAAGTTGCGGAAAAAATAAAATTTATTTATTTATTTATTTATTTTTGCACAAAGTTGTCACTAAATGATATATTGCTCAAACATGTCATGGGCATATGTGGAATTACACCCCAAAATACATTCTGTTGCTTCTCCTGAGTACGGGGATACCACATGTGTGAGACTTTTTGGGAGCCTAGCCGCGTACGGGACCCCAAAACCAAGCACCGCCTTCAGGCTTTCTAAGGGTGTAAATTTTTGATTTCACTTCTCACTGCCTATCACAGTTTCGAAGGCCATGGAATGCCCAGATGGCACAAAACCCCCCCAAATGACCCCATTTTGCAAGCTATTTGCTGAGAGGTATGGTGAGTATTTTGCAGATCTCGCTTTTTGTCACAAAGTTTTGAAATTTAAAAAAAAAAAAAAAAAATTTTTCTTTCTTAATTTTCAAAAACAAATGAGAGCTGTAAAATACTCACCATGCCTCTCAGCAAATAGCTTGGGGTATCCCCGTACTCAGGAGAAGCAGCAAAATGTATTTTGGGGTGTAATTCCGTATATAACTATGGCATGTGTGAGCAATATATCATTTAGTGACAACTTTTTGTATTTTTTTTTTTTTTTGTAATTATTCAATCACTTGAGACAAAAAAAAATATTCAATGGGCTCAACATGCCTCTCAGCAATTTCCTTGGGGTGTCTACTTTCAAAAATTGGGTCTTTTGGGGGGGTTTTGTACTGCCCTGCCATTTTAGCACCTCAAGAAATGAGATAGGCAGTCATAAATTAAAAGCTGTGCAAATTCCAGAAAATGTACCCTAGTTTGTAGACGCTATAACTTTTGCGCAAACCAATAAATATACGCTTATTGACATTTTTTTTACTAAAGACATGTGGCTGAATACATTTTGGCCTAAATGTATGACTAAAATTGAGTTTATTTGATTTTTCTTATAACAAAAAGTAAAAAATATAATTTTTTTTCAAAATGTTCGGTCTTTTTCTGTTTATATCGCAAAAAATAAAAATCGCAGAGGCAATCAAATACCATTAAAAGAAAGCTCTATTTGTGGGAAGAAAAGGACGCAAATTTTGTTTCGGTAAAACATTGCATGTCTGCACAATTTACAGTTAAAGCAGCGCAGTGCAAAATTCTGAAAACAGCTCTGGTCCTTTAGCTACAAAATGGTCCGGGGCTTAAGTGGTTAAACTTCATTTTTCTCGGCTCATCGGAGTGTTTTACGTCACCGCGTTTGGAACGGTCGGTTTTTTGACTGATGGTGTGTGGCCAAGACTGATGAAAAACAGTTTCATCGGATTTCCGATGGACAAATCCATCGGACGAAAAACCATAGATTATCCGATCGTGTGTACAGGGCTAAAGCCATTTATCTTGGATCTGGAGTAAAGCAGTTGTTACTATACGTTATATTAAGAACTTGTGAAGACAAAGTATCTCCTAGAGGCAATAAATTACAAAAGAAAATATAATAAAGATAATAGGACTGTTTACTGTCTTATTAATCAAAAGATAGATGAAAAATAGATGAAAAATTAATCCTAATGCCGCGTACACACAATCGTTTTTTTCGATGGTGAAAACACCGTCGAGAAAATCGACGTTAAAAACGAGGAACAGCTTGTTCCCCCCACACACGGCCGTTTTAAATGTCATTTTTTTTTGGTCGAAAAAAACGACCGTGTGTGGGCTCCGCGGCAGTGTTTCCCTATGGGAAACACTGCCGCGGAAAACATGTCGAAAAAAACGACAGAAAGCCCACAGACTATCGTTTTTCTCGTCGAATGGGAAAAATGTCGTGTGTACGCGGCATTAGAGTATGAAGTTATGAAAATGGAAAAGATAGCTCATTTTCACATTAACATAACCAAGTGTGTCTAAGTATAATTAGAATTATTTTGATGCCAAATGTGAAATAGACAGTAAGGATTGGTGAACTTATCCATCAAGCAGAGAGAGAAATATGGGTATATAGTATTCTTCAGGCCATAGAGTCATCAGGGGCTTGGTCAGACGATCGATATCGGCCCCTTTTGTGTGAGCGCTGTTGCTCATTTCTCCTTGGCAATGCAGAAGATTTATTTGGAGAAGATGATGTTGGTCTTCGTCGAGTGGTTTCTTGATTCTGTGTTGAGTTCAGCAGATGCATGTCTTGAACGGTAGTTTGAAGTTCGTTGGCAGAACACACTGAAAAGGGGAATCCCCATTGATATGTAATTTGATTGCATTGTAATACTTGTAGTAAGGGTTTTAAGGCCCTTCTTTTATTTTTTTCATTCAAATATTTTTATTAAGAGATTTTTGCGATGACAGCAATATCAAAAATTAAGGTGAAATGTCATAAGATCATACAAAACATTCCAAAAGTTGCTTATACAAGTCGACATATCTAAATACTTTACTATAAGGTGTCCCAGGATACTACTACTAGTATTACAGAATCAAATATGCAATGGCATAAACTTAGTTCCATAGATCCCCCATCACCTCATGGGACAAAGCCCATTATGGCTCGGTGGCCTCCGACCCTCCGGATGCCCCAAAAGGGTTCACACTGCATCCCAGGGGCCAGGGTCGCCCATCCCTACCACCCGGTCTGTATGATTATTACATCAAATAGGAATGTGAGGGATACATATAACCATGTTGATAACATAACACCTCAAAGTTCAGGATCTGCAATCAAAAATTCTCAGTAACCATATCTGAACACTGAGACGCCAAGAAGGGCGTCAGAAAGTTGGGGAAAAGAGAAACGTGTTAGGAGGAAGTAAGAGAAAGAAGAGTAAGTCAGCTATCGAGAAGATGTATGTGTGGACAGGCTGCCAGGCTGTACTCCAGGTATGAGAGACATATTGCAGAAGGTGGCCCAGGGTTCCCAAATGGATCTAAATTTTTCAGTATTGTCATTCATTTTAGCCACAATTTGTTCTTGCACCATGATCCAGGAAACCTTCCTCTTGAAACCCTGGAAGGAGATGGTGGGTTTCTTCCAGGCTCTGGCTATGGTTATTCTGGCGCCCAATAAGACGAAGAATGCCAAGACCTGTGAGCATGTGTATAACTTGGGAATATTATGATTGAGTAGTGCTGTGCAGGGATGTGGGGTCACTGTTACCTCTGTCAGAGAGCTGATGGTACGGAACACTTTCCGCCAAAAGGATCTAATGCGGGGGCAGGTCCACCAAATGTGGAGCATCGTGCCTTCTAGTTCACAACCTCTATAACATACAGGTGAAGTTCCTGGGTATATCCGTGCCAACCTGGAAGGGACATAATACCACCTTAACAGCACCTTTAGGCTAGCCTCTGCAATTGAAACATTGAGAATACCTTTGAAAGCTCGCTGTGAAGCGCGGAACCAGACCTCTGCGTCCCACGTGCCGCCCGTATCTTCCTCCCAGGTCCGGGCATAGGCCGGTATATCCGTCTTAGACATTAGAGCTGTATAAATTAGCGAGATGCCTCCCCTCTGATCCAATGCATTGGCACACCATTGTTCGTAGGGAGTAATGGTGGGGGGAATCGTTTTGTCTGTCCAAATGGAGTGAAGGAAATTAGATATTTGGTTGAATCTAAAAAGTTCAGAATTAGGCATGTCCAGTTGTGTCCTGTAGTGTGGTAAGGAAAATGGCCCTGCTGGGGAAAGAAAGTGTCCGATTCTATAAAGGCCTTTGTCTGTCCACCATCGGAACGCCTTAATATTCATCCCCGGGGGAAAGTCAGAGTTGTGAAATAAATGCATTAGAGGCCTCAGTGGAGATATCAGGGTGCGTAGAGTAAAAAGCTTGGAGCAAAGTGCTACTGAGTGCGAGAGAGTAGGTGATAGGATCGCTGGTCTGCGTTTGGGTTCGCATCCTAATAGAAAGTCAACGGTGTGCGATGGGACAGCCTGTCTTTCCATGTGTAACCAGTCTGGTTTCGAGCCCATAGAGAAGGCTGCCGAGATTTGTGTTAATTGAGCTGCCTGATAGTAGCCCCAAAGGTGAGGGAGGCCTAGACCACCCTGAGATCTTAGACGGAATAGTATTCCCGCGGGACATCTGTAACCCTTCCTGCCCCATACAAAACGTATTATGTCCGACTGAGTTTTACTGAGGAATTGTTTCGGGACCGGGATTGGGAGAGATCTAAACAGGTATAAAAGGCGTGGGAGGAGGGTCATTTTAATAGCATGAATCCTGCCCAACCATGATAAACCACTCTTGGACCACCTTTCCATGTCATTTTTACATTTGAGCACCATAGGGGGGTAGTTCATCTTAAACAAGGTACTTATATTAGATGTAAGTTTGATGCCTAAGTATGGGATAAGTGTGGGCGCCCAGGAAAAATCAAAATCACTGGAGAGTTTCTTTAAAATGTCCGGGGGGACGGATATGTTCAATGCCAGTGATTTGTTCATGTTGACCCTCAGACCGGAGATCTCACTGAATATCCGCAGTGTCTTGAGGATCGAAGGAGTGGAGGTCAGGGGGGAAGTGACGAAAAGTAGGAGGTCATCAGCGTATAATGCACACTTATGTTCCTGGGGACCACATTTGACCCCCTTAATGTCAGGGTCCGACCGTAGTGCAATAGCTAGAGTCTCAATTGCTACCGCAAAGAGGAGAGGGGAGAGTGGGCATCCCTGTCTGGTCCCTCTGCCAATGGAGAATGAATCGGAATATCTGCCCAGTAAACGAATCTGTGCTGAGGGGTCAGAGTAAAGCGAGTTAATAAGCTGAAGGAAGTTTGGTCCAAATCCCCATTTCCCCAGGATGTCAGTCAGGTATGCCCAGTCTATTGAATCAAAGGCTTTGTGTAAGTCAATTGAAAGTAGAAAGCATTTTTGAGGAGGGCCCCCATCCCACTGCGATTGAAGCAGAGAGATAACGTCAATGGCACGTCTAATCTGGTCAGGTCCCTGTCTGCCAGGGATGAAGCCCACCTGATCCTTATAAACATAAGAAGAAATTAAACTCGAAAGTCTGTTTGCCATTATTTTGGTCATTATTTTTATGTCATTATTGATAAGCGAAATAGGGCGAAAGTTCGCCACATCACTGGTGTCCTTGCCCGGTTTCGGTATTACCGAGACGTAAGCCAGGTTCAAGTCTTTGTTCAAAGGGGCTCCATCCCTGAGAGAATTGAAGAATCGTGTCAAATGGGGGGCCAGGCAGGGGCCAAATTTTTTAGAGTAGCCCGTGGAAAAAACATCTGGACCCGGGGAGGATACCAATTTAAGAGTTTTAATGGTGTCCAGCACTTCTTCTTGGGTAAAAGGGCTCTCCAAGAGCTCACAATGATCCTTTGTAAGAGTAGGTAGGGGAAGTGTATTTAAAAATTCCTCTCGTAGTGATTTGGGGGGATTCAGGTTTGGTTTATATAATTCAGTAAAAAAACCTCAGGAAGGTTTCCATTATTTTAGACGGGTTCTGCGACAGTTCCCCATTAGCTGTCAGAATTTTAGGGAATGCAAGTGTGCATTGTTTGGGACTCAATTTAGCGGCTAACTTCGAACCTATTCTATCGGCTTGGGCATAGAATTTGGCCCCTGTCCACCGAAGGTGCTGTTCGGCGGCTGTGGTCAGTGACAAGTTTAGTAGTGCCCGGGCGTTATCTAGGTTTGCAAGAGATTCAGGGGTAGGATGGCTCTTGTGGGCTTTCGCTAACTTGCGAAAGTCCTCAGTAAGCCTCAGCGTGTCCGCCTTGTGTTCCGCTTTTAGTTTAGCTGACAATTGAATTAGTTTCCCTCGAATTACTGTCTTATGAGCTGCCCATACCGTAGGAGGGGATACATCACTCGTATCGTTAATAAGAAAGTATTCTGTAATAGCTTTTTCCAGCAGAGTGCATTGAATTGGATCGCTTAATAGGGATTCCCGTAGGCGCCAGCAAGGGGGGCTATCGGACCCAGAGGGTCTCTGTGTAGTCACAATCACCATGGCGTGATCTGAGAGGGAGGAATCAACAATCTTGGAGTTCCTGATTAAAGGGATTGTAGGGGCGCGGGTGAAAATGTGGTCAATTCTGGCAAAAGATTTATGAGGCGCTGAAATATGAGTGTAGTCTTTTGTGCGGGGGTTGGACTCTCTCCAAACATCTATCAGTCCTGCAGTATGCAGAAGCTTTGCTATTTTAACACTTTGTTTGGAAAGGCATTTAGGTTTAGAAGTACCGTTTGAACATTTGTCTAGAGAGAAATCAAATGCTGTGTTTGAGTCGCCGCCGATGAATATCGTACCTTTAAAGTGTGTCTGCAGGTTGTGTAACAAAGATTCAAAAAAGGTTTTTTGGCCCCTGTTGGGAGTGTAGTAGGAAACAAAAGTGTATAGTGCCCCATCGATGTGGCCCGAAACCAAAATGTAGCGACCCATAGGATCCAATACAGTGTCAAGCGGGGAAAAGTTTATATGCCTGGCAAAACAGACTGCCACCCCTTTTGTTTTGTTTTCAGCCGAAGCTAAAAAGAACTGAGGGTACCGTTGATGAATGAACGTGGGCTTAAAGGAGGAAGGGAAGTGGGTTTCCTGCAGTAAAAGAACATCTGCATGCATAGAATTATATTGCTGAAGGAGTTTCCTGCGTTTAATTGGGTAGTTGAGGCCCTGAGTGTTGTGTGAGACAATTTTGAGGGAGGGTGGGGGTTGGTGTGTGTCAGTCATGGATCAGAGAGGTGGAATCTATGAGCGAGAACCGCCACTTACCGGTGAAGTGAAAGCGACTCTCCCTGCAATGTCTGGAGGTGAATCTAAGCCGTGACCCGGAGCCTGGGACGGAAGATCGGAGACAGCCATGGTGCCTGTGGATGCACCGAAGTGCGTCTACAAAAGAAGGGAAAAAAGAGATGAAAAAGGGGAGAAGAGGAGAGAAGAAGAGAACTGCCTTATACACGTGATGTAAAATTGTTATCAAGGAACGTATACAAAACCGAACTGAGGGATCCCCAGACCCCTTCCCACCCCCAGGGCGGAGTGAACTTGCCATCTCCTACCCCAAAACCCCAAAGGACCGGTATACCCTGGTGACAGGGAAACCGGGTATGGATCCAGATGCACCAAATGTGCCTCTGATCCTAGGGAGGTGCATTGGGTCCACCACGGCCCCAACTTCCCATAACAGTATTGACTGAGGGTCCCAAAGAACCTATGATTTTCTAACTAAAGAGCGCCCTCTAACTATGAGAGCAACAGGAACCAACATAAGTAAACCGTGTAATATAACTAAACCAGTAATGCCGGTCAGACCCTGCCCACCCCCCTTCTGGGTTGAGAAGTAGGCAGGTAGGCAGAACCCGCCTAGGGACCAGCCCAAGAAAAACATCTGCGGTCCCCGAGAGGGATCACAGAGATTGTGTAATTAGATCCCCAAGTGACCGCTGTTTAACAACCAGGCCGTGTAAACTATTTACTAAAGGTGGTACTCCAGGAGGAAAAAGAACAGTGCGGTCCGTTGAACAGGGTAACGGTACGCAATACATGTTCCAGACCGTATAAAGATCTGTAACAAAGTTTCGTGTTGGCCTATGGGGGAAGAAACAGCAGGCTGCTAGCCAGGCAAAGGCCCCCCCCCCTCCCTCGACCATGTACCTGATAACACATCTCCATCACAAATATCATATAATCCCCAAATGTACTATATAAAAACCATAGCAGATCATTATATAAAAAAAATGTAAAAAAAAAAAATAAATAAAAAAAAAAATGGTATGGGGCGGTATAGGATTGCCAGAGATGGAGGGGAGATCCCCAAAACAGTTTTAGCAACAGGGAATGTTTCTCACATCAGGACCCCGTTCAGAGAGGGGATTTGTAAGGAGATGTGTCATACAAAAAAAAGAAAAAGAAAAGGGGGGGGAAAAAAGGTATCAGGGCGGGAGGTTTTCTTTGGTGCGCTTGGAACCGTGATTCAGCCATGTTTGGTGCAGCGGGCTCGCCGGCGGGGGTCGCTTCGTGGAGGCAGGAGTCCCTCTGTTAGCTGCTGCAGGACTAGGATCCAGATGAATCAATCCGAGATGTGTCAGGATACGTTCCCCTTCCGCAAATGAGGAGAAGCCGAAGCTTTTGTTCTTGTAGGAAAAGTTCAGACGTAAAGGGAAGGCCCACCTGTATGCGATTTCCTTGTCCATGAGCACTTGCAATAACGGTTTAAATGAGCGTCTCTTTTGTACCGTGTATGGAGAAAGGTCAGCGAAAGTTTGAATTTTGTGGCCATGCAAAGTGAGGTTGTCAGAGTACCTAGCCTTCCTCATTACCTCTTCTTTGACTGAGTAATAGTGCGGTTTCACAATGATGTCTCTGGGAAGGCCATCAGAGCGAGGAGATTGAAGGGCTCTGTGAGCTCTATCCAGCTCCAGACGTGGTTCAGTAATGTCAGGGATAAGGGTCTTTAGAAGTGATTTCACAGCAGATTGTACCTCTTTCTCTGATTCGGGGAGTCCCCGTATCCTAAAGTTATATCTTCTTGATCTATTCTCGAGATCATCGATCTTTGCAAAAGCAGTTTCCAATTGATCCTGCACGTCTTGCAGCCTGGAGGAATTCTGATTAATCCTCGCCACGGCCTGATCAGCTTTCTGTTCTATAGTGTCTATCCTGATCCCAATTTGCTGCAGGTCTGCATGAATGGAGGATGTAATCTGTGCAGCATTTAGAGCCAGGCTCCTAGACAGCATATGAGAGAAAGCAGTCATCATGGAGGTAAAGTCAGTGGCAGTTGGGGCCTCCTCCTGTGCTTCACTGACTGAAAGAAGCATGCCTGTGTGGGGATCCAGCATCGGTGTAGAGGGACATGCAGCACCCATCCTGCCCAGCAAAGATTCAGTGGAGGAGGGGGAGATGACTGGGGTCAGCGGGGGGTACTCGGTACCTGGGGATTGAGGTGGGACCAGATCCTGGTCAGCTATGGAGTCCTCAGGTCGTTCTGTGAGGAGCGGGCCTCGTGGAGCCGCCGCCATCTTGGCATAGCTGAGGGGGCCTGGCGCGGCCGACATCTGGCTGGAGAGGTCCCTTCTGGCCAGCGAGGATGACATCTGCGGGTTCCGGGGTGTGTCCCCTAAGCGATTATCCCGGGTAGGGGTCCAGCGGAGTGCTCTGTAAGCTCCGGTGGTCAGAATAGGGCCGTGGTGGAGCGGAGCTTTAGATGACGGCGGCCATCTTTGAAGCTGCCGCGCATGCGCCTCCGCCCTTCTTTTATTTATTGTAAGTTGGTACAAGTCTGCAAAAAGCTGGTAATTATGTCCTTGGAAGTTGAGAGTTTCTTCATTCCTTGCTGCACATAGTAGTTGTTCTTTTGTTCTGTGTAAATAAAACTTTGCAATGATATTGCGGGGTGGACCATCAGATTTTTTGGGTGTTAGGGCTCTATGAACCCTGTCCAGACGGTCTATCGGAATGGCTGGTTGTAGTTCCTGGAAAAGTGCTGTCATTGTAGCTTGCAAGTCAATTACAGATTCAGGAACACCTCTAATACGCAATGGACTCGAACGTTCGAAATCTAAAGTGCTAATTATAAAGGTTTATATGCAAGTTATTGTCCTAAAAAGTGTTTGGGGACCCGGGTTCTGCCCCAGGGGACATGTATGAATATAAAGAAAAAAAGTTGCGCTAAACATACAAAAATTACTTGTTGTCTTAGTGAAAAATTAATTTAAAATAAGAAAACTAAATCAGGAAGGATGAATAAACATGCAAAATTAAGCCAATATGTGATATAAAAGTGAATACAATAAAAAACCTTATGAAAAGGATCTAACATGTGAAGAACATGACAGTTCTCCAAATAAACACTGTGAGTAATTAAATTGACCCCTAAAAAAACAAACAATAACACGATTCACAAGTGATATGACTTATGCCCCATACACACGATCGTTTTTCATGCCGTTAAAAATGCCATTTTAAAAAATGGCCATTAAAAATGATCGTGTGTAGGCTCCAGAGCATTTTTAACGACGTGAAAAACGGCCA
Organism: Rana muscosa; assembly: GCA_029206835.1. Lineage (NCBI taxonomy): Eukaryota > Metazoa > Chordata > Amphibia > Anura > Ranidae > Rana > Rana muscosa. Next base: position 435,930,738 of record CM055117.1, read on the forward strand.
TTAAAAATTCCGGACATGCTCTCTTTTTTCACGTCGTTTTTCATGTCGTTTTTTTTAACGACGTGAAAAACGATAGTGTGTATGCTTTCACGACGTGAAAAAAAACGCGCATGCTCAGAATCAAGTATGAGACGGGAGCGCTCGTTCTGGTAAAACTAGCGTTCGTAATGGAGATAGCACATTCATTACACAGTAACGGACTGAAAAGCGCGAATCGTCGCTCAACAAACTTTACTAACATGAAGGGTGGCGCCATTCGAACGGAACTTCCCCTTTATAGTGCCGTCGTACGTGTTGAACGTCACTGCGCTTTGCTTGATCGTTTTTTTTAATGATGGTGTGTACGCAAGGCAGGCTTGAGAGGAAACATGAAAAAAAACGAGGAGAAAAACGTCGGTTTAAAAAATGACAGTAAAAACGATCGTGTGTACGGGGCATAACAGTCAGGAGGAAACCGGAATATGAAAGTTCATGAAAGTTAATTCAAAAGGGGTCTTCCGCTGGGTTCTAAATAATCCGTGATGGAAGCACAACACCAATGGAATAGTGATAAGTAGAAAGAACCTCCACCGATAAAAACACTGCCGCTTACCACAGATAGATGATCCCTTATGACAGGGGATCTGCGTACGCTTATGGCTTAATCCCCAGCCAAGGGTGTCTGGCAACTGCGTCTGACAGTGGTTTCCAAGGATGAATGTGGCGTCCTAACCAGGAAGTGCCGAATCTCAAATGATAGGCAGGCAGGCATGAACTTCCAATCGACCCAAGGACCAAAGAAAACAAAAGGACTAATAGTGTAAATCCTTACACATTTATTCTACAAATATACAAATGCACACTTTCAGTATGTCGCATAAAATCAGTCAAAAGTAGAGAGCCGGCTGGCTCAAAATAAAAGCAGCCCGTACAGTTCCGGGTTTGCGTGGGCGCGGTGACGTCAGCACTCGACTCCTTCCTACGCGTTTCGTCACAAGCAGACGTGTTCACGGGATACGGGCGGCGTGCTAGAGTGCCGCGATATATAGTGTTCCCACTCAACCAAGCCTCGATGTGAGCCGCGGGTCCTATAAGGACGCCACCATCTTGGAAGAGGGAAAGGAAAAAATGATGCACACTACAATGAGTGAGCTAAAAGGGCAAAATGTCATAAAACATATTGCGGTTCACAAACTGGAACATTGGGAATAATTACTGAATAAACGTAAATTAAATTTAGAATTAAATACTTAAGGTCAAAAGGGACCACAAGCAACAATTGTTAAAAATTTAAAATAGAAAATGAAGAAAGAAAATTAAATTAAAAAGGTCTCTCACGCTGTCCCGAGGCTGACATAGAGTTCACATCAATCACCAGATCCCCGGACTAACTGAACATTTATACAACCATTGATTGGAATAATGGCACCAGAGAAACCAAACCTATATATTGAGAAATATTGAGGAAAAAATGTATCAATGCAAAAAAAAGTTTAAAAAATTGATGTTTTTACGGGAGCAGTGATTTTAATAATGCTTAAAATTAAAAAATAAAAGTGAAATTTTCCTTTAAATTTCGTACCTGGGGGGGTGTGTATGATATGGATGTAAAGTCGCGCTTGTTTCCCGTGCTTAGAACTGTCCCTGCACAAAATGTAATTTTTGAAGGAAAAAAAGTAATTTAAAACTATTAATGAATTGTCGGCTCCCGGCAATACATGGAAAAGTCATTGAGAAAAAAAAAGCGTGGGGGTCCCCCCAATATCAATTACCAGGCCCTTCAGGTCTGGTATAGATATTAAGGGGAACCCCGTCGCAAATGAAAAAAAAAATGCGTGCGGTTCCCCCCAAATATCCATACCAGGCCCTTCAGATCTTGCATGGATTTTATGGGGAACTCCACCCTAAATGTAAAAAAAAATGGCGTGGAGTCCCCCAAAAATCCATACCAGACCCTCATCCGAGCACGCAACCTGGCAGGCTGCAGGAAAAGAGGGGGGGACAAGAGAGCGTCCCCCCTCCTGAACCGTACCAGGCCACATGCCCTCAACATGGGGAGGATGGGACAAGGGCCTCATCCTCGCAACCCTTGCCCGGTGGTTGTGAGGGTCTGCGGGTGGGGGGCTTATCGGAATCTGGAAGACCCCTTTAACAAAGGGGACCCCCAGATCCCGCCCCCCCCCCTATGTGAATTGGTAAGGGGTACATTGTACCCCTACCATTTCACGAAGAAAATGTAAAAAAATTTTAAAAAAAACACACAAACACCTTGGAAAAGTCCTTTATTAAAAAAAAAAAAACATTCCAGCGATGAAATCCAGTATCCCACGGCGATCCGATATCCAGCGCTGTCTGTCATTAGCTGAGCCTGAGCGGACCTGATGGGGAACTTCCTCCGCAGTCTATTAAATGTATAGACCCGCCCCTTCTAAAGTTCCATATCAGGTCCGCTCAGCCAATGAATAGGTGTAAGGCTAAGCGGACCAGATGCGGAACGTGAGAATGGGCGGGTCTATTCATGTATTACACAGTGAAGGAAGTTCCCCATCAGGTCCGCCCCCTCGGTATGTCAGACCCCGCCTACGTCATTGGCCTGAGCGGACCTGATGGGGAGTTTCCTTCACTGTGTAATACATGAATAGACCCGCCCCTTCTCACGTTCCGCATCTGGTCCGCTTAGCCTTACACCAATTCACATAGGGGGGGGCGGGATCTGGGGGTCCCCTTTGTTAAAGTGATCTTCCAGATTCCGATAAACCCCCCGCCCGCAGACCACCACAACCACCGGGCAAGGGTTGTGGGGATGAGGCCCTTTTTTTCTCAATGACTTTTCTATGTATTGCCGGGAGCCGACAATTCATTAATAGCCGCGAGTGAGTTTTAAATGACTTTTTTTCCTTCAGAAATGACACTTTGTGCAGGGACAGTTCTAAGCACGGGAAACAAGCGCCACTTCACATGTATATCATACACACCCCCCGGGTACGAAATTTAAAGGAATATTTCACTTTTATTGTTTCACTTTAAGCATTATTAAAATCACTGCTCCCAAAAAAACGTCAGTTTTTAAAACTTTTTCTTGCATTGATACATGTCCCCTGGGGAAGGACCCGGGTCCCCAAACACTTTTTATGACAATAACTTGCATATAAGCCTTTATAATTAGCACTTTAGATTTCTCCCATAGACTTTTCGAATTTGCCGCGAACACCCCAATTTGTTCGCTGTTCGGCGAACGGGTGAACAGGCAATGTTCGAGTCGAACATGAGTTTGACTCGAACTCGAAGCTCATCCCTATTCCTTGGTAAGGCTATTAGCAATACAGTCAGAGGTGCATTTCAATGCTTTTGAAGCATTTTTTTCTATTTGTTTCAGTGTAACTGGTGAGGTAATTTCATTCTGAGGTGAATCTTCCAAATACTTACAATGTACTTCAGAATCATATGGTGCAGTCTGTGAGACAGTATATGCCTTTAAGTTCATATCATTACCGCTGGATGTACCTGAGGCAGACTGCTGCAGCGCCGTTTTAGTTGTGCTGTGAGGGGGCCCTGTTTTATTGATTTTGGGACCCATATTCTGTCCAGCGATACTGGGACTGAGACCTCCAAATTCAGGAGTGCTGTGGGCACAAATTGATATATTTAATGTGCGGGTGTTTGACAAACACCCGCCATTATTCGGCTTTATTGTTCTCTCAGAGAGCAGGGCTTCAGGCAAGCATATCAGCTCCGCTTGGCTCCGCCCACAGCTCTGAAGTTTTTATATCTCTGGACTTTTGCATCTCTTCTAGGGGCAGTTGTTCTGTATTGGTTCTTGAGGCTACTCAAAATGAAGGTATGAGGTATCCGTAAGCCATTGTAGGAATGACTATGGCTCTTAGGGAGTCATTGTAGCTCTTGGAGGGAGGAATTCCAAGCTTCCACAGATGCCAGGATAGAGGCTGCTTTGCCTATATATTTAATACTCTCTGGTGTGTGACACTTGCTATCAAAAAGGAGGTTAGATCACTATTTAGTAAGATACACTTTTCTATATTGACCCAACGTTTGGTAGGAATAGGTTCAAACCATGCTTTGAGTTGGTCTAGTATCGTTGTCTTATGATAAAGTTGAATAATGAGTATGTTACCCCACATTGTTGTTTTGGTCTATGGAGGATGTTACATGCTATTCTTGGCCTACCTGAGTTCTAAAACATATGCATTATTATATTTGTTTACTGTGGTGAAGAAACTGTTTGGGAGTTTTATAGGGATGGTTTGGAAAAGGTAGAGTATTTTAGAGAGAGACAGCATTTTTTTTCCAAATAGATTTTTATTGAATATTTTCCAATATTACATCTGTAGAGACATGGAAGAGACATGGCCTACTATGATTTGGAGTCAGCAGAAGCGGGAGACTTTGAAAAGGTCAAGCGGGAAATCCTGGCGTGACTTGGTGTCACCATGGAAGTTTGAGCACAGCGGGTCCACAGCTGGTTCTTCCAAGATGAGAGGCCCCCAAGATCGCAAATGTTTGACCTAATTCGCCTGGTGAGGAAATGGCTACAGCCGGAGTCCCTGTCTGGGCCACAAATAGTGGAGCGTGTGGTCATGGACCGGTTCCTGAGGTTACTACCAATTCCCCTGCAGAAGAGGGTGAGTCAAGGAGACCCCAACTCGGTGGACAACCTGGTGGAACTCATTGAAAGGTACTTTGCTGCAGAGAGCCTGGTCACCACCTGTCAGGAAAGGCTTCACCCGCTGGTGGCACTGTTGGTCCTATGGATTGCAGTACTAGTGTCCACCAGCAGGTGTCCTCTTGCAGCCAGTATCTTTGATAGAGGATCTCACCTGCTGGTGGTAATGACTGATCTATGGGCCATAGTACCAGCATCCACCAGCGGGTGTATTCCGGCAGTGTGGGGCAGGCAGCACTTCCTCCGCTCAGCTGTCACATGAGGACAATCACTGCAGTCCTATAAATACCTGGCGAGCCCTTACATGCTCGCCTTGGTATCTCTCTCTCTCCTGACCGTGACCCTGCATCTGACCCTGAGCCTGCATCTGACCCTGAGCCTGCATCTAATTCTATCCTGAGCCTGCATCTGACCCGACCTGATCCTATCCTGAGCCCATCCTGGACCTGCCCCTTCTGTTACCTGTTGACCTTGGATTCCTGCCCCGCAGCCTGTCCATCCATCCTCTCCCTGCCCTGTTGTGTTCCCATCCTCACCCATCTGCTGATATCCCCTGGTGTATGATCTCGGCCTGGCTTTGTTTACGGTTACGGTATCTCCCCTTGATTTGTATATACTATTCGTTGTTGGTTGTGCACTGGTTGCTTTCACTTGTTTGTCACCTTGTAAATAAACACCTTTTTATTTCACTTACATGTGTTTTTGGTCTCCTCTGTGTAGTCACACAGTCTGGTGCAGACGTGGCTGCATTGAGGAACCATCCTGGTGTTGTGCGTTTTTCTGATATGGATTTCGATTAAATCATTTACTATTCCCTACTGGCGGCAGAGGATGGTGAATATTGTTGCCAGATTTTAAAATGGTGGACTAGTGACCAGCTGATGGAAACCATCCGATCAGCTCATTCCTGGGTGGATCAGAGCTATATGTCTTTTGAGGATGTTCAGCCGTTAATCCAGTTATGTATAAAGCCAGCCCTGTCATGCATTCCCGAAGGAAGTGACAATTTCTCTCCTCCCTTCAACAGTGACCAAGTTGAATCCCTGGTATGGTTAATAGAGGATGATCCGGCTTCTTTCGATGAACATTATTTGTCTTGTTCCCAGCAGATGTTATCTGATTGTATTAGTTCAGTGCAGTCTCTGATTAGACAGGGTGTGTGTGAACCAGCTTTTGTTCAACCTGTGCTGCAGGCACGGTCAGATCTCCTGCATTTAGCCAAGCCACAACATTCCAGCCCTGCCATTAATCACCTGCCTTCCCAAGAATCTATCCGTTGTGGTGCCTGTTTCCCAGCTTGAGGTTGTGGTGCCCGTTTCCCAGCCTGCGGAGCCTGCTGCCCAGCCTGATGTGTTCCTGTCTGCTGCCCAGCCTGAGGTGTTCCTGCCTGCTGCCCAGCCCGAGGTGTTCCTGCCTGCTGCCCAGCCCGAGGTGTTCCTGCCTGCTGCCCAGCCTGAGATGTTCCTGTCTGCTGCCCAGCCTGAGATGCTCCTGTCTACTGCCCAGCCTGATGTGCCACTGTCTGCTGCCCAGCCTGATGTGCCACTGTCTGCTACCCAGCCTGATTTGCCCCTACCTGCTGCCCAGCTTGATGTGATCGTACCTGCTGCCCAGCTTGGTGTGCCTGTGCCTGCTGCCCAGCTTGGTGTGCCTGCTGCCCAGCTTGTTGTGCCCGTGCCTGCTGCCCAGCTTGATGTGCCTGTGCCTGCTGCCCAGCTTGATGTGCCCGTACCTGCAGCCCAGCTCGATGTGCCCGTACCTGCTGCCCAGCTCGAAAACCCAGAGCCTGCTGCCCAGCTCGATGACCCGAGGTCTGTTGCCCAGCTCGATGACCCAGAGCCTGCTGCCCAGCTCGATGACCCAGAGCCTGCTGCCCAGCTCGATGACCCGGAGCCTGCTGCCCAGCACGATGACCCGGAGCCTGCTGCCCAGCTTGATGACCAGGAGCCTGCTGTCTGCCCTGATGTGCCCGCCGTCTGCCCTGATGTGCCCGCCATCTGCCCTGATGTACCCGCTGTCTGCCCGGATGTGCCCGCTGTCTGCCCAGATGTGCCCGTTGTCCAGCTTAAAGTGCCTGATGACCAGCCTGAAGTACGCTCATCCTTTGTGCGACTCTATACCATAGACAATGGACAATTAAGGCTGGTTGGAGCGGCCTTTAGGGGGGGTACTATCAGGAAAGGCTTAACCCGCTGGTGGCGCTGTTGGTCCTATGGATTGCAGTATTTGTGTCCACCAGCAGGTGTCCTCTTGCAGCCAGTATCTTTGATAGAGGATCTCACCTGCTGGTGGTAATGCCTGATCCATGGGCCGTAGTACCGGCATCCACCAGTGGGTTTATTCCGGCAGTGTGGGGCAGGCAGCACTTCCTCCGGTCAGCTGTCACATGAGGACAATCACTGCAGTCCTACAAATACCCAGCGAGCCCTCACATGCTCGCCTTGGTATCTCTCTCTCCTGAGCCTGCATCTGAGCCTGCATCTGACCCTGAGCCTGCATCTGACCTTGAGCCTGCATATGACCCGACCTGATCCTATCCTGAGCCTGCATCTGACCCAAACTGATCCTATCCTGAGCCCATCCTGGACCTGCCCCTTCTGTTACCTGTTGAGCTTGGATTCCTGCCCCACAGCCTGTCCATCCATCCTCTCCCTGCCCTGTTGTGTTCCGGTCCTCACCCATCTGTTGATATCCCCTGGTGTATGATCTCGGCCTGGCTTTGTTTACGGTTACGGTATCTCCAGTTGATTTGTATATACTATTCGATGTTGGTTGTGGACTGGTTGTTTTCACTTGTTTGTCACCTTGTAAATAAACACCTTTTTATTTCACTTGCATGCGTTTTTGGTCTCCTCTGTGTAGTCACACAGTTTGGTCTACTAGTTCCCTGACACCACCCCTACAGCCGCACAGACTTTCCACCTAAAGCCACGGTATCCCCAGGCAACTGGTAAGACTGTTCCAGGGGAAGTGGGTGGTAAGCATGGCAAGGAAATAGGGGGGGATTTTTGGTGCCAGGACTGAAGTTTGGCATCCCAAACAAGGAAAGCCACTGCCTGTCAGCAAACCAAACTGGGGAAACATCAAGTGTTTTCGTTGCCAAGAACTGGGACATGTTGCAGCAAACTGTCCATTGACAGATGAACCATTGCAGTGTGATCTATCTATTAGAAGGCAGTCTATGTTTGCTGCTGTTTCATGCGCTGCAGCGCCAAATATGGGAAAACACATGTGCCAAATGACTGTTAATAATAAGCCTATTACGGTCTTGCTGGACTCTGGAAGTCTAGTGACTTTGGTTACAGCTGAGATAGTTGAAACTGTGAATTTTCTTTCAATCGGTTTTTATTAAGATTTTAAAAAGAGAAACAAATAAAAACATAATGAACACAGAATAATGCAAAGGTTACCACAGTGTGATTACAGAGCGTACAGTTTTCCGTGGGTTAGGAACAATCGTACATCGGGTAGGCGGTAAAGCATGTTACTAGTTAGGATATTTCAATCACTTAACAATACATCATCTTTATCCTTATAAGGGAATGTATGTCCAGTTGAAGTATGTGTTCCGTAGACTTCTAGCTGGGATGTTAGGTGTAGACATACCTTACGCTCTCGCCCCTCGTGCATCGGATAACTGTCTTGTTCCCCACCAAGGTGGACTCTGTTATGTGTAACTGGAACTGGGGGGGATGTTACCTTCTGAACTTGGTAGCCCGCTATATGTGGTGAAAGTAAGAAAAGGATGGAAAAGGAGAAAAGAAGGGTGGAAAAGGGAAAGGGTAGGAATAGATCAGGTGGAGAGGATGATAAAAAAAAGAGAAGAATAAGATGTCCTGCCGGAATGATACTCTTAACAAATTTTGATCAGGTCCTCTGAAGGTGTTAGGGATACATGCATGTAGTCAGCCCACGGTTCCCAGGTGGCCTTAAATTTTTCAACTGTGTCTTGGAGGTTACTGACCATCTTTTCCTGGGCCATGATCCATGATATTTATTGTTTGGCCTGGGTACTTGAAACAGTGGGCTTTTTCCATGCTTTCGCTATCCTCAGTTTGGCTCCTAGAAGGATGAAGTGAATGAGGCTCCTCTTACTTTTAGTGGTCCTTTTGATTTGATAGTTCAGCAATGCTATGTGAGGGGACTTAGGAATGGACAGACCAGTGGTGTTTCTGATAATCGTAAATATTCTATCCCAGAATCCTCTTAGCTTTGGACATTCCCACCATATGTGGACCATGGATCCTATATGTGCACACCCTCTGAAACATAAGGGGGAGGTTGATGGATACAATTTTGCTAGTCTGGTGGGGACTAGGTACCATATTGTTAGAAATTTTAAGTCTGCCTCCATCAGGGACGTGTTAAGTATACCTCGGTTTGACCATGTTATTGCTCTGTGCCACTCATCCAACTCCCATTTTTGTTGGAGATCTTCCTCCCAGGCCAACATATAGCTTGTTTTAGTGTGCACTACTGAAAGTGACTCATATATAGTTGAAATCCCTCCCCTCTGCTCCGTAATCTGGCACCAGCGTTCATATGGTGTGATGCTGGGTGGTAAGGGTTTGGTTCCCCAAATGGAGTGTAGGAAGTGTGAGATTTGTCGGTGTCTTAATGTTTCATTCAAACGCCTTTCGAGTTTATTGATGCAGTGATTTAGGGTAAGTGGACCTGTCAAATAAAAAAAATGACCGATTCTGTACAACCCTTTGTTTAGCCACCACTGAAAGGCTCTAATGTTCATGCCTGGTGGGAATTGGGGATTATGGAATAGATGAGCTAGCGGACGAATCAGAGAGACCAGCACTGGGAGAATTTTGAGTTTATCCCATAATGTCATGGAGTGAGAAAGCGTTGGAGTGAGAATCGCAGGTCGTTTGCTTGGGTGACTCCACATCAAGAAGTTTAGCGTGAATTGTGGTACTGATTCTCTTTCCATATGCACCCAATCGGGTTTAGCAAAACGAGAGTAAACAATCGATATCTGGGCTAACTGGGCTGCTTGGTAATATTTGAGTAGGTTAGGTAGACCCATCCCTCCTTTGTTTCGGACTCAAAAAAGAATCTCCTTAGCTAGTCTGTGTCCCTTCGAACCCCAGACAAAGCTAATCATTTTTGCTTGGAAGCATCGCAGATGGTCTGTTTTAATAGGTTAGGGTAGGGATCGAAACAGGTATAAGATTCATGGGAGCAATGTCATCTTTATGGAATGTACCCTCCCTAGCCAAGATAGATTGAGTTGAGACCAGTCACGCAAATCCGATTCCAATTTTTTAAATAATGGCGGGTAGTTGGTTGCATATATTTGATATATCCTATGTGGGAGGTGCACCCCTAAATAAGGAATGTAATTCTCATTCCATGAAAAGAGAAAGTAGCTAAAACTGTGAATTTTCATTTTCATGCTAAGAAAGTTGCTGTGATTTGTGTACATGGGGATACCTGGGAGTATCCTGTAGCCACTGTTCAGTTTAAAACTGGCTTAGGTACAGTGACCCAGCCGGTCGGACTTGTATCCCACTTGGTGCACGAGGCCATCATTGGTAGGGACTTCCCTAAGTTTTGGGAACTGTGGGATCGTCTTGACCCGATCGCAGCAGCTGACTCAGTGGCAGAGCCAGAACTCCTGGCCACTACTGACAATGTGGGTTCAGGGGACTCTTCTCAGGGCTCCCCGGGTTTAACTTTCTCAGTTATGGCAGGAGAGCTGGAGGAGCCTGAGGAAGTCCCCACAACCAGTGGAGCTGGACAGCCGTCTGCTGAATCTGAGCCTATGTTGGAGTTTGCTGACCTTGATGTGCACAAGGAAAATGTTGGTACCAAGCAGAGAAAAGACCCTACCCTTGCCAGGGCCTTGGAAAATGTAATAATGATTAATGATGTACCTGTTGAACCAGGGGACAGGCCCTGTTTTCTTTATTTCAGCAGCAATGAGGATTTACTGTATCGTGTATGTAAAAAGAATGATGAAGTGGTTGAACGGTTGGTGGTCCCTAAGCCATACAGACGGGTGGTGTTGGAACTTGCCCATGGGCACTTGCTAGGAGACCATTTAGGGGTTGAGAAAACGACTGAAATGGTGTTGCACAGGTTTTACTGGCCCGGGATACAGAAAGATATTGAGAATTATTGTCAATCCTGTCCTGTGTGTCAGATGTCAGCCCCCCTACCCCACTTCCGAAGTCCTTTAGTTCCCTTGCCCATTATTGAAGTGTCCTTTGAGAGAATTGCCATGGACCTTGTGGGTCCACTCCCCAAGTCTGCACGGGGTCATCAGCATATCCTTGTAATCATTGATTATGCTACCCGTTACCCAGAGGCAGAGGCTAAAAACATTGCCAAAGAGCTGTTTATGGTGTTCAGTCGTGTTGGCATCCCTGAACAAGTCCTTACAGACCAGGGCACCCCTTTTATGTCACGAATAACTAGGGAGCTGTGCAAGTTATTTAAGGTGACACAGTTGCGAACCTCGGTGTAGCATCCTCAAACGGATGGCTTGGTGGAATGCTTCAATAAGACATTAGAGAGCATGTTAAAAAAGGTTGTTGACAAGGATAGGAAAAACTGGGACTTCCTGATACCATACTTGATGTTTGCCATCAGGGAGGTTCCCCAGTCCTCTACGGGGTACTCTCCATTTGAGTTGCTTTATGGGAGACACCCTCGGGGACTGTTAGTCATAGCCAAAGTAAGTTAGGAGGGGGAGCAGACACCCCATTAAAGTGTCATTGAGCATATCGCTCAAATGCAGGACAGATATGCAGCAATCATACCGATGGTAAAAGAACACTTACTGCAGGCCCAAGCAGCCTAACAGAGGATATACAACAGGGGGGCCCAACTCTGTGTTTTCTCACCTGGTGACAGGGTACTGGTGTTAGTTCCCACCATTGAGAGCAAGTTTCTGGCTAAGTGGCAGGGTCCCTTTGAAGTAATTGAAAGAGTTAGGGAGGTCAATTACAAGGTATATCAATCAGGAAAAAGGAAGCCTTACCACATAAACCTGTTAAAGCCCTGGAAGGATAGACTGGCGTTAACTGCGTGGTCCCCCTTGGTAACGCCTAAGGGTACTGATTCCCCTCTGTTCCCTGAGGTCATGATTCTAGACACCCTGACATATTCCCTAAAAAAAAGAAGCTAGAGAGTTCCTGATAAGGAATAGAGAGACATTTTCAGTTACCTGGCACGACTTCAGCAGTTCAGCATGATATTTTTACTGAACCTGGGGTCCGTGTCAAGCTCAAACCGTACCAAATTCCTGAAGCGAGGAGGAAGGACATCAGCAATGAAGTTAAAAGAATGTTGGAGCTAGATGTCATTGAGGAATCCAATAGTGACTGGTCTAGCCCCATCGTGTTATTCCCAAAACCGGATGGCACTTGGAGGTTCTGTAACGACTTCAGGAAGCTTAATGCTGTGACAAAGTTTGACACATACCCGATGCCCAGAGTAGACAAACTTCTAGACCGACTTGGCAAGGCTCGCTATCTGACCACTTTGGAGGTGACAAAAGGTTATTGGCAAATACCCCAGACTGGTAGTGCCAAAGAGAAGACTGCATTTGTCCCTGCAAAATTTCAGAGGGCCATGGACAGGACCCTAAGACCCCATTGACGATATGTAGCAGCCTATCTAGATGACATAGTGGTACATAGCACTAACTGGGAGTCTCACTTGCCCCGTGTTCAGGCTGTCCTTGATTCCCTCTTCAAAGAAGGTTTTACGGCAAATCCAAAAAAATGTGCTATTGGTCTAGAGGAAGCCAAGTATTTGGGCTACACTATTGGCCGTGGTGTCATAAAACCTCAAGTGAGTAAAGTAGAAGCCATCCAGGAGTGGCCACGTCCTGCAAACAAGAAGCAGGTCAGTGCCTTTCTTGGCATTGGGGGGTATTATAGAAGGTTTATCCCAAATTTTGAAACTATAGCCGCCCCACTGACAGACCATACGAAAGGGAAAGACTCTGTAATGTGAAATGGTCCTCAGTAGCAGAGGAATCTTTCAAAGTCCTGAAGAAGACTCTTTGTGCACAGCCAGTACTGTACTCCCCTGATTTCTCCAAAGATTTTTTGGCTCAGACGGATGCGTCTGATGTTTGTATCGGGGCAGTACTATCACAGGTACACAATGGGGAAGAACACCTTGTGGTGTACCTAAGCAGAAAGCTCAATGACCATGAGAAAAAGTATGCAGTCATTGAAAAGGAATGTTTAGCCATAAAGTGGGCCGTGGACGTGCTCAGGTACTATTTGTTAGGGCGCCAGTTTGAGTTAATAACTGACCATGCTCCCCTGAAATGGATGGCCCAAAAGAAGGAGACTAATAGACGGGTGAACCGGTGGTTTTTGGCTCTACAGGATTACTCCTTCAGTGTAAAACACAGGCCAGGTGTTGAGATGGGGAATGTAGATGCCCTGTCCCGTGTTCACTCCTGTTGGGCCACAGGTGTTCCAACCCAGGGATTGAAACAAGGGGGGAGGATATGTAGCATAGCATCCCAGAGAGAGCCAGGAATGTCCTGTTCGGGGTTTATACGTCTCCCAGGCTCCTCTCATACACATTCAGGAATCTCTGATTCATGATCCAGTTCAGGTCTTGGTCCTCTTCCCTGGGCTAATTTAAAGCTCACCTGAGCAGACAGCCTTTGCTCTCAGACAACGCTGGTCTACAAGAGCAAAAGGGTTGGTTAAGCAGTTTATGTGGAAACTGATGAGCGGAAGGCTTGCTCAGCCAAGTAGTTAGGGCCTGCATAGTGTGTAGTTAGAGCCGAGACACGGCTAGGTTTTTGTTTGGCTATTTTGTTGTGTTTGTTTTTTTCTGTTTGTTTTTTTCTGAACACTGTACAGCACCTCTAGATTCATGTGTAAATATCACCATTAAACACTTCACTGTTTGTCACTACTTCACTTGTTCTGGTATCTGTGCCTGAAAGCCTGCTTATCCCAGGGAGCTTTTGTACCTGCTACCTGTCCCCCAGGTTACAGTGTTCATTTACCTTATAGTAGGAAATTTTACTAAACCTCTGAAAAGTAGACTGAACCAAAGCCAGGGAGGATATTGGGTTGGTTATCATCATTATCACATCATCAGCAAATAGATTGATTTTATGTAGTATTGTGCCAATTTTAAAACCTGTGATAGTCACGTTTTTTCTAACGTGTTCTGCTAGTGGCTCCATCAGGAGATTGAAAATGAGTGGTAATAGTGGGCAACCTTGGCGAGTGCCATTAGAGATTGTAAAGGGCTTAGATAGAATCTCAGATGTGTATACTTGAGCTGACGGTGTTGAGTATAGAGCCAGAATGGCAGAGAGGATGTGGCCTTGGAAACCAAATTTGTGAAGTGTTGCTCAGAGATTTGTTCAGTGCACCCTGTCGAACGCCTCCTCTACATCTAAAGACAGAGAATGCGGTCGTGTAGACCCAGCGTGATATATTATATTAATGTGTCTGCGGGTTGCGTCATATGTTTGTCTCCCTTTTGTAAAACCTGATTGGTCTGGGTGGATTAGAGAGGGCATGATGTCCACTAACCTGGTTGCTATTAGTTTGGCGTATATTTTAGCATCTATACTAAGTAAAGAAATAGGTCTGAAGTTTTGGGGTGAGGTAGGTTCCTTATCTGGCTTTGGCAGAGTAATTATGAACGCATTTAACATTTCTTGTGGGAGAGAAGAGGAGGAGGCAGCGTCATTGCACATTTGTGTTAAAAAGAATGCTAGTACCGTTCGGAATTGTTTGTAATACTCCCCAGGAAGACCGTCCGGTCCAGGGGATTTGTTGGCTGGTAATTTTGTGATAACCTCTAAAATTTCCATCGGAGTGAATGGAGCATTTAGTGTAGATGAATGGTCAAGTGATAATTTGGGGAGATTAATTTCACTTAGGAAGGAATATATGTCTTCCTCTGGTTGGATGATAGAAGAATCATCTTTTGAAGGGACTGGAGGGCTGGAGGCTTGGGGGTAGGAGCTCAGCCACTTATGCCATTGTGGATTAATACCCCAATTTTGGCACCTACGGGAAAATAGAATTCTTAGGTAGGAGCCGTTGAACAATCCCCTGACCCCATTTTCTCTCTTTTTTTTTTTTTAATTGGTGTGGACTATTGTGTTAGGTGTCTCCGGTGGTGTGGAAGATGGATTGAATACGGGTTACGTCATTAAATGTTGGGGGCTTATTATCCCTGAAAAGCGTAAGATGCTACTGAATGAATTAAAACATCTAAACACTGATGTTGGATTTATACAGGAGACGCATTTTAAGGAGGGTGTCTTCCCCTATCTTCAAAATAGATTTTTTTCCAAATGTATATCAAGCTTCCAATCAGGAAGCTAAAACTAAAGGAGTGGCTATTCTAATTTCAAATAGAATACCATGGTCCCTTATGGATAAATGTTTAGACCCGGGGGAAGATATATTTTCCTTAAAGGAGCTATAGGTAGGGAGAAGGTAACTTTGGCTATTATTTACGCTCCAAATGTACATCAAGATCGTTTTTTGGTCAAAGTGCTTTCAAAACTGATGGATTTTAGGGAGGGAAAGTTGATATGTGGAGGAGATTTAAATATTCCCCTAGATCCAAAAGTGGATACCTCCGGGGGTGCCTCATCGGTACCCAGTGGAACTAGAAGACGTATCCTGCGGAAGCTACATGAACTTCAATTGGTAGAACGGTGGCGCATTATAGATCCAGGGGAGAGGGACTATACTTATTTTTCGAAAATCCTCACCAAATATACTCACGAATAGATCTCTTTTTGGTACCCCACCAGTTACTTCAGTCGGTACAGGATATATCAATAGGAAACATAACATGGACAGACCATGCACCTGTTACGATTGAGTTAACTATAATGGGGGGACCAAATCGACAGATTGGAGATGGCGCTTAAATGAAAGTCTACTACAGAACCCCCAAATTACAGAAGATTTGACTAATGAAATTACGTGGTATTTTCAGATAAACGATAATGAAGAAAGTGACCCGGGTATAGTATGGGAGGCCCATAAAGCGGTAATTTGAGGTATCTTAATTAAACATGGATCCCGTGTGAAAAAGGCTAGAGAAGAACAAATAAAACAATTATTGGAAAGGATACAGGGATTAGAGATACAACACAAAAAGAGAACAGAGATAAGTTTAGGGATAGAATTAACACATCTGAGAAGACAAATAGCAGACCTCCTTCGATATAAGGCCGAAGCGATCTTACAGTACGGGAGGAGGACGATGTATAACTTGGGAGACAAATGTGGTAAACTATTAGCAAAAAAAATAAAAAAACAACAGACAAGGTCATATATACCAACTATTAAAACAAAAGCAGATCAAAAACTTTCATTTCCAAAAGAAATAGCGCAAGAATTTGGGGAATATAACTCCTCTTTATATAATCTATCAGAGATATCGGTTTCCCCTTTGTCTCTTGAGAAATACGTGTCCTCCTCACGACTGTCTAGACTGTCTAGATTACCATTACCATCGCCAGTCCGTAGGGAATTAGAAAGACCAATTACTATAGAGGAAGTGCAAACAATAATGAAAACAATAAAACATGGTAAGGCACCAAGCCCGGATGGGTTAACTATACGATATTATAAGTTTTATTACACAACTGGGGCCGTATATGAGTAAGGTATTTATTGAAGTTGGATAAACAGTGGTGTTACCATCTGAGGCCGTAACAGCGCATATTACAGTCATTCTGAAAGAGGGGAAGGACCCAGCGATATGTAGTAGTTACAGACCAATATCCCTGATAAATGTGGATTTAAAAATTTTCACAAAGATCCTAGCATCTCGCATACAGCCTCAGCTATCAGAAATAGTACATCTCGACCAAGTAGGATTTATTCCGACAAGGGAGGCAAGAGAAAGTACCATAAAAGTGCTAAATTTGATCCATCGGGTAAACCATAAGAAGATACCAAGTGTTTTTCTGAATACGGATGCAGAAAAAGCATTCAACAGAGTAAATTGGAAATTTATGTTTGAGGTCTTAAAACAGATGGGTCCAATGGATAGCGGGCAATGGTAAAAGTAAACGGGGTGTACTCTAGGCCTTTTTCGATCACAAAATGGAACCCGGCAGGGCTGCCCCCTGTCGCCTCTCTTATTTGCTTTGACATTAGAACCATTACTAAATAAGATTAGACAGAATCCGGATATTGTGGGAATTGACGTAGGGGGAAAGGAATACAAAGTATCGGCATATGCGGATGACATGCTCTTCTCATTAGCAAGACCGCAAATTTCGCTACCTAATTTAATGAAAGAAGTATAACTATAGGGGACTATGTCAAAAT